>OY759248.1:21436036-22636036 GCA_963662185.1 Eilema griseolum | reverse complement strand
TTCCCTACCTGTGGTGAGAGGTGCGATGATAGAAGCATTATGTCGAAAAATTCGTTTGAACATTGATTGATTGATTATTGATTGACCTGATAAAAGGTGCGCACTGTGCGTTATGAAATGAACATCTTCCCACGCACGCTGAAGTTGTGGAATGAACTCCCTGCTGCGGTTTTCCCAAGCGACTACAATATGGGGACCTTCAAGAAGGATATTAGAAGGTTTTTTTAGGGACGGCAGCACGTGTGTAACTCCTCTGGTGTTACATACATTCGTAGGCCACGGTAACCACTTCCCATCAGGTGGGCCGTGTTTTTTTTTACGTGCGATAAATCCCCACGGATACCCCCGTACTGTACCCGGTAGGAGAGGTTATGTCAGACTCGAACCGACCAAAATGCATGACGACTGTGGGTCGGTTTTGGTTGCCGAAGGTGAGGTTAACAGGCATATCCCTCACACTCCGGCCGACCCAGGGCTGTTTCTCGCGATCTGGCTCTCTCCTCGGGGGCGGGCCGTGTGCTTGTCTGCCAACTAAATAGTATAAAAAAAATCGTATTTTAATTTCATTAACTTGTAGAACTATATTTACTTTTAATCATCGTCTACATCATCTTAGGTTTGTTTCTAGTGGCATCTGAGGCCGTCTATTATGCAGCTTTTATGAGAACGTTAACCATTAAACTTCACAATGTCAAAAGTTAGTAATTGTACGTGTGGGGACACAGTGTTTGTGCAGGCGCAGTGATCCGATCGATGGACTCAAGTAGCCAGTTATACACACACTTGGCCGTTCACTTGTGCCCTGCATCATCCCTTTCATGAATGATTAGTTATTAATAACAGCCGCGTGGTTCCCGGCAGAGTAGAATTTGTACCACCCCGTCTCTTCCCATGCGGTGTCGTACAAGGCAACTTAGGGATAGGGCTGTTTAATATCAGACAGATATATATAGCCCAGACTCAGCCACAGATGCTCGAGTGAACAATAGTGCCCGGAATATGGCAATAGGCTCACCCCCTATGGCGTGGGACCGAAATCAATGATTGGTGAAATGTGGGTGTTAATTCACTTCTGCCTAACCCTCCGGGGATAAAGGCGTGATTATATGTATGTACGTAATAACAGTGTAAACCTTGTCATTCTTCAGTCGAAAAACAGTTACTGTTTATTCAGTCGTTAAATTTAATTTATCTCTCTTTTTCTTCTGATCGCCTTGCACTTGGGCTGTGCCGCATTATTTGGTAGGTGAAGTTGCCTTGGACTCAAAAAGGTTGACCTCCAGTGATTTCTTTTAACCGCAATACAATATTATCACCCGATACATTAACAAATATAGTGTGTTATTATAGTATTGTGATTCACTAGACTTTAATAATTACGCCCATAACATCGAAGCAAAACCGCAAGTCAAATCTACCTTCCGATAACAAAGGTACGACTCAGGTGGGCCGGAAATCCTTTGGCATGTACAAATTTGGCTAAAGGCTATAAAAATTTGCCTCTGCCTGTATAATTATAGCTGAATGCATATTTTATTTGTGTCTCGTGTAACGGGGTACTCGTTGGGTGGATTTCTAATGAGAATAAAGGTAAAGTTACGCTTGTAAAACTAATCTTATCGAGATGGAATCGAAGAGATTAAAAATTTTGTGCATCGGACAATTCCGTCTTCACGGGCTAGTACGATTAAAATTAGCATTCGTTTTGATATTAAGATAATGAAAAACTGCTCAAAGAATTTAATAAATCTTTGTGTTTTTTTTTTAATTAACAGGTAACGTTTTTTATGCAACTAGAGTGACCAGATTTCCCTGGTTTTATTATAAGCTAGCTGACTCACCCCAGTTTCACTCGTCGCAACGTATATTTAAAAACCTTATATCACTTCTTTAAACCCGTAATTATTTAATATTCAAATGTTGTATGGCAATATGCCAGATTTGTTGAAATTTATGATCACTGCTCCGCTTTTTTTAGTAGTAGCGTGATGTTATATAGCGTGTAACCTTCATCAATAAAGGGACTATTCAATAAAAATAAATATAACTATAAATTTTTCAATTTAATCCAGAAGTTCCTGAGATAAACACATTCAAACAAACAAACTCTTTAGCTTTATAATCTATGTATATAAAAGAAAGTCGTGTTAGTTACACTATTTATAACTCAGGAACGGCTGTACCAATTTAGCTGAAAATTGGTGGGGATGTAATTTAGAACCAGGAGACGGACATAGGATACTTTTCATCGCGTCCGCAACGGGATCAGAAATCTTTGCAGGCAGAGCTGCGGGCAACAGCTAGTATTAGTATAGATAAACAATTTAAACACACTCAAAAACACACATACCTATTACTGAAGCATTTGTACGCCGGCATGACTACAGCTAAACACGCTGGACATTAACAAAACTATTGACCATCTTGCATGCTATATTGACACGTGTTTATACAAATAAATGATTTGATTTGATTCAAAAACCTATTCGTAGTGTGTACCAATGACCAATTCCCTGCTTATGGACTAATGTGTTTATACATACCCATAATTATATTATAAAAGCTGAAGTAACTCTATCTATCTGATTACGCTTTCCCTCTGAAACCACCGAACTACTTTTGATGTGATAGAGGTTAGCTTGAGAAATGTGTTTGGCTATGTTTGGTCGCGAACAGCTAGTGCATCGTTAACCTTGACTACAAAATAATTTTCTATAGGTATATAATAGTAAAAATATCCCTCCCCCCACCCCTCTTTAGTTTCATGACGCCTGTGGGTCGTTGTTGGTTGACAGGCATATCCCTCGCATCCTGGCTGACCCAGCGTACTTATGATCTGGTCGTCCTCGGGTATGGGGACCACAGGGTCTCCAACTCGTCCCCGGAAACGGGGAGGAGCACAATGCGCGCCGCCTGCACCCGTCACACCCAGGCCTGCGCTCATGAGGAGCGGAAGTCTTTCATCGAACTCCGACACTCGAGTCGCCACAGTACGCGGGCAGCTTGACTTGTCATCCTTCGCCGCTACCGCTGCCGCTCCCGTCCCTCATTTATGTCCATACTATTCTACAAAGATGTTGCCATTTTTCTTTCTTCCTACAGTTCCGAGACTTTTAAGCGGAGCGTGAAAAAGCATACGATGAGGCCGTCAAGCTGAGTGTCACCATTGCAACATAGTAAATGTAAGTAATGGTGACCATCTTTTCTGAGACTTTGTCTTCAGCTTACCATCAATTGAGGCGAATTCTAATTGACGTGTCCTATATAAAAAAAGGTCTATGAGGAGGTAGGACATGACGGTATTACCGTCCGAATTGAGCAGTCCGACGGGGTACTCGTGTTGTGTTTCCGGTGGTGAGTAGGGTAGCCAGAGTTCACTGGAGAGTTTTTGTGCTGTCAGTGGGAAGACCAAAGGCTTGTCCTGATTTTGTGTTCTGCAATGAGTTCATATAAAATCTCTGTTCTTACAGGGTCGGCAGTACCGATGTGACTTCACTGGTGTTACACACGTTCATAGTAACCACTTTCCATCAGGTGGGCCGTGTGCTTGTTTGCCACCTAAGTAAAATAAAAAAAAAACTTAACTAAAACATTTGCCATCCAACAAAAACCTAACTTAGGTCATTAACAATGCATTTCAAAAGCGAATGTCCGCGCTTGTCCATAATGCTCACAAACTCAGATAATTAAACCAGATAAAACTAAGAGCTCTGTGAAAACGGACATTAAAGATAAATAACAATATTAAACTGTTTAATACTATTTCGACGGGATTCGTGTGCCGAACGCTAATAGCATCATAAAAAATAATGGTCCACTGTTTCAACTGCTTTTGATGTCGCCGTGTGACATGAAAAACGAATTTTCACGTATTTTTTTCCCTCACGTAATGAACCCCGCAGACCGCAGTTGAAAATTTCATTTTATTTTTACCGAATTACTTTTTTAATGAGTTTTCTGATGATGATTGGGTGTTCAAATATTAATGCTTTACTTATTTCCGTGTAAATGTTTGGTAAATGGTTGTCAGGGAGTTATCGTGGTTTTATAATCAACTAAATAATGACTAAACAGGTTTATATATTTACGCCACATTTTAGCTGTGACCTTATTTTTTATTCATTATTCCCGATTCAACTTATTCCTAATTATACAAGATATCGGGACTTCTCGCGAATTATATCTTGGAACTTACTATTTCTGCCGACGTTTCGGATGCGTTGCAGCACCCGCGGTCAACTTATTCCGATTCCTTCCAAAAGTATTTTAGTTTATGAAAAGCATTTTTTTTTCAAACTAAATCAAAGTGATACAGTCGTTAAGAAAAGGTATCTACATATATATATATATATATATATATATATAGGAGGTAGGACACGGCGGTATATCCGCCCGATTGAGCAGTCCGACTGGGGAAGTACCTCCGCCCTACAGAATACCGCGGTTATAATAACTTCGTGTTGTGTTCCCAGCGGTGAGTAGGGTAGCCAGAGCTCACTGGAGAATTTGTGCCGTCAGTGGGAAGACTAAAGGCTTGTCCTGATTTGTCTTCTACTGACGGCACAGAAACTCTGAACTTACAGGGTTGGCAGCGCGACTGTGACTCCTCTGGTGTTACAGACGTCCATATGCCACGGTAACTACTTTCCATCAGGTGGGCCGTGTGCTTGTCTGCCAACTAAGTGGTATAAAAAAAAAAAAAAATATATATATGAAAATCTTTTCCTTAAGTGAATACAGTCATAGTTAATAAGTGTATTGATTGATATATTGAATTAATCAATTCAAACCATATGGAATTCTATCACATAAACCAGTTATTGCTGATTGACATGGAAGGCCTTGTCCAGGCCATTATTTTAGGGTTAGCGGGTGTAAATGGACGAGTGGACCATGGGCTCCAAAGTGCGAGCTTTGTATTCAAACGCGATTGACTTTCGGGTATCACTAATTTCTAGAAACTTCTACTAGTTCATGCTTCAATGTTAACCGCATATTTTCAAATGCTTCTTTAGCCCAACACTGCTGTAATGTTGAGCTATAGAAGCTACTGGGGCTAGATAGAAAAAGGGCTATATTTGCTTTAATAGTACAACACAAATACAGAACCAATTTTTTAGCCTAAAACTACAGAAGTGTTCTTTTAAGGAAATTTTTAGAAACTCGCACTTTAACAATCAGGCTGACAAAGTTTACAAACTTTAAAAATAACACACAATACTAGATCGTTAAGTAAATACCCTGACAAAAAATAAATATCAGCAAAACGTACTTACAACACTTTCCATTACCAATCATTACATTCCTAGCGATTTTTCAAACGGATGTCATCGAAAATATGAGTGAAAAAAATGTATTCATGTCACACGTCGAAAATATTCGAAATATTTTCTTATTTGTGCTACTAATGGAAGATTGAAAGATCGTGTGCACGAAATGCACTGTAATGTGGCACTCGCGCCTCATGCATTAGTGATCTGGTGAATGAACACATCGATATATTAGATTTCCTTACTGATAAAATGTATATCGGAAAACCTGGGAAGGTAATGGAACCGTTCACCTGTCGAGGAGAATGATTTAGCTCCCACGTTCAGGGGTAGTGTCTTAATTTCAGATATCTTATCTTCTTAGACGAGCAATTTTTGTGTTATATATATATATATATATATATATTTATATACATACTACTAAGGTGGCAGACAAACGCACGACCCACCTGATGGAAAGTGGTTACCGTGGCCCATGGACGTGTGCAACACCAGAGAAGGCACACTCGCGCTGCCGACCCTGTAAGCACAGAATATCTGTGCCGTCAGAGTAGAGGATAAAGCAGGACAAACTTTTAGTCATCCCACTGACAGCACAAATTCTCCAGTGAGCTCTGGCTACCCTACTCACCGCTGGAAACACAACACGAAATTATTATAACCGCGATATTCTGTAGGGCGAAGGTACTTCCCCAGTCGGACTGCTCAATTGGGCGGAAATACCGCCGTGTCCTACCTCCTACAAAAATTTTTATTTCGATGTTGCTCTAAACGTTGTACATATATAATATTCACGCTTGTAAATTCCCGAAAGGGTAGGCAGAGGACATTTCACCTTCTATGATTTTTGATACAAAGTAACAGGGGGCCCATTGGCGTTGTTCTTTCTATTTGTCTTTTTTGTGTTGTCTAAAAGTTTCCTTTCTTCCTAAAAAAATTACATCGGAACGAAACATATAGTTAGATACCGCAATATGGGTGATAATACAGCTTTTTCGGATTTATATAATTGTGATTAATGTGAATATGTGTGTATGAAATAAAAAAAAGCCATATTGTACCTCAAACAGGGTATACATTAATTTTACGATTTACGCCGTTGTACAAAAGGATCCTATCGCCCGAGGCAATCTTTTCTGATAAGATAATAATGTATAAGGTACCTATCGTAACAAGTAATATATTACAAAAACTAAAGACCCAAAAACTGCGGTGCTTTTATAAAAACACAAATGTGACGCCGAAAATTCGCCATTTACATATTTGATAATTTTTAAAATAAGTAAACACACTCGAGCAAAAACGCGTTTTGCAGCAATGACCAGGCTACATGAGTAGCTAATATCTGGTCATGCCACCACCGCTGCAGCCTAGTAAGAGGAGTAGACCTAAGAACTAATGTCGTAGAAGATGATATACATGATCTCAATGCCAAGGATGTCTAAGCTGGAAGGTAGATTCCGAGCTTAGAAGTGAAGGCCTCGGATGCAATCTGAAGTTGTAACATCTTACTAAGTGCTTACTGCATGCTTGATGACTACTTTTTTTTTATACAACTTAGGTGGCAGACAAGCACACGGCTCACCTGATGGAAAGTGGTTACCATGACCTATGAACGTGTGTGACACCAGTGGAGTCACATCCGTGCTGCCGACCCTGTAAGAACAGAGATTTTGTGCCGTCCTCTACGACACAGCAGGACAAGCCTTTGGTCATCCCACTGACAGCACAAAAACTCTCCAGTGAGCTCTGGCTACCCTACTCACCGCCGGGAACACAACACGAAGTTATTATAACCGCGGTATTCTGTAGGGCGGAGGTACTTCCCCAGTCAGACTGCTCAATTGGGCAGAAATACCGCCGTGTCCTACCTCCTCTGCTTACAGCATGCTTGCTGCATATTCGCTGAATGCTTAGGTACTGCTTGCAAAATAAGTACGAATCCAATGACATCAAATTCTGTATAACTGTCGTTCAACACTCATAGGTCAAACAGGGAAATAATAAAATACGTAATAATAAAGCTCGTAAAACTGGTGTAACTTTGATCTCTGTATGCAGTTCAAATAAAACGCAGTTGTTACTTTAACTGGCATTTACATAACTCGCGTTTAACAGCTGAGTACCGCTTAAGCTTAAGTTGAAGTTGTGTGCTATTCTCTTACTTAAAGGGATTAAAGTTGTATTGTATATTGTCTTCATTCTCTTGTGAGGCTAAACGAGTTTTGTCTAGAATAGAGAATATAAAATCGAGTGGAAGTGTACTTAACGTTAGCATTAAAACTGATGTAGCTATCGTTATAACAGTGATGTCATGGGTCCATAAGATAACAAACCAAAAAGTAACTGTAAGCTTGGTAGGATTCCAAATTTGCTTATTGTTGTATTAGTGTACCATTAAAACTTTTATTGGCTTTCAAAGAATTAAAGAATCAATTTTATTTATTTAGTTTTGGCACACAAAGAGCACAATTGAACGTCAAAATTTAACATTTATGTCAAGAATAATAAAAAATATTAAATAATGTAAAAATAAACCATTGGAATATGATTTTTTCGCTGGTTCGGTAGGTTAGTTCTACTGAGAAGATACCAGCAAGAAACTCAGAGAACTATATTAGAACTGGATTAACTTTCTTTCTTTTTAAATTTGCTTTAGTTTACAATTTATTTTATGCGAGCAAGCAAGAGACTTGATGTTGACCACACATTTACATCATCACGATACTTATCTACATTTATATTCTAATTTTAATATTATTACAATTTAATTTTCAATTAAATATGTTACAGTTCAAATGAATAAATTTGCATGCAGATAATCTGCAAAACATGTCGGACCTTATTTGTTTTTGTAACACCATTGTGCACATACCGTGTTTTGAGCAATAAATGATTTACTTCCTTACTACTTTATAGTAACCTTTATTCATTAAACTTTTTTACCTTACCTTAGCTTTCTTTTTAATAATTACATCCGAGAGTTTCGCATCGGAACCCCGTGTTCAGTTACTCCTTTTTTTCCTTTTAATGTAGCCTACCTTTATGAGAACTGACTTCTCAATCCCGAAAGGAAATCCTGTAGCAAAGCTTTCCTTATCAATCAGTAAGTGTTTTAACTTATAGGAAGGGTGACTTGGTCCTATAAGTGTAAGTCAAAGTTATACATTTTGTTTTAGTATTTAAATTATTTACCGGAGACTCAAGTATCTCAAAAGCTGCATAACCATGTCCGCTACATTCAGACGTATAAGAAAAGTTGCTAGATTTTTTATCTGTTGGTCAAGTAAGTTCTATGTCAGTATTATTTCACTCAGGAGCATTGTTAATAGTTAGTTGTTTGGCTACTTGGAACATATTACCCAAAAAAACTTGCAACCTATCGTTTTAAAAATTTTGATAGTTAAAATTCGACCCCATACACGTACTCTGAGGCCCCGTAGGACCCCATATATAAGACTTCCAGTAGCTTTATGTATTATAAAACTAAAAGACTCATCTTACAGTTAAAGAAGGCGTTAAACCCGAGTCGACAATATCATCTAAGTGAAAGATAACAAAGTAAGTTCAATATAAAGTCAATAGATAGTCTCAATAGCGTGGGAAACGTCGGCGAGGACTATAATATTGTATTAGCAGCGGTAAAGATAAAACCAGTGTAGGTATTGCGTCGTTTGCAGACAACTCTGACGTATTCTGGAAGTTCCCAGTAAACTTGATTTGGTAATAATTACCAAGCAATTTAGTCCCAAGAAGAAGTAATTGTGTTTGCTCGTAATTTTGAAATAAACACTGATCCCGTTTTCATTACGTATTTGAACCACCATCCGCTCATAATCCTATTGTGGTCCGTAAATACATGGGGTACATACATAAATAAGATGGACATTCTGGGATTTGGACATTCTGTGATTTAGACAATTAAGAGGACTTGGATATTCTGGGATTTGAACATGGTAGGATTTGTACTTTTGGGGATAAGGATATTTTTAGAACATGGACATTCTGGAATTTGGACATTTTGGGATATAGATTTTCTGGAATATAGGCATCCACTAGACGTTTTAGGAATTGGTCATTATTTTTTTAAATAACAGGTTGTTGACTTTGCCTGGTTTTTGGAATGTGCTATGTTTGTGAAACAAAATATGGAATTATTTGATAAAAGGAAAAGAGCTCGTAACGCTGATAAATTATGTCTGGTTCCCAGTAGAACAGCGTTAAAGAATAAAAGTATATTTTGCATGGCGGCACATATGTGTACAATAAGTTGCCAAAACAAATTTAAAATATGACAAATATTCACCTATATAAAAAGAGCCTACAAGAAATGCTCATACAAAAGGGTTATTACTCAGTAGTGGAATTTCTCAATGACAAGTCTCTAAAAAATTAAAAAGTAGTTTTCCTGTTTCTTGTTCTATTGACATTTTAATTTAGAATTTGACTTTTGTTGACAATTGATTATATTAATACTGGTGACTTCTTTTGGATTAATTAAATATCTAATGTATCTATATTTTTGACGATGAATTTCAGATGCTATTAAAGACGATAAATTATTATATTTTATTTGAATTGTGTAAACAAAAGAGAAATAAAATAATGTAATATTTGCATGCCATTACTGGTGATAATACGTTGTACTTATTTTATTTTTTAGCGACCAACTTATTATGACTGTATTATGCAAATAAATGAATAGGTAAATAAATAAATAAAATAAAAAATGAACCTAAATGATTCAGATCTGTTTAGCCGTTTAATAATTCCAGAGTATAACGACGTCTAAATATAATACCTAAGTAGTTTACAGGTAATAGGTAGATAATTATAGGTAAGGACTGCGATGGGTTAATTGATTGATAAGTTTATAGGCATACGGCCCACCTAATAAGAAGCTGTTACCGCAGCCTTTGAAGGTGTGTAAGCCCCAGTGCGCAACGCTCACGCTGCAAAAACCTTCTAATGCCCTTCTTAAGGAAGCCTTATTGTACTACCTTCATAAAATCTCAGCAGAGAGATTACTCCACAGACTAAGTGAGTGCGGAATGAAGTTCCTCTCCTACCTATTGCAATATCTGTAACTCTTTCATTTATTCTAAAATCTTATCTATGTAGCATTTTCCTCGCTTTTATTTACGGAATAACGTCCAACAGAGACGGTATAACTGGATGAAATGGTGCATACTCGTGGAAATTGTCTTAAGAGAGCAAAGACGTTCGGTGCTAGACGAGTTACTATTAACTACTAGTGATGGGATACTAGTGGTGTAATTATATCGATACTTTGGTTTCGTAACGTTACTTCTTCTTCTTCACGTCAATTGCTACATCTGGTATGAGTATAGAGTGACTACATTTTTGAATTTAAATCTTCACCCAAAACCTGGCTACAATAACAGCGTTTTCAGTTGCTCCACAAAGTCTTCAGTAGTAGTTCCGGTGAAGGGGCACAACGAGTAGGAGAGCAAATGTGACACGGACTGAGATTGGGCCTCACAATCGTAGGACTCTTGTGACAATGACATACATTCAAGATCCTTGAGGTCGTCATTAACATTGCAATTCCATGCCCTCTCATTCCACAACCTTTTTTGAAAAATCCTTCATAGTACAGGCTGTGCGGTTGTGGAATGCGTTGCCTCTGACTATTAGACGTGTACAATCCCTGGCCAGAAGAATTTGGATGGTTTCAGGCGATGGTTCGGTGGGTTAGTGGTCAGATCGTTCCCCCAGTAAGGGAAGGATCACGGGTTCGAATCCCGTCTGGACCGTTTAATTATTTTTTTTCTATCTTAATCAATATGGTACATTTGCTTTTACTCTTTTGTTGCACTTTAAATCCCCCAAAGATTTACTGGGAGAAAACTTAATATTGAGTTAAGCTCGCCTTTGTACACCAAGATGTATTTGTGATTGCATGTTGATGTATTATTTTCCTGTATACAATAAATCTGCTTTGTCTTCTACTGACGGCACAGAAACTCTGTACTTACAGGGTTGGCAGCGCGACTGTGACTCCTCTGGTGTTACAGACGTCCATAGGTCACGGTAACCACTTTCCATCAGGTGGGCCGTGTGCTTGTCTGCCAACTAAGTGGTATAAAAAAAAATAATTAAAAAGTTAAAGAAGCTTGTGTTAAAATACAATTTATCGATACAATTTATCGAGAGCATATATTCCCTAGTTCGTATCACCGCATCTCAAACTTAACGCATTACCAGAACTGCATTGAGGAGAAGTTCTCACGTAACCTTGCACGTAACCTATATATAATTGCACCCTAAATATACAGGGATTTGGCACTTTGCTTAATTGTTGATTCGAAAGCGCGATTATGTTTAGGTGTCTGCGTAAGTTTTCGAGCAGACAGACAATTCAATATATGTACTCATTTACTCACTTGTACAGTGAAATAGTCACTATTTTTGTTAGAGTCGCTTATAGATATTTTAATTGAAAACCGGAATGCTGTAAATATACCAAAATAAGTGAAGTTTCACGTCTAATATATAAATATATATAAATATAAATATTCCACGACATTCTACACAACGCTATCTAGACCCATGGTAAGCATAGCTTAACTAGCTTGTGTTATGGGATCTAGAGTGCGGATAAACATACTTAAATACTTTTTTTTTTGTAAATAAATACATATTATACATAGAAACACCCAGACCAATGCAAATATAAATATTCATGCATACAAATATTTGCACTGAGCGGGAATAGAACCCGCGCCCCTTGCATAGCAATCGAATGCTCTACCGCTATGCCACGGAGGTCGTCAAACAAAGCGTCCCCCTTTTTTGAAGTTGGTAAACCCACTGAGTTTCTTGCTGGTCTTCACAGGATGGGGCCCTCTTTCTAATCCGCGCTCCAACAATTCATAAACGTAAATCTATAATCTTTAACGTTTTGTGAGTTTTGTTTTATGAGTCTATATAGAATAAATTATTCGAAGTGAGAGCCTCGGATGCGACTGGGATTAACACAATGATAATGATGTTAGAATAAAATATTTTGATTTCGACTTACCTGCAGCCTATTGCAATCTACTGCTGAACATAGGTCTCTACCAATAAACGCTACAGCACCCAATCTTTGCCTATAATAAAACCAACAATCCCGTGAACGAAGTAGGCCGCCTCTTTCTCTTCAATAATGTCAAATCATGCTAAAAACTCCATATTGTAGGCAAGTGCCTAAAATATGGGGTTCTTCAAAAGGCATTAGAAGGTTTCTTTAGGGTCAGCAGCGCGAGTGTAACGCCCCTGGTGTTACACACGTCCATAGGTCACGGTAACCACTTCCTATGAGGTGGACCGTGTCCTTGTCTGCCACATACGTAGTATAACTAAAAAAAAACAATATGCATTTGACAGTGACAATCGTAGTTCCTATTTTCGCCATTACATGGGATCGTTGCATTTACTACACCAACATCACACGCCTCCTAACATTCATCCTGGGTGACGGGTGGAGCCGCCTGTCACCCTGGCAGAAGCCGCTTTGCACGCCTCTCCGTTTTCTGGGACGAGTTAAGAAGTCCCCACACCCGAGGAGGGCCAGATCGAGAGTGAGTGAGTGCCGGGGTGCGAGGGATTTGCTTGTTAACCTCGCCTTCGGCAACCAAAAACGACCCACATTCGACGTACGGTTTAGTTGGTTCAAGTCCGACATAACCTCTCCCACCATCCGTGGGGATTTTTCGCAGGTAAAAGAAGGCTCCTAATATTGGGAGAAGTCTAGGTCCAGTAGTGAACTGCGATAGATTTTACAAAATGTTAATATTAAGTTAAATATCATTTGTATTTATGTCGCTGAGTGTACCAGTCTCCACTTTACAATCTGAATTTACGAGTAAATGTTACATAAATTATAACACGATTTTGTTACAATAACACTTTGTCATGAATTTACTGTCCCGTGTATGACACAGAGCTGTCCTAATGCGGAATTAGGACTAGGGAGCTGTTGTTTATATGATTCTAAATATAATTTATATCATTGTTTATATTTTTCGTTTTGAATTAGCTGTTGCCGCTATTGTTGGAATCTTGTTTAGAGTGAATCGCACCCAAATAAATATTGTCCATTGAAATTTTTGCCCTGTTTAAGGTACAATATATAATTTAAAGTAAATTAATTTAAGGAATTTCAGTAGTGGACCTCTGGCCCCGAGGTGAAAGTTTCAAATGTGACAGAAACTCTCTAAGATGATGATGGTGATGCTAGCAAGTACTTTCATGTTACTAAAAAAAAACAAAAGTGCGCGCATTACTTATGTGTCTGGCTGTTTATACTGGAGATTGATGGCGCTAGGTGGAATTAGGTACACATATTGATATTGACATTCGTACTTTTCTACGGCATTTTTTTTATACCACTTAAGTGTCAGACAAATACACGGTCCACCTGACGGAAAGTGGCTACCGTGGCCTATGGACGTGTGTAACACCAGAAAAGCCACACTCGCGCTGCCGGCCCTGTAAGCATTTTGGATTTACTTTATTTATGAAAATAAGAAAACTGGATACGTACAAGTGCCTCAATAATTCTGTCTCTGTTCTGGTAATTAAACTTAGGTAATTTTTTTTAATATATACTTTTAATTATCTTGACACGAGACAAAAATATAAAATCGTCCATATTTAGTCTTAAGAAATCACTAGTACCTATGTATCTTAATTTATAAGCTGACGTCTCGAATATGCCGCAGTGGAGTTTGTAGCACCGTTTCTTCTCCACTAGCGCCTAGGAAGCGCTGGTAAACTTAGTTTTAAACAGAATTTGACGTCAAAAAGATGTAATTAAGTTGTATTATTTTCATAAATAAAGAATTTGAATTTGAATTAGTACATATTTATTTTCTCATAGAATGGGGATGAAAAGTGTATGACTCGAGAGCAAATTATTAATTCCTTCACAGAAATAATACTACTTTGTTGCCTTCTTGTACAATCTACTATTTATATATATATACAACGTTAAAATATTAAATATATTATAACATAGTGACTTTACTTTACATATACAAACAATAAATAGACAATTAAAAAAAAACAACTATTTATACAACTTATATATAGTATAAGTTTCAATCAATTTTGATACTTTGAGTAACAAATATAGTGTATGTGTACATACAAAACGAGATTACAGGAGAAGGTAGGACACGATTAGATATTTCCGTCCCATTGAGCAGTCCGACTGGGGAAGTACCTCCGTCCTACAGAATACCGTAGTCATAATAACCTCGTATTGTGTTCCTGGCGGTGAGTAGGGTAGCCAGAGTTCACTGGAGAATTTTTGTGCTGTCAGTGGGAAGAGCAAAAGCTTGTCCCGCTTTGTCTTTTACACTAACAGCACAGAAACCTGTGCTTATAGGGTTGGCAGCGCGAGTGTGACACCCTTGGTTTTGCATACGTCCATAGGCCACCGTAACCACTTTCTATCAGGTGGGCCGTGTGCTTGCCACCTAAGTGGTATAAAAAAGAGATGGTGGTTGAATTAGAATCAAATGTATTTCTATGCTATTTTTTTTTTAAATATAATAAAACCCAACAAATCTGTTCGTAAAACTGAAGTACAGTTTAAAATTCATAGAATAATAATGTTCATTGAATCAGAATATATACTTATCGAGGCGACCGGTGACACTCGTTCCGGGTCGTTCCTGGTCCAAAGGCTGTCCATTGCCATCCAACGTGGCAACGCAGCAAGTGTTATGGGCACTTTTGCACCGGGAGCGATCAGGGGCGGGTTATTTGATTAGTAGTTTTGACATATTGTATCGTAATAAATGTATTCGATTCTAGATAAATATTTTTAATAATTATTTTTAATCTATCGCGGTGTGAATTCTTAATTATACTTCGATTCGGGACTGTTCGCGATTAAATCAAAGTACTTACGGCAGAAATAGTGAGTTCCTTAATTTAATCGCGAAAAGTCCCGAATTAATGTATAAATTATGTATTCTAGATACAATTCATGACAAATTATTTCTGTATCAAATATCTCAATTTCAAAGTACGATTTCCTAGAATACAAATTAATTTCGAACTGCATACTTACGTTTTGTTGATATTCAATCCGCTTATTGGTTTCGATTGGCATATCGGCTTTTCCGGGAACGACTACCGTCTAAAAAACATGTTAAATATTCCAGTGAATGTTGTACTTTTAGTTTTAATTCGATTCAATTCAATTTATTTATCGTAGATTTTAAGGCTTGTGTACAGTTCTAATTGTAGGTTATATTAAAGTGCGCTGTTTCCTACAATGGAATATGTAAATAACAATCAAATAATTAATAAATACTTTACAATAAGTTTACTTTTATTTAACAAAAACGTATGACAAAAAATCATTTTACAAACAACGTTTGCAAAACTAATCATTCGACATAGTTTCATTTCGCAAACATAAAAAAAATCATTTGACATTATAAACGGTTCGCAAATTTATTGCTGAACCTTTATACGAATCACACCTGGACCCTTCCCCATCGGCGGCTCGTACCTCACCCTCGGAGACTTTTAGTATCTAAACACCTTAGGAAATAACTGTACTTAATTTAAAATCTACCCGATATATTTGGTGTGATCTTAACGTGTTAATTTAGAAATAAAACCGCGATCACATATTTTGTTAAAGTGCGAAAGTGTCCTCGGATACCACTCCGCTGGACTCGGTGGGGGTGGTTGTCGGATCGGACCGACTAAAACCGCACAGCCGCCTTAGGCCATCAGTTGCCGTGGGTGAGGTAGCATTTGACATATTCCTCGCGCACCCGACTGACCCGGAGCCATAGAAGGCCCTCTCGGGTGTGGGACTACGGCGTCCCCATCTTTCTCCAGAAGAAAAGAAGGGGGGAGGGCGCACATCACGTCACCTTCTCGGCCTGCTTCTGCTAGGGTAACAGGCTCCACCTGTCACCCCCAGGACCGCGCTCATGGAGCACGTAAATATTAGCCGAAAGTTTTATTGCTATGGTTTTGATGATATATATATAGGTACATATGTATGATTGAGATTGAAATTGTTTATCACATTACTAGTGTAATACTCGCCGGGATATTTGCCATATTTATTATTATTGTTGAGCACCCGATATTTCGGCTCTGATACAAGATTTGCACCGTGATCATGGCGCAACAGCAAAACAAAAATAATAGCATATCCCGGCGATTATTACACTAGTAATATATGACCAATAAGATCACATAAACCTATACCCAGCGGTGAGTAGGGTAGCCAGAGCTCACTGGAGAATTTGTGCTGTCAGTGGGAAGACTAAAGGCTTGTCCTGCTTTGTCTTCTGCTGACGGCACAGAAACTCTGTACTTACAGGGTTGGCAGCGCGACTGTGACTCCTCTGGTGTTACAGACGTCCATAGGTCACGGTAACCACTTTCCATCAGGTGGGCCGTGTGCTTGGCTGCCAACTAAGTGGTATAAAAAAAAAAAAAAAATACCCACCTATAAATAAAAAATACTCATGTATATAATTGTACCTACACAATTACCAACGGAGAAGTACATTGTAGGTAAGTATTTATCTCTGTACCACCTTTGGTTGACTGGTAAAGAAATGCCTATGGTAATAAAGTCCGCCTATGTACTTGTGTATATAGTTCAATAAATAAATAAGTAGGTACTAGCCCCGTTTAATGTAATATACTGAGATATATTATAGATCAGTCGGCAGTCACAAATTCCCGGGTGCACGTACGCGCTATGTGTTTATAGACATCGCTGCTCAACTGTAATTAGTGGATTCCGATGAGCTTTGATGGTGCCGCCCTTTGATCATGACGCGCCACAGATGTATTAATACTGAATGGGCCATTTTATGTTCCAAATAGTTTGATTGTTATTTTTATTATTAATTTTTTGCTTAATTCGGAGATTAATTTTTATGTAGCTGTTGAAGAGAAACTCAGACCATATGAAATATTGATTTTGTTCCCATAACTTTTAGGTACCTATTCCCGGTTAAAAATGGATTATCCAGATTCGTTCAACCGTTCCGGCGTAATTTAGTAACAATTTCTATGAAAACTTTGGTATTTATTTATGAATTATTTTAATATGATACTGAGCTTTCACTTTTATAAAGCTTTATAAATATGGTCTTCATTATAACTACATTATCAAGAGTCGGTAGCTTAGTGGTAATAGAGACGGCCTTACTATCGAGAAGTACCGGGTTCGAATCCTAACCATTACATTACCGACGTGAACCCACTCCTTCTTCTCGATATAAAATAAAATATAAAAATTCTGCTATTTACTTATAGTTAGCTCCCTGTTTTTTTGTAAATATAACTCTAATAATATAATCTGTAAGTTCTCTTATATCTCAATTAATTTAAAAATTAACGTTACTTTAGCAACAATATAATTATACCAATGCGTATAAGGACATGATTCCACTTTAGTTTGGCGTAACGTTGATTAAGTGGTCTTGGAGTTCAATGTCTGGTGGCCATAAATGGCTACCATAACAATCCTCTGACCGCAAGGCAATAACCATATCAAAACGGAATAATTTAAACAAGTAAATCTGTTTATTCATCCACAATAAACTTATACAGTTCTTGACAGAATGAGGTACTTGACTGTGAAGTCATATTTGATTCTTTTTATTAAACGTCAACATACATACATACATACATAAATACATACATATATATACATGCATACATATGGCACCCACAGGACAGGCTTGCCTAGAGTGAGGTCAGCGGCAATGAATGTAACCTTTGTGTTTTTTGGCAATAAATTATTTTTATTATTATACATACATACATACATACATCCATCCATCCATCCATCCCTACATACATACATACATACATACATACATTACATACATACATACATATCACGCATTTATCCCCGGAAGGTTAGACAGACAACCACATTTCACCAATCATTGAATTCGGTCCAACGTAATAGGGGTGAGCCTACTATTGTTGACTCAAGCCATGCATCTGAGGCTGAGTTTGCGCTGAATATATCTGTTTGATGTTAAACAGCCCTATCCCTTATTTGCCTTGTACGACACCGCATGGGAAGAGATGAAGTGGTCCAAATTCTACTCTGCTCTCTCATATCCTTCGCACCCCGGCTGACCCAGGGCCATCTCTCTCGATTTGGCCCTTGTCGGGTGTGGGGCTCATTATATTATTTTTATTTTTTTCTTACAAAAAAATAGATTTATCTGCCAGAGCTAATTCCATCAATCAGCATGATTGTCTTAAGCTCAGAAGTTATTACCACTAGAATGGGGTCCTTCCCTTATATACAAGAACAGAAAACTTCCTCATTTTACTGAAGTCGATTAACTATGCAAGTAAGCAATAAACATTTAAGTACTGATGGATTTTTTGACCCCATTAACATCAATAAGGCACCTTCACGTTCACATGCCTTCTAAGAATTTCCGATCAAAACATCAAACCTTATAGTCGCCGCCGAAACAGTAATATTGTATCTCTCTTATTTTTATTTCCAAACCGGTCATCTTAATAGCACATTCAGTGATCTAAATCACGACATTATCACATAAAAAATATATTCATAGAATACATAATACATTCATTGTTGTATATTTATATTAATGTGGAGTAATATATTATCGAACACACAGCCCGACAGACCGTCGACAAAAACTATGTAGGTACATATTTGATGTTTGCTGATATACTGTGACTAGAAGA
Organism: Eilema griseolum; assembly: GCA_963662185.1. Taxonomy (NCBI): domain Eukaryota; kingdom Metazoa; phylum Arthropoda; class Insecta; order Lepidoptera; family Erebidae; genus Eilema; species Eilema griseolum. The sequence continues at coordinate 22,617,026 of OY759248.1, read as the reverse complement.
GACACTCGGGATTTTTTTAATTTGACATACATACATACAATCACGCCTTTATCTCTGGAGGGTTAGGCAGAGGTGAATTAGCACCCAGATTTAGCCGCGTGGTTCCCGGCAGAGTAGAATTTGGGCCACCCCATCTCTTCCCATGCGGTGTCGTACAAGGCAACTAAGGGATAGGGCTGTTTAACATCAGACAGATATATGCGGCCCAGACTCAGCCTCAGATGCGGGGCTCGAGTCAACTATAGTGTACGATATACGGCAATAGGCTCACCCACCTATTACGTGGGACCGAATACAGTTATTGGTGAAATGTGGGTGTTAATGTACCTCTGCCTAACCCTCCGGGGATTTTATGTATGTATGTATTTCACCAATAATTGTATTCGGTTCCACGCAATAGGGGGTGAGCCTATTGCCGTATTCCAGGCACTATTGTTGACTCAAGCCATGCATCTGAGGGTGAGTCTGGGCTGTATATATATGCCTGATGTTAAACAGCCCTATCCCTTAGTTGCCTTGCACGACACCGCATGAGAAGATATGGGGTGGACCTAATTTCTACTCTGCCGGGAACCACGCGGCAAACGAAGATTGTTCCATATAGAATCGGATATTTGACAACGATTACAAAAAAATATTTGTAAATACAAAAAAAATAGATTCTTTTATCTGTATTTCACATGAGGCATGCCAAAAAAATCTATTGACGGTAACGTAACTATAAACAATTTACTTAGCGTAACGGAAACTTTCGTTGGTTGGTGTCTTCGTAGATATTTTATATATTTTTATATATATATTTTTTTTTTATACCACTTAGTTGGCAGACAAGCGCACGGCCCACCTGGTGGAAAGTGGTTACCGTGGCCTATGGACGTGTGTAACACCAGGGAAGCCACATTCGCGCTGCCGACCCTGTAAGCACAAAGTTTCTGTGCCGTCAGTGTAGACCACAGACTAATAAGAGATACTACGTGTGTAGACGTTACTGAAGTCAATGACGTCACGCGCAGAATGTCACCTGACCGACCGTTTTTCGCGCTCCTTTCAAGGTAACAAATTTAAAATGTGTTTTTTTTTCTTATTAATAAGGTTTACAGGAAAATAATGAATTGTAACAGGTACTAAATAAATTTTTACAACTTTTAATGTAGATTTCCGAAATTTGTCAAATACTCAATTGTTATAAAGCTTTTAGTTGACTAGAGAAATAACTTTAACCCTTTATATATCCTTGGATGCTATCTACGGCCATAGATGAAATAACTTTAACTACAGATAAATTATGTAGGTATGTATTAATGTAGGTATAGGTATCTGTTAGAGTAATTAAAACATAATTTTATACAATAAACCTGCTCAAATATTCATCGTTACAAATTACCATCTGGTTTTAGAAACAGCAAAAACAATGTTGAATCAATATATTTATCCATTTTTAACGCTTGTATATCAATATCTCGTTTGCATTTTACACGAATAAATTAAAATAGAACATTGGTATTGACAGGCAGTAGCCAACAACTTAATACTTATGACCAGGGTTTTTTTAATTATTTATTACATACATACATTTAATCACGCCTTTATTCCCGGAGGGTTAGCCAGAACTGAATCAACACCCACATTTCACCAATCATTGAATTAAGTCCCACGTAATAGGGAGTGAGCCTCATCAGACAGCTATATACAACCTAGGCTGTATATAGCTGTCTGATGTTAAACAGCCCTATCCCGTAGACACCTTGTACGACACCGCATGGGAAGAGATGGGGTGGCCCAAATTCTATTCTGCCGGGAACCACGCGTCTATATTTTTTATTATTATTTTATTATGATAATGCGTATTTAAACAACTACATGATTGAGCAGGCTAGTTTAACCAGAGAAGTGACACCTTCCCATTTGATTTACAACAAAAAAGAGTGTGTTATATGAGGTGAAGTCATACGGTCCCATCAAGCCAAGAATCTTCAGGCAAGCCTCCTCTTAAAAAAAGAGCATGTTGTATGAGGTGTATGGGGGGTCCCACCAAACTAAGTTCTTTGAGGTTCAAGCTAGCCTCCTCTGTGAAACATAGTATATTTCAAGAGGTGTATGGAGTGGGGTCCCATCAAGCCAAGGTCTTTGAGGTTCATGCTAGCTTCCTCCGTGAAACATAGTATATTTCAAGAGGTGTATGGAGTGGGGTCCCATCAAGCCAAGGTCTTTGAGGTTCATGCTAGCTTCCTCTGTGAAACATAGTATATTTCAAGTGGTGTATGGAGTGGGGTCCCATCAAGTCAAGGTCTTTGAGGTTCATGCTAGCTTCCTCTGTGAAACATAGTATATTTCAAGAGGTGTATGGAGTGGGGTCCCATCAAGCCAAGGTCTTTGAGGTTCATGCTAGCTTCCTCTGTGAAACATAGTATATTTCAAGAGGTGTATGGAGTGGGGTCCCATCAAGCCAAGGTCTTTGAGGTTCATGCTAGCTTCCTCTGTGAAACATAGTATATTTCAAGAGGTGTATGTAGTGGGGTCCCATCAAGCCAAGGTCTTTGAGGTTCAAGCTAGCCTCCTCTGTGAAACAGAGTATATTTCAAGTGGTGTATGGAGTGGAGTCCCATCAAGCCAAGGTCTTTGAGGTTCATGCTAGCTTCCTCTGTAAGTACACCTGTTGATTGGCGTACGAAACTTTGGTGCAGGCAATTCTAAAAAAAGGCTCTGATGACGATAATGGGCTCACTCCCTCTTGATACATGAAGAGTGACTGTACACTCTTCTTCCCTAATAAGTATATATTTTACCTGACTTCGGCGAAGCAAAAGAAGGGTTATGACTTGGACAGCCTTTGTATGTATGTATATATGAAGGTTCATCTGTTCCCTCATAGCTTTTCCACCACTAATTAGAACTGAACAAATAAGGTATCGTCAGAAGCATCTTAGTCGTTTATAGACTATATAACGTGTCACTGAATCTATTGTGGCGCCCTCTAGCGGAAATAAAGTTCTGTGTTAAAAAAATAATTTGAGATAAATATGTCGTACTTGGTATCAACTGAAAGGTCTTAATTAGCACATTTTAAATATGTATAAGTTATATCTATTGCATGTTCCAAAATAATAGAAATTAAAAATTAAATTTAAAACTAAGACGCACACTAAAAACCAATACAGTCGTATGCATGGCTATCCTTGTTTAATATTTATAAAAACGTGCTTTTTCAGTATTCGGGTTTTAGTGGTATACTTCGTACTTGCTATTATTCTGACAATAAACTTTGTGATGTGAGATGTGTGCACGTGTATGAAAATAAAGTTACTTTTACTCAAGTTCACCGGTTATTAGTACATTTTGAATTGGTCTTTCCTTGAAGTTCCACGATACTGGAATTACAGTAGAAAAAATATGAAAAATAATCTAACCTAACCTACCCATAAAGATTGTAAATACAAAAAAAACTTACAACAAAAACAAAAAAAGATAAGCTGACCGTTGCACGTCAGATAAGTTTTATTCACACTATCGCAATCCCAAAACATAAAAGAAAAGTAAAGATACAAAACATCTTCAAAAAGGTCAAATACAAATTCTATTCACAATCATACTCAACGATTGTCTACAGTAACGAAGATTCCAGAGACACCTGGAGTTGTTTCGAAGCTTTAATTAAACAGAATATCGTCAATATACTGTTAATTTTAACATTCCATGAAACTGTAGTGGATTCTATTACGTGTCGGAATTAAATGAATTGCTATTGTTTTTCATTACAAATATTTTTCTGTTGTTCTAATTTGCATTAATGAATTGAGTTTTCATTTTATTTAGGAGTTTTATTACATACATACATATATAATCACGCCTTAATCCCTGGAGGGTTAGGCAGAGGTGAATTATTAACCACATTTTACCAATCATAAAATTCGGTCCCACTTAATAGGGGGTGAGCCTATTGTCGTCTTCCGAGCACTATTGCTGACTCAAACCATGCATCTGAGGCTGAATCTGGGCTGTATATATCTGTTTGATGTTAAACAGCCCTATCCCTTAGTCGCCTTGTGCGACACCGCTTGGGAATATATTTTATATTATTTTCACCTCCCTCCTCTTTTATAACAACGGTTGCAATTTCTTAGTCGTATTCTAAGTTTTTAGAGCTCGGGCTCCGTTTATTGTTTTTTATTGGTATGTCAGAAGCAACTGTCGTAGTATGTCCTCTCAACCCCGAAACTAATGCTTGCGTCAGAGCTTCGTTAGTTGTTTAAAAGGTGTATAGACCAGCAGGTGATTTTGGTTTGGATCCCAAGAATTCCCAGGGCTCTTGGTAGGACTACTCTGTTCAGGCAATATAAATATGTATATAATATTATTATTTATAACACTCTTTTTCTAGCTCGTGTGGCGTACGGCCGAACGTAACGAACTAATGACGTAGGGGTAGAAAGTTTGACTGATACGCAGAGGACGCGAATTCGATTCCCGCTCAGTACAAATATTTTTATGAATGAATTAATGTATAATATGTATGTATTTACAAAAGAAGTATCTAAGATGTTTATCCGCATTCTAGATGCCATAAAATAAGCTGGTAAGCTATGCTTACCATGGGTCTAGACAGCGTTGTGTAGAATTTTGTAGAACATTTATTTATTATTATTTTATTTTACCTCCCTATATTTATATTTTTTACAACAGTTCGGTAATTTAATTTTATTGACACGAACTTTTATTGTCATTCAAATAACGAACATGTAATTAACACGGATCGGTGTGAAATGACAAAAAGGCGGGAATCCGAATTAAAATGGATGCCCGTAACGCTTTGACAGATAATAAAATACTAGTCTATAGCGCGGACGTAACACAATACGCATTATTTAATTTGTACCTTGTTTTGTGACACGCTTATTTGACACTTCTCATTGCAGGTGAATTCAATATGGCGTTTATGTATAAACATTTTATATTTTAAGGTGCCTATTATAACATGCTATGAGTCTGTAATGGCGACCCTCTTGCCCGAGGCTGCGAAATTAGCGTATCCTATTAAACAAAAAAATAACGCTCAGTTGTGAATTGACACCCAATGACATTAAATTTGAAAATTGAAGAATTTTCACCTAGAATATAATCTGTCTTCAGATCTGGTTATAAATCACGAACCAAGAAAAGTTAAAGAAAGGAAGGAAGGAATACGAGCCAAAAAAGCCGAGTCGATTTTTTTATGTATACCACTTAGGCGGCAGACAAGCACACGGCTCACCTGATGGACAGAGCTTACCCTTAGACGTGTGCAACACCAGGGGAATCACACTCGCGCTGCCGACTCTGTAAGCACGGAGTTTTTGTGCCGTCAGTGTAAAAGACAAAGCAAGACAAGACTTTGGTTCTCCCACTGACAGCACAAATACTCTCCACTGAGCTCTGGCTAACCTACTCACCGCAGGGAACACAACACGAGGATATTATCGCCGCGGTATTCGGTAGAGCGGAGGTACTTCCCCAGTCGGACTACAGTCTGTTCCAGCCCCTTTTCAATTTTATTATCAATCAATCAACCAGCCAGTCCACTTCTGGACATAGGCCTCTCCCAATGTGCGCCATTTCGTCCGGTCCTCCGCCTTCCACATCTAGTCCATCCCAGCCACCCTTTCTCAGGTCGTCAGCCCATATGCCTAGGGGGTGTCCTACCTCCGGCCTGGGGGTGACAGGTGGAGCCGCCTGTCACCCTAGCAGAAGCAGGCCGTGGCGGCGGCGCGCCTGGCGCGCCTCCCCGTTTACCGGGAATGAGTTGGGGACTCTGTAGTCCCCACACACCCGAGAAGAGGGCCAGATCGTGAGAGATGGCCCTGGGTCGGTCGGGGTGCGAGGGATATGCCTGTCAACCTCACCTTCAGCAACCAAAGCGACCCACAGGCGGCGTGCGTTTTAGTCGGTTCGAGTCCGACATAACCTCTCCCACCGGCTCCAGTGGGGAGGTATCCGTGGGGATTTTGTGCACGTAAAAAAAAAAGGGGGTGTCCTACCTTTTATTTGTCTTATCGCGGTCTCCACTCTAGGACTATTTTTATATATTTATTAATTACACTTAAATTATATCTATGTTACATTAACAATCGACAGAATGGCAATAAAATGGTGTAAAGGTATAATGTTACCATACAAAATTCAATTATGGCTTTAGCATAAACCATAATAAAATACTGCAATAGTCAGAGTGAAAAACTGCAGGTGGCTAACTCCGATGGTTGGCAATAATACCATAAAAGCTTGCAGCGAAGCTGTTCACCATAAATTAGTTTTAGGCTATTATCGTTTAAGGCAGATTATTTTCTGCAAATTGTTAGCTCTTGTAAATCAACTGCGGTAGCCTAGTGGTACGCGTAATGGACTGCTGAGACGAAGTCTCGGGTTCGATCCCAGGTTTTACCATGGCACACACCAATGACTTTTCGATGATTTTCGAAGTTATGTGTGTATTTATCGCAGGTTTATAAGTGCCCGGTTATTATCGCCATCTATTACATTGTGACCTAAACATAAACTGGCGAAATGTGGGTGCAAGCACCTCTGCCTACGTCTTCGGGGATATAGGCTTGAGTTTATATTATGGTGTAATACAAGTCCTCAATTACGCTGCTGCTTTCTAAAAATCGAAGGTGAAGGGTTCGGATGCTACCGGGACAAACGCAAAGATGATAATAATACTATCCATATGGAAATATCAAACGAGATTGACACAGAGTTGACTATATTAATCCTGATTCTAGATCCCATAATGCAAACTAGTTAAGTTATATGTATTTATATATGTATCAAAGAAATCGAGATATTTATCATGTTGTATTGTTTTGAGTTTCCGATCCAACAGCGCCGAAATATCGGAAACTCAAAACAATAAAACATGGTAAATATCCCGATTACTTTGATACTAATTTCAGTGACCATGATAGTTTAAATACCTATATGTATTCATTTTAAGTCTAGATACCAAAAAAATATATATTTATACCTACTAATTTCAAATATCATCCATTTATACAGTAATTCTAAATGCCGCGTGGTTCCCGGGAGAGTAGAATTTGGACCACCCCATCTCTTCCCATGCGGTGTCGTACAAGGCGACTAAGGGATAGAGCTGTTTAACATAAGACAGATATATACAGCCCTGACTCAGCCTCAGATGCATGCCCTGAGACAACAATAGTCCCCGGAAGACGGCAATAGACTCACCCCCTATTACGTAGTACCGAATACAATGATTGGTGAAATGTGATGATTGGTGATGAGGTAGGACACGACGGTATTCTCGTCCGAATTGAGCAGTCCGACTGGGGAAGTACCAGCGCCCTACAGAATACCACGGCTATAATAACCTCGTGTTGTGTTCCCGGTGGTGAGTAGGGTAGCCAGAGCTCACTGAAGAATTTTTGTGCTGTCAGTGAGAAGACCAAAGGCTTGTCCTGATTTTGTGTTCTGCACTGAGAGCACATAAAATCTCTGTTCTTACAGGGTCGGCAGCATAGATGTGACTCCACTGGTGTTACACACGGTCATAGGTCCCGGTAACCACTTTCCATCAGGTGGGCCGTGTGCTTGTCTGCCATCTAAGTTGTATAATAAAAATGTGGGTGTTAATTCACCTCTGCCTAGCCCTCCGGGGATATATGTATGTAGGTGTGAATGTTCCAGATAGCAAACAGTGAGCCACAATCAGTTTGCCAACTGAGAGAACGGTACCTACCGTGAAACATTAAACAGTGAGTGCAATTACTTCAAGTCATTCGTGAACATAAAGTTCAAAATAATAAATTGTGAATAGTAGAAGCACATCGCCCACGTCTTTCAATGAATGCCAATACAGTGCAAGTCAGCCTGATAAACATTTGATTCTTCATTTTGTTAAACATGATTGCTGGTGTGGCTAATATATAAAATGTTTTTCTGAAACGGGGTAGTAAGAGCAGGTACCTTAACCATATTAGTTACAGCGAAAAACATCCAAACATTTAAACATCGTCCCAAAATTTTATGTTTATCACTCACTCACTGGAGAATTTGTGCTGTCAGTGGGATGACTAAAGGCTTGTCCTGCTTTGTCCTCTACAGTGACGACAAAGAATCTCTGTGCCGTCAGTGTAGAGGGTCAGCAGCGCGAGTATGGCTTCTCTGGTGTTACACACGTCCATAGGCCACGGTAACCACTTTCCATCAGATGTGCCGTGCGCTTGTCTGCCACCTAAGTGGCTTAAAAAAAGGAAATAGGTCAACATTACATTTATAATCACAGATCTGCAAACGCAGCCTTCGCCGACCCAGCTTACTAGTATTACCAAAAGTACGAACCGACTACGGAAAAAAAGCATTACTTTTGAAAGAACACAGCTTTATAATAAGTTACCACTAAACATCAGAAAAAATGACCGCCAATATCGTTAAGTCACGATTATCATTACATATCAGAGTTTTTTTTTCATATAGGACTCGCCAACTCGACCTCACCTCGCCTGATGGTAAGCTAAAGGCAAAGTCATTCAGATCATTATTAATTGGTTAATCTCACTACTAGGTGTTCTTTTTGTCTAGTCTACAGGCAACTTTCAACGACAAATAGCATATTTATTGTAAATTATGTTTTCATGTAAATGGCAATGTAATTATCTTTGGCGTGTCCAATTATCGGTGGCGAGCCTATTGCCATTAACTAGCCGCTTATAAATCTGCAATAAATACACACAACTTCGAAAAGCATCGAAAAGTCATTGGTGTGTGCCACGGTGAAACCAAGGATCGAACCCGAGACCTCGCCTCAGCAGTCCATTACCCATACCACTAGGCTACCGCGGTTTTCTATCATCATACATAACTGATCATTATAATTTTGTTCATCTCAGTGCTAAGTGTTCTTTTTGTCTAGTCCACAGGCAACTTTCAACGACAAATAGCATATTTATTGTAAATTACGTTTCATGTCAATGGCAACGTAATTGTCTTTTTGAAAATAAATATCTTCAAACCTATCAAAATAATACTAATCAAATCTCAAACACATTTAACGAGTCTCTATAAACCTTATCCTCATTCATAAAATTATTTCAGAAAACCTTATTCTACGACCATAACCCCTTTCAAATCGGATTAAGTAATAAGCAATCTGACATTAGTTAATACATTTGGGAATATGCGAGCACTTAAAGAGATATGCCGGGATATAATTTCTACAGAACTTAAGCCTCAAGGGCAAACAAGATTCAAATGTACAACTCATATACTCATACAGCTGTGGTTTGTTACAAATGAGAGTGTTGCCAGATTAACTATAGGGATTGAGACCGGTCCCTTTCCGTTCACTCGCTAATTATTAAAATTTAATTTTCAATAATGGAGAATTTAACACTCAAGTTATGGAATGAACTCCCTGCTGCGGTTTTCCCAAGTGCCTACGATATGGGCTTCTTCAAGAGCATAAGAGGGTTTGTACAAGGTCGGCAGCGCCTGTGTAACGCCCCTGGTGTCGCACACGGCAGCGTGCTTGCCACCAAAGTCGTAAAAAAAAATTTAGACCATCCCATCTCTTACCATGCGGTGTCGTACAAGGCGACTAAGGGATAGTGCTGTTTAACATCAAACATATCTATACAGCCCATACTAAGCCTTAGATGCATGGCTTCAGTCAATAATATTGCCTGGAATACGGCAATTGGCTCACCCACAATTACGTGGGACCAAATATAATTATTGGTGAAATGTGGGTGTTAATTTATCTCTGCCTAAACCTCCGGGGATAAAGACACGATTATATGGATGTATATATGTATTTTCAATAAAACTATTCTGTTTTCTAATGATAATTATTAATATTTGAATGTTTGTGCGAGATGTTTAAGTATATAAGTGTGTATTGGTGAAATTGGAGTAAGTAATAATAAATTAATAATAACTTTCTACGACATTTTAAACTATGCTATTTAGATCCAAAATCAGCGTAATTGAAATAGAAATAAATAGATATAGAAATAAAAATCTTTTTTTGCATGAAACACAGTGTGAAAGTTGTTAGATTGTATTCGTTTCTGAAAGGATGGTGTGTCTCGTAAATCTATCAGCATGCAAACTTTGTCTTGGAATTCACAGTTCTATAAAAAATCTCAAAATTTTACATTATTAATTAGATGTTAGGTAATTATTATACAATATCATAAATAATAAATGTCAATTAAGAAATTCAATTAAACTAAGAAATTGCATATACAAAAATAAACAGAAAAATATTTAATTTGAAATTTAACTAGACATACTTGCGTCATGGGATTTAGAATGCCAATAAACATACATAGATATTTTTTTGTAAGTAATTATACATGAGATATGAATTTGAATATCTCCTAAATCTATCGCCTCACAATACTAAGGTTCTTGTAGACCGACGCACATATTGTGTAATTATACCACACATACATGCTTTCTCTCTATCACACACAAATTCATATACATGAAGACACACACACACACACATTCATTCAATATTAAAAGAATCAACTGTAAAGTAGAAATACGGTGGGCACTGACTTTTAAAATACAAGACCTAGTTTGGAGGTCAGAGTTTCACATATTAGCACATCTTTTTTTTCTTTTTTTATATCACTTAGTTGGCAGACAAGCACACGGCCCACCTGATGGGAAGCGGTTACCGTGGCCTATGGACGTATGCAACACCAGGGATGTCACACTCGCGCTGCCGACCATGAAGAAACCTTCTGATGCCCCTATTGAAGAACCCCATATTGTAGGCACTTGAGAAAACCGCAGCAGGGAGGTCATTTCACAGCTTGAGTGTGCGTACATATCCTTCCCTCCCTAATCCAACTTTATAGTGTAACTGTATACATTTTCTGAACACTGAAGATTTTATAGAAACATACAGACCAATACCAATATTCATGCAAACAAATATTTGTACTGAGCGGAAAATGAAGCCGCGCCCCTGCGTAGGCCATGTTCTTGGTCCAAACCAACCTCACTCGCTGGTCAGAATAATTACCGACTCATGAAAGAGGTTCTAGTTTCAGTTTTTATATATACCGATTACTCTGATATTTATGATTTGATTTATGTGATTCTTTTTGAGTTCGATGCATAATAGGAGCCATTTGGTCCCATAAAAAATTGATATAGGAGAGACCAGTAGCTTTTATTTTATAAACATTTTTCTCTAACATAAGTCTTACTTAGATATCAACTACTCGGCTTCCATTATCTAAAAAGAATTGCTTTCTATGTGCATCACCATTAATTTCTCAAACTCATACCAGCTTCGCGCGTGTGGCTTTAAAATCAGCGTTGCATTTTTTTAACCCCTGACGCATAAAGACGGAGTGTTATAAGTTTGACCTCTGTATGTGTTTGTCTATCGTAACTCCAGAACAGATGAACCTATTTTGATTTAGTATTTGTTTTGTTTCAAAGATTAATTAGTCAGTAGTATTCTTTGCTATGTTGTATGAAAATTGATTTAATTTCCTTCCGCCACAAAAATATCATGTTGAGGGACTTCGAACGGGGAAACATAACGGAGTACTTTACTAGTTAGGTGCCCCCGACACGACAACGCTTGAATCTAAATATTTCTTGGTATCTTGAAATTAAAGGGCTAATCAACACAATTTTTCTTCCTACTTTTTGGAGGTTTTTCTTCTGTGACGGAGGAATTTTTAATTCTTCTTTATATCCATATGTAAATTTTAATTGCAATTAAAACATATTCAAATACAACAATTCCGACTTACTGTCTAAAAGATTGAAACAAATAAACTCGATTGCTGTCTAAAAGATCGTAACAAGTTTGACAGCAGGCGGTGCCCTATTGCTAATCAAAAACCGAAAGAAATATTAATGGGCCTCGTCTGCTGTCAAACTATCAGTGTTGGGCAATTTTTAATTGCAAGTTTAATTGCAATTAAAAATTGCCCAATACTGATAGGGCTCTGCCTATATCTTCGGGGACCAAATCAACTTTGCCAACTATCCGGTACACATAGTTAAAATAGACCTAGCACGACCTTATGCTATTGCATCGGAGTTTGGAGTTTAAAAAGTCAGATGCATTTCAATTAATTAGCCCATCGCAGTCAGTCTGCTGGACATAGGCCTCTCCCAATGTTGCGAGGCTTTGAACTATTGTCCAGACAGGTTGGTACAAGGTTTATTTCTAGTTTTGTTCCTCTTGCAGTGATATATCATCTGCGTATTTATTCCCGTTAGAAAAAGGTGACTGGGACAGACTGGATGCAGAAGGCGGAGGAACGGAGAAAATGGCGCACATTGGGAGAGGCCTATGTCCAGCAGTGGGCTAATTGATTGATTGATTGAGTTGCCTCTTACGACACCTTTCGGATGAGATGGGGTGGAGATACTTGTATTCTTTTTCAGTCACCACATTGACGTTCATAAAATCTCAACTCGAATTTTGGTTCTACAATTTAATTTGCACTTAGATCTAGTCTCAAGTCGAAACTCATGACTGAGTTTTGTATGCTTTTGAACTGACATCTTAAGATCTATGTATTTAATATATTCTGAGCTACATATAAATCCAACGGCTGCACCCAGACGCAGACAGGATACATATTTGTCGGACAAGAATATTTACATATTTGTAAACTCTTTCACTCAATACTGTCGATAACGGATACATGTCTCCACTATATCTGTTCAAAATGTTGTTTCTTTAACATATTTATGGAACTCGATTTTGAAAACCTTAGATATTCTCTTACAAAATGATAAAACTATGAAAATATATTAGTTTGAGCATTGTGCGTATTGCAAATTTTTAATCGTGAATAGTTATTGGTACGAACCCCTAAAATTGGTACCCTGCGCCCAGTCGCACCCTGATATTTTTCGTCCTGATCGTATTACCTAAAATCAAATTACCAAGTAAGAGTGACTAATTTTTACATAAGTTCCAACTCAAGGATCTCCAAACCTGAACATAAACTTCAGTAATGACTGATATCATTTAAGAAGCGTATGGTCGTCGCTTCTCGTGACCAGAAGGCTGGCTTTTTCTTAGGTCAGAGAATAAGTATAGCCATACAATGTGGCAATGCTGCCAGTCTTCTGGGTACGCTACCACAAGAGGCATGCGATGCGGAGGTATACCACGACGTATTTACCTTTAACTTTCATGTAGTTTTAGTATTATTAAAATCTTTTTTTAGTAATTTAAATATAATAATAGATTTAATTGGCGAATACAGATAAATAGATTTTCAAATAATAAACTTCATATTATTTATAAAGTCAATAATAAAATTCGTTACTTTAGGGAATTAATATATATATGTGTATGTGTATATGTGTATATGTATAAGTGTATATCTTGACGTATGTAAAATGTTGACCATGGACACTCCGCATATAATGTATTTGATTATTTATATGTGTATATATATCTGTTGGTTAAAGCAATCTTTAACCGACAGATATATATAGTAAACAGATATATATATATATATATTAATTCCCTAAAGTAACGATACCATCTGAACACCACCTTTTCGTTTTTATGTCTCAATACCTACATATAGCCATAACTAAAACTCGCTAAAGCCGGTGCCACACGCTTATGGCGCTCATAAAATAAATCAAACGAGTTTATGACCCAACTATCTAACCATTAAAATATGTTGAAACGCTTAGCAGAGCTCGAGGGGTGAATGGAAAAACTAGGGGGTTAAATGTTTTGGTAAAAGAATAAATAGATTATTGTTATGTGTTTTAAGTTGGGCAACGATTACGAAATATGAATGGTGGTGAGTTTTCTCAAAAAAACTTTGCCCCTTTTGTGATGTATGATTTGGTTTTAGGACTATTTGTTTTTTTTATACAATTTAGGTGGCAGACTACCACACGGCCCACCTGATGGAAAGTGGTGACCGTGACCTTTGAATGTGCGCAACACCAGGGGAATTACACCCGTGCTTCCAACCTTATAAGAACAGAGAGTTTTTGAGCCGTCAGTGCAGAGAAAACTTCCCACTGACAGCACGAAAACTCTCCAGTGCTACCCTACTCACCACCGGAAACACAGCATGAGGTTATTATAGCCGTGATATTCTGTAGGATGGAGGTACTTCCCCAGTCGGACTGCTCAGTTGGGATGGGAATGCCGTTGTGTTTTTTTTCCCACATTTCACTAATCATTGTATTCGGTCCCACGTTATAGGGAGTGAGCTTATTACCATTTGCCGGGCACTATTATAGCTTCGAGCCTTGCATCTGAAGCGTATTCTGGGCTCTATATATCTATCTGATGTTAAACAGCCCTATCCCTTAGTTGTCCATACTGTTCAATTATTGCTTATACTGTTAAATTACATTATTTATTTACGTACTGAAACAATTCGATTATGGATTCAGATAGGGAAAAAAATTGAATCAGCTCAGGCGGGATTCGAACCCGCAATCTTTCCCTTACAGGGGGAATGCTCTATTTTAGATATACATCTATTTTTCACACCCCTTAGTGATAAGGGTTGTCCACCCTGGGAACCGACATCCACGCGGGCGGAGCCGCGGGCAAAAGCTAGTCTTCTTATATATTTCCGTCATACGGCGACTACGGCGAAAAATTAGCATACTAAATGCTTTAAATCGTCCCTATAATATCATGCTCACGCCTATACATTTACCTCCAAGGCATCTAGGAGATCTGCTCAATGAGCTTATAAAAGTAAGTTCATAAAAATAGCTCTTATTAATTCATTCAGAACCACTTTCTAACACGTTGGTCCCGGTAGAGAAGAATATGACCTCCCCATCTCTTCCCTGGGGTGTCGTAGAAGGCGACTAAGGTCTCTATCCGACAGATAACATGCACCCTATGACGTAGTAAGTCTTGATGGCAATAGGCTCGCCCCCTATTACATGAGACCGAAAATCGTTGCTGGCAAAATGTGCGTTATTTTTTTTTATCTTGGACACGTCAACTTGACTGCGCCTCGCCTGATGGTAAGCTAAAGGTAACGTCTCAGGAAAGAGGGTCACCATTACAGTCACTAAGTAATGTTACAATGGTGGCACTCAGCTTAGCGGCATGCTTTTCCACGTCCCGCTTAAAGAACTTGGGACTGCAGGAAGAAGGAAACACGTGGTTGTTAATAAAAATGTCTGCCTACTCCTTCCAGGATTTACAGGCGTAAATACTTGCGGTTAGATAGGTTGTCTTACTTTGTCATTCAAATATGATAATATACATACATATATATTTTTATATTTATTTAATCTTCATGCGCATATGTACACAGGCGGACATAATGCCACAGGCATTTTCTTCCTGTCAACCTTATAGTTGGTGCAGAGAATAACAAAGTACTTTATGAAAGGTAACTAGTAATCACTACAACTACATAAGAAATAAAATACCTACATTATAGTAGATTTATATATTATGTGCACGCATATATAAATAAATAATCTCTCACATATATCTCTATCATACAAACACACAAAAGATCACACGAAAACACATAAAGTAAAACTTTTTTTTTTATATACCAATTAGATGGTAGACAAGCACACCAACCTGATAGAAAGTGTTCACCGTGGCCTATGGACGCGTGCAAAACCAAGAGAATCACACTCGCGCTGAAAACCCTGCAAGCATTGAGAGTTTCTGCGCCATCAGTGTAAAAGACAAAGCAGGACAAGCTTTTGGTGTTTCCACTGAGAGCACAAAAACCGTCCAGTGAGCTCTGGCTACCCTACTCACCACCGGGAACACAACACGAGATTATTATGTCCGCGGTATTCTGTATTTTGTAATTTAATTAAGAGACATTCCAAAATTTTAAACAAATTGAATTGATGTAGTATGTCAGGATCGTAGCAAATGGAGATCCGTGATCTCTGCCTACCCCTATGGGAAACAGGCGTGATTTTATGTATATATGTATGTAGAATTAATGTCAATAAAATGTAAATTAAAAATGTATGCATTCAGAATTGTACGAGCAAGTTCAAAAACCGACACAAACACGTTTAATGTTAGTTGGAAACCATTCAAAATGTTAAAATGCGCTCAAATACATCATAATAGGCCATAACGCGGGGCAGTTAGGGGATCAACAGGCAAATAAAAAGTTTCCAATTTGATGTAGTGCTAAAGAGGCAGGATATAAATTTGTTGTTCACCAAAAACCGTTAAGTCGAATATGTGGAATTTACACACGTTGATAATGGCTTACGGCTTACGGCTTAGCTCACCAAATTATTGAGACTCCCCAAGTGTTATTTGAGAGCTTTTTTATTGGCTACTATAGACGCGTGTGGTATACTAAACCCTTTCCGCCGAATTCCTGATCAAATGTTACCTAAGCGGTGTTCTAGAATTTCGTAATTTGAAATTTTGTACAAATGTAGGTTATAAATCTACTCCTGTAGGACTGTTTAGATGTTCTGACGTGATTAAGTACCAAACTATCGCATTTATGATGAATGAACCCGGTAATTTTGTGGTGCTGTGAAAATATGGGCAGTTAAAAATTGCGACAGAAAAATTGATTAGAAAGTATTAAACAAAATTATAAAAAGTGCGACAGAAAAATTTATTAGACAGTATTTAACTAAATTATATAAAGGAGCGGGACTTTTCGATTAAATCACAGAACTTACTATTTTGACGACGTTTTGAATGCGTTGCAGCACCAGTGAGCACGACTTGACTAGCTTGCGAGCGTCGAGAGGTATGCGGAAAACATTTAGTGTGCAACTACCCTCCATTACTTATATAATGAAAATAGTAAGTCCCGAATCGTTATATAATTATGAAACAAAGGTCTTGTCGCGGGACAAGAGCAAATGCATCACAGTTCATCCTCTTTATCATCAACTCGTGATAACGGTGATGCACTGTAATGATTCTTATACAATAATTAAGGAATTAACGCGTTCATGGTATACATTCATACATACGTACATTCTTTAAAAATATTTATTTGAGCAATAAAGAATATGATATCAAATATACACTCAAAATTTCACTTCATCAGAATAATATGGTAGGTGTCGCTACCTACCATAGAATCAACCAAAATAGAACCTTGTTGTAATAGACTGCATATTTCTAAACTTGTCTAAATAACAGTATAAATAAAATTGTAGAAATTGTAAAATTGTAAGATTTTTGGTATGCTGACATAATTTTAATTACTACAATACTTAATTATTATATTAGTAAATTTTATTGTATGCCTTGAGGCGGAGAATGGAGAAACCATATTATATTATTGTACCTACTGTATCACTATTGTACCTACCCATTTTCACAATAAACTGATTTGATTTGATTTGATTTGATTTGTCTTGATA
This sequence comes from Eilema griseolum, assembly GCA_963662185.1. Classification (NCBI taxonomy): domain Eukaryota; kingdom Metazoa; phylum Arthropoda; class Insecta; order Lepidoptera; family Erebidae; genus Eilema; species Eilema griseolum. The sequence goes on along the minus strand of OY759248.1, from coordinate 22,599,668 downwards.
ATAATATGCACTAGCCGCGTGGTCCCCGGTAGAGTAGAATTTGGGCCACTCCATGTCTTCCCGTGCGGTGTCGTACAAGGCGACTAAGGGATAGGGCTGTTTAGCATGAGACAGATATATACAGCCCAGACTCAGATAAATGGGTTGAGTCAACAATAGTGCCCAAATGACTTCAATAGGCTCACCCCCTATTACGTGGGACCAAATTTAATAATCGGCGTAATGTGGATGTTATTTTACCGCTGCCTAACCCTTCGGGGATAGAGACGTGATTATATGTATGTAAAAAAATAAAATAAAATCATAAAAACGATTTATAGCGCAGTTGTTACATTTTGTATAATCTATTAATTCAGATTGTATTTATTGTACCGGCAACACCGACAACTTCAGATATACTCTGTGGACATTTTTGGCGGGATTACATTGTGGGCGCTCGTGAAATTGGGGGATTATTATGAGAATTCAAGAATTGTACCTACATATAATTGTATCTAATTTATGAATACACGTGTAGAGAATATAGCTTGCTGTTATTTATTACACATGTCTGAAAATTATCACAAATATTCCCTTGAAACAGCCGAGAATACAACAAAGCCCGCAATAATATTTTTTACGCACCAAACACAGATGTTCGTTACTGGAACCCGTGTAAACTCCGACCCCGGGGTTATCTGAGTGATTGATTGATTGATTTCAAGCTAATTATCGTTTTTACTTCAACGACGGCGATTTGTTGGCGTTTATTGTTCAACTTTGAACTCCCAGCTGTGTTGGGTTTATGATGAAACTCATATTCGAAGTTGTTTTCTTTGATAACCTGATCAATTAGAGCGGACAGACAGTGGGTATAGTATAATACGTTGTATAAATAGTATATTATAATACAAGTGTGTAAAGTTGGTGCTTCGAAAAGCATCGAAAAGTCATTGGTGAGTACCACGGTAAAACCTGGGATCGAACCCGAGACCTTGTCTCAGCAGTCCATTTCCCATACCATTAGGCTACCGCGATTCTTACGCTAACAGTAATATTTTATTGAAAATTATGTTTATTTAACTACTATTAATAAACAAACAAAATAACAAACAAAAGAAAGGACGATGCTTTTGCAACAAATGATAAAGTAATTTTGTCAAACATTGTTTGTCAAATGGAAGTTTGTTATTTGTCTTTTTTCATATGATTGGATATTGTATACTGTTACCTCTCAATTATATAAATCACAAAGCAAAATATTTACGCATATCAGATTTCCCTCCTCGTCCTATTTATTAAAGTGAACAGTTAATAACATAAATGACAACACGTGTAAATAATAATGACATATCAAATTTCACAACTGCTATCGTATTTAATGAAGATATTGTTTTTGTAAACGATATTCAATGTTGTTTTCCTCTAAGAGGTCACGTTGAAGTATTATTTCGGGAAAGATTTTCTTTTTGTTGTATTTGGTCTGTTAGTTGACTACTCGCTAAATGGCAATAAGCTGAGACGCAGTCCAAAAGATATGGAATACCATTTCCAATACTATTGAACTTAAAATGGTTGTATCTACTTGTTAGCCTTGATAGATGCTTTGTCACACCCCGCTTGACGAACCCGGGACTGTAAGAAGATGGAAACACGTGCGCAGGCAGAGCGTACCAGCTGTTTATCGTGCCTTTTTTTATACCACTTAGGTGGCAGAAAAGCACACGGCCCACCTGATGGGAAGTGGTTACCGTGGCCTATGGACGTATGCAACACCAGGGGTGTTACACTCGCGCTGCCGACCATGAAGAAACCTTCTGAGGCCTCTGTTGGAGAACCCCATATTGTAGGTGCTTGGGAAAACCGCAGCATGGAGGTCATTCCACAGCAATTGAGTGTGCGTGGGATGAAGTTTCTTTCACACCGCACAGTGCGCACCGTCTCAGTTCGCAATGTGTGAGGATGAATTCCTTGCCTATGGCTTCACACTTCACAGTTCTGAAAAGTCATTTTCTGTTTATATATCTAGCCGTACTTGATTCGAGTAGACCTATGTGCTAGAAATATTTAAACTACAAATTGAAATCGTGTCGAGTACAATCAAATTATTATGCCAAAACATGGGTTACTCCGGTTAGACCGTAATTTTGATGAATTACCTTTCCAAACTTTGTCTTATAGTTCAAAGACTTAAGGTTCACCTACTAGCTATTTACCCATACACACATGTAAGTACACTGGTGAAATTCATAAGCTCCTCTAAGAGCGCAATTCATGTAGCAGCAGACTAGGCAAATAATATTGGATGAAAGATTATTGTCTTTTTCTTCTGACGTATCGACAGCATACGATACGTCAGAAGAAGAAGACAGGCGGGTCTGAATAGCACAGTTGGTCAGAACATTCCTTCTGTTGGAGATTTTTTATATAACTTTGGTGGCAGACTAGCATACGGCTTATCTAGAAAGTGGTTACCGCGGCCTATGGACGTGTGCCACACCATGAGAGTCACACTCATTCGTCCAAGTCTGTAAGAATTGAGAGTTTCAGTGCCTTCAGTGTAGAAGACAAAGTAGGACAAGCCTTTAGTCTTCCCACCGACAGCAATTAGGACTGCTCAATTAGGACGGGAATGGCATCGTGTCCTACCTCCTACCATTAGAACGGTAATACTGGTCGTGGATATAAGTTCTATCTTGAAAATTAGTACGAAACGGCTTTTAGCTGAGATAATAATGATTCTATTAACCTAGTTTTATTTAAAAGAGCAGTTTATCAATCGTCAAATATAGGTACCTTTTATTATTATTCTAAACGAGAAACATTACGACGATAAGTGTACACAGTTCCATGCAGTGTTATCAATATTGACTCCACAGGCGACACACCGAGACTCTGCTTCCAGTTAATTAGAGATAAGCTGTCATTACTCTGATAATGACGTATATAGGTAAGGAATAATTTATGTTACCTATTTAGACGCCTCTATCAGAATAATTCCAAAAATGAGGGCATTGTTAGGAAGAAATTACCGCCAACGCGTGTAATAAGTTATGAATAGCAAAGAAATTTTGCTGCATTAGTGGGATGTATTATTGTGTTCTATTGAATTAGTGTGTTGTATTATTGAATTGTATTTTGATGTGGGGAAAAATTAAAGAGTATACCAGTTTACCATTATTTTTTCCACCTGTAGTCATCTTTCTCTAGGAGGTAGGACAGGGCGGTATTTCCGCCTAATTGAGCAGTCCGACTGGGGAAGTATCTCCGCCCTACAGAATACCGCGGCCATAATAACTTCGTGTTGTATTCCCAGGCGGTGAGTAGGGTAACCAGAGCTCACTAGAGAATTCGTGCTGTCAGTGCGAAGATAAAAGGCTTGTCCTGCTTTGTCTTCCATACTGACGGCACAGAAACCCTGTGCTTACAGGGTCAGCAGCGCGAGTGTGGCTCCTCTGGTGTTACACACGTACATAGGCCATGGTAACCACGTTCCATCAGGTAGGGCGTGTGCGCGTCTGTCACCTAAATGGTATAAAAAAAAACTTATTAATTAATTCTCGTTAAAATTTTAATTGCAGATTTTTGTCACTTTCTCAATTAGAATTCTAGGTTTTTTTTTCAATTTATTTAACCAGAAAAATATACATTGGGTCTAATGCCTTAGTAGTGTAACAAAAAACAGAAAGATAATAATGAACTGATCAAAAAATACAACACCAATTTAAATACTTTAATAATTGCCTTTTCTCCTAAATAACAATGTGATTTTAGGAAAACTCGAGAAGAACTTGTAATTGAAAATGTATTTAGTATCACAAGCTAAAAATATTTTTGAAGAGAAACACTTATCTGAATTTATTAAAGGTTAGCGAGTTCACCATTAACAGGGACATTTCCTGTTTCATTATTTTAAGAAATATCAGAGAATAATGAATTATTAGCTAAACAAATTTGCGTTTGTACAATTAATTAGTGTAAATAGTTATTAAAAGTGAAACTTTGATAAGGCGTGCGTGCAGCTTGTGACCATGGACAGTGCTATGCGTAAAGAAATAATTTGTCATTGTGATAACACGTGCTAAAATAAATAGTATTTGTTTTGTAATATATTACAGGGTGTAGACGGTTTAATTAAATATAATGTGAAAAGTAATTAACGATTCATTATGATAAAAAATGTGTGTGTGTCAGGTAAAGTTTATGGTTATGACCTGCCAGTATGAGTGGGTCAGTTTGACCACAGGGCCATCTAGTACGATTTGGAAGACTGTCAGAAATTTATCTGCTTACTCTCCTTTTGTCTTCTCTTATTTTCTTCTAAGATTTAACAATTTTCAATGGTTTAAATGATCATTGAATGCGTTTAACATACCGCATTAATCAACATTCACTAACACTAACAATATTATTTTTTAAACCTTACACTAAATTCATAGAAAAATTGAACATTAAAGTAAAGCTTTACACTTTTATCATTTTTACACGTATGGTTTTTTATTAATAATTCTAGCACGGATCAACTCCTATGTTGATCCGTGCTTGAATTATGAATATTAAATTTTGATCGTTGATAAAATTTTGGAATACAATCACTCAACGACACATTCCACAAACAGAAACGCTGCGAAAAATCTACTAGTCCTACTAAGTTTCAGAATTTATATGTTGACACAGTCAACTTTTTTGGATCTTGCCAAAGGTTTTTATCTTAATTCCTTTGCTGCTCATATCCTTCGTTATCATTGTATTGCACCTAGTGAAAATGAACAACTAATTACCTAACCGCATGTTGTGCTTGCTATTTTTGGAGAATATCAAAATCAATTAAAAAGCAATAACCAAGGCTGATCACTTATTGTTTGCGACCGTCCCGTTATCTGTAAACGTTAGACGGACAGGCGATAACCGCACTGCGCAGTGGCAGATAAACAACGACTTAACCTATTTATTATGCATATATAATACAGAAACAGGACTGGTATTGATTAAATAACTTTGTAATGAGAGCTTTTTGTACACTCCTAAGTGAATATCGGTGTGTTTTGTTTTATGGGGCTGGGATATAGTGCTATGCGGCATACTGTTACTTGTAGATAGAAGCTGTATGGAATTATATAGTACTGTCAGTCTTCAAAAAATTAAAGAATAGATATAAGTACTATGCAGTGTAGCAGAAGAGAGTTCGATTGCTTTGATTGTCCTGTCATTAAACTTTTTATGCAAGCCCACTGGTTTTATTATACCACTTGGCCAGGTTTTTTTTTATACCACTTAGGTGGCAGACAAGCGCGCGGCCCACCTGATGGAAAGTGGTTACCGTGGTCTATGGACCTGTGTAACACCAAAGAAGTCACACTCGCGCTGCCGACCCTGTAAGCATAGAGTCTCTGTGCCGTCAGTGTAGAGGACAAAGCAGGACAAGCCTTTAGTCATCCCACTGACAGCACAAATTCTCCAGTGAGCTCTGGCTACCTTACTCAACGCTGGGAACACAACACGAAAAAATTAAAACCGCGGTATTCTGTAGGGCGGAGGTACTTCCCCAGTCGGACTGCTGAACCTCCTATAATGCCCACCTTATGGAAAGTGGTTACCGTGGCCTATGGCCGTGTGCAACACCTTCCAATTGACGTGTCCTATATAAAAAAGAAAAAAAAAAAACACCAGGGGCGTCACACTCGCGCTGCCGACCCTGAAGAAACCTTCTAATGTCCCTCTTGAAGAACACCATATTGTAGGCGTTTGGGAAAACTGCAGCAAGGAGTTCATTCCCCAGCTTGAGTGTGCGTGGGGTGAAGTTTCTTTCATACCGCACAGTGCGCACCGTCTCAAGTTGCAATGTGTGTGGATGAATTGCCTGCCTATGGCGAGCGGTGCGATGATATAATGTTTCGAGTACTTCTGTCCAAATGTAATAATGATACTAAATCTTTTAGTCAATAGGTATACACTTATAGCCTAGAGGTCAATCCCGGTTGGCTATAATAGTATGTAAATATTTCCAAAAAGTTCTAAATAGTAGATACTTATATTAAATACAGTTCTGCGTTCGAATGTAGGTCGATGACTATACTTTTCCCTATTCTTCTCTCACTAACATTTCCCTTTCCTATTAGACGCAAGTGATACTTCTGGAGTTCATTTTCAGATGACTAATCAACAATATCTATCATCTTTGCTATTGATACGTAAAACAGCTTTACCCTTTAAGAGCAAAATAACGAAGCAATCAGATCATTAGCCAATTAAATCATGAATGACAAACTTGCTATCGAATCGGTCCATAATCTGATCCTGCCGCATTCCCACCATCGCCATGTCAGCGTGTGGCTCACCAAAATGGCAATATCCAAGTAGGGTTAATAATTATATTACTCGTATGTGGCTGTTACATTATAATGGGAGGATGAAAAATATTACCATTGGGTGTAAGTGGATTACACACAAGGGAAGTAATATGGCAAAACAGAATTTAATATGTCGTTAAATATTATAAGCAGTCGGTATCTTCTGTAATACAAATAATTATTTTATTGAACATAATAATGCATTGGTAGCTATTAGTTGGTTTGTAATGTCGTCAAATAAATTATAGTAATTGAATGAAATTTTTAAAGCATTAAGTATGCCGTAAAACGGATATACAGGAAGATTTGAATGGTTTCATGTGAGGTTAGTTGGCTTAATGGTTGGGATATTCTCTCTGTAAGGATCGTGTGTTCGACTCCCGCCAGAATTAGTTCGAAAAGAAAAAAGTTCAAATGGATCTATTTGGACTTTTAGGGGATCAGTGTGCACAAAAATCTCCCGGGGACTTTGGGGGATTGAAGTAGGGTTACCAAGTGGATTGAGCTCAAATGTCAGGTCTTCACAGGGCAATGCAATTCATCTGTATAAGTTTTGCTGCTGAAAGTTTACAGGTGACGGACGTAGAAAAGTTTGATTTATTCATTTCCACAGCTTACCATGTTATATTCTTAAACGTTTTATGTGCTGAACAATTGCCCAAATCGATACAGATTACTATCGTCCAGTTCTACCATTGTAAAGCTTACTTCATACAAGGCATTTTCTTTTTTTATACAATTTAGATGACAGACAAGCACACGGCCCACCTGATGAAAAATGGTTACCGTAACATATGAACGTTTGTTTCATCAGGGCAGTCACATCCGTACTGCCTTCCCTGTAAGAACAGAGAGTTCCTGTGACATCAGTGCAGAACACAAAATCAGGACAAGCCTTTGGTGTTCCTACTGATAGCACAAAAACTCTCCAGTGAGCTCTGGCCATCCTACTCACCGCCGGGAACACAACACGAGGTTATTATAGCCTTGGTATTATGTAGGGTTCATAGTGTAGTGTACTGTTTATAGGGTCTAAATGTAAAGTTTGTAGGGTAATGAACATGGTTTAAAAGTAATCCTATTGATATTATAAACGTGCATTTTTGTGCAAATGTCTGTTATTCAATCATGTTCTGAACGACTTCAACTGAAATTTGGGACAGAAATAGATAAATGTCAGGAATAATATATAGGCTAACTCTTGTCCCGGGAATAGGTTCCTATAGGTAACTGAAACGGGATAAGAATTCACAGCTAATTTTAATACACATTATAACATAACATAAACTCACGCCTATATACCCGACGGGTAGGCAGAGGTGCACCAGTTTATGTTTAGGTCCCAATATAATAGGTTTCGAGCCTATTGCCATTAACCGGGCACTTATAAACCTGCAATAAATACACACATAACTTCGAAAAGCATCGAAAAGTTATTGGTATTGGTGATGGTGGTCGCAGCACTAGTGGGACCAGTGGGTCTTGGCGTAGTCTAGTGAGGATGGTGCGGGGTGACGCGCCGGTCAGGGAGACCCGTAGAAACGGTGGTGCCGCTGGCCACCCGCGGTATAGTACAGAGGCCCAACTGGGACTAACCACCCTAGGAGGCTGCCTCACCAGACCGCGCATAATCCCGGTATGGCTCGTCGTGCCGGTTGGTGACCGGAAGTGGGGGCCCGGCGACCATATTCGGGGGGGGGGGGGTACGGGGGTCCTTCCGTACGGCGTGTCGGCTCACGCCATGCCTCATAATCATAGACAAAACCAAAATCCCGCACTTTGTCACGCGGTGCTGCGACGACAATCACCTCTTTTTTTCACGCCCTTTTCTCCTTTTCATCATGGCAGCGCATTTAAGAGTATTGGGCAACACAGCGGCTCTTCGAACTCCCACAAGCTCGCTATTTGAGGTGGAGTCCACTAACATCTGTGGACTCCATGCGAACCTCAACGCCGTCCACCAACACCTTGAGACGGCGAAACCAGATATGCTCTTTCTCACGGAGACACAAATAGGCCGCCCTGATGACACGACCTACTTGCTTTACCCCGGCTATGTTATCGAGGAAAATTTCCGTGCAAAAGCCGGGGTGTGCGTGTTTGTTAGGGCGGATGTTTGTTGTCGCCGTTTGCGCTGCCTTGAGGACCCATCCTTTTCAACCCTATGGGTACACGTAGACCATGGCTCTACGAGTCAGATCTATGTGTGCCTCTACCGTTCCCATACAGGAGATGCTGAGACAACTCGACTCTTTGAATATCTGAGTCAGGCGGCAGATGATGCGCAGGAACGGTTTCCGAACGCCGAAGTGGTATTTTTGGGGGACTTTAACGCCCACCACGAAACCTGGTTGGTCTCCTCCAAAACAGACCATGCGGGAAGAGCCGCCCATGCATTTGCTCTGGCGCATGGCCTGACCCAATTGGTACACGAGGTCACTAGAATACCAAGAAGGTCGGGCCTAGCACCCTCTCTGCTAGACCTTCTGCTGACGAGTCACCCAGACCTGTACAGTGTTTCGGTACAAGCCGCTTTAGGCAATTCCGACCACTGTCTGGTCTGCTCCAAGGTGCCAATTATAGCGCCTTCACGACCCGTGCAGGGGAAGCGGCGTCTCTGGCACTACTCGTCAGCAGATTGGGATGGGCTGCGCAACTATTTTGCGTCCATCCCGTGGGCTGAACGCTGCTTTGAAGGTAAGAAACCCTCGGATTGTGCTACTGCTGTTGCCGGTGAGATCGGTCTGGGTATGGAATACTATATTCCGTACACTGATGTCACCGGTGCCCGAGGAGTGCGCCCTTGGTTCGGGCGCGAGTGTGCGAGGGCTGTTGATCAAAAGCAGTCCGCGTATGGCGCTTGGGTAAGGGCGCGTGCCACGCACGATCCCAATGTGAGCCACTTCAAGGCGGCGTACAACAGAGCCACAAAGGTCTGCAAGAGGGCTTACGTCAAAGCGGATGCCCTGCGCATTGCGCGGCTTGGTCAAGAACTAGTGGCACATCCCACGGGCAGCCGTGGATACTGGCGACTGGCCAAAGCCGTGCAGGCCAACTTCTGTCAGCCTTCGCTGCCACCGCTGCGCTACCCTGATGGATCCCTGGCCCATGGACCGCAAGAGAAAGCCAATATGCTAGTAAATCTCTTTGCGGCCAATTCCCGAGTCGATGATTGCGGTATACAGCCGCCGACACTACCCAATGGTGACCACGTAATGCCTGAAATACGTATCAGGCAATGCGATGTTCGTGCGGTGCTTCAATCACTCGATGTCCGGAAAGCCAGTGGCCCGGATGGTATTCCAGCGGTGGTCTTACAAAAATGTGCAGCGGAGTTGTCTCCGATGCTTACGCGGCTGTACCGACTGTCCTACAGCTCGGGTACAGTGCCTTCAGCTTGGAAAGAGGCGAATGTACAGCCGATCCCCAAGAAGGGGGATCGCTCAGAGCCAGCCAACTATCGACCCATAGCCGTCACCTCAGTGCTGTGCAAGGTCTTCGAGCACATCATTAACAAACAGCTCATGCGTCACCTAGAGGATCACTCTTTAATTAATGACCGGCAATATGGCTTCAGGCCGAAACGGTCAACGGGTGATCTTCTAGCATACGTTACCCATCTTTGGGGTGAGGCTATGGACAAGCACGGCGAGTCACTGGCAATTAGTCTTGATATCGCCAAAGCTTTCGATAGAGTCTGGCACAAATCGCTTCTCTCCAAGCTACCAGCCTTTGGTCTGCCTCCTAGACTGTGCAACTTGGATTGCTAGTTTCCTGCAGGAGCGCCGTATCCGCGTCCTCTGTGATGGACGGGCTTCGGAGTTCTTGCAAATAAATGCTGGCGTACCGCAGGGGTCTGTATTATCTCACACTCTCTTTCTTCTGCATATCAACGACATGCTGTCCACCGGCAGCATACATTGCTATGCAGACGATAGCACCTTACACGGGAGTTATCACGGACAACCTGCGGCCAAACAGTCTGATATCGTGGAAAAAAGACAGCTTCTTGTCACTGAACTAGACCGGATCTTGAATCACATTTCTCAATGGGGCTCCGAGAACATGGTCGAGTTCAATGCCAAGAAGACGCAGGCTTGTGCGTTCACAGCAAAGGTATCTTCTTTCCTTCCCCTTCCCACTCTTCAGAGCACGCCACTTCCACTGCAGGACAATCTCTATATCCTAGGCATGGATATTCGCTGCAAACTGAATAACAGAAATTACATCGAGAGCATCATCAAAACAGCCTCGCGGAAACTCGGACTCCTAAACAAAGTGAGACGTTTTTTCACGCCGGAGCAGCGGTGTCTTCTCTATAAGACACAAATTCGCTCCTGCGTGGAATACTGCTCGCATCTCTGGGATGGCTCCGCGAAATACCTACTAGATGCTCTCGACAGGTTGCAGCGACGCGCGGTCCGAATTATTGGGAACCCTGAGGTCACGAACACCCTCGAGCCTTTGCAGATGCGTAGAGATATTGCTACCTTGGCTGTATTTTACCGTCTCTACCACGGTGAGTGTTCTGACGAGCTCTTCCAACTAATCCCACCATCTCCTTTCCTACATAGGACTACACGTGCAGGCCTTAGATGTCACCCTCACACTGTGCAGAATATACGAGCAAGAACCAAGCGGTTCGGAGACTCTTTTCTTTGCCGCACCACCAAGACCTGGAATTCATTACCAGCACACGTGTTTCCTTCTTCCTACAGTCCCGGGGCCTTTAAGCGGGGCGTGAAAAAGCATCTGATGAGGCCGCCAAGCTGAGTGCCACCATTGTAGCACTTAGTGTCTGTAATGGTGACCCTCTTTCCTGAGACTTTGCCTTTAGCTTACCATCAGGCGAGGTGAGGTCAAGTTGGCGTGTCCTATATAAAAAAAAAAAAAAAAAATGGTAAAACCTGGGATCGAACCCGAGACCTCGTCTCATTAGTCTATTACCCATACCACTAGGCTACCGCGGCTTCTATTTTTGATTTTATTGCAATATAATATATTAAAATTACAATAACTTGACACTGATGGTGCTCGGGCTCCCAAGATATTTCAGTACGAGCTTCTTAAAAAATAACCTTATAAAGTTTCACAGGGTCAAAAAAGCGAACTGACACACTGGTGTCAGTATAATGATATTAAAAAAAACATTATTGACATACTGGGCATGCGGAACTCTCAATACAAAGTACTGTCCATATCGTTAACATATTTTCTCAGCTATGTCAGCTCAAATATGGTGACTGCCTTTGACAGACTGCAAGGCGGCCCTGAGCTTCTTATAAGGTGACCTAATGATGCTTTTCATGTGAGAAAAACAACTTTTTTTGCTCAAGATTAATTACTTTAGTGGTTTTATTAAGTCGTTGAGGTATGTTTATGTATTCATTATATGTCTTGCGTTCTTCGGGTGCAAACGTATGGAGATAAGATGATTCATCTTAAAGAATTCAGTTACACTCAGTGAGGGTATTCTTGTTATAAGTTGTTATAAGAAGGACTGTGTAAGACGCCGCGTGGTTCCCGGTAGAGTAGAATTTAGACCACCCCATTTCTTTCCATGCGGTGTCGTACATAGCGACTAAAGGATAGGACTGATTAACATCATACAGATATATATATATACAGCCCAGACTCAGCCTCAGATTCATGGCTCGAGTCAACAATAATGCCCGGAATATGGCAATAGGCTCACCTCCTATTACGTAGGACCGAACACAATTATTGGTGAAATGTGGGTGTTAAATCACCTCTGCCTAAAGGGGATAAAGGCGTGATTGTACGTATATATGTATGTATATGTGTTATAATAGTAGTTTATGAAACAGTTGCATAATAAGGGTTCTTACTCACTACAACACTTGTGTGATACTTACTCACACTCGTATTTTAAGACCAAATTGTGTGCAAAATACGTGTCAAACTCATACATTCATAAATATATTCTACAATACGCCGATCAACGGCTTAACAATTATCTAGGGGGGATGACTGGACCATATATAAGTACATATTTGTTGTAAACCTTTGAGGATTTTAATAAATATTAACATTAGAAAAGTACATGTGAGTTATCAATATGCGTAAATACATATAATCACGCCTTTATCCCCGAAGGATTAGGAAGGATTAGGCAGAGGTGAATTAACACCCACATTTCACCAATCATTAACCATGTAATAGGGGGTGAGTATATTCCTGTATTTCGACCACTATTGCTGACTTCAGTCATGTATCTGAGGCTGAGTCTGGGCTGTATATCTGTCTGATGTTAAACAGCTCATCCTTAAGTCGCCTTGTACGACACCGCACGGGAAAAGATGGGGTGGTCCAAATTCTACGAGGTGCGCGATACGCGCCTCCACATAAGCGGGGACGAGATGAGGACTCCGAGGTCCCCACACCTGAAGAGGACCGTATCATTAGAGATGGTCTTGGGCCAGCCGGGGTGCGAGTGATACGTCTCAAATAATCTCACCTTAATTAACCCTTGCCGGCCGCAGGCCCAAACAGTCGGCGTGCGATTTAATCGTTCAAGTCCGACATAACCTCTCCCACCGGCTATCCGTAAAACGCACAATAAAAAATAAGGTATAATGTTATTACCATTACTAGTCGTACTTTAAAATTTCGAACTTAAGAAGAACTATGGTTCGGTAGATCAGTGGTCAGAGCGTTCCCCCTGTAAGGGAACGATGGACCGACTCAATTTTTCTGATTTTAATCGATTTGAATAGTTACCATACTTAGTGCTTTAAAATTTCATTCAATTTCGAACTTGACGTCGCGTTGATACAGCCAGCTGTGCACAAATCATTACCGAGGCATTACTCGTTAACTAAAGATGCTATCTGCCCACACTGCAATGATTTCATCGACATTAGCCCCTTCACGCATGACGTCATGAATACTAAACGCTTTTGCGCTCAACTCAACTTCAAAATGCATTTAGTTTTTATCTATTCACTAGCTAAAGTTCCTGTAAATTCCCGAAGGTGTAGGCAGAAGTCTATTAACACCTACATTTCTACAACTTTGATTTTCAGACTTATAAGGGTATGCCTTTTGCCGTCAGCCGGGCACTTTTATGTGGGCTGTAGATATGTTTACTGTCAGATGGAGAACATCAGACTCTGTGGCGTAACGATAGAACGTTCAACTGCTACGCAGGAGGCGCGGGTTCGATCCCCGCTCAGTGCAAATATTATGTATATTTGCGTTGGTCTGGGTGTTTCTATGTATGTCTTTACGAAAAAAAAAGTATCTAAGTATGTTTATACGCAATCTTGATTCCATAACACACCATGGATCAAGGTAAAGTTGTGTAGAATGTTGTGAAATATTTTTTTATTATTTATTTTCCCTATGCCTTACTTGCCTTCTATGATACCCACGGGAAGAGATGGACCATATTCTTCTTCGTGCCTGTATAAATTAATAAAATACTTTTAACAGATTTACCTATGAAATTGCCGAAATTTTCTTACAGATTCATGGGTTCGTTATTCCTGTAATTTAATAGCTATTTCCATTATTTATATTTTGTTTGAAAGTTAATTTCAAGATTTTACAACTCTGTATTCATTTTTGTTTTATTGGCCGCTTGATAAATTAAATTCTATCTTCAAAAACAGTACTTCTTAAATTTGATTTTGATGATAAATTTCGTATTAGTTTTTTACAATTGTCACTTTTCAAAAATGTAGTATAAGTTGCTATTTTTTACCTTAATGTTGTCTCGTTCATACACAAATAAAATTTGGATTTGTAATTCCTAAAATAAATATAAAATGTTAGTACTGAATATTGGGTTTCCTCCATTTTCTTCAAAAAAAACGTCAATTTCATATGTAACGACCTATTATTCATACTCTAAACAAATATTTTTTAATTTCATGTTTATGTAAACAGGTAATGTAATCACAAAACCGCACTGTGCAAAACTCTCTGTGACCCAAGTTTTGAATGCATAATTCTAATAATTCAGAATCACCTGGTTATAAATTGCAGCTGATATAAGTGTATTAAAACATCAGAATATACACCTGTTAATGTGATAATAATTATAGACCGTGTCTGCCACCCTCCTAGGAGTGTTTAGCCGTGAACATTAATGACCTAACGGAGTCAGTCACGTGTGTGTCATCGTTCGTGGAATAGAAAATGGTCGATACAGTCGTGATATTATTCAGTTAATTTGTACAAAAAGTAGAAAAAGTAGTCTACAAAATGGTAAAAATATCCAAATATTATGCGTATACTCACGCTTTTCTTGATAAATGGTAGGCAGAGATAACAGCCAGTCCTCTGATTCTTTTTTTTTATACAACTTAGGTGGCAGACAAGAGCACACGACCCACCTGTTGGAAAGTGTTTACCGTGACCTATGAACGTGTGCAACACCAGGGGAGTTACACCCGTGCTACCGACCCAGCGAGCCCTACCCTACTCACCGCCAGGAACACAACACGAGGTAATTATTGCCGTAGTATTATGTAGGGTAGAAGTACTTCCCCAGTCGGACTGCTCAATTGAAACGGGAATACCGTCGTGTTCTGCCTCCTGACATACTTCATGAGCTTCTTAGATTATTGTAAGTTATTGCATACTTACTTATAGATTTGCAAATGAGTTTAAGTACTGAGCTGTTACATTTTTCAATATTCATTCGATTTAATTACTGTTTATTATGTATCCGGAATTGGGTGTCCCCTTACATGTTCGTAGTATATTTTACACTAGGCATGCGGAGAAATTAAATAATACTACATTCAGGCTGGGGCGGCAGCGCGCTTAGTGCGCTTCCCCGTTTCCGGGGACGAATTGGGGACTCTGTGGTCTCCACACCCGAGGAATATCAAATCGAAAGAGATGGGTCGGCCGGGGTACGAGCCTGTCAACCTCACCTTCGGCAACCAAAAATGACCCACAGGCGTCGTGCATTTTCGTCCGTTTGAGTCCGACATTATCTCTCCTACCGGCTATAGAGATTTCTCGTGCATAAAAAAACATATAAATACATACATATAATCACGCCTTTATCCTTGGAGGATTATGCAGAGGTGAATTATCACCCACATTTCACCAAAAATTGTATTCGGTCCCACGTAATACATAAAAAAACAATACTAAATTATTTACCATTCAAAATATTAAATTAATTCCTTTTGCAAATTTAATATCTTTACAGACTTTCACATTAAATACTTTGATTGCCTAAGGTCAATTTACACTCGTAATTTTTACTCTCTAATTAAAGACCATTAAGTTTTTTTGATATTACTCGTATAATATTTTCCTCTAAATTACAGGAATTTCTATAGAAATGAAGTAGTATTCAATATTTGGGTGAAGTTTTACAATTAAACAAACTTCAAAAAGGATTAAGTCCGCGCCTGCGGCTCACTTTACCATTTAGATGAAAATATTTTGTTCCTAAGTTTATTATTGTAAAAGTTTCAAAATTTAAACTATGTTTTACTATGTGTTATCTACGTTTATATTTATAATATATTAATAGATTTATTTCTATTGGAGTATGTACCTACAAGAGTCAACAGCGAGGGAAAGGAGATCTTGGCGCGCGCGGACTGATTTGATATACTTAATCTAAGATTTTTATTTTACTACACGGCCCACCTGATGAAAAGCGGTTACCGTGGCCTATGGACGTGGGCAATACCAGGAGAATCATTCTCGCGCTACCGACCCTGTAAGCACCGAGAGTTTCTATGCCGTCGGTGTAGAAGACAAAGCTGAACAAGCCTTTGGTCTTCCCACTGACAGCACAAAAACTCTCCAGTGAGTTCTGGCTATCCTACTCATTGCCTCCCACACAACATGAGTCGACTATAGTCAGGTATTCTGTAGGGCGGAGGTACTTCCCCACTCGGACTTCTCAATTGCCTCTATGATTGGTAGATTGAGTTCCTCAGCCGCCGTAGTTCCCCATCTTATCTTCAAAAGACACCCAAAAAAGTGTACTACTCATATTATGTAGTATGTGTTTGGGTCAAGATACTATACCGGTATCCTTACCGTACGTACCTTGTATCTGAAAGTTTCTCGATTCCTAAACATGAATTTTTTTGTTAATTGATGGCGTTTGATGGAACTTGCTACACATATTGAATAAGACACTTTGTACTTTTCCACTGTATTACAATCGGTCAGGTGAAAAATAAAATAAAGTGGAAAAGTACAAAGTGTCTTATTTAATTTTTATTGTGTTTGTAAATAGTTTTAAAAACTGGTAACGTCCCTTTGACGTTTTATTGGCATTGGCTTTCCAATAACGTTATACAAAACAAACAAACAGACGAACTGTTGATTTTGCGGTGCTGACATTGCAATGCCAGGTTCCAATAGGCTTTGTATTAGCTGGCCTGCGGCAGCTTACAGCGGCCAATAAAGCCGCGCTGGGAACAATGTGGGCAGTGTTTGAATTTGACTAACAGTTTAATTTTTACATACGTCATACATATTCACGCTTTTATCCACGGAGGGTTGGGCAGAGGTGAATTAACACCCACATTTCACCAATCATTGAATTCGGTCCCACGTAATAGAGGGTGAGCCTATGGCCGTCTTCCGGGCACTATTGTTGACTCAAGCCATGCATCTGAGGCTGAGTCTGGGTTGGATTTATCTGTCTGATGTTAAACAGCCCTAACCCTTAGTCGCCTTGTACGACACCAGATGGGAAAAGATGGGGTCCAAATTCTTCTCTACCGGAAAACACGGTATTTTAATTTGTACATAACAATTGCTTGTCATAATTCACTATTTTAATTGAAACATTTTTCGCTAAACTAAGCTCACCGCAAAATTAATGCAAAAAGTTGAATTTACCTACTCAGTGGCACGTGTTCTTGAACAAGCTGACTTCATCAAAATCTGTTGTGTTATTTATTAGTTAAACAGGAATAATAAACTAAGTGTATATACATATTTAAAACGCTAAAGGGTCGGCGCACATTGTGTATTAAAAAAATATAATTTGTTTCAGGCTTTGTTTGTTTATCTCATATATAAAATAGTCAAATGTTTAGTAAGTTAAAACCCTTTTCTTTTTTTTTCAAATATCAGATAAGGACATACATACATATTATGTACATATAAACACGTCAAAAACATCCCCTCCTAAAATAGGAGGGGATGTTTGCCTTACCGCAATCTGATGAAATGCATAAACAGTCATTTTCAGTATTAATTTTATTTTTTCTTAGCTTTTAGAGATTTGACTGCCGTCTGACCCCTAGTCCTGGACAAAATCCTGCGCCATAATCAGGTCCGTCGTGGTAAACTGACTTGCAGCAGAACATGACTCGGGTCTCGTAGTTCTTAGTGATAGGTAGAGTACGTAAGACACTACTTTTTTTCTTGCGGTAATCTTCAGGTTCACCGCTGGCGCCCACTGGGTATTTATGTCGGACTTAGACCGATGAAAACCGTACGTTGTCTCGGGTCTCTGACAGGTACACGACAGGTGAATGCACCTGTTACCACCAGGCTGCGCTGGGAAAACCAGAATGGCATGCTCTACACTTTTCATTCTCTCTACTAGTCGAAAGAACAAGTTGAAAGCCTCAAACCCATAATTATAAAATCCATTTCTTCAACTGTATTATTCGTCCCATTTCCACATTATTTATTAACGCGCTACAATAAGTCGCTGCTTGAAATTTCTGTGAAAGCAATGCTAATTTAGCAGTTGTGTATTTCCTTCCCTATTCAAAGAATTTAATTTCACAATGGCTACTGAATGTTTGGCTACACAATTGTGTTTGATAATCAAATTGAATGGTATCGGGACACAGCGTTGGTAGGAAGAGGGGGGGTAATAAAACCGCGGCTTAAATATTTAAAACGCTAAAGAGTCGGCGCACATTGTCGATTTCAAGATTTATATTTGTGATAAAAGTGTTTCATTTTATTAAAGCATTCGATTCAGTTTATACCTACCACTATAATATTTTTTTATATAAGTTATATGGAATCCCACACTAGCTGCCGAGACAAGCCGAGTGAAATATTGATAATGAAACCCACAATACCAGGATAAAAAATTATCTATGTGTTATTCCAAACTGTATCCAAACTCGTTCAACCATTAACGCGTGACTGAATAACAAAAATCCAAGTATTCATCGATTAAAACTTTCTCATTAATAACAATAATAGTGTATACAATAATGTTTACGAGAATTAACGCGATCATGGTATATTTGATTTGCCTGATGTTTCGATCAAGTTACACCGGCACGGTACATGATCGCGGTAATTCTCGTAAACATTACTCTTTTTTTTTTTTTTTTTTACGTGCGCAAAATCCCCACGGATACCTCCTCACCGGAGCCGGTGGAGGAGGTTATGTCGGAATCGAACCGACTAAAACGCACGCCGCCTGTGGGTCGTTTTGGTTGCCGAAGGTGAGGTTGACAGGCATATCCCTCGCACCCCGGCCGACCCAGGGCCATCTCTCACGATCTGGCCCTCTTCTCGGGTTGTGGGGACTACAGTCCCCAACTCGACCCCGGAAATGGGGAGGCGCGCCAGGCGCGCCACCGCCGCGGCCTGCTTCTGCCAGGGTGACAGGCGGCTCCACCTGTCACCCCCAGGCCGGCGCTCATGGGGGGCGGAGGTCGTTCGTCGACCTCCGACGCCCGAGTTGCCTTCGTACGCGGGCAGCTTGGCTTGCGATCCTTCGTCGCTCCCGCTGCCGCTCCCGCCCCGCCTCCTCCTTCACGAGCATTACTTGCTCGCAGAAGGAGGCGCCGGCCACCCACGCATCCGCGCAGCGGACCATCGCCGCGAGCAAGGTGGAGAGCGTGAGAACTCTCACTCCCAGGGCCGCCACAAGCTCCCGCCTCGGCGTCTCCCACGCCGGACACTCGGTGAGCGTGTGCGGACCTGAGTCCTCGCTCGCGTCGCAGTGATGGCACTCGGACGTTGGCTCTTTCTCCATCCGACGCAGATACTTTCCGAAGCACCCGTGTTCGGTGATCATCTGCGTCAGACGGTACGAGAGGCTGCCGTGTGGCCTCTCTAGCCACTCCCCCATGATGGGTCTTACCGCCGTTACTACGGCGTGCCCTGCGCTTGGTTGCCCAAGTCGTCTCTCCCATTCCGCCACCATTTCCCTGTGGAGCCGGGATCTCACGGCCCGAATTTCTTCGGGCTCGGGATCGTGACCTCGCTCCCGCGCCGCCCTTCGGAACCGGTATAGCGCCGAAAGGCATCTCGCTTCCAGGATCCATGGTGGCGATCCGGCGAGGAGACTCGCCGCGTTGAATGATACCGTGCGGTACCCCCTTATGATGCGGCACGCCAACTTCCGCTGCGGACGCTGCAGCAGAAGCATGTGCCGATCACTCAGGGTGTCCGCCCACACGGGACACCCGTACAGGGCCATGGACCGCACGACACCCGCGTAGAGTCTCCTGCAGGAGTCCTCCGGGCCCCTCAGGTTGGGCAGTAGCCGCGCCAGAGCGTTGGCTGTGCCCGCCAATTTGGGGCCCAGACTTCGGAAGTGCTTCCCGAAGTCCCACCGGCCGTCGAGCACGAGCCCCAGATATTTCATCTGGGGCTTGATGCCGATGAGAGTGCCTCCCACTGTGAGACTGGAACCAGGTGGTGGCGTGCGCCGAGGTCCATGAAAGAACATGGCCTCGGATTTATGCAAAGCCACCTCAAGGCCCAGCCGCCGGATCCGTTCCACGACTTGAGCAACCGCGGTCGTGGCCCTCAGGATCGCTTCGCGGTGTGTAGCCCCGCTCGCCGTCACTAGCGTGTCGTCCGCATAGCACGTGACGGCGGCGCCGTCCGCAAGCTCACCGCGAAGCACCCAGTCGTATCCAATGTTCCACAGTAGCGGCCCGAGAACCGATCCCTGTGGAACACCGCACGACATCTCACGCCGACCGACGCCGGTCGCACTTGGGTAGATGACGGCTCTCTCCGTCAGGTACGCCCCGACTATGCGGCGGAGGTAGAGAGGCACACCGTGGTACACGAGTGCCTCCCTGATGCAACTCCAGGGCAAGGTGTTGAACGCGTTGGAGATGTCCAAGGACACCGCCAACGTCACCTCACCCCGGGCAACTGCCTCCTCCGCCAAAGTCCTCACGCGCATGATGGCATCCACAGTGGACCGCCACCGGCGGAAGCCATATTGGGCATCCGCCAGGTCCGGCCCCCTACCAGAGAGGTGCTCGACGAGGCGCTTCGCAATAACTCTTTCAAAGAGCTTGCCCACCTCGTCGAGCAACACAATGGGCCGGTAGCCGGACGGTTCGTCCGCCGGGCGACCCTCCTTTCGGATGAGGACCAGTTTCCCCGTCTTCCACATCTTCGGAAACTGGCCCCGCTCCAAGCATGCGCTGAGGAACCCTCTCAGTCGGGGTTCGAGACCGTCTTCACCCAGAGCTAGGACCCACGCGCGGCCTGGAATGCCGTCGGGTCCCGGGGCGGTGCTCTTCTTGGCTCTAAGCCTTCGCACCGCCAGCTCCAGTTCTACCCAAGTGACCTCGGGGACTTCGTCGTCAACTACCACACTGGGCGCCACAGGCGACCGAGGTGGCGGAGTCATCTGCGGCGGAACGTGTTCCGCTCGCGCCGGGAACCGTAAACATTACTCTATACATGATATAGAATATTGTTTACGGGAATTACCGCGATCACGCGCGAACGCGAAAGTTTAAAAGTTAGTTCAAGAATAGTCTACATCGAAGTTCTTTTCCATGACTTAATTTAGTAGACCCCCAAACTCCGAAAGTGAAGCTGCATTAGAGATTTGTCAACAGACTGGAGTTTGGACTCTGTAGGTGTTGGTTAATTGGGATTAGTACAGCAATACTTATGAACAGACTGGAAGTTTTTAAGTATATACTGGTGTCTCTAATTTGCTTATATCTTTTGTTATTTTTAAACTTTCGCGGTGTGAATTCATAATCATACTAGGTATCGGGACTTCTCGCGAATTATATCTTGGAACTTACTATTTCTGCCGACGTTTCGGATGCGTTGCAGCACCCGTGGTCACGACTTGACTAGTCTTCGAGTGTCGAGATGTATGCGGGGAACATTTTTTGAGCGCCTTCCCACCATTACACTTATTATGAACTCGGTTAGGCTGGCGACACACCACACTCACTATGTCAGTTTTTAACGGTACTGTGTTTTTTTTGGTTTTAGTATCTATCTTATGGCGCTAAGTCGGTCGAGGAGCGAGGGATATTCCTGCCAACCTCACCTTTGGCAATCAACAACGGCCCACAGACACCATGCATTTTAGTTGGTTTGAGCCCGACATAACCTCCTTCACCAGCTCCGGCGTAAGAGGGGTGTATCCGTGGGGTTTTTCGCCCAATAAAAAAGCTTACTTTTAGGTAAAAAATTTATTATTTTCACAGAATCTGACGTTTTGACTCCATTTCACTAGCAGTGGTCAAGAAGAGTCTTGGTCCGATAGTATCGACTAAATCTTTTGTACTACAATCGAACAGCTAAATAACTCGAAAGTGCACGCTGCCAGTTATTTTCAGTTTCACACTAAAAATTCGTGACTAAATGCTTCTACGAATACTTTCATGGTTATTGGGTCTGCTTTAATTAAAATTTCTGTTTATACATAAACTATTCGTTTTGTACACGTAAATGTTTTGCAGCTGGAATTACTTAAAATCCATACATACATGAAACCTTTACCCCCGGTGGGAGAGGCTAATTTTATAATATATATAACTATTATTTATGAGATAAACTCTTATGTTTACAATATCCTACTTAACATAATTACATGTAAACGTTTGTGAAGATGTTTGTTAGTCAACCACGCGTATACTGTTAAACAGATTTTGGTGGCTCGATTCTCATGCCACCTGAGCTAGTGGACTGTATTTTGCGGGGGTGAAGCTAACATGTTTCATATGACACTTTACACAACAAACAAGATAGGTGATCGGGTTGCCGCGGAGGTGGTTTAGGCATTGAATGCAACCCAAGAAATTAGGAGAGGATGCACTAACCTTTATGACGCCACGTGCTGTCGGGGCCGGTGCACCGGTCTTCTCTTCCTGGCTCAGGAGCTGCTGCCCACATCACTAAATCACTTGAGGGACACACGAGAGGCACAATCCGATCGGTAAAGGTCTATGAAAGCGGTTAAAATCCAACAAACATTATTAATTTCTAAGAGTCGCGTGCGCCGCCGCCATTGATGCTTGCTAGATCAAAGCGGAAGTCAAGGTGCGGCTATTTTGACAATTGAGCGGGGCGAAAACTATTGCTATCTCACTTTAAAGGTAGTGCGGGAGGGAGATGGGTATAGGGAGCGTGTGTTCAGTGTCAACCAATTGAGAGACGATTTGAATTTACTACTACTGGCGCAACCAGATTTAAATGAAAATTGAAAGATAGATAGACCATGACCTGATTTAACACGTAGGATATTTTTTACTCAGGGGTCAGGTTCCTGTGGGGAACGAGCACGGGACTGCACCACTAACTTCTTTACTAATTTATCATCAACATCATAGAAATTTTTTCTAATGAGTAGCATAGCAGCTACGAGAAATCGTTACGATCGCACTGGGCCTTAATTCTACTAAAGCAAAATCAAAAATTCATTCAATTTTAGACTTTAAAGCAATACAGTTAAAGTTCAAAATTAAAAGGCTTTTTGCAGAGTAAATGAAAAATTCTAATGATTTTCTTTTTCATTACATTTTGGACTTTAGGGGTATAGAAATAAATAATAAAATGTAATGCAATTTTTCGGAGTGTATGTGGTATGACCGTGGTTTTGCTTTAGTAGTAGCTTTAGTAGTGGGGCGTGAAAAAGCATATGATGAGGCCGTCAAGCTGAGTGTCACCATTGTCACACGGTATGTGTAATGGTGACCCTCTTTTCTGAAACTTTGCCTTCAGCTTACCATCAGGCAAGGCAATGTCTAATTTACGTGTTCTATATAAAAAAAAGTAGCTGTACTATTTATACTGCAATGATACGTGTCCCTAATAAAAATCTAGAAACTGTAAAGTTTTTATCACACACACATTCACACATCTAATTAATCGGTGCAGTTTAAACAGTACAGTGTAATCGCAATATTTCCCGATGGGTGAGCTTAAGTAAAATCTACTATTTATCGATACAATTCAAGAAGTACAGTACGATCTTAACGATTTCTTATACCCCTCAGTGTATGTTACTACAAACTGAAGCTAAACGATTTCTTTTCTTAATCAAATAATTAGATTATTACCATACCTTCTCAAATTTATACATCCGACTACAAGCTATTTGACTGTAGTAAAAACACAATAAAACTAAAGTCGTTAATATATTTGCATTTAAATGAATTGTAAACAATATGCAAGATACTTGAGTTACTCTACAACACAATAAATTAGAGGTTTATGTGACAAGCGACTAATTGATGCGGTGAAAACATTAATTAAAGCAAGACTATTATAGTTTTATTACTATAAACATTTTGTGGTTGGACCACCTAAGCAGTTTTTTTTCAGTTTGGTCTTTGTTCGTCTCAAGACAGTTGTATAGGAGAATTTGGAATGCTCTAGGCGTTGTTCGGTGGCATGTGGTCAGAGAATTCCTTCTATAAGAGACTGGTTGCGGGTTCAAATCCCGTCTGAGCATTTCATCTTTTCCAATTTAAATTATTCGTTCAGTTTGGTTTTGCACAAATATTACTTAGCTATTGCCTGAGACTCCGTTTGCCCGCGTGGATGTATGTTATAGCGACTAATGATAGCCTAAGTCCTTTCCCAAGGTCAATCGGTTCAGTAATTTGGGAGTGAAAGTGTAACAAACAGACAGAGTTACTTTTTTATTCATGAAGTTCTATAAAATAAATATCAAGCGTCGGTAGCTTAGTGATTAAGGAGTCGTCCTTACGATTGAAAGGTCTCGGTCTCGAATCTTGGTCATTATACTACCGACGTGAAGTTTAGCTGTAGGGTTTAGAAGGAATATTAATAATTTCGGTTCTAGAATTCTTTAAAAAAAATATGGATTTGTACCAAATTTTGTTCTTTTCAGGCCTAAAAATTTTATTCATTTTGCAAGGTAATAGAAAAAAGGTTTTTCAATTCTTGATTTGTATTTATTCAAACCTTTTTCTTAAACACTACCTGTTGCCTGAGACTTTGCTCGCGTAAAATATTGTTTCTATTCCTGTGCCCCACAAAATACTATTTCTCGCTCACTGAAGAGTTTTTGTGCTGTCAGTTGGAAGACCAAAATCTTGTCCTGCTTTGTGTTTTGGACTGACGGCACAGAAACTCTTGTACTTACAGGGTTGGCAGCGCGATTGTGACTCCCTTGGTGTTGCATACGTCCATAGACCCCGGTAACCACTTTCCATCAGGTGGGGCGTGTGCTTGTTTGCCGACCAAGTGGTGTAAAAAAATCTACGATAAGAATTCAACGACCTCCGTGGCGTAACGGTAGAGCATTTGACTGCTATGCAGGGGGCGCGGGTTCGATTCACTCAGTGCAAATATTTGTATGCGTGACTATGTATATTTACATTGGTCTGAGTGTTTCTATGTATAATATGTATATATTTACAAAAAAAAGTATCTAAGTATGTTTATCCGCATTCTAGATGCCATAACACAAGCTAGTTAAGCTATGCTTACCATGGGTCTAGATAGCGTTGTGTAGAATGTCGTGGAATATTTATTATTTATAAAAAAAATATTCAAAAATCTTCTTATATTAATTTATAAACTACATCTGCGTCAAATGTCATTCAGATCAGTTCAGCTGTTTTTCAATGATAAAATAACAAACATACTCAAATTGAACACAGTGAACAGTTTGGTCACATTAGTTACAAAACTTAAAGGGCGTGACACATACGCCCTTTAAATCACTTTAAGTAAGACTTTGAATAAAGTACCGACTTACACTGTAACACTTAAAAATCGATTACCAATGTAATTACGATCACTTCCTTTGTACAATTCGTACCGTCGAAATATTTAAACCGGGTACAGTATATTTTATATTCGATGTGTGGTGTAAACACAGGAGGGCGCGAGATAATGTTGATTTATAATAATAATAATATTTAATCTCAGACATCGGTCCATATGTGTTAGTAACAATGATCATAACTATGTTAGTACTTCATTAAACACAAAATACAAAATAACAAAATAAATTTTGGGCACGCGCTAGCATGTAAGCGCGTCCACCTTTGCAGGACAGGAAGCTCCCACCTCTCGGACAATACCTTCAGGCTGTTGGTGCTACCTAGCAGTCGAGCAGACATTGACGCGCTCCGCTTTCTTATTATAGCGTAAAAATCATCGCAATTTATGAATAATACTGCCATTTAGCCGCTTACCCGTTCAATAATTTTATATTGGATGTTGTCATAGTCCCACTGAATTCGTACCTACAAATTTAACTTCCAAGATGTAATTTTTTTTCATCGTGCAAAAAATCCCCACGTGAACCCCGACCTCTATCCATCAGGGCTGGTGGTAGAGGTTATGTCGGACTTGAACCGAGTAAAACTCACGCCGCCCTGGGAGATAAAGTTGCTGGAGGCATATCCCTCGCAAAGTCAGCCATTACATCAGCTAACTGACAAAGGACGTTCTGGTCGAGGCTTTTCCTTCGGTGTTAGGATACCAGTCTTCAGAATAATGAAGAAAGGATTCTGGGCTTCATAGTACAAGCTTTATATGCAATCAAGATTGGCGCTTGGATAAAAATATAAAAGCATAATGTGTGTTATGTGGAGTGATAGAAGATGTAGTGATGAGAATTGAGAGAGGTATGTTGAGATGGTTTGGTCATGTTGAGAGAATGAATGAAAGAAGACTAACGGAACAGGTGTATGAGGCGAGTGTGGATGGTACCGTCGGAAGGGGAAGACCTAGGTGCACATACCTGGACCAAATCGGGGAAGTTTTAGAAAAGGGGCAGGTCAGGAGTACCCTAAACCGACGAGCATGCATGAAGAATGTAATGAGGGTGAATGAAGCGAGAGTAGTATGTCAGGATCGTAGCAAATGGAGATCCGTGATCTCTGCCTACCCCTATGGGAGACAGGCGTGATTTTATGTATGTATAAAATTAATATATTATTATTATTTATTTTACACATTCCACATATGTGTTATGTGGAATGTGTAAAATTAATAACGGACCAAGTAAGACACGTTTTCAGAAAACCCAGGATGTGCAGTCAAAGGACCAAAAAGTAATGCATGAAAAGGTTGATGGACATAAGGAAGGGACGGGATGAATTTCAGGATCCCATAACGTACCGTTCTATTGTCTGTGTCAACCCCAGTGAGAATTCGGCGTGAGAGTATTACGTACTTATGTCTCATAAGCGGCCCCGGGTGCTTTTATTCCCTGGAATAGGATCCCATGGGATGCGAGAACGAGAATAACACCATGGAGTCAAATTGTAAAAAGTATCTAGCTAGCTGTGTGGTTACGCAATTGTCTTATCGATCATGTGAACCTGGGTTCAATTCCTGACCTATACATAACCGACATGAATTCACTTCTAATAAAAGTAATTTACCTTAAATGAAAGGGTTAACAGGAAAATTAGGGATAGATTAATAGACAGATTATGTATATACTGTTGATTGATGGCACTTGGTGAAACCTGCTATACATATTGAATAAGACACTTTGTACTTTTCCACTGTATTTTATTTTTCGCTTAACCGGTTTCACCTCACGGCGTGAACATAACCACAAATACAAACTGTTGAGAATGCCGTGAGGCGAAACCGGTCAAGTGAAAAATAAAATACAGTAGAAAAGTACAAAGTGTCTTATACAATATAGAAAATTTATAATCTCGGTTACTAGTAGATCATTGCAGTAGGAACAAATATTAAATAAATAATAAACAAATAAATAAAAATTCATTTATTGACAAAAAGTAAGGAACAAATATTGGTATTTATATTACACACAATCAAGAAGAATCAAAGAATCAATTTCATTTATTCAGTTTAGGCACACAAAGAGCACATATGAACGTCAAAATTTTACAATTATGTATGTCAAGGAATAATATTAAAATATTAAGTAAATAATGTAGATATAAACCATTGGAAAATGATTCTTTCGCTGGTTAAATAGATTAGTTCTACTGAGAAGGTGCCAGCAAGAAACTCAGCGAACTACATTAGTACTAGATTTTTCTTTTTTAAATTTGCTTTAGTTTACAATTTATTTTGTGCGAGCAATCATC
This sequence comes from Eilema griseolum, assembly GCA_963662185.1. NCBI lineage: Eukaryota > Metazoa > Arthropoda > Insecta > Lepidoptera > Erebidae > Eilema > Eilema griseolum. Next base: position 22,572,079 of record OY759248.1, on the reverse strand, counting down.
ATTGAGGTACTCATCCACTTTATAGTAACCTTTACTCATTAAAGTTTTTTCACTTCTTTTTTAAATTTATTTATTGGCATATTAATCAAGTCTTGAGGAATTTTATTAAATATTTTTATGCAGCTGCCTACATATGAATCACCAACCTTGTAAAGCCTAAGTTTTGGTACAACTAGTTTATCTTTATTTCTCGTATTAAAATTGTGTACATCAGCATCAGCATCAGCAACAAGCTCTTGACAAAGTCTAATGACACAACAATGCACAGCAACAATCAGTCAACATGTACTGACAATTGTGACATTGCAAACCTATTTGTTTCTCACTTCAGCTCGGTATACACGCCCGGGGACATTTTACGACCAAAGCAGAACATTAGTGACTCGGAAGGTGTTTACGATTGCCTGAGCATGGTGCACTTTTCCGAAAATGAAATTCTGTCAAGTCTTAAACGCTTAGACACAAACAAGGGTCCGGGGCCCGATGGAATCCCACCACTTTTTATCAAAAGATGTGCTAATTTTTTAGCGCATCTAATTAAAAAAATAATAAATGAGTCTCTAGCCACTGGTATTTTTCCTACTGCATGGAAAAGAGCCAAAATAGTCCCAATTTTCAAAAAGGGAGACAAAAGCGATGTACGGAACTATCGACCAATAGCGATCCTTTCTTGTTTGTCGAAAATTTTCGAATCGTTGGTATTCTCCAATCCAATCCAATCCAATCTCAGCTAACTGCGCATACTAAATCATTAATCTGCGACGAACAACATGGCTTCCTACAAAAAAGATCTGTGCTTACCAACTTGGTCTCGTACATCACTCCCATCATGGAACGAGTGGATGGCAATGAGCAGATGGACTCAGTCTATACAGATTTTGCCAGTGCATTCGACAAAGTGGACCATCAAATTCTTATAGAAAAACTCCATAGCCAGTTCGGAATTCGTGATAGACTTCTTGGGTGGTTTGAGTCCTATTTAAACAATCGGGAATATGTGGTAGTAGTTAATAACGCTGAGTCCAGAAGCTACATTGCTGGTTCTGGGGTTCCACAGGGCTCCCATCTTGGACCGATTCTGTTTCTACTGTTCATCAATGACATAGTTCGACAGATCAAGCATTGCGGCTGCTCACTTTATGCCGACGACATGAAAATATCTCGCCAGATTAATTCCGAGGCTGATGCAGGGCTGCTGCAGGATGATCTTGACCGAATTAATGTCTGGTGTCGGGATAACAAAATGTTATTAAATGCTTCTAAATGCCTTCATATCCGATTTACTAGGAAACGGAATGTAACTGAGACTCATTTCTACATTGGAAATGACGAAATTCCTACATCAGGTCAGGTGAGGGATTTGGGTGTTATCCTTGACTCTAAATTAACATATATTCCACATTACAACAACATGGTTAACAGAGCTGCTAAAATGATGGGTTTCATTAAGCGTAACTCTAAGGATCTGCACGTTTCTTCAAAAATTTTGCTCTTCAATAATCTGGTGAGAAGTATCCTAGAGTTCGGTAGCGTAGTCTGGAACCCTCAGTACGCAGTCCATTCACAGAGCATAGAATCGGTCCAAAGAGCCTTTACCAGACATCTGGCGTTTGTCACTCCTGGGCTTCATCCTGGACGTCCTTACCAGGAACGGCTGGCGTATTATAAGTTGCAATCTCTCAGGGATAGAAGAACTGCCATTGACCTGTTGTTTCTGCAGGATCTGGTTGGGGGCTTATCGCATGAATTGGGACTTTTGATGCGCACGAAAGTATGTGTTCCGAGACCTAATAGCCGATTTAGGAACAAATTTCCGTTCTTCCATGTGCCGCGGTGCAAAACTAACTTGGGTGCACTGGCTCCCTTAGCTAGGTTAACTGCCACATATAACAGTAGCTGGAGACACCTAGACCTCGACATCTTCCACGACCATCCCAGGCGTTTCAAGGATAAATTGACTCAACAACCTAAACATTATTCATTAGAGTCATTATAATTTTATATTTTTTATTTTATATTGTGAATCTGTCTTCATGTTATGGTTGAATTCGACTTGACATTATTTTTGTATTTTTTATTATTTAATTATTTGATTTTATATTTAATTGGGAACTATTTTTTTATTTTTTTATTGTGAATGAATGAATGAATTTTGATTTAATTTTTAATTGACTATGAACATGTCAGATGTTGTACGTAGATTTTAAGCACTTTTCAGACATTTTCTGTATAAGTTTCAATTATTATATTATTATTGTATGACAATCAGTCAAAGCTGTGCATGTCTATAATTGGTGTAGCACATACCTAATTAACATCTTACCATCTTACTCATAAGACAATGTTTGTGTATACACTGTTGATATGCCTAAATAAATAAATAAATAAATAAATAAATGACCAAGACAAGTTCCATGCACGCCTGTTCTGTACATTAAATATTCTTACGCTGTAATCATCTACAAACTGGTCAAACCGTAAACAGTCCAAAGTATTCACATAACTACACAACGATTGCATTAATTCCTATCAACATAATTGTATAGTAAGTCTACTTATCTCACATAGCTAGAGAACATAATTAAGTTTAAACAACAGTATATCTACCGCTGACAAACTGTATGAAACTAGGAGAATCTCATTCGACTTTATACGCCTGCACCATGCTGTACATGACAGAATAATGTTTCTGTACAAAGTTTGTCTGTACGTAAGTGGTTATACTTTTTGCGTTCTTTTGTTAACTTTAATTTGGTATATGGATAATGAGATTATTGTTAAACTGCCCAATCTGAAATATAGACATTCTGTTTTGTTGTTCTTTTGTTTCAAACCAAATTGTCCACTACTAGTGTTATAATTGAATTGAAATTAACAAAGCTTGATTTGATTTATTCGTCAATTTAAAATAACACAAGGCTGGTATTTAAATGATATTTCAATAAAATGTTAGGTTTTTAATGCTCACCTATATTGTACTTGTTAGTTTTATTTCTTATTGGTGATGATAGTTATCTGCAAAACTGATTTTAAGTCGGCAAATGCTTCGTCCAATCTTTTCCCTTTCTTGTGTTTCTTAAACCTCTCCATTATGAATTACTTCTATCAATTAACTGATTTCTTCATTTCTCCTTTACTGTTCTCCAATTTCATTGAGAAAATTTTAGCAATAGTACCCTTATTACCGTTCCCAAAAGAGTAGAATTGGGACCATGCCGTCTCTGCCCATGCTGTTTCATACAAGGCGACTAAGCCCTTAGTCGCCTTGTATTTAACATCAGACAGATATTTACAGCTGAGACTCAATCTCAGATGCATGGAGGATCGAGTCAACAATAGTGCCCGGAAGACGGCAATAGACTCACTCCCTATTTCATGTTTAGTTCAATGTTTGGTGCAAAGTGGGTGTTAATTCACCTCTAACTAACCTTCTGGGGATAAAGGCGTGTTTATAAGTATGCATTGAAATAGTTTTGCTGTAAGATCAAATGAACAAAAACAAAACATGATAATTTATGTAGAACTTCTACATAAATTATCATGTTTTGTTTTTGTTTATTTGATCTTACAGCAAAATCTAATTGCGTTGCTTACTTTACAAGGCAATGGTTTCTGGTGGCGCTTGGCAACGTGCGGTAGTGGACTGTATTGCGGGGATGTAGCTAACTGTTCCATTGACGCTTTACACACAAAAGACAGGTGGTCGGGTTGCCGCGGGCGTGATCCAAGCAATGAATGCAACCCGAGAAATTAGGAGAGGATGCACTAACCTTCACGACACACGTGTTTTCATCGCAGCCGGTACACGGATCTTCTCTTCCTTGCTCAGGAGCTGCCGTCAGCGTCACTAGATCACTTGAGGAACACACGAGAGGCACAATCCGATCGGTAAAGGTCTATGAAGCGGTAAAAATGTAACAAATATTAATCATTTTTGAGAGACGCGAGCGCGGCCGTCCTTACGCTGGCTAGTTCAAAGCGAGACTCAGTGTCTATATTTCACAAATGGCGGACGGAAGCTACATCTATGGTTAGTGCGGGAGGGGAGACGGGTATAGAAAGAGTGTGTTTCCGCGTCAAGAAATACAGCTTCTACCTCGGCGCAACCAGTTTCTCTGAAAATAAGAATTTCCCTGCACCAAAGTTTCACGCAAGCAAAGCAATGGGTAAAAGCCAGTACAATTTTATAATATAACATGTAAATCCGTGTATGCGCTCTCTCGACACGCTAATATCCTTTAATAAAGGTAATGCAAGTTGAATTGCGACTGTGCCGGGCTCTGGGAGTAGAGGGACCATGATAAACAGTTGTGATGGACTATTTTTAGTAAAATGCTATTTTTACTACTGGTATGATTCATGTTTGCTTATAAGATATGGTATGTATTACAGATGTATAACCTAATATATTGGCTTTGTAATAATCGAAGATAAAAGTCCAAATTATAACCATTAAGACGTTTTATATTTAGGGTATTGTTGTATATATACTATACGATGATATTTAAAATAGGTGGTAATTGAGAGAACCGGCTTCTGTAAGTTTGTAATTTACTTTTAGAAAAAATCTGAAATTAATGTCATGCAATATACAACAAATATAAATAGATCTACTGTTATTCATATAAGAACAGAAGTGTGTAGATTACTTAACTTAACTAATAGATAACTTAACTTACTAACTGAGAGGAATCTGCTGCACATTCATTGCTATTATTACATAGTAAGGAATAATTAATAACAAATATAAATGTCAACATAAACAAATACTACTAAATTAAGTAATTAGTCACATGATTACAGTGTGTTAAAATTTATTTTTACACGTTTGAGATTTTTGTCATCGCAAAATTCTCGAAGCCTCACGCTGCAGACAATCGCGTGGTCACTCTACTAGTTTCGTTCTTAGGTGCTCACATTAGCATGCCATAGTGTCTCGAGAATAAAATTATCCATATTTCCTACAGCAAACATAGCTATGGTTTTAAATGTCGCATTTGTTAGTTACAGGCAAATCTTTGAATGTTTTAGTGGTGTAATATCTTAGTGGGCTTCTAGAGAGTTCTTTGTGTGAAATTCAAGGCAAATTGCAGGTTCCATTATGCTCTTTCCCTGGTACGAGAATATGTAGATTGTATGCACATACGACGGTCTCAAGTACCGTTGTTCAGTTTTATGTTGTAATTTACTGTACTTATCTATATTGTTATGGCGGTGAGAATTTTTGCTGTCTTATTTTATAATGGTAGAAGTAACCATGCTGAGAGGAAGAAGTTGGCGAATGAAGACAAACGGCCATAGCCCAGAAGATAAGATATTACAGGATTTTCAGTTATGCCATGCGCCGTCTGACAAGCGAAGGCCCATCCGTTAATGATCTATTGTTTTAAAAAAAAGCAATAGACCGATAACATTACACTTAAGATAAGACAAAAAATATTTAAATAATATGACACTCAAATCAAAACGCGGCCCTGTCCTAAGAACGGAATCTTTAAGAAACTCTATGGACTTCTTTGGTCTATTTACGCACTGGTTTACTTGAGTATTCTATCCAAATTATTTTATTCGCGAAACATAGTAGAGCCCATAAAAATTGTTCATTAAATTTAAGGTAGGTTACTTAATATAAATTCTTAATTTAAAAACTCTTCCTTCTAACCACAAAACTTACTTAATTCGAACTTACTCTAATAATGTAAAACTCGCCGGGATTGAGGAGGTAAGACACAGCGGTATTTCCGCCCAATTGAGCAGTCCGACTGGGGAAGTACCTCCGCCCTACAGAATACCGCGGTTATAATAACTTCGTGTTGTGTTCCCGGCGGTCAGTAGGGTAGCCAGAGCTTACTGGAGAGTTTTTGTGCTGTCAGTGGGATGACCAAAGGCTTATCCTGCTTTGTCCTCTACACTGACGGCACAAAATCTCTGTTCTTGCAGGGTCGACAGCACGGATGTGACTCCACTGGTGTTACACACGTACATAGGTCATGGTAACCAGTTTCCTTCAGGTGAACCGTGTGCTTGTCTGCCACCTAAGTTGTATAAAAAAAAAATATTAATCATAATTATTATTTATGTTGAGTAACCGATATTTCGACGATGTTACAAGCGCCGTGATCACGGTGTACTTACCTGATGACTGCCGAGTTGGTTGTTACTGCACTGCGCAGACCATATCGGTCTACCCTCTTCCGCACTCATTTTTACGCGCATTGCCCCTACTACTCAGTCCGCGTTCTCGCACTGTACTCAATCATGTTTGCAACACACAACACTTACTCTAGTGTAAATAATAAACATGGTAAATATCCGGGTGCGTTTTACACTATTAATGTGTAAACCATGTCAATCTCAAAAAATACATAAAACGTACATAGATACTACAAAAAATTTATATTATTTTAAATATGTATGTAATATGTATTTAATTTATTCAACATATAAACAATACAAATGTCACATCATTATTTGCAATCATAGATTTTGTCATGTTATGTCAAATCAAATAACCCGCCCCGTATCGTTCCCGGCGCAAAGGTGCCCATGAGCCGCCAGTGCGGCGTTGCCTCGCTGAATCGCGATGGCTATCCTCTGCCCCAGAAACGAGCCGGAGCGGGAATGACCACCTGGTTCGTGGATACGGCGACCAATTCACAAAAATTACCTAATTATTTTTTTAGCAAACTCACTCTAGTGTAAATGCCAATAACTAGAACCCGAATAATTTAAATCGTCTATATTTAGCAAGTCTTGTTCAAACGCCCAAGGCTCAATATCGGCAAAAAAAGCTAAAAGAACCCTCGTAATAGTTAATTAACCTCTTGATCTTCTCCGTAACAAAATTGAACTTATAAATCTAATAATTGTATCAAACTGACGAAGATATTCTCCGAACGAAATTGAAATTAACTCAAATTACGCCATATTCTATTACGTCATGGATTCTCGTCAAATATTAAAACTTCCTATTACGAACTCAAGTTATCAGTACCCGTCAATTCTCATTAGAACCGGCGCTACTCGTGATTGGTAAATTTCATCAGTCAATCATAATTTAAGAAATACTCAGAAACCATCTTGAATAAATTCTTTTCGTCTCTTAGGGACGGTACGTATTTGATGGAACATGCGTCGCGTATTATCGGTTGCGTAATATGATACGAACACATTTCCCGCCAGATATATATCCACCCTTTTATTATTATTTATATTATTATATAGTTTAGGCCTGTTAAGAGTACATATGAACATCAGAATTTTAAAATCATGTCAAGAAATAATATATAAATATTAAATACAATGAACCTTAAATAACTATAATACTACTCATAGCTAAGAATAATTAAAATTCGTCATGGAATTCCTCCGCATCGCATGCCCCTTTTGGTAGTGTTCCCAGATGACTGGCAGCATTTCCACGTTGTATGGCAATGCTTTTTCTCTGACCTAAAAAGAGCCCAGCCTCCTGGTCACGAGAAGCGTCGACCATACGCTTCGCAATCTCACGGAAGATATTGCGAGCGCTAGGACCACATGATCCTAAAGTCTCGACTCCAAACGGCATAAATATGAAATCTCCGATGAGATTGGAGTATTTGCGCCACTGGAGAGCCTATGCAGAAGCAGCAGCAGCACCAGCACAGCCAGCCGTGCTAGTTATATGAGTAGGAGCAATGGTATCAACGCATGTCGCGTCCCACACCAGAGTCCTACCCATCTTCCATGGCATTAACGACATGCCATCCGGTCGCTTGCCATCGTCGCGCGCCAAACCGTTTGGTTCTAGTACAGCTGGCACACCAGCGGCGGTGACAAGAGCACGGCAGATTATGTCGTTGAGGTTGGCGTGCCGTGGGATTCACCCAGCGCTTCTGCAGCACGACAGGCCGTGGTGTCCGAGTCTGTCAACGGCTTCTCCACAATGACATTGATGCGGAGAAACGCACGGCGCACCTAAACGGAGACAAGTTGCGATGCGGAAGGTAGTGTCATCTAACATTTGATTTGACAGAAATAGCATGAGTTTCTACACTTGGATGAGAATAGTGTGGAGTTCGATTTATTGACTGGAATTGAAAAATGGGTGCTTTGAGAATGTAGAAAGCAGAATAAAAGAGATTGAGGCTACTTATTCTGTCTAAAAACTAGTTTTAATCACAGGCCTAACGCGAGTAGTCGATGGATCTCAACTAAAATAGAAGATAGTATTGAAGAAGCATAGACGAGTCAACTCCGCCCTACAGAATACCGCGGCCATAATAACCTCGTGTTGTGTTCCCGGCGGTTAGTAGGGTAGCCAGAGCTCACTGAAGAGTTTTTGTGCTTTCAGTGGGAAAACCAAAGGCTTGTCTCTCTGTCCTTACAGGATTCGCATTCTACACTGACGCCACAGAAGCTCTGTGTTTACAAGGTCGGTAGCGTCAGTGTGACTTCTATGGTGTTGCACGCGTCCATAGGCCACGGTAACCCCTTTCCATCAGGTGGGCCGTGTGCTTGTCAGCCACCCAAGTGGTAAAAAACTAATACAGAATTAGTAATTAAAAAAACAACAGCCCTGTCAAAAACTCAACAAAATGGAGTTTTTAGCTTTACTAAATACCTGAAAAACTGTCTGAGTGAATACAAGAATAGTGAAAGTAAGAAATAATGTAAAATACTGTTTTAAATGTGCGCAAAGTCCACACGGATGATGTCGGACTCGAACCAACTAAAACGCACGCTGTCTATGTGTCGTTATTGGTTGCCGGGTGTGAGGTTGACAGGCATATCCCTGCAACCCGGCCAACCCAGGGCAATCTCTCTCGATCTGAATCTTCTTGGATGGGGGGACTCCGCGGTCTCCACAGCCAACTTCTGCTAGGGTGATAGGCGGCTCCACCCCAAGGCCCGTCATGGGTCATGGGGGTGGAGGTCATTCTGCGACTTTCGACGCTCAAGCTGCCTCAGCTGTGAAGAACAGGTATCACTAACAAGACTATGTCTTGTAATCATTTGATGAAATTGATTAAGTATTTATAGAGGGGGTTGTTTTGCCTTCATACCACAAAAGGTCTTACCGATTTTTATTCCTCAATGATACCACGGAATTGTATTTTATAGGGGTGGTTAGGCTTGCTTACCATCATAAATAATACTTTCACCTAATACTCGTACAAAAGCCGGTAATAAATTATATTTCGTATTGTTCTCTTCAGATACAAACCCAGTATTAACGAAGCTCCTATAATTATCTCATTTCAAATAAAAACTCTTTTTAATGTTTCCTTGTAACGTAATTTGCCTCTCGTTAATAATATTCTCACAAATATTACAAAAAACATCGTTATTTTCACCTTTCCACCTTATTACCCTTCATATTTCTGAGTTATTATTCAAAATATCAATTGTAGGTAATTAACGGGCAAAACAAGGAGGTTGGTATACATCTGCCGGTGTCGGTGTGCCGCAGCGTGATGGTAACAAAGCTCGCTCATTAACTCTCTGCCGACTGACGACGGCGCTATGAGTTGTAGATTAAGATACAGAGGTGGACCACAGGGTTTTATGCCTAAGACAGAGTACGCCGAAGTGATTTTTGTCGTCAGTGCCACCGTGTACATCATCCCGTTATTCATTGTTCTTAGAGGGTCGGAAGCACGGGCGTGACTCCTCAATTGTTCCACACGTTCATAGATCACGTTTTCTGGTTGACAATCCCATACTCACAGGTAGCGTGGAACCTCTTAGCCTTAGGAGGGATTTTGCCTCACTGTGTGTGTTCTACCGCCTATACAATGGTTTGTGCTCAGATGATTGTTTGACATAATGCCTGTAGCTACATTCTATCATCGCACCTCTCGCCATAGGCAGGGATTTCATCCTCACACATTGCGACCTGATACGGTGCGCTATGAAAGAAACTTCATCCCACGCAAACTCAAGCTGTGTAATGACCTCCCTGCTACGGTTTTCCCAAGCGCCTACAATATGGGGTTCTTCAAGAGGGGCATCAGAAGGTTTCTTCATGGTCGGCAGCGCGAGTGTGACACCCCTGGTGTTGCATACGTCCATAGGCCACGGTAACCGCTTCCCATCAGGTGGGCCGTGTGCTTGTCTACCAACTAAGTGGTATAAAAAAAAAACATGAAATTCTTTTCTGAAGTCGATTTTAATCAAAGGCCACAGTTTATTATGTTAACACAATTTAAATAGTTTTTTGATACAAGGTAAGACAAGGCAAGCATACATCTGATAGGGTGTGATTACCGTGGCCTACGGACGTGTGCAACACCAGGGCATCACAATCGTCCTGCCGACGGTGTAAGAAACTTAGTTCTAATACATTTTTGAAGGACTGAATATTATAGTCACTCGGAAAAGTGACAAGTCTGTTTACGAAACGTATTTAATCTTAGTCCACATTTGAACACAACTAGGAAGATGGAAAATTTTAATAAAATATGTTTCCCGCGTAAACCGTCTCGCACGTCACGTCCCTAACAGATCCTTTAAATACTTACAATCTTAGAGGAAAGCCTTTCAACACTATTTCTATCGCAATAAAGTCGAAATTCGTTTGACTCAATGATAAAGTTCATTTAGGAACATAGCGCCATAAGGATGCACCCCCGATTATTATATGAGACACATATTATTTTCTAGTTGCAGTTCGAATAAATTATATTAATGTGTGTAATTTAGGCAGATGAGTTTGTTTATAGTTTGTATTTATGTTTGGCGGAACTGAGAGATATGTGAAAGTATTTTTATTATTCCAATTGAGTAGATGTTTTAGTAAGTGTTGTAACTGTGTAACATACATTCAATCACGTCTGTTACTCAGTGGGGTAGGCAGAGATGTGACGAGACTAGAAAATGGTGCGCTATTGGTTATTATGGTTTAGGTACATAGAATGAAAGATAGATCAAGTATGTAATGCACGTGCAAATGTTACATAAAAAAATTACCGACTGTCGGCAATAGGTCTATATAAATACACACATATAATCACGCCTTTATCTCCAGAGGCTTAGGCAGAGGTGAATTAACACCCACATTTCACCAATTCGCTCCCACGTAATAGGGGGTGAGCCTATTGCCATCTTCTGGGCACTATTGTTGACTCAACCATAAATCGTCGTCTTTTACACTAACGGCACAGAAACTACTGTGCTTACAGGGTTGGCAGCGTGAGTGTGACTCCCTTGGTTTTGCACACGTCCATAGGCCACGGTATCCACTTTCCATCAAGTAGGCCGTGTGCTTGTCTGCCACCTAAGTGGTATAAAAAAGAAGATTTTTATACACGTTATTCCTGACCGATTACGATCACGTGTTTGCTTCACTTTGAATAAGTTTATGTATTTTTTTACAACAAAACAACAGCCCGCTGAACCGTCTGATCAGATAGGGCGCTCATTTAGTTTCACGTAGTAATGTGGTTCAAATCCTATTTGCGGCTTAATGAACATTCCAATTTGATAATGTCAAGTGAATCAAAGGACATGTGCTTCACATATAGCAAAACATATTGTTGATACACGATCATGTTTTGTTGTACTATTAATTGTAATACTGGATGCGCAGATTGAATGCTGTGGCTCACAATGAGAGGCCTATGTCTAGCAGTGGACTGGAATTGACTGACTTATTGATTATATTCAGTGGTCATACATGGCCATACTGTACAATGGGAAGGAATTTTTCGATGCCCAAAATTGCAGTCTCCCTGTTTTTCTCTATTTCATTTTTATATAGATTGTATAATTAGCATAGTTTTGTATAAATTTATAAGTAGTTGTATATATTTTTTCTGTATTTAATAATAGCATATTTAATGCAAAACAAACTCTAATAGTTACACTCTCACGCGACACGTCTATAATACTGAACCGATTATGATAAAATTTTGTACGATATATTAGACCTTGGTAAAAGACATAGGCTACTTTTAGTGGTAATAACCGAAATCATCCCGGGAGTAGCCGCGGGCAACATCTAGTTTAATTATATTTATTCACTATTTATACTTCAATATTATATTGATTAATGTAGCTATAAATATATTTGTATTCCTCAGAGGTCTCATCATAATTTTACGTTACGTTCAAAGTTTGCACTTTGGATCCCGGGGCCCGCTTATCAGTTTTGATTGGTATTTGGGGTTTACTCTGAGCAACTGCCGTATTACCTTCCAAACACGAGAGTAAAAGCAGCACCAAAACCTCGTCGACCATTAAACAGGTGTACTGGCTTGGGCTTTGAAGATTTTAGTGGGGGCCCACTAAAATAATAATAATAATAATAATAATAATAATAATAATAATATTTATTTATCACAAAAAAGTTTACAGATACTGTTCTTATTTCCTAAATTATTTCAAATTTTTGAACCTTAAAAGTACGTGAAACTGGATCCCAAACTAGGCTGAGGCCTGTATTTTGGGACACACAGTGCTCATTTGTAGGATAAACAATTTGTTTATTTTGGATACATGACACCACAATGAACATGAGTCACAGGTAAGTTTAAACATATATATTATTTTTTTCAACTATATTAATCTATATTATTGTTTATGTATAAGTAAGTGTACATATAGGTGTGCAATTATATTAGTTGCGTGTGTGTAAATGTGTGTGTGTGTGTGTGTGTGTGTGTATGTGTGTATGTGTGTGTGTATGTGTGTGTGTGTGTGTGTGTGTGTGTGTGTGTGTGTGTGTGTGTGTGTGTGTATGTGTGTATGTGTGTGTGTGTGTGTGTGAAGGTATGTCGGAGTGTGTGTTTATGTGTTTACTCAATGAATTTTAATAGTGTTTCAGTGTCTTCGTGATTGAGTTTGAGTAGCCAATCCGTTGCTTTCTTTTTCAGTTCGTGATGGTTGAGTTCTACAATATTTTCTTTTATATTAAGGGTGTTGTACAGTTTATAGCCCAGTTTTTTAAACTGTCGTCTGGCGAAAGAGGTCCTACAGCGTAATACGGGACATACGGGTTGCTTTTTACGTATTCTGGGGTTTGGAGGAGGCACGCTTTTATGAACTCTTAGTATGCACTGTAGGATGAAGAGCTTTCTGACCGTTAGTACTTCGGATTCAGCGTAAAGCTGTGAAGTTGGATATTTTATCGGTTTATTATACATAACCTTAAGCACAGCTCTTTGTGCCCTTTCCAGTTCCAGCATTTGAGTTTTAACGGATCCACCCCAAACCGGGATACAGTATAGTATAATAGACTGGCATAAAGCGAGGTAAATCAGTCTCAGCCTGTCATTTGTGGTAGTGCTCCGTAAGGTTTTAAAGAGGTATATTAATCTACGAACTCTTGATTTAACTGCTTCTACCTGGGTGTCCCATTTCAGACTACAGTCAATCTGCACACCTAAATATTTTACGTTTGCCGCACACGATATTTCTTGACAGGTACAGTTACTAGGTTGGAGGCAATTGTGGGCTACTATTGAAAAATTTTGCGGGGGTGAGTTTATTTTAGACAAAAAGAATGGGACGTAGACTGTTTTGCTTAAGTTTAGTGTAAGCAAGTTTTTCGATAGCCAGCTCATAACTTGTTTCAAAGAGTATTCCGCCCTCTCTTTCACTGTTGCCCAGTTTGGACCCCATACAACTATTGCCGTGTCATCTGCGTATGTAAAGATACTAGAATACGGTAAAGCCATAGTGCAGAGGTCGTTAATGTACAGCTGAAACAATGTAGGGCCTAGAATACTTCCCTGAGGGACGCCGTAAGTAGACATTATCTCATCGCTCAGATGGTTTCCCATTTTAACTCTTTGCATACGGTTAGTGAGATAATTCTCAAACAGCCCATGAACAGTACCTCGAATACCCAGTTTATCCAGTTTATTAAGAAGGATAGGGACAGAGACAGTATCAAATGCTTTGGAAAGGTCCAAAAATATGCACAAGCATCTGTTGTTGCTATCCAAATTTTTTACTACAGTATTGGTTAAGTCGATCACAGCGTCCTCCGTGGATACGTTTGTCCGGAAGCCGTACTGATTCTTTGCTAGTATATCATATTTAGTCATGAAATTTTTAAGAGCTTTGTTTAATATTTTTTCTAAAATTTTTGATACTGCCGAGAGAATGGAAATGGGACGATAATTGTTAACACTGTCTCTGTCCCCGCCCTTGTAAATTGGATGAACTATAGCCTTCTTTAGAGCATCGGGGAATACACCAGTGCTTATTGCCAGATTGCAAATGTGTGTTATGGGAGGGATAAGCGAGTCACGTGAATTTTTTAAGACTTGAGATGATATGCCATCCCATCCCGTGGCACAGCTTCCTCGCATCTGCATTATAATTGCTTCCACTTCAGCTTTGTCCACTTCTAGCAAAACCATGGATTTTGTTGTATTCACTGTAGGGACGAATAGTGAAGAGGCTGTTAGACAACTTTCAGGGTTATTAGGAGCAATATTTTCAGATAAGGTTTTACCTATTGAGCAAAAAAAGTTACAAACTTTATTAACAGACTGTTTTGGGTCGTCACTGATTTTCAGTAGTTCAACAGGGCTGTCGTAACATTTCTGAGTGTTAGTAACTTTCTTTATGGCTTGCCACAGAGCTTTACTATTTGAGCCAGCTTCTTCTATCAAGTTTTTATGGTATGCTAATTTTAGCTTTCGTAGAAGACGATTGCAGAAGTTTCGGTAACGTGTATAAGAAATTTTAAGTGTCATATTTTCAGGAGATTGTCTGAATTTAATGTGTAGCTTGTCTCGGTTTTTTATACACCTAACAAGTCCTGGAGTTATCCAGGGTTTAAGGATCCTGTTTCTGTTTGAGATTTGTACGGTTTTGGTTTGCGATGTTACGATCGATGATACTGTGCTTATGAACTTATTAGCTGCTAAATTTGCGTCATTCATTTCTAATATGCATGAGAAGTCTGTCTTAGCAAGTACTGACTTGATGTTTAAGTGGTTCGTACAAGTTTTCGTATTGGAATGAGTACGTATAGGTTTAGCTTGATTAAGAAACAGTGCTATAGGAGTGTGGTCAGTTATATGAGATTCTAAAATTAATGTTGTAGAAGAAAGTTTATTATTAATAAAAACATGATCTACGCACTTTTTACTGCTTCTTGTGGGATAAGTATGAGTGGGAAATAAACCATGTGATGCATTGAGTGTGGTATACTCCTCGTATAATGGGTCCGAGCTATTTAATGTGATATCTATATTCATATCCCCTATCAGTACTGTATGCTGCATACTTAGTCCCGTATAAACATTATTTAAACTCTCTAAGAAGCTATGATGGTCATCAATAGTTTTAAATGATGGTGAGCGATAAATAACCACGACGCCAATGTTGTTGTTAACTTGGCAGATCATGCAGCTACCGCCTTTAAAAAATGGTTCATTTACTCTACATGTTAGTTCTTTATTTGTGTAAATAAGTATACCATCATTTTGATTTTTTAATGATTTTGAGGAATATGAAGTATATCCATCAAGTGTAGGTGGAGCATTTGTTTTACAAAGCCAACACTCAGTAAAGATTATTATGTCAAATATGATCTTTGTTACCGAAAGCATTACACAAAATTGGTCAAAGTTCTTATTAATACTGCGTATGTTAATATGTATTATTTTCAGGGCTTTTTGATAAGGTGTGAGATACGTTGCACAGAACTCTGTCTGGCAGATAAATGACGTCGGGGGAGGAATCGTATCTAATTCTAAGTTTATATCATTTATGTTAGTCATTTTTTTATTTTTACATCACAGAAAATAAGTTTTATATGAAGGTAAGAGAGTATGTATAAGATAATATTAGTTACCTGATATAATATGCAAATTTTTACCCGACTTTTATTTAGAGATAAAACGCTGATAGGGTGAGTCTGTGAAGTTGAGTGTATTTTTGAAAGATATTGAAAGTGTAAACGACTCTGTATGCAATACATATTGTAGTATGATAATATGGAAATAGTTACATTAGGCATCTGGAGTGATAAAACTAGGGGTGTGTCGTGGGATTTTGTATATATTTTGTGTTTGTAAGATAGTATGATTGTCAGTATGAACGTTATTATATTATATGAATGTGGATTTGTGCAGTAATATATAATTTGTATTTTAATAGCAGTTATATTGGAAAAGTGATAGATTCGGACTAAGATTGAGTATAATTGTGTGTAAATTGTGATCAGTGTGAAAGTTGTGTTGTGTGAGTATACATACTTAAAAAATATTAAATCATCTATTTTTTTACACCTTATAACTAAGCAACAATTGTATTTCTTTTTTACAGGTAAAGGAGTCCAGTGGCAGACATGCAATATACAATGGCAAATTTGTAATGACTTGTTATATTTTGTAAAATGAAGTGGTTTCTTATAAATATAAGACAATATTAGTCACATATTTTTTTGCATGTCTAATAAACACTTCTCAGCTGAAATCAGTATTTGCTTTTCACCATCCGCCTTCCGGAGAAAAATGTTTCCATTTAGTGTCCAGCAGTATTTGAAGCCGAATTTTTTAGCAAATTCACGTGTCTGATAGAAGAGCTTCTTTGAGCTAGCAGGTAGATAGTCAGAGACATATACGGCAAATCGGTTTCCAGGAATTTTAATTGCCTCCGTATTAAGTTTTTCCTGTGGCTTCTTACCCTTATTAAATTCCCGGACTGCCGAGATTGTATCTAGTTTCATCTGGACGGTCTTAAACTCAGCAACGATCGGACGGATTGTACCGGGTTTTCCGGGAATACGAAATATGTCCCGTAGGTCGGTAGGGGATATTGGGGTTCCGATGACTTGACCGATTTTACATAATGTATTTTTTAGATCCACTACAGTTTCTCTTTCTGGCTGTGGTATATTCCTGATCTCCACGTTTGAAGACCTAGATTTGAGTTGTAGATCCTGTATTTTTCTTTCAAGATTTTCAATGCTCCTGTTTTGTGCGACTCGTTCCTTTTGTAGACTCTCAATACCAGACTTAATTTCTTCATATTGCTTATTTATAAATGACATAGATAACGCTATATCCTCGTTTGATTTATTTAATTTAGCATTCTGTAACTTCAGCTCCTTAATATCTGAGGATAGTTTACTGATTAACATGTTTTGATTATTACTCATTTCATCAATCTTAGTTTGAAATTCCGATTTCCAAGTAATTAAGAGCTCCTTAATGTCCTGATTCAGATTCTGTTCCGAACCCGGTGGGCTAGGCTGGGCCGTGAGGCGCCGCTTATAGCGATTTACATTAACAAATGATGCATCGCAGATAGCATTTATGTCGGATTCTGATTGTGTATGTACCACAGTAGATGGAGAAGTAGACACTGGCGAGCGTCGTACCGACATATTGTTATTTCTCTGCACAAGTTGCTTCGTATCGTAATGTTAAAAATATTACGCTTACGTTCGGTAGCGAGCTAATAAGTATTTGTTTATATCTGTATAGCAAGTTAGTTAGGTAAATACTCGTACCTGTATAGCACGAACATAAGCTTACAGTGGCCGAGCGATCGACGTCGGCGCGGCGGTAAAGAAAGACGAAAGTATCACCTGTCTCTTTAACCCAGCGGGTGTGAGGGGCGCCCCGTTGATATCTGCAGATCGATCGGCAATGCTCGCTGATAGACCGATAAGGTTGAACTTCACTTGCGGCTTGTAACTTCTTTATAATATAATTATTTAACTTTAGTTCTCGGAAATGGTAGATCAATTTAAACGTTATATGTTTGTTTATTTTAATTAAATGTAAGAAATGAACTAGTAACACGTATTCACTGTGTCGAAGCTTGGACGAAAGAGGAAAGAAAATCTTCAAAGCCCAAGTCCTGAAGAGACTAAGTTCTATTTTTTTAAACTTTGTTTATTACTTTACAGTAAAAGGGATATAATGTATCGGAATGCGTTAAGCAATTTTTTTGTCTGACTGTACATAAAATTCATTTATTTGTATTGCATTAAATATGTGATAGTATCTGCTTAATGTAATATAGGTACCTCCTTTTTCACTGAACTTAAACTAATATGGATATACCTATTATCATTTTTTATTAAGACTGTCCACAAAACTTAAAAAAAAAACAAATGCAAGGTGCAACAAAATTACCGACATTAACAATAAAATTTACTTTCTAAGGAGTTGCGGGTATAAAAATACTTCAGCTGGTGTGCATAACTACTCTTGCAAATAAGAAATTGTCTGCATATTATTATTTTTTTCTGTTATAATTCCGAATGTGTTGAGCAATTGAGAGTGAATTTGAACTCTGGGCAAAGTCGCCATCATTATTATAAGCTAATACTTCAAGTTAGTGACGGACAAAAATATTTTTTCAAATATTCCATGTGGGTACTAACTTTTAAATTCTCGCGTTGCGTGAATAAAGTGGCCAAAAAGATCCTACTTCACTGTGCAGTGATAGACACCGGATAGTTTGATTAGAGAAAAGGTGATCTGATGAAGGTGAAGTGACTGTGATTGTGGTATGTGGTCATATATGCGTAAAAAAATATATCGAGAATGTGCGGGTAGATGAAGAACCTTCTACCTGACGGACTTGCTGATGGAGTACGAGCACAACTGAGCCAGGTATGTATATACCTATATATTGATCTGTTCAATCACAGGTTTGCTGAAAGAGAATTTAACCTTTAGTTAAGCTCGCCTTTGTATGTACGTAATATTTCACTTATTTGTATAATGCCTTCTAAGTGTTAAAGAATAAATAAATGATCGCATTATTTCCCGTAAATATTATTGTATGTAGGTAGTTACAGAGATAAGAGCGTTTAGTTTAAATAAACTCTTCAGTTTTATTATTAACATAGATATAAGATATTTTAGTAGAAATTGAATTCTGAATACAACTTTATCTTCCTGTCCTTCAGAGATGAAAATGTTCAGTATGTCAAGATCTATGAAACGGTTATAATATATTCTAAGGTTAGGAAGGCCATAAATTTTACGTCCCCTCTCCAACATCTGTTCGAAGGTCTCTAGAACCTTGTATAGTCAATGTCGACGCTTTTGATGTTTTCTTTGTCTGCATTACGTTACTAGAGATGTAAAATCAGAATCCTTTCAAACGTTAATCCGACTAATATCGTAAATGTGAAAGTTTGAAGATCTTTAGATGTTTGGATATTTTTTTATACAACTTGGCCACGTGGCCCATCTGATGGAAAGTGGTAACTACGACCTATGAACGTGTGCAACACCAGAGGAGTCACAGTCGTGCTACAGATCCTAAAAGAACGGAGAGTTTCTGTGCCGTCAGTGCAGAAGACACAATCAGGTTGGCCTTTGGTCTTCCCACTGACAGCACAACAAGTCTTCAGTAAGCTCTGTCTACTCTACTCACTGCACACACACGAGGTTATTATAGCCGCGGGTTGTTTGGGGGTTTGTTAGTTGAATAACATCGCTCTAAAAACTGAACGGGTCTGGCTAAAATTTGATATTGCTCAGGACATATTTATCTTGGCCCTAAAATGTGCTCAAAATGTGGTCAATACACGCAATACACGTTCTTTGGGTGTCTTTTGAGAATAGCGCGCAGTGCTATGGCGATAGACGAGCTCAAATTCACCAAACTTAGACTATTACAAAACAATCCGCCTACGCCATCGCCAGGGCCTCGTTTGTCGAGTTAGATCCAAGATATGTGTCTCGAGGTATACAAAGATTGACAAGAATCTGTAAGAATATAACTTAAAATTAAAATATGTTCTCATGGGTTACAGAAAACATTCTAAGATTTTGTCTTCTATACAAGACACAAATTCGCTCCTGGGTGGATTACTGCTCGCATCTCTGGGATGACTCAGCCAAGTACTTACTAGATGCTCCCGACAGGTTGCAACGACATGCTGTCTACATTATTGGGAATCCCGAGGTCACGAACTACATAGAGCCTTTGCAGATGCGTAGAAATATTGCGTCCTTGGCAGTATTTTACCTTCTGTACCATGGTGAATGTTCTGCTGAGTTGTTCCAATTAGTTCCACCCTCCCCTTTTCTATACAGGATAACACGTGTAGGGCTTACATGTCAACCGCACACGGTGCAGAATATCCGATCAAGAACCAGGCGGTTCGGAGACTCGTTCATTTGTCGCAGAATTAACAATAGTGCCCAGGTTACGGCATTAGAACCACCCCCTATTACGTAGGACTGAACACGGCCCACCTAGTGGGAAGTGGTTACTGTGGCCTATGGACGTGTGGAACACCAGGGGCGTTACACGCACTGCTGAACCTGAAGAAACCTTCTAATGCCCCTCTTGAAGAACCCCATATTGTAGGCGCTTTATATATGTGTATGTAACCTAATTTCAGCCAGATAATATCAGCCGTTTAAGTGTGATTGAATATAAAAAAAATATCAGTTGAACTATATTATCTTGACCGTGAAATTAGTGTCCACTATTTTAGCTTTGTTGCCAACATTAAAATATACCTATTTTACAGAATAGATCTGTAAAATTGCAGCTTACCATTACGCAAAATGAAATCATATTGTCTTACAACAAAGCAAAATCACAGTGTGCGATAAGTTTATGAATATTTAATGGTTTATTATAACGTTATTAACGAATTTATGTAATAATGATATCGTTAAAACACTTTGAAGAAACCTGACACGAATATTTACTTAACCTAATTTACTTTACGAGATACAAACAGCTGTTTTCTACCTCAACTCGCGATAAAATCTAAATGGAACGCATATTATTAAATCATAATCAACAAGAAAAAAGTCCACAATGTCTTTTTCATTGTCCAGCGTTCGCCATACTTAATTAATGTACTTTTTAACTGAAGTACACAATTAAACTTTATCGCTTTTGTGTCCGAAAATTTGGCAGAAATTACCATTAGACTAACTTTTAATTTTAAATACTCGTCCTAATTTCTTAAGTGGCAAAGTTGAAAATGGAATGGCAAAGTTGTGATTGACGTCTTTTGTTAAAATATAATCTAGTCGTAATAAAAAATACAAATAAATCATTCGGTCTGTCCGGAGGGCGTGGCCACACTGCCAAGTCCTGAGCGCAATAATTAATATTTAATTTGTATGAAAATTTTACTTTGTTACAATTTTTTGTTCCACATAGGCCTGTGATTAATTCGTTCCTCTTCACGAAGATCATGAACTTTTCTTTTGAATTGTTTTGATACAGTTTGTTTAATTATATTTTTGTATAAATCACAAATATTCAGAACTTCTTTTTTTAAATTTTAAACACACTACGTGTAATGAACTGCTCGGTATAGGTACTTAATTTTATTGCCCACTTTCGTTGACTTCACCTATAAACATAACATAACTTAAACTCACGTCTGTATCCCCGAAGGGATAGGCAGAGGTGCTAGCACCCACATTTCGCTAGTTTATGTTTAGATCCCAATGTAGTAGGTGGCGAGCCAATTGCCATTAACCGCGCACTTATAAGCCTGCGATAAACACACACATAACTTCGAAAAGCATCGGAAAGTCATTGGTATGTGCCATGATAAAACCTAGGATCGAACTCGAGACCTCGTCTCAACAGTCCATTACCTATACCACTAGGGTACCGCAATTATATACCTATTTTATTTAGTAAACTCGTGGTCTTTCTATAGCAAGTTTTTGTAACTTTAGTCAATAAATTACGTCGCGTTTTAGTTTTAATAGTAATTAAGAAAACGAATATCTAATTAGGAATATATATTCACAGTTGAATTGATCTGTAAATAATATTATAAAACATACCACACAATGTTGTTTACATCCAACCAAGTATAGCTTTTATAGGGGCTCTAATATGTAGATAAATATTCCTGGATATATATTTTTTCGGGCATCCAAAAAAATTATAACTACCTAAGCAAGGATAAAGTAAGACTCATGGAGGTTTTACCCCCTTAGACCTAATACTTCGTGTTCTACCCTCCGAACATTGCATGTATAATTAATTTCAAGTCAAATAAATCTAGAAATATGTAAAAATAACATTGTTTTAGTAGTCTATTCTGATGAGGGTTACTGTTTATTTTAGATAGGCTTTACTGACCGTTGGGCAAAGTCATCCTCTTTGAATAAATACATTCGCGCAAAGAATTTCTGAGTAGGTATTCTATTTAAATTTTGTCCAATATAAAATTCTACTAAAAGTTTGTGTGAGATTTATATTATATAGATTAATATTTGTTACTCTTTCACGCGACAATGACAGAATCTGATCTGTAATCCTGTTAATATCTTAAATGTGAGAGTTTGTAATGAAATATATGCAATTAGTTAATAAATATATACAAAATATGCTATCTATACAATTTATATAATAATGAAATAAAAAAGGTAGAGAGACTGCAAATTAAGGCATCAAAAACCTCCTTCATATCGATCTCTACCTTTTTTTTTTCTCAAACGGTATTCATATATGGGGCATTATCACGCTTTATGGTGATGCCAATTATTTGACCTAATAAAATACCAACCCTAAGTAATATTTACTTTATTAAATGTCGTTTGTAATATTAAATTATTTCGTTACGTTTACTCAAAACTATCTCAACATTCATTCATAGTTTATTACCCCGACAATACTTTATCTATACTAAGCGCTGTAAATTTGAGTAAAGAAATGCAATTTATTTACATTTTTTATGTACAATACCACTGAAGATAACTCCTAAGTACAGTCGGTGACAAAAGTTGCTGAAACGACCGTATATAGCATATTATAAGTATTTTTTTGGGTTTAATGCGGTTTTATCTATATAGGAATGCATTAAACGTCTGAGAACAAAACATTTCCCGTGTAGGGCATACAGGCAATTTCCTCGGGCAAAGGCTATCCATGGTAATAAAGCGCAGGAATGTTATCAGAATCTTTCTTTCAATTTTCATTTTTCATTAATGCTCTTGTCTTCTCAATTTCTATAATATGAATCTTGTAATTGACGTACAATAAAGTATTATTACAATGCAATTGAAAATTAAAACTGAAACTATTGTTAGATAGCTACTAAAATACACTAAAATAAAATAAACATAAAAATTTCATACATAATGCGTCATGAAATTCCTCCGCATCATCACCGACCGGTAACGTACCCAGAAGGCTGGCAGCATTACCACGTTGAATGGCAATGCTTATCCTCTGTGCAAGATAATAACCAGCCTTCTGGTCACGCGTAGCGTCGATCAGCTGCTTTGCCAAGTCTTTATATAGAGACCGAGCACTTGGACCCCACGTCCCTAACGTTTCATCCCCAAACGGCTCAAAAACATAATCACCTGTCAGGTTACAGTATTTGCGCCGTTTGAGGTTTTCCGCAGATGCAGCAGCAGCACCGGCACACCCTGCTGTGCTTGAAAGATGTGAAGGCGCAAAAGTGTCGACGCACGTAGCGTCCCACACCAAAGGTCTACCCATCTTCCAAGGTAGCAACGACATACCATCCGGTCTCTTGCCATCGCTACGCACCAGCCCTTTAGGTTCACGAATGGCTGGCACGCCAGCGGTAACTAGAGCACGGCGGATAATGTCGTTGACGCAGGCGTGTCGCGGTATACGCCCAGCGCTTCTGCTGCATGAAAGGCCATGGTGCCCAAGACTGTCGACAGCTTCACCGCAGTGGCAATGATGCGGAGAAATGCTCGGCGCTCCTAAGCGAAGGCAAGTGGCAAGGCGGAAAGTAGTATCGTCCAACATAGTACCTATGTTGGGCGATGGAAGTGCCTGAATCCAGAGGCCTGACTCCCATTCCCCCACAGCCAGAAGGCGCGCACGTTCTGTAACATGGGAAGATGTGTGTATTAAGGTATCTCTTACCAGCCTGCAGAGCGGCGCATCCCATTGTCATTGATTAATTATCATAATTATCTTAGGATAATTAACGTTTTTATGTTTCTATATTTTAATTTAGAAATCCCCATGTTTATTATGTAAATAAAATAATTTTATTACACAATTATTTTCTTTTTTTTTGCATTGAAGTTTTAAGAACTAAGATTACCTGTTAAAGCGTTAAATTACTTTCATCGCCGACTGTACCAACAGGTGTAATGTTACGCTATTTATCATAATTTATGTAAAGTACGCGGTAACATTGCCCAGTGACGCGTAAGTAGATAATGCCGGCATCGGGCTGATACGATCAAGAATATTATCGCATAGCTGCGCTTGCTTGCTTCAAGAACATTTTTTATGTTTTTGCTTTGCATTTCTTTTCGCAAAAATAAGCTGTATGTAGGTAAAAAGTAGATATCGTCAGCGATAGTATAATAATGTGTATTTAATATACCACACTCACTCTTACCATGCGGTGTCTTACAAGGGGACAAAGGAATATAGCTGTTTAACATCAGACATATATATATACAGCTTAGACTCAGCCTCAGATGCATGGCTCGAATTACTCATAGTGCCCGGAAGACGGCAATAGACTCATCCTCTATTACGTGGGACCGAATTCAATGATTGGTGAAATGTGGGTGTTAATTCACTTCTGCCTAATCCTCCGGGGATAAATGCGTGATTATATGTATGTGTGTATGAACTGATTGAAACGCACTGACAGCACAGAAAATTTCTATTCTTACAGGGTCGGCAGTATGTGTATGGCTCTCCTATTGTTAAACAGGTCCATAGGCCACGGTAACTACTTTCCATCAGGTGTGCTTGTCTGCCAGCCAAGTGGTGTAAAAAACGAATCTTGAGAAAATTTTACGCAGTAATAGCTCAGTAACTCTACTTTTATTCCAGGAATATATTCCTGTGTATAACCAAGTTGTCAATTTTTTGTAATTAAAATTCGTTGAGTAAAATTTGATAAAGCAGTTTTGGCGCAGTCTAATTGTACTTTAACTTAGTTCATATTACTAGTAAACCTCCTCTTAGCAGTCAACGCTAATAAATTACCTAGAAGTTACCAAGAAAGCGCAATGATACATTGTATAAGATTGCATTACTCCAGTGGTTCATATTTCGCTTCTAGAAACTTCTATGTCTGGCCGTTCTTGCAGAAGTAAAGTTTAGTTTACAGTTCGGCTTTTGCCCGTATTCACTAGTACTTAACAAAACTATAACATTCAGCAGGAAATTCAAAAGAAATCATACAAATTAATTGAATCCAGAGATTTCAAACACACAAACTTGATAACACTTACGCGAAGCCAAACTTTGCCCAAGTTACTGTGGTGGGCTGACCGGCAAAGTTGTTCGAACTGGACTTGAACCCGTATCTGTTAATTGGACACGTACGGATTGAAATGTATTAGGTCTTGAGTTAGTTTGTTTGGCTGTGGTAACAGAAATAACGGTAATTATTTAGAGTCGTCGTCGTTGTACCTAAATATTGTAATGTTCATTCCAAATGTGTTAAGATCTTCTATTGTTATAACTAAAAAAAATTATGAAGAGTGATTATAGTTTTAGATTTTGTTGTATATTTTATATACATATAAGTACTTTTAGTGATAAGGCCGCCCATTGTGCATTTAACTGTAACTTTAATTATGTCTGTAAATCTTTTATAATATTGGTGTGCAATAAAGAATTATATATCTATCTATCTATCTATAAGTACTGTAATTAGTCAAATGTTGTGTGCTGTAGTAAAAGTTGAAATAAACATCTTCTATCTTTCTTTCTTGATTCTTAAGATGTAACATTTTGGCACAAATATTTTCGGACTTTCGGAATTAGGACTCAAAAAATTATGCGAAAAAAAGCACATCCTTCAAAATGGTATTATAAATTCATGGCACGTTATCTCCAAAGTGCAAATAGATATTTTTTTTGTCCACTTTTATTAGTTAGAACTAGGCTATCTGAAAAATTGACAAAAAGCCACTTTCACTCAAATATGCTGTATAGTTATAGGGTACTTTTTGTTCCTAAAACTACGGCTAAAATCAAGCGGCATAAATAGTAACAAAATAAATATTGAATATTATGTGTGATAATAATACGTTTGTAGTTGTATGTATATCTATATATAAGATAGACATTAATGTATGCATGTAGTTATGTATATATGTGTATACCAATTGCCTGGGGTATACGTCTTGTATACCTTCTTACATTAAAATCTCCACCTTCATATACATGAAACTTTGCCTCTCGTATTGCAATTCCTCTGTCTATTCCCGGGTTTACTGGAAGAGAACTCTATTTTGAGTTAAACTCGTCCACGTACATTACCATCTATTATTCTGTATAATAGTAATTTTGTGTGTGTACAAAAAAGGAAAAATATAAATATGACCACTTTGATCTGAATTTGGTTAAGAATTCGAAATTAAAGTTTATAAATTCATTTAGCTGGTACATTTGAATTTTGAAAATAATCGTTCATTTGTTATTCTCATTATTTTTTTCTTTGGCGTCGCTTATTATCACACAATGTTAAACATGAAATGTCGGTATATTCATGAGTACAAGTTCTAGGCATTAGTGCTGCAGAAACAGTTCGAAGGATTAATGATGTGTACATTGCTGGAGTCGTAAAAGAAAGTGCATTACGTTTTTGGTTTTAACGTTTTCGTTCTGGAAATTCTGACATTCAGAACCAACCGCGTGGACGGCTGGAAACCAAAGAGGAAAATGAAGAATTAATGGCTATTGTGACAGCGAATCCCTCACAAAGCACTTGAGAGATAGCTGCAGGCTTCGGGGTAAGTGACAAAACTGTATTAATGCACTTTAAGCAAATCGGGAAAGAACAATTTTTAAACGATGGGTACCTCATGAATTGAGAGAATCCAACTTGCAAACACGCGTCGACTGCTGTCTTACTTTGCTCAACTGACACAATAATGAAAGGATTTTAAATCATTACTTGTGATGAAATGTGGATACTGTAATCGGGAGCGCTCGTCTCAATGACTGAACCCTGGAGACCTAGCCAAATCCTGAACTCAGAATAAGTTACTTGTGGACTAGCGCCGGTGTCGTTCACTACACCTTTCTTAAATCTGGCCGAATGAACTAGCTGCTAAGCAACAGAGATTGGTCAATGGCTCTTGGACATTGCTGCTTCACGACATCGCAAGACCACACACTGCACAACAAACAACCACTAAGTTAGATGATCTACAATTAGAATGCCTGCGATATCCACCATACTCCCCGGACCTTGTTCCAACAGATTACAATTTTCTTTCGGAATTTGGACAACTTCTTACGAAGAAAAAAAAATCTCCGATGGGGCAGTCCCAACCACCTTCAAAGAGTTTATCGATTCTCGCCCCATAGTTTTTATAGTAAAGGGATCAATGACTACTACTACTGAGAACTACCTATGAGATGGCAAAAGTGCATAGGTAACAACAGTGCATACTTTGATTCATTTAACAACATTTAACAGAAAAAAAAAAGATTTTATATTCGTCCCTACATAACGCCAATATTCCTTATAGACCTGATATAATAATATTCTTGAACGACTGTTCTGTGAATATTGTATGAGGAATGTGAAGCCGTACAGAGACAATTTATCGAAAAAATGTTGTCTTCTTTCATGTTAGGAACGAAGGACTAAAAAGGTATTCGATAGGGAGGAGAAATACTTCATCTCATTAAAGGTAAAATAGCTGTGCCTACCTCTGTATCGAATTTGTTCAGAAATATTTATTAAGCAAATTTCTAAACAGGCCTTGGGACAAATTTTTTGTCCCATTTTTGTATGTAAATGCTAGCTGATCCTATCATAGGTGATTTTTTTATTTCGGAATTTACTGCGGTAGACTAGTGGTATGGGTAATGGACTGCTGAGACGAGGTCTCGGGTTCGATCCCAGGTTTTATCATGGCACACACCAATGACTTTTTGATGCTTTTCGAAGTTATGTGTGAATTTATCGCGGGTTTATAAGTGCCCGATTAATGGCAATAGGCTCGCCACCTATTAGATTAGGACCTAAACATAAACTGGCGAAATGTGGGTGCTAGCACCTGTGCCTACCCCTTTGGGGATATAGGCGTGAGTTTATGTTATGAGTTTATGTTATAGAATTTTCGTAAAATAAATTATATGAACCGATTGCAGCGCAACCTAGCGGCCCATTAATATATTAATTAATTGGTGTGCTACCAGTGTTGGTTCATTTATTCCTTCTTTGGTTGCATGCATCTGATGAGACCGCCAAGCTGAGTGACACTATTGTAACATACTGCGTGTTTGTAATGGTGACCCTCTTTCCTGGTACTTTGTCTCTTTAACTTACCATCAGGCAAGGTGAAGTCAAATTGGCGTGTCCTAGTAAAGAAAATGAACGTAACCACATCGTACCTATACCTTGATCACATTGATGAATATTACATGATTGAGTAAGTACAAGTATTTAATATTTCATGATTAGATGATAAAATCATCTGACGACAAAAACCTGACAAATATATCTTCTAGCCACACCCATATGGCAATGAAATAAACCCAGCTAGCTGAGTTGCTATTAAAAATTTCACTGTGAGAAAATCTAAATATAAATCCAATGTAAAAAACAAACCCTTTTTTTCTTTACGTGCGAAAAATCCCCATGGATACCCCTCTCTCCCTAACGAAGCCGGTGGGAGAGGTTATGTCGGACTGGAACTGACCAAAATGCACGACGCCTGTGGGTCGTTCTTGTTTTTTTAAACAACTTAGGTGGCAGACAAGCACACGGCCCACCTGATGGAAAGTGTTTACCATGACATATGAACGTGTGTAACACCAGTGGAGTCACGTCCGTGCTGCCGACTCTGTAAGAACAGAGATTTTGTGCCGTCAGTGTAGAGGACAAAGCAGGACAAGCCTTTGATCATCCCACTGACAGCACAAAACTGGTTGCCGAAGATGAGGTTAACAGGCATATTTCTCGCACCCCGGCCGACCCAGGACCATCTTTCTCGATCTAGCTCTCTCTTCGGGTGTGGGGTCCACAGATCCCCAACTCGTTCCCCGGAAATGGGGTGGCGCGCGTGGCGCACCACATCCGCAGCCTGCTTCTGTCTGAATAACAGGTGGCTCCACACGTCACCCCCAGGCCTGCGATAAAAAATCTCTTCAAATACCATAGTGCACTCAACATATATTTGCAAACTTCCTTGTTTTAAAAACAATTAAAAATGAAATAAAGATAAACACTCAGAGGCAATCTCCCCTTAAATAACCAAAACAATGTTTCAAATGCAACACAACCACACATAGAAGGTACCTCCAACTTTTTAGTACTTTTGAAGTGTAATAAAACTTTTAAGACAGTAAGGTAGTCGTAAAAACCATTTAATTGCACATAAAAATATCACTGGCTGCATCGATATGCATGCGGGGTGTTGTGTTTGCATAACCATCGGAGTTGAAATACAAAAACTTAATTTTTTTTTATATAGGGTACATATTACCTCCGTGGCGTAGCGGTAGAGCATTCGACTGCTATGCAGGGGGTGCGGGTTCGATTCCCGCTCAGTGCAAATATTTGTATGCATGAATATGTATATTTGCATTGGTCTGGGTGTTTCTATGTATAATATGTATGTATTTACAAAAAAAAAAAAATATCTAAGTATGTTTATCCGCATTCTAGATCCCATAACACAAGCTAGTTAAGCTATGCTTACCATGGGTCTAGATAGCGTTGTGTAGAATGTCGTGGAATATTTATTGTCGTGGAATATTTATTATCAAGGAAACTGGACATCCTTCGCTTTCTGAATCTAGTCTATATCAGTTATCTTTTGAAGCTTGGTGTGGGCGGTCCACAGATGATAAATATAAGATCGTTATTTCTATACATAATGTACACATTCTAGAGTACTATAGTTAAGGCACGCTATGTTGGCCGTTTTGACACGATTGGTTTTGCTCGTTTTCTCTTTTTGACGTGTGAAGTTTATTTTCTTCTGTACCAGTCTCGCCATATTTTTCTTTAGTTATTCGTCTAACAGTTCGTTGTTCAATATTAAACGCACGAAAAGACACGCAAAACCAGTCGTGTCAAAACGGCCATTATAGCGCGCCGCAACTATAAGTGAAATTTATGCATGCTTTTAAGTAGAAGCACAGAACAGATAATAATAGTTAGAAGTAAAAAAAAACAACAAGTATTAGGCTTTTAGACAGTTTAGACAAAAATGCACGACGTCGGTGGGTCTCTGTTGGTTGTCAGAGGGAAGGTTGGCAGACATATTCCTCGCACCGAGGCCTACCCAGGGTAATCTCTCTCGATCTGACCCTCCTTAGAAATAAACATCAGGTTGACTCCTTATTTCGTTGATTCTCGAAAAATAGCCTTGAAAAATGTCGATATATACCTAAGATCATATTCTTCTACCCCTTCAGAGATACACATACTTCTGTATATTATGTGTATGATAACACTACAGCCACAGAGCTTCCACTGGCTTCGCATTTTGCCCCACAGTAATACATCAACCCTATCTTAATATCACTAATCAGTTGCTCCGTTAACTCCGCGACCCGAGACACGAGGGAAATGCTAGAAAATCTAGGATGATGAACAATGGCAACGTCGCATGCTATTATTAAACTCATTTGACAATGTCAGTTTTTAATATGCTAATGCAATGTTGCCGTCCCACCACTTTGGGTAAATGTGTGCAGGCCGTCAAGTTAGACAACTTAAAGTGAATGTTAGTGAATAAAATCGTTGTAGCGGGAAATACAGTTCTTTGTCTTGTCGAGTTTTGTGTATGCCGCTTATTAAAAGTTTATTACATAGTTTTGTGTAAGTTGTAGACATCCCAGGAAACAATATAAGAGTTTAACATTCTTAGCATGAAAATTTTTAGATCCGACATTTTTGTAATTCTACAGTTTTCATACTTATTCACAATTTAGAAAAGTCCAATTCATTTTTGAAGTCAATTGGACTTCATATATACATTTAATCACTCCTTTATGCTCGGAGGGTTAAGAGGTAAATTAACTCCAATCATTGAATTCGATCGCACGTAATAGGGGGTGAAACTATTGCCGTTTTTCGGGCACTATCGTTAACTCAAACGATACATCTGAGGCTGAGCCTGGGCTGTATAAATGTGGACTTCAGGATACCTATAAAATATGAGAATTTAATATATTTGGAATCAAAATTCAGTAAATTTTCCTAATATTATACAAAACACCTACAATGTGAAAGTTTATGAAGATTTATGTATGTTGGTTATTTAATCACTGAGCTGAACGGATCTGACTGAACTGAAGTGGTTCCTACCGTGATATAATATATAGATAGAATAGCCTCTCCACATAGGCTGCTATTTTTCTGGCAAAAGGTTCCCATGGATTACGGAAATTGGGCAAATCTACGCGTGCGAAGCCATGGGCAACAGTATCTTTTTAAATAATCATTGACTGTTCAGCAGTTTTCGAGATACTGATGATATGTTCGTACAATATTAATAGATGAGGTAGGACACGGCGGCATTTCCGCCCAATTGAGCAGTCCGACTGGGGAAGCACCTCTTCATAATAACTTCTTGTTGTGTTCCCAGCGGTGAGTAGGGTAGCCGGAGCTCACTGGAGGTTTCGTACTGTCAGTTGAAAGACTTGTACTGCTTTGTCTTCTACACTGACGGCACAGAAACTCTGTGCATACAGGGTCGACAGCGCGAGTGTGTCTCCTCTTGTGTTACGGCAACCACTTTCCATCAGGTGGACCGTGTGCTTGTCTGTCACCTAAGTGGTATAAAAAAAATATAAGATTAAAAATTGCTCCTTTGTTATATACCAAAACGCTAAATATCATTTAGTTTAATACAAACCGCATACAAATAAGTCTATTTCATATTGAATTTCGATCCGGAACAAAGCTGCCTTAATGACTGCATTTCAATGTATGCACGTGAGCGAAAAGCCAAAATCGATACACCCTACACGGGCTTAGTACAGGTTCAATCTATAAATCTGTCTGTCAGTGCATTGATTTTTACCATTGCAATAGCATTATTCAATACTGAATACATTGGTGTTAATTTTATGGTGGTTAATTGTAGAATCTTAAAGCGCAGATTTAAATTAGGTAATCTCTTAAATTTGGTTGGTAACCATAGTAACGGTATGAAAAGAATTTCATACCACGCACGCTCAAGCTGTGGAATAAATTAGCTCACAGCAACGAGTTCATTCCACAGCTTGCTGAGGGTAAGTAAAACTGACGTTAAAAAGACGTAATTATCGATAATGATAGAAAAAATTAAATCGGTTCAGGTGGGATTCGAACCTTTCCCTTACAGGGGAAATGCTCTAACCACTGAACTACCGCAACTCGCCTGAAGCCATCCAAATTTTCCAATATATATGAATGAATGAATGAATAAATTAATTCTTTATTTATAAGCAACAAAGGCTCAATATTTGTTAGTATTACTTTTTTTTATACCACTTAGTTGGCCGACAAGCACACGGCCCACCTGATGAATAATGAAAACCCGGATGTTCTTTACAGAGATTTGTTCGAAGTAATCAATTACGAATTTAATAACATTTTCACTAAAAAAACAATAAACACTAATCAGTTCAAAATTAAATTTAGTGATTGGGCTACACCTGGAATCTTTAAAAGTAGAAAAAAAATGTATGAATTATATGAGACAAAGGCATGTACAAATGAGCCACAAGTAATCGAATATATTAAAAAATACTCGAAACTGTTTAAGAAAGTCTGTTCAATAGCCAAATCTAATTATATTCGGGCTAAAATAAAAAAATCCGATAATAAAATTAAGGCAACATGGAATGTTATTAACAAAGAAACCTGTAAGACAAGGTCACGTGATCGTTCTTTCGAGTTAGAAATAGATGGTAAACACATTAATACTGATGCTGCAGTGGCTAATGCATTTGAATCTTTCTTCACAAATATTCCAATTACCACTACAAATTCATTAAATTCTTCAAAAAATATAGCTGCTTCTCTTCTTAAATCTAGTGTTGTTAAATGTAGTACTAACTTTGATTTTCAGTATATTGATTTTATAACTATACTTAAAACTTTTAAGCAACTAAATGTAAAAAAGACTGAGGATCTTTGGGGCATTTCAATCAATATAATACAATCAATAATGCCCGCTATCGCGCCTTACCTGGCATTCATTTTCAATAAATGCATAGATGAAAACCAATTTCCTAACCTTATGAAGTACAGTAAAATCATACCGTTATTCAAAGCAGGGGACAAAAGTGATCCTTCAAATTTTAGACCCATCTCCATACTTCCAGCCCTAAGTAAAATTTTTGAAAAAATAATATTTAATCAACTGCTTTCACATTTTACAGAAAATAATTTACTTCATGATAAACAGTTTGGTTTCACTAAAGGTAGAAACACGACAGATGCAGGAGTTGCACTTCTCAAACATATATTTGATGCATGGGAGAAGAAGCAGGATGCCATTGGTATTTTTTGTGATCTATCAAAAGCTTTTGATTGTGTTGATCATGAGACGTTGTTACTAAAATTAGAATATTATGGTGTTTCAAGCGGCTCACTTAGATTACTTACGTCTTACCTTACGGACAGAATTCAAAAAGTTAATATTAATGGCACTGACTCTTCTGGTGCCCCATTAGTTATGGGAGTACCCCAGGGCTCGATATTAGGACCCCTTCTATTCTTGATATATGTTAATGATCTTCCTTACTTCGCGACAAATCTTTGTGAAATTGTATTATTTGCTGATGATACATCATTAATTTTTAAGACTGATAGACATAAAGTAGTACTTGACGAAGTGAATAATACCCTTTCTGATATATTACATTGGTTCACAAGTAACAACTTGCTGCTCAATGCGAAGAAAACTAAATGTGTAAAGTTTGCTATGCCAAATGTAAGACAGGCAGATATTAATATTAAAATGAATAACGAATCTGTCCAAATAGTCAATACCACAGTTTTTCTTGGAATAACTCTAGATAGCAAACTGCAATGGGGTTCTCATATCACAGCCTTGGCAGGAAGACTTAGCTCAGCTGCCTATGCGGTTAGAAAAATAAGGTCACTGACTGATGAGGAAACTGCACGACTAGTTTATTTTAGCTACTTTCATAGCGTTATGTCATACGGTCTGCTGCTGTGGGGCTCAGCTGCCGATATTGAAACTATATTTATACTACAGAAACGAGCGATACGAGCGATCTATAGCCTCAGACCCCGTGACTCGCTGAAAGAACTTTTCAAGGAAATTAATATTTTAACAGTTGCTTCTCAATACATCTATGAAAATATCTTATATGTACGAAAAAACCTTAATATTTTCAAAAAACTATCTGATGTACACAACTTTAATACGAGAAATAAAGATAAACTAGTTGTACCAAAACTTAGGCTTCACAAGGTTGGTGATTCATTTGTAGGCAGCTGCATAAAAATATTTAATAAAATTCCTCATGACTTGATTAATATGCCAATAAATAAATTTAAAATAGAAGTGAAAAAAACTTTAATGAGTAAAGGTTACTATAAAGTGGATGAGTACCTTAATGATGTTAATGCGTGGTCAACATAAGTCTCTTGCTTGCTCGCACAAAATAAATTGTAAACAAAACAAATTTATAAAAGAAAAATAAACTAGTTCTAATGTAGTTCGCTAAGTTTCTTGCTGGTATCTTCTCAGTAGAACTAATCTACCGAACCAGCGAAAGAATCATTTTCCAATGGTTTATTTTTAATTATTTAATATTTTTATATTATTTCTTGACATACATATTTGTAAAATTTTGACGTTCATATGTGCTCTTTATGTGCCTAAACTGAATAAATGAAATTGATTCTTTGATTCTTTGATTCTTTGATGGGAAGCGGTTACCGTGGCCTATGGACGTATGCAACACCAGGGGTGTCACACTCGCGCTGCCGACCATGAAGAAACCTTCTGATGCCCCTCTTGAAGAACCCCACATTGTAGGCGATTGGGAAAACCGCAGCAGGGAGGTCATTCCACATCTTGAGTGTGCGTGGGATGAAGTTTCTTTCATACCGCACAGTGCGCACCGTCTCAGGTCGCAATGTGTGGGGATGAATTCCCTGCCTATGGCGAGAGGTGCGATGATAGAATGTAGCTACGGGCATCATGTCAAACAATACTCATGTCTATGTTACATATACATACTTATGTCTATGTTAGTAAAAATTATAAAAAATTAAGAATCTAAAAATCTACATAGGCCATTCCTGCACCATCCCCCCCCCCCTCCCCCGCTATGGTACAGCAATGGTTTACGTGGCGACTATGCAATCTTCTCGCGATCATGTACAGAATGCTGTTGCTGCCCCCGTGTTGTGTTGCTATATCCGTCATGCGGCGACGGTGGAAGCCATCTATCAATTCTCGTACGAACTATCGAAAACAATAAATGATGTTACAATCATTTTTAAATTCAAGTTGATTATGATAGAACCCCTGAACCGATTTAATTGGCCGCCGCATCCACGACCAAGGCGGTGACTTCCGATCCGGCTCGTTCCTGGGGCAAAATTTGGCTATTGCGATTCAGCGGGGCAACGCGGCCATCTTTGCGCCGAGAACGATGCGGAGTGGGTTTTTTTTTTTTTTTTTATACCACTTAGTTGGCAGACAAGCACACGGCCCACCTGATGGAAAGTGGTTACCGTGACCTATGGACGTCTGTAACACCAGAGGAGTCACAGTCGCGCTGCCAACCCTGTAAGTACAGAG
The DNA here is from genome assembly GCA_963662185.1 of Eilema griseolum. Lineage (NCBI taxonomy): Eukaryota > Metazoa > Arthropoda > Insecta > Lepidoptera > Erebidae > Eilema > Eilema griseolum. The sequence continues at coordinate 22,536,422 of OY759248.1, read as the reverse complement.
TTTCTGTGCCGTCAATAGAAGACAAAGCAGGACAAGCCTTTAGTCTTCCCACTGACAGCACAAATTCTCCAGTGAGCTCTGGCTACCCTACTCACCACTGGGAACACAACACGAAGTTATTATAGCCGCGGTATTCTGTAGGGCGGAGGTACTACCCCAGTCGGACTGCTCAATCGGGCGGAAATACCGCCGTGTCCTCCATGATCGCGAGTAAGTAAATAAAAATAACAATAATTAATTAATATAATTCTAATTGATTTGAATAGTTATCATATTAAATCTTTTAAAAATTTCATTATAAAGATGTCATTATGTTGCACTGTTTTAAGAAAGAAAGTAATCGTAAAGAAAAGCGTTAAGCGGTAGTTTATTGGTTAAGGAGTCGTCAGCCTTACGATCAAGAGGTCCCGGATTCGAATCCTGGCCATTACACTACCGACGTGAATCCACTCCTAGCACAAGCAATTTAGCTTAGCTTTTTTGTACATAGAACACGTCAATTAGACTTCGCCTTGCCTGATGGTAAGCTGAAGGCAAAGTCTCAGAAAAGAGGGTTGCCATTACTTATACATACCATGTGACAATGGCGACACTCAGCTTGACAGCCTTATCAAGCCCCGCTTAAAGGACTGTAGGAAGAAGGAAACACGTGAGCTGGTAATGAATTCCAGGCCTTAATGGTGCGACAGAGGTAAGAGTCACCGAACCGCTTGGTTCTAGATCGAATGTTCTGCACCGTGTGCGGGTGACATCTAAGACCTGCACGTGTTGTCCTGTGTAGGAAAGGGGAGGGTGAGACTAATTAGAAGAGCTCATCAGAACACTCACCGTGGTACAGACGGCTGGAGCTGGAGGGGTTAGAGATAATATTAGTAATTTCGGTTGCTTATATTTTTATTAAAAATAATGAAATTTAAATTGAACCCTTGAGTCATTTTTTATTTAACATTTATTTCAAGTGTGTTTTAATGAGCGTCTGGATAGTTGATTGTCTTAATTGAACCAGGTAGAGTATACTTTATTATGAATCTTCTTTCTTTTGAAAATTTAATTTCTTTCCATGGCATATGCATCAAAATAGTAATAATATTTTTATTTCACACTTAGTAATAAAAATACTAGTAAGCGGGACTATTAGAATGATTTACGATTTCCTTCAAAACAGGTATTAATGATTTGATATTTAAATTACGAATAAATCTGATAAAGCAGTTTATACGATGACATTTAGGTACATGCCTGTACGCATCACTATCAAAAACACGTTCTGCGAAATTCGTTCGTCACGCGCGCTGCGCACGCGCCGGAGCGTGCGGATTTTTGTTCATCTTCACTTTGAGTAAAGCTCTTTGTATACTGTGGACAAGGATCTCGCTGATGTGTCCTGAATTAAGGCTAGTATTTAAGGAGACGTAATTTAAAAAAAAATAGATCTTGAGATTGTCCCGCTACAGGGGGATTACTTTATCAACTAAGTTATTTATTTTGGCAATACTACGGAATAATGAATTATCTTAAGATAGAAAAGAACCAGATTATAAATTAATAGTCGCAGTTATTAATACTCTTTTGCGCTTCCCACTAACTACATACAATCCTTTTCTTTGCCCGCCATTTGCTTTTGTCTTTGCACACTTGACGAGCTTCCCTAACTGTCTAAGAAATCCCTTTACTTAGAAATCGAACCCCGAATCTCACGATGACACAAAAACTTAACTCTCGAAACTAACAGCGCAGTCTAAAAGAATATATAATAGGAATTTAAATTACAAAACTTTATAAGGCTGATAAGGACCTCATACCACTATTATTGTAACATTATCGATGTACGTAACGGTGGTCCTAAAATCATATTGAGATGTCTATCATGAAAAAAAAAAAGATAATAAAAAGGATGAAACCAATGTAAATGCACTCTAACACTCAGACAGAACAATGCAGGCTGCAATCACAAAAAACGCATATCTCAAACACACGGAGGCTCCATACAATTTGTGCACGGAGCGGAACATGTGTGGACCTTAAATTACATGTACAGACCAAAATGGCTGTAACTGTCAAAATGATTATATTATGTGGCCGCGTATATTGTAGCTGTATAATATATACACTACAGGACATATATCTTAGACCTAAAATGTGCTCAGAATCTTAACTACTGAGTCTCAAAATTATTTTTATATCAAAGTTTAAGAGCAAATTAAACTGTTGAATTGATTTAAATTGTATTATTGTCCGAACTAAAAGTGTATATAATCAGACAACAGGTAAGAGGAAAACTAAGACATTAAGATTATTTTAGGCCGCAGTGGTTCCCGACAGGCTAGAATTTGGACCACTCCATCTCCATGCGGTGTCGTACAAGGCGACTTAGGGATAAGGCTATTTAACATCAGACAGATATATACAGCCCAGACTCAGCCTCAGATGCATGGCTCGAGTCAACAATAGTGCCCGGAATACGACGATAGACTCACCTCCTATTACGAGGAACCGAATACAATTATTGGTGAAATGTTGGTGTTAATTCACCTCTGCCTTACCCTCAGGGGATAATGTCCGGGTTAATTCAGTATGTATGAATGAAAGATTATTTTGAGCTCTTCAATATCGATCTGATGCAGACTGTACACATTTCTTGGATGTCGTTTGAGGATAGCACGAGATGCTACTGCGGAGTACGAGATCAAATTCACCAAGCACAGATTATTACATAACAATCCACGCGCGCCAGGTCCTCGTTTGTCTCGTGACTTAGCTCCGAGATATGTATCCCGAGGTATACCTACTTGTTTCAATGCATAATATACATTATTATTATGTGGAATAAGATTGGTGGTTAGTTAACGTAGATTTATGTTGTAGCTGCGGGTGTTAACATTATAGATGAACTGATTTTAATGGATTAAAATGAAACTGTTTCTACGAATAATATCACGGGTTTATTGATCATGGCTGCTGAAAACTACTGTTTCTTTTTCGCTGGGAGGAACAAGTAAAATGGACATTCACAACTGCTCCCGCCTACAATCAAACCCGCGTCTCCTGCGTTCACTTCTACCACGCCAAGGAGGAGAAGGAAACTCAAAATAAAACCCTGTACCAACCCGTCTGGCCAGCGTGGAAACAGTAGGCTAAAGGCTCCTAACATTGGGACAGGCCTTTGTCCAACAGTGGGTAGTGATAAGGTAATTTTTGATTAAATAGTTCAATGACTAATTTCAAAAAGATCTAGATCCAATATTACAAGCTATACAACCCGCTGTATAACTGTATTATTATGGTACTATTTTTTATTGTTTCAAGCATAGTCTTAAAGCGTTATTATTTCCGAGGAATTACAAGTTGTTTTTATCTTTCTCGAATAAATAATCGCACCAATCTCGTAACTAACCTGTCTCATAAACACCTATAGCCTTCAAATGAACTCTCAACATACAGGCACACGCCATAATAGGCGCGAGTCCGAGACCCCAGACCGCACACGACAGACCTTGGACGGCAGACGGACAAACAGACAATAGGTGATAAGGGAAGCCTGCGGTCGCCGATGTGAAAACCGATGACTTTTGCATACAACAGATGCGAACTGCAAATTTTGGAGAAGGCATCTTGCACAACATATTTTTTTTCTAACTCTAAATATTAACTAATTTTTAATTGGTATTCTTTTTTTAATTCAACTTAAGTGGTAGATAAACATACGGCCCACTTGATAGAAAGTGGTAACCGTCATCTATGGACATACGTGTAACACCTGGAGAGTCACACCCGTGCTGCCAACCCTGTAAGAACAGAAATTTTCTGTGCCGTCAGTGCAAACACAACATCAAGATTAGTCTTTGGTCTTACTGCTGACAGCACAAAAACTCTACAGTGAGCTCTGGCTACCCAACTCATCGCTGGTAACACAACACGAGGTTATAATAACCGTGGTTGTCTGTAAAGCAATAAGTTCATTGCAGGACATTCACATTGTTAAAGGCTTCTAAAAAGATCCAGAGCAATAGCCCATAAAAATCGAGAACGCAAGGATAATCTTATCCAATTACGTTCAAGAGGTCTTTATTATCTTTGCATTAATCTCGGTCACATCCAAGGTTTTCACCTCTGCATTTACCAGTTGTCGCACTTTTTAGGGCTCCAAATACCCATAACCCCTACTAAAGATCTTCGTATGACAATCAGGACTAACGACTTTATGAACTCTCCGAGACACGAGCTCCGTTCCAGAGATATATATTTTTTATTGGAATTAGAGATAAGTTCCTTCTTTATTGCCTGTACATCTTCATATTCATGAAATGAAAGACAGAGCTATAATTACGAATCAGCAACTGACTGAAAAACATATTTATCAGTTCATCTATTACAATCGGTATAATTTCAATAGGCTGTATGTATAAAGGAGTTATGTAACAAGAACTATTACATTATGAAATATTTTGATGACAAAATTTTAAATGTTTAATTCAATTTTCTCAATTATTATAGTTTGACATATCTAAGTAGATTCTTAAAATTCTTAGACATTAAATAAACATTAAATTTTAGTTTAGACGAGTTAGAACTTAGCGTAAGAAGCAATTATTAATTAGAAATGTGTGGAGGTAATGCATGTAAAAAATCTGGTAGGGAATAGAAAGTTAATATTTGCACGCCACAAATGACAGAATATGCTATATATCCTAAATCACCCCAGCACCTGTAACCAACCAAGACCGCGGTAGCCTAGTGGTATGGGTAATGGACTGCTGAGACGAGGTCTCGGGTTCGATACCAGGTTTTACCATGGCACACACCAATGACTTTTCAATGCTTTTCGAAGTTATGTGTGTATTTATCGCAGGTTTATAAGTACCCAGTTAATGGTAATAGGCTCGCCACCTATTTATTACATTGGGATCTAAACATAAACTGGCGAAATATAGGTGCTAGCACCTTTGCCTACCCTTCCGGGGATATAGGCGTGAGTTTATGTTATGTTATGTTATTCTTATTATATTTAATCTTATTCTTCTTATTCTTAACGGGTATTTCTCTTTGGCTGTCACTATTTTTGGGATATTTTCTCCTATTTACTCCAATTTACTACTTTTCAAGTAATCAATCCATTACAATACCATATCCACTCTTACCACATCTGACCAAAAGTTTCATATACACGCACATCTTTATGAAGCTGTCAATTATTACTAATCTTCAATGCATTGGCTCCAAGCCAACATAGGTACACGTGTACATACAAAAGAAAAATACAGCAATATTACTTACATACAATTTGTATGCACACACGGTTCACACTTGGCGGGTCTACGTGACACAAACACTTGGACTCATAAGGAGTTTAGAGACGGCTTGTGAACGTATAAAAGGTTAAAACAAAAAACGGGGCAAGTGCGAGTCGGATTCGCGTACAAAAGGTTCCATACTATTATCTATACAATATTAGAAACTATGTTAGAACCTTTTTAAGTTCTCACCTGTCAGAACGGCATAAAATTACGTTTATTGTATATAAATGTTTATTTTCTTCTTGACTTAGATTAGAAAAGTTAATGTTCAAATGGAATTGGAACCTGTGACTTGTCCCTTATAGGGGACACGCTCTGACCACTGAGCTACTGAGTCACATCTTGAGCATTTAAAGTTTTCCTTTAGAACCATTTCGAGCCTGGATATTTACTTCTGTTTTTAGTATTTCATTGTGATATTGGTAACAGAAATACATCATCTGAGAAAATTTAAAGTTTTTCTTTCTTTTATACGACTTAGGTGGCAGACGAGCATACGGCCCACCTGATGGAACGTGGTTACCAGGGCCTATGGACGTGTGTAACATCAGAGGAGCAACATTCGCGCTGCCGACCCTGTAAACACAGAGTTTCTGTGCCGTCAGTGTAGAAGACAAAGCAGGACAAGCCTTTGGTCTTCCCACTGACAGCACAGCTACCCTTCTCACCACCAGGAACACAACACGAAGTTATTATGGCTGCGGTATTCTGTAGGGCTGAGATACGTCCCCAGCCGGACTGCTCATTAGGGTGGAAATACCGCCGTGTCCTGCCTCCTAGTGAAAGTGTATAGTGTTTCACAAGTTACAGCCGCGTGAAAGACAGATGGATAGCGCAGTCTTTGTTATAGGCTTCCATTTTATCTCTTTGACTACAGATCCCTAAAAACATTGTTACACAAATTTTGTATAATCCTACATAAGTAAACTATATTTTTAGGTTAGCAAGATACTTCTGTTATTTTCTACAGAGTTGTAAAAATACAAATACTCTCATCGGTATACAGATGTGAGGATTTGTATACTGTACCGTACAGTATTAACAGTCATATTTGAGGTTTTTTCCACTGTTTTTCGAACTTAAGTAATAGGGGGATGTCTATTTACCATCACATAGGCTTTTTTATGGAATGTTTACAATATACATACATACATACATATAATCAGGCCTTTATCCCCGGAGAGTTAGGCAGAGGTGAATTAACACCCACATTTCACCAATCGTTGAATTCGGTCCCACGTAATAGGGGGTGAGCCTATTGCCGCCTTCCGGGCACCATTGTCGACTCGAGCCATGCATCTGAGGCTGAGTTTGGGCTGTATATATCTGCCTGGTGTTAAACAGTCCCATCCCTTAGTCGCCTTGTACGACACCGCATGGGAAGAAATGGGGTGGTCCAAATTCTACTCAGCCGGGAACCACGCGGCTAACAATATGATGTAATTTTATAACCGACTGCAAAAAGGAATGTTAAATATTATTGACAACGGCTGTTTACGAATTTGTAGCTATACCACGAAGTGGTAGGCAGAGGTGCTAGCACCCACATTTCGCCAAACCTGCGATTGAAGCTCAAATGTTATAATTTGATAGAACGCGTGAGCAAGCCGGTGTTTTGCTCTAAACAATATCAGTGGGAATGGGAAGACCAAAAACTTATCCTGATTTTGTGTTCTGCACTGACGGCACAGAAAATCTCCGATCTTACAGGGTCGGTAGCACGGATGCGTCTAAATTTATATTTATTTATTTATTATAATGTTATAACTCCTTAGACTCCTTTTTTTGGTTTTTATTTATTTATTGGTACATAATGCCTTATATAATAAGGTTGCCTGGAAGAAATCGCTTCAGCGATAAGGCCGCCCATTGTACATTGAACTGTATACGTGCTACCTACTTGTCCTACTGTAAATCTGTTTGTGTACAATAAAGAATTATCTATCTATATATCTAATGCACATGGGTTTTATCTAAATTAAAATATAAAAATAATACAGAAAATACCTATACAATTCTACAGGTTCAGGCACCAAAGAATTCCTCCCTATCGATGACAACCGGGAGGGTAGCCAGAAGGCTGACGTCATTGCCACGTTGAATGGCAATATCAATCCTTTGCGCAAGGAATAAACCAGCCCTCTGGTCACGTAGCGTCAATTAAACGTTTAGAAATATATCTAAACAAAAGATGGGCATTTAGACCCTATCGTCCCAACGTCTCAACCCCAAACGGCTCAAATGGCTTTTATTATGAGCTATATAGGTACGTGTGAACGTAAATGTGAATGAAGATGTGGAATGACCTCCCTGCTGCGGTTTCTCCAAGCCCCTACAATATGGGGTTCTTCAAGAGGGGCATCAGAAGGTTTCTTCATGGTCGACAGCGCGAGTGTAACATCCCTGGTGTTGCATACGTCCATAGGCCACGGTAACCGCTTCCCATCAGGTGGGCCGTGTGCTTGTCTGCCACCAAAGTAGTATAAAAAAACGTGTAAAAGCTACACAGACCGCGATTAATGCGATATTCTTAATATCTTAAAAACTATTTGGTGGAATAAAATTTCACTCTAGATGTTCATTACATTACTAAAAACTGGTCGTTGTTCGAGACTAAAAAAAAATAGTCTGCATCCCTATTAATATATAATTTACAGCTACCCATTAACCATAAATTATGGGTTCCTTCCAACATTATAAAACTCTCGTCACATAATTCTCTGCACCTATCTAAAACCAAAACAACAGTTCAGAAACTGCAATTTCGTCAAACTTTTGACGATTAATCGCTACTTGTTTTCTGCTTACCACGCCGATACTGAAATTCAAAGCGCTATATTTTTACGAGGGGCACATTTGGGTCCTCCATTATCGCAGCGTCGGCTTTGATGGCATATAAACTGGACGCAGCTGTGGCGAGAGTAGTGCAAGAAGAGAATTGTGACGGCTTGAAATTTAGGATTTATTGTAGGGTGGTGTGCGAGGTGATGAATGATGATGAAAGATAATTTTTGTATTTGATTGAACATTTATTATACGTAGATAAATAGATAGATAGATATATAATACTTTATTGTACGCCAATACATTTACAGCTGAGACAAGTAGGTAGAATCCATATACAGTTCAATGTACAATGGCCTTATCGCTGAAAGCGATTTCTTCCAGGCAACATATATATATATATATATATATATATATATATATATATATATATATATATATATATATATATATATATAACTTAGTTATGTTAGAAGGCTGGCCTCGTTTTAGGTCAGAGAATAAGGATTGCCATACAACGTGGCAATGCTGCCAGTCTTCTGGGAACGCTACCACAAGAGGCATGCGATGCGGAGGAATTCCGTGACAAATTTTAATTGTTCTTTTGCTATAAGTTGCATAATAGTTATTTTAGTTTTATTGTATTTAATATTTTTATATTATTTCTTGACATGATTGTAAAATTAATAAGATTTAATTGTTTAGTTAAGTTATTAGGTAGTACAGAGAAAGTACACACAAATCTGGAAGTAAGTTTGTGAAATGTCTGAATGTTTATTATTCAATTTCAACCGGTTTGAATGAGTTTGGCTAAAATGTCATGCAGTAACGATATCACAAATATCACAATTCTTTTCAATTTTTCACGCGTGGGCAAAAGTCACTTAATCAGTTGTATTACTGAAATAAAAATTTGTTGGTAATAATAAAACTATTGTTTTTATTATTCTATATTTTGACCTAGCTATTGCGATTGTGATGCTTACATTACGATACTATTCATAAGGACACATTATAAACACCTCAACAAAGTCTAGGGAACAAGATGACCCCAATTTTTTTTTTCGTGTAAATCTTGTTTTGCAAATAACTGGCAGCAAATAAATAAAAATAGAATAAAGTAGATTACAGAGTTGTTCGAAATTTAAAAATAAATTTAAATAAGTAATGATTTTCGAATATGGAGGGTGGTGACGCGATTGGCCACGTGCGGTAGTGGACTGTATTGCGGGGATGTAGATAACTGTTCCATTGACGCTTTACACACAAAAAGACAGGTGATCGGGTTGCCGCGGGCGTGATCCAAGCAATGAATGCAACCCGAGAAATTAGGAGAGGATGCACTAACCTTCACGACACACGTGTTTTCATCGCAGCCGGTACACGGATCTTCTCTTCCTTGCTCAGGAGCTGCCGTCAGCATCACTAGATCACTTGAGGAACACACGAGAGGCACAATCCGATCGGTAAAAGTCTATGAAGCGGTAAAAATGTAACAAATATTATTCATTTTTGAGAGACGCGAGCGCGGTCCGCCTTTACGCTGGCTAGTTCAAAGCGGGAGTGAGTGTCTATATATCACAAATGGCGGACGGAAACTATCTCTAGTACTATACTATGGTTAGTGCGGGAGGGGAGCTGGGTATAGAAGGAGTGTGTTTCCGCGTCAAGAAATACAGCTTCCACATCGGCGCAACCATTCCCCCCGGCTTGAAGGGTTACCTTCGAAACGACAAATGCGAAACAAATCTAAAGTCTAATCTAAATCTAGGTTTGGGAAATAACAACTAAAATATAAACCTAGATTGGAGCTCGTGCCTACTGCTGGCTAGGCGGAGGGCAGAGGCGAACAAACAACACAACGCAACAGTCTCGACCAAGACGAGACGCGATTAGCCAACAACAAAATAAGGGTCTCTTCACGTGGGACCGATACAACAAGCGAGTGCTTCTTCTCCTCGGGTGGTTCGGAAACCGTAGTGGGATTGAATTGACTAACTGGCCACTTATCTAACGCGGCATGAATCCAGGACGGTCCACTAAACCATAACGGGTGATCTAAAATTTGCGAAGGAAGCAATCCACGAGAGAGACAATCGGCTGGGTTGTCGGTGCCAGCAACGTGAAAGAGATTATGTGGCGCCAATTCAGATTGAATTTTTGCCACTCTATTAGCGACGAATGTGTCCCAACGATGGGGCGAAGAGTGGGCCCAACACAAAGCGACTGTTGAGTCCTAAAAGCTAAAATTCTACTAATATTAATGCGAAAATTTACAATTATGTCAAATAAATTACCTTAAAGATTCCGACCACAATACAAAATGTCATTAAGCGACACGGAAGTGCTAGTCTTAGCACTGCCATCCAAAACTACGCGGAGTTTTAGTAGTAAGCTTATCTTCTCTAATAACTCCGCGGTGCGGGATAATGTACGAAGGCTGGGTCCCGCCAGTGTCCGCAGGCGCAGGTGAGATGTAACCTTTATCTAAATATTCGTTAACAACCTCATCATAGGCCCGCTTCGACTTTGGGGACGCCTGCATCTTTCGTTCCAAACAAAGAAAGCGTTTTTCAGCGGATACACGGGAGCCACCGAGCGAAAACTTGCGGATGGTAGACTCCAGTGGCGGCTCGACGGTGCAACAGAACGAAGCAGTCGAGTGACTAAAACTATCTATAGAAGCGGGTGCGGAACCAATTATAACAAAACCAAGAACTGTTTCCAGTGCGTGCGGAGCGGGGTACGTCGGTCCCCCTTGAACCTTACGTGATAACTGGAGGTGCGGGAGAATCGAAGCGCCGATCAATATATCGACGACTCCAGGAACAGCGTAAGTCTCATCTGCTAAAGGCAAGTCTTTAAATTTCGTTAATAAAGACGTGTCAACCGGGACGGTAGGCAACTGTTCAGCTATTCTATCTATAACGAGCGAATCCATGTCAAACCAAATATTATTATTAAAACGAGATCTAAACCTTGTTTTAACGGTGCCACGAACAGCTGACTGTAAGCTTCCAAAACCCTTCACCACTGAGCGGGTTGAACGCTTATCAACATTGAAACCAAGACGCCGACAACAATCTTGAGTAATAAAATTACTTTGCGAAGCGCCATCTAACAGCGCTCGAACAATGCGCGGCTTACCTAATGCATCAACAATAACAACGCGAGCGGTCGCAAGACACACAGTAGTGAGTGCAGCACTAGCGGAGAACGAACACAAGGTGACGTCATCCGCGGCGGTCACCGGGCGGGCCGGAGCGCGCGCGAGCGCGGGCTGCGGCTGCGGCGCAGGCTGCCGTGTGTCACCGCTCGACGAGCCAACCGTGCTCACATTGGATGCGGCATTACTATTCTCAAAATGAAGCAAAGTGTGGTGTCTCGCTTGACATTTGCGACAACTATTTCTACTATTACATAAAACAACGCGATGTTTAGTACCGAGACAATTAAAACAAAAATTATTAGCGCGAACAAATTTATAACGATCACTAGGCGACAATTTTAGAAAACCAGGACACCTGTACAGTTGCGAATGATGAGTGCTACACAAAGAGCAAACAGGTGATTGTACATGTGCTGGTGCCGTACTAACATAAGTATGAGTTGACCTCAGTGACTTCGATGACGCATCTACTTTGCGTGCAGAATCAACAACTATCTTCGCGCCTTCATGTTTCGATGAAGAGCGTTGCAATACTTTTATATGCTCGCGAACAAAACTTTCCAAGTCTTCGAACTTAGGAATTTTATTGCCGCGATGATCCGACTCAAACAAACGAATGGTTTCGGAATCTAATTTCCTTAAACCCATATACAAAAATACGAAGTCGCAGAGGTCATCGATCTTTAGGTTCTTTACGGCGCGAACAGCTGACGCGAAAGTATCTAGAAATTTCTCTAAGTTTTGATCGTTACATGCCGTAATAGATTTCAAATCAAACATCTGATCTAAATAGGCGTTAGCTACCGATCTTTTATCCTCATACCTAGCTTTCAAAGTATTTAAAATTAAATTATAATTCTCGGCACTAAACGTAATTCCAGCGCAAACGGTTATAGCTTTACCAGTCAATTTTTCAACGAGATAACGCAATTTTTCGTGATCTGTCAACGAATCGTTCTTATCTATTGTATTCTCAAAACTATCTATAAATAGACACCAATTGCGAATGTTACCATCAAATTCGGGTATTTGAATTGGTGGCAACTTAGGTCGGTCGCGAGTGGGGTTGGGTAGGTCAGCCGGTTTCTCCAAACTCCTAGCGACGCGTTTGATACGACAATACAAATCGTCAAACGACGACAAGGCTTGATAACTCACTGAGTAATCGGGATCCAAATTCAACTCTAAAACGTTGATGTCATGTACTAAGGTTTCGAAATCCGCGCGTAGACTATCTAAGTTTTCTATAGAACACAAGAACGAATCTCTGATGGCCAAATCAGAGGTTTTAAGTGCATTATCATAAATCGATTGTACGCGAGAGTAAATCATTTCTCTTTTAGCGTGTAAAAGTTTCAATTGAACTTTACCGGTCTTATCAACCTTTGGGGACATGTTTACAATTAAATCTCAAACTAAAGTGCGGTAAACAACAAATATGAAATGACTTAATCTTAGCGGTACAGAGCAGCGGCGCGGCGCGAGCGATACTCCGCAGGTAAGGTAGGTATTTACAACTGTGAATGCACGCTTGAACAAAACGCGCCTAGCAACAGCCAGGTCGTACTTACGCGAGCCAGACCGCTGTCTAGGTTCAACTATTATTTCAGAGATTAAGTATTGCGTAATATCTATTCAAATTAAAATACTTTCGTATGAATTGGAATGAGATGCGAGCGAACAACGTAATTGAAAAAATAAAACAAAGCCAAATGCGTTAGGTATTACACTGTGCCTATGCACTAGGGTGTCTAGTATACCTAAGATCTATGCCTAAATGCCTAGATGCGGGGTTTTCTACTAAAATAACTAGGTATTTAGGCGCGGTGCGAAAATTGCGAAATACGACTAAGTGTTGATACGATACCTAACCTATGTATGTACTAGGTAGGTACTATGCGAGCCAGCGGCGAACGGACCACAAATCTAATCCTAAATGTCTGGATGCGGGGTTTTCTACTAAAATAACCAGGCATTTAGGTGCGGTGCGCTTATTCCCATTAGAATAATAACAAAACTACGAACTACGGCTAAAATCCGGTTCGATCAGGACCAAAAAATGGTGACGCGATTGGCCACGTGCGGTAGTGGACTGTATTGCGGGGATGTAGATAACTGTTCCATTGACGCTTTACACACAAAAAGACAGGTGATCGGGTTGCCGCGGGCGTGATCCAAGCAATGAATGCAACCCGAGAAATTTGGAGAGGATGCACTAACCTTCACGACACACGTGTTTTCATCGCAGCCGGTACACGGATCTTCTCTTCCTTGCTCAGGAGCTGCCGTCAGCATCACTAGATCACTTGAGGAACACACGAGAGGCACAATCCGATCGGTAAAAGTCTATGAAGCGGTAAAAATGTAACAAATATTATTCATTTTTGAGAGACGCGAGCGCGGTCCGCCTTTACGCTGGCTAGTTCAAAGCGGGAGTGAGTGTCTATATATCACAAATGGCGGACGGAAACTATCTCTAGTACTATACTATGGTTAGTGCGGGAGGGGAGCTGGGTATAGAAGGAGTGTGTTTCCGCGTCAAGAAATACAGCTTCCACATCGGCGCAACCAGAGGGAAAACTTTTAAAAGTGTTTGATTGTGCAGTTTCTCTGAGGCAAAATAAAAATTATTTTTTTTGATTTTAAATAACGTTTATTATCAATAATACGTCTTTTACGTATGGTTTGTGCATTTTTGTGACTGTAGTCATCATGTCACGTCGTCATTTAAGTCGCGAAGAGATGTTAAGGGCTGTTGGTATGCTGCAAGCTGGACGAACTCAACGCGACGTAGCGGATGCTGTCAACACCCAACCAAGCGTAATTTGCAGATTATGGGCACGCTACAGGTCTACAGGGGATGTTGCCGAACGTCACAGGGGACGAAATAGGGTTACTACCCCGCGACAAGATCGTTTCTTGCAAAATTCCGCAAGGCGGCAACCCACGATTACTGCTCGTCAGTTAGTCGCAGGCCTCCAGTCTCAGCATCAAGTGGTTATTAGCGATCAAACTGTCAGAACAAGACTACACGAAGCCAATCTTTATGCTCGCAGACCGCTTAGGGTTCCAGCTCTTTGACGTGGAAATCGAGGTCGTTGCTTATTGTGGGCTAACGCACATTTACAGTGGACCGACCATCAATGGGCACGGGTTCTGTTTTCCGACGAATCTTGCTTCGGTTTTCATCCTGATTCGAGAAGAGTGCGTATATGGCGAGTTCCTGGACGTCGGAGTCGTCTCCAGAATCCGCAAGAAGTTCATCCTTACCAAGGTGGAACAATCATGGTATGGGCTGGAATTCGCCTTGGTGGAAGGACCGACCTCGTTTGGATACGGGGCAATTTGAATGCAAACCAATACATTCAGGAGGTTATACACCCCATGGTAATCCCTCATCGACAGCAGTTCGGTCAAGATTTTATGTTCATGCAAGATAATGCACGGTCACACACCGCGAGGGTAGTGGTCAATGCGTTAAGCGAGCACAATATGACGACGTTGGAATGGCCTGCTCAGTCTGCCGACCTCAATCCCATAGAGCATGCCTGGGATTTGCTTGGGAGAAGAGCTTTCAGTGATTCTTTGGAAAATCTGAACACTGAAGAACAACTTTTTTTACACCTTCGCAGTGTATGGAGCCATATTCCACAGACGATGATTGACAATCTCATACTAAGTATGCCACGCCGTTGTCGAGCTGTTGCTAATGCTTTAGGAAGTCCTACAGATTATTAAAAACGTTTAAAGTACGGTTAATTACTGTATTTCTTACTACCTCGTTATTTTTGTGCCTAATCATAGAAGGTTGTAATACTCAATATTGGCACTATTCAATTCTTTCTTAAAAAAAAAAAAAATTGGTATGAAAATGTTTTTATTAAAATTAAAATTAAAAACGGTATAAAAATACCCTTCTATTGATATAAAACACGCACTATTACAAGACTAGATTAGACTTTGTTGATGTGTGTATCTGAAACGTACATATATATTTATTGAAACATCAAACAAGTCTATCGTAGTCCACTGCTGGACATAGTCCTCTCCCAATGTCGGGAGGCTATGGCCTACTGTTTCCACACTAGCCGAATGGGTTGGTATAGGGTTTTACATATTGAAACATCACTCGAACCATAAATATATACATACAACCCAATTCTTAAGCCACAACTCTTCCCCCTTCGTAAAATATATTTCTAAGTAAAATATAACCCTTATTTATGCATGGTCGTAGTTTTATAACCTCGCTATATCGAATAATTCCCGTCAAATATTCACATCGTATTTTCACAAAAAATAAAACTACGAAGAAGTTATATTTAATTCAGTTAGTGGGTAACTAAATTTTGGATAAACGTTGGAATTTGGAGTTAATACATAGGTACATTTACGCCTGGGAATCATCGAAGGGGCAGACTTCATCGCGTGTGTGTACCACCTATACAATGGTGTGTTCAGACGAATTTTTCGGCCTGATGCCCACGACTTTCATTCTATCTACGTACCTCTCGCCACAGGCTGGGAATCCATTCTCACACGTTGCTACTAGAAACAGTACGCACAGTCAGGTATGAAAGGAACTTCACCCCCCGCACGCTTAAATTGTGCAGCCAAGCAAGTCAACTCATTATTGCTGTCAACCGGATTTTGTGGAGTTTCAAACGCAATGGAAAACGATTTTTTTTAATACTTTCGAGGCGAATAAGGAATATAATATGGGTGAATAAGGAAAGTTCTAAGGTGAAATAGTAGGGCGTTTGCGGAATAAAACATGAATCGATAATATTTCTTGCTTTATAATCAGCATCTTTGCGTTAGTGGCTCGGAGACCGTGGTCCGCTTTCGTTTTTTACATCTTTAGTTCGCACTGTCTTGACCATTCATGATAAAGAGACTATTAGCATGCATGTCATCCTGTATGACGCCAAGCTAGTACTTTTAAAGTGGGGACGAGTTGGGGACTCTGTGGTCCCCACACCCGAGGAGAGGGCCAGATCGAGAGAGATGGCCCTGGATCGGCCGGGGTGCGAGGGATAGGCCTGTTAACCTCACCTTCGGCATCAGAATAAACGGGATATTTACCATGTTTCATTATTTTGAATTTCCGATATTTCGGCGCTGTTGCAAGCACCATGATCACGGAGGAACTGGTGTAGTGGCGGTGAACAAAGAAAAAGTTTTTTCCTAGCAGTAATTATATCGATCTACCCTCTTTCGAGTTCTTTCTTCGGCAACCAAAAGTCGTGCATTTGAGTCGGTTCGAGACCCACATAACCTCTCCCAACAGCTCCAGTGGTGTGCTGGTATCCGTGGGGATTTTCCGCACACGAAAAAATACTTTTAAACTTAATACAGAAGTGCAGCCCTCCCCATTCATATATCAAAATATAAATATATTTGTATCAACATAGAACAAAATCTATCAATTGTAAAGATTATAATAATATATCAAAGCGATGTTTATTTCATTACGAACATCAAATGCTCTTATAACACTAACAATAATAAACGAAAATGCCCAAGAACATACGAACAAACGCACAGACTTAAAACAGGAAGCGAGGCAGATTCGTGCATGCATGTGCGACGTGTTTATAAATACCGCACTCTCACCTTCGGTTGGTAGCCAAAATTATCGCGCTTAAATATGCACGGAAGAAGGCAAGAGAGGACGCGGTAGCGGAAACCGAAGCGCTTTTTGCTAATTAAATCGCTTTTACTTCAGCGTGAGACGCCATTAGGTGATACTCAATAATCATTCAGGAAGAATGGCCTAAGGCATCTTACATATTATTGCGTGCTACTTTCTATTATATTGAAATGATTTTACGAGTTGAATGAAATTTTAAAGCATTTAAAGTATGCTGACTTTTCAGATCGATTTAACTATTCAAATAGATATATCTATTTAAATAGAATTAAAACAATTCAAGCGGGCATTAAAACCCGCGATCTTTCTCATTACAAGGGGAACGCTCGGACCACTAAGCCACAGAACCTTCGCCCGAAACCGTCGAAATTCTAAATAAACTAACGAAATGTGGTTTATTTTCTGTTACTATGTATGAAAATTTGTGAAAATTTTTGGATGTTTGTTACTCAATCACGCGAATGAAAGGATTTGACTGATATGGATAGTATAGATAATAGTCTGAAAGGCCTTGAAATTCTTTCCCATGAGATGCGGCAACGGAATCAGAAATTCACGTAGACGGAACCACGAGCAATACTAGCTATTATTCATTTCCTAAGGCTCTAAGGAATAGCCCACATTTGTGTATGTTGTAATGTAATAGAGAATGTGCTTAATATCATCAACTTTGTACGTTCTAAGAATTGTATTCAGCTACTGCAAGACTTTTAATAAGGCCCATCATCGTCCGAAATCGTCTATCGAAACCGATAATCTAAAAATCAATGTTATATATATACAAGTACATTCATAATAATCACACCTTTATCCCCGGAGGGTCAACACCCAAATTTCACCAATAATTGTATTCGGTCCCAGGTAATAGGGGGTGAGCCTATTGCCGTCTTCCGGGCACAATTGTTGACTCGAGCCTTGTATCTGTGCCTGAGTCTGATGTTAAACAGCCGTATCCCTTAGTCGCCTTGTACGACACCGCATGGGAAGAGATGAGGTGGCCCAAATTCTACTCTACCGGGAACCAAGCGGCTGCTGCCGGGAACCACGCGGCAATATATACAAGCGTAGGCCTATAACGCTTTGAAACAGCAACATGGTAATAATATGACTTTCATTCTAAGAAATATCTTACACTATATTTTCTTGAACATAAAAGTCAAATAAAACCCACACAACATAGTTTGAATATTTAATATGCATCATCCGCTTCCGTTCACATCTTGTTCCAAGGGCAGAAGTGCAACACTCTGAAACGTGTGGCCGTGACTCTGAGCAAATTTGGTCTCCATTTATTTTTGAGTTGTTTTTTTTTAGTACGATATCGCTATTACTATATTAACACCTGTGATATTCATTTTATTCATGAATTCAAATAAAGCAAGCAGAATAATTTAGGTAGTAGTTAGTAACTGCTAAAAAAATTAACAATTGCATTAAAATAATAGAAAATAATTAAGTATTTAATTTTAAATAGATGCATTTTCTTACATTTAAGTAAGATTAATGGTACATATTATACTGGAATGTAAATTTTCTGTGTTGCTTTTTTATTTTCTGCAATTTCAGAAATAATGATATGAGTAAAAAGAGATATAAATAATTAAAATATGCCCCTGCATCGTTATGGTCTGGTAGACACGTTTCCTCTTCCCTTTATACAGTTATTATTAATGTAATAGTTATTCAAAATGAATTAAATTGCTTTATAAATATGTTAATGTTTGGCAAAAAGATGCCTCGGTAGTAATTGAGCGATCGGCCTGTGGTCTGGTTAGAGAGGGTAGGTTATTCTTAAACTATCGCGATGTGAATTCATAATTATACACGCGGCACTTTTCGCGATTAAATCATGGAACCTACCATTTCTTCTGACGTATTCGTACGTCCTCCAAGTCTGGACCC
This sequence comes from Eilema griseolum, assembly GCA_963662185.1. Lineage (NCBI taxonomy): Eukaryota > Metazoa > Arthropoda > Insecta > Lepidoptera > Erebidae > Eilema > Eilema griseolum. The sequence goes on along the minus strand of OY759248.1, from coordinate 22,517,620 downwards.
TCACACAAAAGTTTCCGAAGGACGTCATTTTATTAAAGAATAACAATTGATTAATTATTAATCATGATCATTACGATTAACAGTAAACCATTATAAATATTTGCACTGAGCGGGAATTGAACCCCGCCTCCTGCGTAGCAGTCGAAAGTTCTGCCGCTACGTTACAGAGGCTGGTTATTGTTTGTTGTTGTTTGCTAATGAATCACGCTCGAAAGCCTAGACATATCAGGCGGAATTTGGTTAAACAGGTCTTTTCAGGAGGTGCCGGTTCGATACCCGCTCAGTGCAAATATTTGTATGCATGAATATATATATTTGTATTGGTCTGGGTGTTTCTAGACATTATGTGTATGTATTTATAAAAAAGTAGTATCTAAGTATGTTTGTGAATTCTAGATTCCATAACACAAGCTAGTTAAGCTATACTTACCATGGGTTTAAATAGCGTTGTGTGGAATGTTGGGGAATATTTATTTATTTATTTAATGTTAGGAATGGTCGCTCATTCCAAGTCTAATTTGACTTGTATTAATATAAAGCGTTTCACTTTTATATCCAATTGTCTTTTATACCTTTTCATATGAAGATTTATAAATGAGGTCGATCGAAATTTTAAGGAGGTAGGACACGGCGGTATTTCCACCCGATTGAGCAGTCCGACTGGGGAAGTACTTCCGCCCTACAGAATACCGCGGCCATAATAACTTCGTGTTGTGTTCCCAGCGGTGAGTAGGGTAGCCAGAGCTCACTGGAGAATTTGTGCTGTCAGTGGGAAGACTAAAGGCTTGCCCTGCTTTGTCTTCTACTGACGGCACAGAAACTCTGTACTTACAGGGTTGGCAGCGCGACTGTGACTCCTCTGGTGTTACAGACGTCCATAGGTCACGGTAACCACTTTCCATCAGGTGGGCCGTGTGCTTGTCTGCCAACTAAGTGGTATAAAAGAAACACGATATATAATGGAGGGTAATGCGTCCAATCTTGTAGATCGTACGACAACGTAATCCTTACTATTATGGACTGTGGAATTATAGACTAAGGTCTTTGCCTTCGTATGTTGTAAAGATTGTTTACGTATTGTTCATAAATTTAATCCATTACTTTTAGTATTTATTTTAAAACTATAATTGAAAGGTAGACGAACACCCTAGAACCTTTACAGATACGTAGAGATGTTGCGTCCATGGCTGTATTTTACCGTCTGTACCATGGTGAGTGGTCTGATGAGCTCTTCCAATTAGTCCCACCCTCCCCTTTCCTACACAGGATAACACGTGCAGGTCTTAGATGTCATCCGCACGCGGTGCAGAACATCCGATCAAGAACCAAGCGGTTCGGTGACTCTTTCCTCTGTCGCACCATTAAGGTCTGGAATTCATTACCAGCTCACGTGTTTCCTTCTTCCTACAGTCCCGGGTCCTTTAAGCGGGGTGTGAAAAAGCATATGATGAGGCCGTCAAGCTGAGTGTCACCATTGTCACACGGTAAGTAATGGTGACCCTCTTTTCTGAGACTTTACCTTCAGCTTACCATCAGGCAAGGCGAAGTCTAATTGACGTGTTCTATATAAAAAAAAGGTAAATAAGGAAAAACGTATTAAATATTTAAACTTAAGAATTTCAATTAATATTTTATCGAACATAATATTTTTAAATTTGAAAATGATATTTCGTTTCACGGTAAGCGGTAGCGATTAAAAACTCGCTACAGCTTATGTCTTAGACAACCAATAGAGTGCATTACACTGAAGCGTATGGCCCTGACAGTAGGTACTAACGGCCTGCCTTGAACGCACAATTTAAACGACACACTTAGGAAGTAGGTGCGTTTTACTTTTGTTTGTCAAGACTTATTTTATTAACAAATGGGACGTGAAAACGTTGCGCTATTTTGAGAAAGCATTCAAACCGCAGTAAATAGTGGACAGCTCACATCATGTTTAAATAATGTCTGACGGTCTTGAGATCAAAATACTTATTATATTTACAAGGAATATTGCCTTGAAAATCTTTGCGACAAAAGATATTTGTAAGAAGACGTACATTGTATTGATAATAATTGAATTTAAAACGCTTCACAACGCTTTACATACATACATACATATAATCACGCCTTTATCCCTGGAGGGTTAGGCAGAGGTGAATTAACACCAACATTTAACCAATAAACGTTTTCAGTCCCACGTAATAGGGGGTGATTATATTGCCGCATTCCGGGCACTATTATTGACTCGTGCCATATATCTTAGGCTGAGTCTGGGCTGTATATATCTGTCTGATGTCAAACAGCCCTATCTCTTAGTCGCCTTGCACGACACCGCATGGGAAGAGATGGGGTGGCCCTAATTCTACTCTGCCGGAAACGCTTTAGGAGACCTATTATTGCCATCAAACTGATACTTTTTACTATTTTTATTTACAGTCAGATCTACAGTCATCTGATCCCCGTTCTATCTGTATCCATGGAAGGAGATGAAGGGGATACGTGTTTCGTATCTGTCACCTCCAGGACTGCACTTGTAGAAGCAACCTGCCGCTTGCCTGTTCTCCAATGTGTTCAAGAAGCTTCAGGAGGACACGTGGAGAGCTTCTGAGTGGATCTCTATAAGACTGCTCTCACCTCGGCCGAAGTTGAACGCAAGCTACAACATCTGACCTGCAGTAGAGAGGCAATGCCGTCTCCAATACCGAGGGTGCACTGCGTGGAGATTCCGGACCAAGCTTCCCAGTAGTTTTGACCTCAATGGCTTAGCGGTAGAGCATTCAACTGCTATACAGGACGTGGGTTCGATTCCCACTCAATGCAAATACACACATCAACAAAGTCTAGGGAACAAGGACATTTCTAGTTTTTATTTAAAAACCCTTTCTTGTAATAGTGAGTGTTTTATATCAATAGCAGGGTATTTTTATACCGTTTTTAATTTTAATAAAAACATTTTCATACCAAATTTTTTTTTTTTTAAGAAAGAATTGAATAGTGCCAATATTGAGTATTACAACCTTCTATGATTAGGCACAAAAATAACGAGGTAGTAAGAAATACAGTAATTAACCGTACTTTAAACGTTTTTAATAATCTGTAGGACCTCCTAAAGCATTAGCAACAGCTCGACAACGGCGTGGCATACTTAGTATGAGATTGTCAATCATCGTCTGTGGAATATGGCTCCATACACTGCGAAGGTGTAAAAAAAGTTGTTCTTCAGTGTTCAGATTTTCCAAAGAATCACTGAAAGCTCTTCTCCCAAGCAAATCCCAGGCATGCTCTATGGGATTGAGGTCGGCAGACTGAGCAGGCCATTCCAACGTCGTCATATTGTGCTCGCTTAACGCATTGACCACTACCCTCGCGGTGTGTGACCGTGCATTATCTTGCATGAACATAAAATCTTGACCGAACTGCTGTCGATGAGGGATTACCATGGGGTTTATAACCTCCTGAATGTATTGGTTTGCATTCAAATTGCCCCGTATCCAAACGAGGTCGGTCCTTCCACCAAGGCGAATTCCAGCCCATGATTGTTCCACCTTGGTAAGGATGAACTTCTTGCGGATTCTGGAGACGACTCCGACGTCCAGGAACTCGCCATATACGCACTCTTCTCGAATCAGGATGAAAACCGAAGCAAGATTCGTCGGAAAACAGAACCCGTGCCCATTGATGGTCGGTCCACTGTAAATGTGCGTTAGCCCACAATAAGCGACGACCTCGATTTCCACGTCGAAGAGCTGGAACCCTAAGCGGTCTGCGAGCATAAAGATTGGCTTCGTGTAGTCTTGTTCTGACAGTTTGATCGCTAATAACCACTTGATGCTGAGACTGGAGGCCTGCGACCAACTGACGAGCAGTAATCGTGGGTTGCCGCCTTGCGGAATTTTGCAAGAAACGATCTTGTCGCGGGGTAGTAACCCTATTTCGTCCCCTGTGACGTTCAGCAACATCCCCTGTAGACCTGTAGCGTGCCCATAATCTGCAAATTACGCTTGGTTGGGTGTTGACAGCATCCGCTACGTCGCGTTGAGTTCGTCCAGCTTGCAGCATACCAACAGCCCTTAACATCTCTTCGCGACTTAAATGACGACGTGACATGATGACTACAGTCACAAAAATGCACAAACCATACGTAAAAGACGTATTATTGATAATAAACGTTATTTACAATCAAAAAAAATAATTTTTATTTTGCCTCAGAGAAACTGCACAATCAAACACTTTTAAAAGTTTGCCCTCCATATTCGAAAATCATTACTTATTTAAATTTATTTTTAAATTTCGAACAACTCTGTAATCTACTTTATTCTATTTTTATTTATTTGCTGCCAGTTATTTGCAAAACAAGATTTACACGAAAAAAAATAATTGGGGTCATCTTGTTCCCTAGACTTTGTTGAGGTGTTTATTTGTATGCATGAATATGTATACTTGCGTGTTTCTATGTACGATATGTATGTATTTACAAAATATCTATGGTATCAGATAGAACGACTAAAAAAAAGTATTTAAGTATGTTTATCCGCACTCTAGATCCCAGAATACAAGCTAGTCAAGCTAATGGGTTGGTCTAGATAGCGTTGTGTAGAATGTCGTGAAATATTTATTATTTACCTACTAAGAGTTAGCTGTTTATTTGTAAAAAAAACTGCAATTTAAAACAGTATGCATAATGAAATGAATGGAAAATTACAAGTGTATTCTCAACCCTCTAAGCCGCGTGATTCTAGGCAGAGTGGAATTTGGACCACCCCATCTCTTCCCATACGGAGTCGTACAAGGCGGTTAAGGGATTGTGCTATTTAACATTAGACAGATATATATAGCCTACAATATTTTTCACGTAGCATGGGTACGGTGACGTTTGGGATTTGAAGTTACTAGAGATGTAGTCAAGATAAAATCGCATGAAATAAAATGGATTATATATCTTATCGAGATCATTTATTAATGAAGAAGAAATCGATTCTATTAACATCAACAATAATTTTGAAGAAAAAAAGTTAAACAAAATTGATAACCTGTTTAATTATTTATTAAAAATCAAACATGTTCATCATCTTCATCATCATCATCATCATCATCATCGTCATCTGACTCGTCGACGTGAATAATTATTTGGGAATCAATTATGCAGTCTATTCTAATGTCTCGCTCCCAGTCATGTAAGATTAGATTTTTGGTTTTCTCCACTACTTTCTTCCAGTCATCGCCAGTGACATTTTTGCATCCCTCTTTCAATAACCCCATCATTTTTGTGGCTGTAAAAGGCGGAGCTGTATTTTTTCGTGCAGCGTATCCTGAAACAAGATAAAAAACAAATTGAGTCATAGAATTCAAGTAATAAACATAATCATATTTTTGTCAGTATGTAAATAGACTATGGTTAAACAAGTTACCTTTGATTTGGGCCCAAATTAATTCAATGGCATTGTACTGACAGTGGTACGGTGGAAGCCTCAGGACTTCGTGACCATATTCGTTTGCCATCATATCTAATTTGTATGTCGTTTGGGGCTTGTGCATTTTTACGAGCTTCACTAGCTCCACCTTTAATTTCGTCTCATCGGCTTCCACATTATTGGCTTGGAGCCACTCGATCAACTCGCTCTTCTTATTGGAAGAAGTCGGCGGTTTGTTCAATTGCACGGAGTGATATGGGGCATTGTCCATAATAATTGTGCTGGGTTCTTCTAAATTGCTAAGCATATTTTGAAACCACTCCGTGAATACTTCCGCATTCATATCTTCGTGATATTCTCCCGTCTTTTTCGATTTAAAAGCAAGTAGCCCATTTTCTACAAATCCTTTCGATGTGCCTGCGTGACAAATAATCAATCTCTCCCCTTTTCCTTCTGGCACTTTGGTCGAGGCATGAGGTGTATCGTCAGTCCACATTTTACCGACCGTATGATTGGCATTCAGCCAAGTTTCATCCAGGAAGACGACATTGCTCCAATCGGTAATCGCTTTAGCCTTTTTCAAAAAGGTAACCCGCGCAAGTGCTATATCGCCCCTCTCCATGACAATTTTTCTTTTGTTTACTTTTTTGAATTGGAAACCAATGTCCTTCAATACGCGCCACAAGGATGTAGGACTTCCAGTAAACAAATCAGCATCTTTTAAGGACTTGACCAGCTTTAGAAGCGTCGGTAATTCTTTATTCTGGTAATAGTTATAAATGTGGCTCCGTATAGCATCGGCCGCAAAACTGTCTACATCTGTTACAGATGCCTTTTTGGTTTGCTTTTTGTTAGGGGTGGACAACTTATTTTCTTCTGTATCGTGAGCACCATATTTTTCTCGAGTGATTCGAGAAACCGTGTTCCGCCCAATGTCTAACGCATCTGCCACTCGATCCAAAACGTTGGACACAGGCAATAGCGTTCCGCCATTCTCACGTTCCCGCTCAAAGTAATCCCGCAATTGAACTACAAATTCACGGGCTTGACTACCAAGCACAGTCTTTTTCGTTCTTTTTGGCATTTTGCCAAAAAAAACAACAAAACAAAAGTCAATAACAAAAAACGGTAACGAAAACAACAAAGCACAACGATAGTCAATAACAAAAACAAGTAACAAAAACACCACGCAAGCTCAAAACAAAGAAAACAGACCGCATACAAGGCAGACGCACTCGTACTGAGTTGATATAACAAGATGGCTGCCAGCTCATGCTTAAGCAGTGTTGCTATATTATAATAAAGCTCCACAAAGACAAAAATGCTTTGTTTAAAGTTTATTATTACATAATTATATTTTATAATCGTATTTTAGTTAAAAATACAACTAACGATTTATGATACTTTATTCGACAATTTATCGATTATAACGATTTTACTATGTCAATCTCTAACGCAACCTGTTCCGATTCACGCATCAAGAATTATGTATTTGGAATGTTTATATTTAAAGTTTAAATAATTACGGAGAAATAAAAATAGTTTTAAGTTAAAAATGCAAAATAAAACAGTTTTCTTTTTATCTTCGTATTAAGTGTTGTTTCCTGTATTCCGCGTTAGGTAAATTGTTTCGAAATGAATCATGCATGAAATGGAATTAGTCAAATGTCACCGTACCCATGCTACGTGAAAAATATTATAGACTCAGCCTCAGATGCATGGCTTGAGTCAATAATAGTGCCCGGAAGATGGCAATAGGCTCACCCCCTAAAACGTGGGACCGAATTCAAAGAGTGGGGAAATGTGGGTGTTAAATCACCTCTGCCTAAACTTCCAGGAATAAAGGCGTGATTATATGTGTGTATGTATTCTCAACATGTGTAAAAAAATAGTCATACCTACATATAATCACCACTTTATCTCCGGAGGCTTAGGCAGAGGTGAATTAACGTCCACATTTCTCCAATCCGTCCGAATTATTGGGAATCCTGAGGTCACGAACACCCTTGAGCCTTTACAGATACGTAGACATGTTGCTTCCTTGGCTGTACTTTGACTGGCTGCCAAGCTGAGTGCCACCATTGTAACATTACTTAGTGTCTGTAATGTTGACCCTCTTTCCTGAGACCTTACCTTTAGCTCTTTAGTTTACCATGCCAAGTCAAGTTGGTATGTCCTAGATAAAAAAAAACATTGTAATTGGTTCCACATAAAGGGGGTGCACCTATTGCCCTATTCCGGGCTTATCATACCTTACCAGTTTATAGAAGTTGTATGATCCAGGTAGTAACATTTTATAGGAGTAATTAGGAAGCCACACTCAGTGCATCTTCATGTCGTTTGGTACTGTAGCCTCCAAAACAGAAGGTCAAATAAAAATAAATTGACGTATACAGGAAATAGGAAATGTTGAAGGTTAGTAACGCATGCATGTGTACCATATCGAATGTGCCTAACTATTCGTGGAGTGGGTTTTAATAGATTCACTAAATAGTCTATTAAGACGTGCTATGAATTAAACGACTTTTAGCTAGGCGCGTAACGCTACCGAAGGTCGAAAAATCTATAAATTCAATCTACAATGCCTACATAACTATTTTTTTATACCATTTAGGTGGCAGACAAGCGCACGGCCCACCTGATGGAAAGTGGTTACCGTGGCCTATGGACGTGTGTAACACCAGAGAAACCACATTCGTGCTGCCGACCCTGTAAGCACAGAGTTTCTGTGCTGTCAGTGTGGAGGACAAATCAGGACAAACCTTTAGTCATCCCACTGACAGCACAAATTCTCCAGTGAGCTCTGGCTACCCTACTTACCGCCGGGAACACAACACGAAGTCATTATAACCGCGGTATTCTGTAGGGCGGAGGTACTTCCCCAGTCGGACTGCTCAATTTTGCGGAAATACCGCCGTGTCCTACCTGTGTTGTTGTTGAGGCTTCTATTAGTTACTCGATTAAGAAATAGAAGAAATTGGATCGGTTTAGGTGAAATTAGAACCAGCGATCTTTCCCTCTGGGCAACGCTCTGACCACTAAGCCACAGAACCTTCGCCCGATACCATCCAAATGCTTCTATACATATATCTGTTTTACGGTGATAATCAAACTTCCCATCTACTACTTCCAGTAGGGACACCGCAACCTGATGAGTGATCAGTGATCAGCTATTTTTCCCTTATAAAACCACTCTGCCATAGGTAATCGTATGACAATCAGGACCGACGATTGAACGTCCTCTCTGACGCACGTAAATACGCAGACCAAAATAATAGACTATTTATGCATATAAATATTTGCACTGAACGAGAAACAAATCCACGCTCCTGCGCAGCAGTCGAATACACTACCGCCACGCTACAGAAGCCGTCAAATTCAATTACTGATACTGGTACTTTATTAATGAGTCAGAATTTGATTGTCACTTACTCTTTTGAAGAGAAGAGCAAGGGGGGAGCCCTTGCTCTTCTTTCCAATCCCTTAAAACATGTTGAATTGGAAGGAAATATCCACCGGGGACTAGAAGGAACCAGGGGAGATAGATCTCTCAAGGTCAATCTACACATACTTCGCAACGCACGCATTTCTACTGCATTCACTCTACTCTGTTGATTTTTCTGCCACACCCAACTTTTGCTACCATACATAAGAGTGGCACTAATACTCCTCCATGTACAGCCAGTCATGCCAGGGTTTTTACTTCAAGTTTTCCTTCTCTCGTAGTGATATCGTCTGGATATGTTTCCGTCATGTTCGAATGAGAGGGGGTGGTGATACTTGTATTCTTTCTCCGTCAGCACGAGGATACAGAAATATATAAACAAGTAATTAATACAGTAACTTTATAAACAATTTCAACATCTGCCAAAAGCCCAACAAATAACATCAGCTTGCAGTACACAAATCCATTTTTGTAGCACATAACGATATGTAAGCTAATTCTGTGAGTGTATTTGTCCACATGCAAGGGCTTTTAACTTGGCGGATAATATATGTTAATTGAGCGATAGCGTTTATCCTTGGGAGCTGACATTACCCTCGGAGTAAACACTGAGTCACTAGGACATTTTCTACTTGTTCATCGTTATTGGACTAATTTGAGGTTTTTTCATATACCACTGACAGCATAAAATTCTCCAGTGAGCTCTGGCCTTCTTAATCTCCACCGGAAATACAACATGAGGTTATTATGGCCGCAGTATTCTGTAAGGCATAGGTTTTTAAGAGAGGTAGGCCACGGCGGTATTTCCGCCCAATTGAGCAGTCCGACTGGGGAATAACCTCCACCCTACAGAATATCGTGGCTATAAAAACTTCCAGTCGTGTTCCAAGCGGTGAGTAGGGTAGCCAGAGCTAATTGGAGAATTTGTGTTGTCAGTGGGAAGACTAAAGACTTGTTCTGCTTTGTCTTCTACTGACGGTACAGAAACTCTGTACTTACAGGGTTGGCAGCGCGACTATGACTCCTTTGGTGTTACAATACCATAGGCCACGGTAACCACTTTCCATTAGGTGGGCCGTGTGCTTGTCTGTCAACTAAGTGGTATAAAAAAGGTACTTTCTCAGTGGAACTCCTCAACTGGATGGAAATACCATCATATCCTACCTCTTGTTAAAGGTAAGGACAAAAAGGACTTCTCTAAAAGAAATTAAAAGGAAATTGAAATTTTGAAGCAGTTAATCTTCTACCTTTCTCATAAGTCCAGGACTGTACGTGATTCAGCAGCCAGCCACTTTCTAGGAGACGTGTCAAGCCAGGAACTGGTGGTGGCAAGAACTGGCTTGACGTGAATGGTCTCACTAACATGAACAACCAAGATAGTGCGAAGTGGAGGATGAAGAACCGGAATCCTGAGTTCCGAGTTCCTCTTGGTCTGTGATATGCAATCAGGTAGATACGATCTACTTGCGCCTGAACACATCCGGGATATTCAAATCGGTAGTCGCCTCCATAAAAGCCACATTTTCGTCCTATTAATGTTTTTGGACAGAATAACGGCTATATTATGTCAAAATTCTATTTCTTGTTGCTTCTGAACTGACGGGAATTCCTTTCATCTGGAGCCAAAATGACTCAACTGTTATTAAGTAGCAAAATAAATGTACAGATTGTGTCGTGGTTATTTCAACATACATGAAAGATAAACGACAATATTACATTTTTTTTTACTAAGAGCTCCTATCATTCAGTCACTTTCGCAGAAGATGTAAGTTAGGGAATTCTTAAACGGTCAACGATAGGAGGTTAGGTATAATGTTAATAAATATAAATAATGTCAAGTACATCGATATAATTACACCCCGCCTTTTGAGAAGCTGTAAGTTAAATCGGAAACCTATTGTAAACGGAACTCTCGAACAGATGTCTCTAAGAAATAAAAATGACGTCATTGTTCAATCAAATATTTGCAAAATGAAATCAAGTAGAATCTTAAGAATAAACTCAGTAGCTCATTAAACTATGCAAAACCTCTGCAACGTCGGAAGCATACAAATTTTAGTATCCCTAACGGAAAAATTCAAAAGCGAGATGCGAAAAAAGCATCCGACTGTCAGTTCCAATGATACGGGGCTAATTTCCTCTTCATCAGCTTTAATTATCCGACATAAAGTTCTATTGTTTCACCTTTTGCCCCACCCTAGCTTCCCCAACTAATAAGGGCAAAAAGTTTTACTCTGATATTTTCTTTTAATTTGAGAATATTCTTGTTAAAAAGTTTGTATCCGTGATGTTAGTTTGAGTGTCTTTTGGAGCAAAAAAATGAACACTTAGCAATTGTGATCATCGGTAGTTTGGTGGTCATACCCTATTACGTGGGAACGAATCAAATGATTGGTGAAATGTGGGTGTTAATTCAGCTCTGCCAAACCACATAAATGTATGTATGAACCGACTGAAGCGTCTGTGGGTCGTTTTTGGTTGCCAAAGGTGAAGTTGGCAGGCATATCCGTCGCACCCCGGCCGACTCAGGGCTATCTCTCTCGATCTGGCCCTCCTCGAGGAGGCACGCAATGTGCGGCTACCGCGGCCTGCTTCTGTCAGGGTGACAAGTGGCTCCACTTGTCACCTATAAGACTCGAGATACATACTACGTAAAACTGTGGTTTAGGTTTAGATAGCGTTGTTTCATATATCCTAAATTATTAATATTTTCGGGCCACCTGATGGGAAGTGGTTACCGTGCTCTATAGACGTGTGCAACACCAGAGGCGTTCCACTCGCTCTGCAAACCCTGAAGAAGCCTTCTAAAATATTACTCCCGTCATCTTTTTCTACCAACCACCGCATATATTTCTATAAAAACTTGTCAGAAGATGGTAGCCATTCGACCGGAGATGACGTTTCCTCAATCTGCAAACTAAACGCCGTTTACTGAATAGAATCCTTCCGCGCCAACATTTTTAATTAACACTCAACTTTAATGTTTTTAAGAAAATGTTACGGTCCTTTACATTTGTGGAATGTATTCATTTTTCTGTTTACTTCTCTGAAAATAAATGAGTAGGAAATTGTGGACATGTTTATTTTGAAATTAACTGTTTTTATATTAGCATTATTTTTAATGAGGTAATTACTTTAGCCGCGTGGTTCCCGGCAGAGTAGAGTTTGGGCCACTCCATCTCTTCCCATGCGGTGTCGTACAAGGCGACTAAGAGATAGGGCTGTTTAACATCAGAAAGATATATACAGCCCAGACTAAGCCTCAGATGTAGGGCTCGAGTCAACAATAGTGCCCTGGAGGCGGCAATAGGCTCACCCTCTATTACGCGGGACCGATTTCAACGATTGGTGAAATGTGGGTGTTAATTAGCCTCTGCCCAATCCTCCGGGGATTTACTTTTGTATTCTTGTACAAGCACATTTTAGCAGTCGTAGGCTAGTAAGCTTTATATAGGTGTATTAGGATCTGTATACATATATAGTTACATACAGAATTTTCTTGCCTGCAAAGTACAGGTGGGGTAGGCAGAGGAGTAATAACATCCACATTTCACTAAACATGATTTTCGTAATAGGGGAGTAAACCTATTACTGTTCATCTTTAACTGCTTTTCCTTGAAGAAGGCAGTCAGAAATCTAGTATAAGTCGCTGTATCAGCGAAGACATCCCCCAAATTCCTCTTAAGTTTTCAGTTTCGTATTACTTGCTGGCAGAGTAGAATTTGGGAAATTAGTAGAAATTGACATGTCCTATATGTTGTGTGTATGTGGTTCCCGGCAGAGTAGAATTTGGACCACGCCCACCTCTTCTCATCCGATGTCGTACAAGGCGACTAAGGGATAGGGCTGTTTAACATCAGACAGATACATACAGCTCAGACTCATGTACAGATACATGATGCAGATACAAATCTTTGTGAAATTGTATTTTATTATAGACATGAAGTAGTACTTGACGAAGTGAATAATACCCTTTCTGATATATTACATTGGTTTACAAGTAACAACTTGCTGCTCAATGCGAAGAAAACTAAATGTGTAAAGTTTACTATGCCAAATGTAAGACAGGCAGATGTTGGTATTAGAATGAATAACGAATCTGTCCAAATAGTCAATACCACAGTTTTTCTTGGGATAACTCTAGATAGTAAACTGTAATGGGGTTCTCATATTACAGCCTTCGCAGGAAGACTTAGCTCAGCTGCCTATGCGGTTAGAAAGAGAAGGTCACTGACTTATGAGGAAACTGCACGACTAGTTTATTTTAGCTACTTTCATAGCGTTATGTCATACGGTCTGCTACTGTGGGGCTCAGCTGCCGATATTGAAACTATATTTGTACTACAGAAACGAGCGATACGAGCGATCTATAGCCTTAGACCCCGTGACTCGCTGAAAGAACTTTTCAAAGAAATTAATATTTTAACAGTTGCTTCTCAATACATCTATGAAAATATCTTATATGTACGAAAAAACCTTAATATTTTCGAAAAACTATCTGATGTACACAATTTTAATACGAGAAATAAAAATAAACTAGTTGTACCAAAACTTAGACTTCACAAGGTTGGTGATTCATTTGTAGGCAGCTGCATAAAACTATTTAATAAAATTCCTCAGGACTTGATTAATATGCCAATAAATAAATTTAAAATAGAAGTGAAAAGAACTTTAATGAGTAAAGGTTACTATAAAGTAAATGAGTACCTTAATGATGTTAATGCGTGGTCAACATAAGTCTCTTGCTTGCTCGCACAAAATAAATTGTAAACCAAAACAAATTTAAAAAAGAAAAATAATCTAGTTCTAATGTAGTTCGCTGAGTTTCTTGCTGGTATCTTCTCAGTAGAACTAATCTACCGAACCAGCGAAAGAATCATTTTCCAATGGTTTATTTTTACATTATTTAATATTTTTATATTATTTCTTGACATACATAATTGTAAAATTTTGACGTTCATATGTGCTCTTTATGTGCCTAAACTGAATAAATGAAATTGAATTGATTGAGTAAGTTCAAGATTTATTAATATCGCTAAGTAAAGATTAGACAATTAACTGCACAAATATATATTAAACATACCTAAGATACCTACCCATGCATAATGTAATAACCCACGATAGAATAAGAACTCATGTAGGTACTGTACAACGATTGTGAAATAAATTTGGTTTAAATTGTTAAGATGGGCCGTGTGCTTATCTAACACCAAAGTGGTATAAGTTTGGGGTTGGTGTGTCCTTAATATGAGCGAGTTTCACCGGTGGGGTGCAGCACTCGGGTCGCCCTGGCTGAATTGTAGTACATATATATATGCAAAGAATTCGATTGCGAGGAGCGGGAGGGTCCTGCTCGGATCGGCCTGGTTGCGGCTGGTGCCATTGGTGAAATTCGAACAAATTGTTTTTATGCCTCTGTACAACTCATAATATAATATTTTATGTCATATTGCTTTGCACCTGTACTTATATTGTGAATAAATAAATAATAATTATTATTATATTATAAAAAAGAAACACAGCCATAAATAATTGCCGGCAATAATTAATGCAATACTTAAATTATGGCTGCGTGTTTCCCGGCAGAGTAGAATTTGAATCACTCCATCTCTTCCCATGAGGTGATGAACAAGGCGACTACGGGATAAGGCTGTGATCAGACATATATATACAGCCTCAGATGCATGACTCGAGGCAACAATAGTGTCCGGAAGACGACAATAGGTTCACCCCCTATTACATGGGACCGAATACAATTATTGGTGAAATGTGGGTGTTAATTCACCTCTGCCTAACCTCCGGGGATAAAGGCGTGATTATATGTATGCATGTACGTATGTATTCTCAAAATGTGTAAAAAAAATAGACATACCTACATTTAATCATTCCTTTATCGTCGGAGGGTTAGGAAGAGGTGAATTATTGGTGAAATGTGGGTGTTAATTCACCTCTGCCTAACCCTCCGACGATAAAGGAATGATTAAATGTAGGTATGTCTATTTTTTTCCTCCGATTATATGTATGTATGTATACTTGAATTATTCCACAACATCGCCCACTACGTTACTGTAACACATAGTTCATGTAACAATAGCAATAACTTGTAGCTTACAGAAACACAACATTACAAAATAAGTTATAATTAATTCCCCTCGGACTCGTGGCTCGGTGGCCACGGTATCCTGGCTAAAATGCAAGAAAAAGTGCCAACCTTAGCGGTAATAGCGTCCTAGCGTTTTAGTAATAGCACAGGGTGTGTCAATAACGGGGAAAATTTAATAAAATTCTTTGATAGAATTTTAAAATGAAAATAAGAAATAAGTTGTAGCGGATTTACACGAGACTTCATCAAGTTCTTCAGTTGTACTGTACATCCTGTAGTGGGTGTGTAGTTATCGACTTCCAGGCACGGGTGGGATAAATTGATATTGGATATTTCTGTAAGAAAATTTTCAGATGCAACGAATTGTGTAGGTGAATGACGCACAACTTCAAATAATATTAAAATGGTAAATCGCAATTAAACTCTTAGGTATTTAGTCTAATTAAGAGTAAAAGGAAATGAATTTATGACGCATACATTAAATACGTATAGTTATTTAAAAACGCTACAATGAAAATCCGAATTCCGAGGAAACAAATTGTCTAGAACTTTCTAGTTAGATTTATTACAGTTTTTATCAAATCAAATCAAATCAAATCAATTTTTTGCGATATATGGGTACACAGGTTACAAGTAAATACATTTAGGTTCCACCATATTTCAGCCAGATTGGCATGCAATAACGTCACACATATTATGACGATATTTGTTTATAAGATTAGAAGCTAAGAATTTGCAATTAAATATGGAAAATTTCATAACATTGGATATCAATATTTCCGTGCTAAACATAATAAACACCTCCATGCAAAATAATCATTAAATTAGTCTAATACAATTTATATACCTAATAAGAAATGTCAAAGTTATGATTGAATTTAATTATTTACCTAGCATCTAGTGTTTTGTCATTTAAATATTCATTTAATAGTGTATGGTCATAAATTAAGATGTCAAAATAAATAATTATATTATATTATTATACAATTATTATGATTCTTGACTGTTGAGTGACACAGTTCGTTTTACCAATAAGTGCTACTTACTTATATAACTATATGACTAATAAGCGAGCAAAAAATTTATAAGTCTGAAAGAAATAATATACCTACAACAAAATCTTGCCTTTTTATTTACTACTTAGGTGGTAGGCAAGCACACAGCCCACCTGACGAAAAGTGGTTACCGTGGCCTATAGACGTGTGTAGCACCAGAGGAGCCACATTGGCGCTGCCGACCCCGTAAGCACAGAGTTTCTGTGCTGTCAGTGTAGAAGACAATACAGGACATATGGGGTTCTTCAAGAGGGGCATTAGAAGGCTTCTTCATGGTCGGCAGCGCGAGTGTGACACCCCTGGTGTTGCATACGTCCATAGGCCACGGTAACCGCTTCCCATCAGGTGGGCCGTGTGCTTGTCTGCCAACTAAGTGGTATAAAAAAAAAAGTCTTCCCACTGACAGCACAAAACCCTCCAGTGAGCTCTGGCTATCGTATTCACTGCCGGGAACACAACACGAGGTTATTATGGCCGAGGTATAGGGCGGAGGTACTTCTCCAGTCGGACAGCTCAATTGGGCGGAAATACTGCAGTAACCCGCCTCCTAGGCGTCAAACAACAAAAACTTTAAATGTGTAGTTGAACATTTTATTGTATCAATTTTGCGAACAACCTGTATAAGTAGACACTAGGGTAATAAATACGATATAAAAACGCTAACATAACACAGTCGCACCTCGCTTTACCGACGATTATGGGTAGACGAACTCAGACGTACCTTTTTCAAGTTTCTTCAGAAAAGCGTATTTTATGAGCCTTTGAGGATTAAGGTAAGTAAGGCCAATGATACAGTAAAGCTCTATATTAATGAAAACAGTTACAACAACCGGCTATGATAAAAGCATTCTTCTAAACAAGGTTTATTTCTCGATGAGGCTGATATAAGTCATTTTTCGAGGACACATATTAAGAAACTCTCTTGTACTTTCTACATTATTTTAATATAAATTAGACCTGACCGGTTTTGCCTTACGGCATCCTCAAAGGTTTATTTTTCGAGGAGTTTACATTCATATTTCAACAGGACTAAAGCATAGTGATATAACATAAATTAGTGCAATTACCAGACAGTGGAATGGTTAAGTTGTTGAGTTTACAATTACAAAATTACGGTAAGGAACCCCGTGCAATAGTAAGCTTAATTAGAAGGGTTAGCAGGAATACCAGTGAACGTGGTCGTAAAAATCACGTCCTTATATATAATGTACTAAACATATTTCGCAATAACACGTGCGGTTTTATCGAACGATAATAACTAACCTGTATTTGGTGCTTTAATATTTACAAACATACATACATATGATCACGCCTTTATTCCCGGAGGGATAGACAGAGGTATATTAACGCCCACATTTCAATTTTACCAAACATTATATTCGGTGCCACGTAACCCCTATTACGTGAGACTATTGCCGTCTTCCGGGCACTATTTTGACTGTCTTTTGACTATTTTACCATGCATCTGAGGCTGAGTCTGGGCTGTAAATATGTGTCTGATGTTAAACACCCCTATCCCTTGGTCACCTAGTAAGACACTCAGCTTGACGGTCTTATCAAATGCTTTTTCATGCCACGTTTAATGGACCCAGAACTATAGGACGAAGGCAACACGTGAGCTGATAATGAATTCTTGGCCTTAATGGTACGACAAAGGAAAGTCTCCGAACCGCTTGGTTCTTGATCGGATATTCCTTACCGTATGCGGGTGACATAAAAACTTTAAAATTTTATATAAAACCTAAATATTTGACTGGACGTTATACAATCGACAAAGGCGATACTGTCGCACTTTTTCTTCTAAAGTAGTTTGTAAAGGTGTAGCCGCATCTTCTTTGCGGACTGCACTGTACATGTGAGTCACCTTCAATAGTTAAAGTGTCACACTAAAGATACAGCACTAATATAACACGATACAGCTCTCGTTAATGCTCAAATATGATATTATCAGCGCGCTGGCGGTTAGGGGCTATATTTCTATGAAAATTGCAATTACACGGTGATTTGTTCAAATTGCTATAGTTTGAACTAGAATTGAACTATAAATATGATGTAATGGAATTATAAATAGCTTCCTATACAGGGTGTTATGCTAGAAATTGTAGAAAAGATTATTTTCAGTACTTACAATGAATAGAGTAGAGAAAACCTATTTTTTTTTTATCTGGGACACGCCATTTTGACTTCCCCTCGCCTGATGTGTAGTAAAATATATTAGTGAATGTACAGCTAGTAAAATGTAATGACTGTTTTTGATGGCATAGTTTTGTTTATTAAACACGGGCATGCTGCCATTATGTGCCTAACTGTGGTAAAATTAGAGTCACTTTATTAGCAAGGGTGTTGAAAAAATTCTTATAAGAGTATTCCCAATATACCTCTTCCTCTGACTTTTTTACGTTAAAAGTTCCCGTGTGCATAATATTTTCTAGAGTAAAGCGATTATTATTGATTTGTTTCATTATCGTTCATTATCGATCAATTGTTATCGTTCAACTTCTGAGTACGACTGTACCCACCTATATAAAGGTACAGTCACTCTCAAAATTACTCTAAATAAAGCCTTGTTAACAATAAAAATGAATAGGTACACAAAAGTACACAATATGTATGAAAAATGCAATTCATTTATGAGCAGTAGTTAATTATTTCCACTGTTCAAAGCAATGCACGTGTGTGTGTATGTATGTGTGTTTGTTAATAAAGTGTAGTATGCCTGGCATCCCTTTGACTGTTAAATGACTAAAGTCCAGTTATATTCACTATATTTCAATGTTGGATTTACATTTTATGCAATGTTATATTTTACGTGTGCAAATAAAAGGGATTGTGTACAATACTCGAATGAAATGGGAAAAAATGTATTACTTTTAGAGGTTTTTAATGTAAGTGAATCTTTTCTCAAAGGGAAGTAACTACCAGAGCTGTTTTATGAAAATTACTAGCTGTGGCCCGTGGTGATGCTCACGTGGAATAAAAATCGTCGGAAAATTTTGATGGGTCTTCTATTCATCATGGAGGTAGGATACGACGGTATTTCCGTCCAACTGAGCAGTCCAACTGGGGAAGTTCATCAGCCCTTCAGAATACCCCAGCTATAATAAACTCGTGCTGTATTCCCGGCAGTGAGTAGAGTAGCCAGAGTTCACTGGAGAGTTTTTGTACTGTCAGTGGGAAGACCAAAAGCTTGTCCAGCCACTCTCTGTGCTGCGGGGCGGGAGCGGCAGCGGGAGCGACGAAGGATCGCAAGCCAAGCTGCCCGCGTACGAAGGCAACTCGGGCGTCAGAGGTCGATGAACGACCTCCGCCCCCCATGAGCGCCGGCCTGGGGGTGACAGGTGGAGCCGCTTGTCACCCTGGCAGAAGCAGGCCGCGGCGGTGATGCGCCTGGCGTGCCTCTCCGTTTCCGGGGACGAGTTGGGGACTCTGTAGTCTCCACGCCCGAGAAGAGGGCCAGATCGTGAAAGATGGCCCTGGGTCGGCCGGGGTGCGAGGGATATGCCTGTCAACCTCACCTTCGGCAACCTAAACGACACACAGGCGGCGTGCGTTTTAGTCATAACCATTTAGACATAACCTCCTACACCGGCTCCGGTGGGGAGGTATCCGTGGGGATTTTGCGCACGTAAAAAAAAAAAAACCCCTTTCTGTGCTTACAGAGTCGGCAGCGCGAGTGTGACTCCTCTGTCGTTGAACACATCCATAGGCCACGGTAACCAGTTTCCATCAGGTGGGTCGTGTGTATGTCTGCCACCTAAGTGGTATAAAGAGACCTGCCGATTACTGGACGAGGTTTTCATGCAGACATTACTTTCGGGACTAGGGTATAGACGACAGTCGCTCCTATCAAAGCCAAGATATCTGCAGAGAAGGAGTAGAAGAACGAGCTACGGGCTTCAAAGTCCAAGTTCAAAGTACGGGCAGGGCTTAGATGTCACCTGCACACTATGCAAAATATCCGGTCAGAAATCAAGCTGTTCTGTGACTCTTTCCTTTAAGACTAGAATTCCTTACCAGATCATGTATTTCTTTACTCCTACAGCCCTGGGTTCTTTAAGCAAGAGTATAAATGTAGCTGTGTGTAGCGTAATGGGTAGCCGCGTGGTTTCCGGCAGAGGAGAATTTGGACCACCCCATCTCTTCCCATGCGATGTCGTACAAAGCGACTAAGGGATAGGGCTGTTTAACATCAGACAAATACAGCCCAGACTCAGCCTCAGATGCATGGTTAGAGTCAAAAACAGTGCCCGGAAGACGATAATAGGCTCACCCCCTATTACGTGGGACCGAATTTAATGACTGGTGAAATGTGGGTGTTAATTCACCTCTGCCCAACCCTCTGGGAATAAAGATGTGATTATATGTATGTATCAAAATAAACGGGACATTTACCATGTTTCATTGTTTTGAGTTTCCGATATTTCGGCGCTGTTGCAAGCACCATGATCACGGAGGAACTGGAGTAGTGGCGATGAACAGAGAAAAGTTTTTTCCTAGGAGTTCCTAGGAGGATCTACCCTCTTTCGAGTTCTTTTACTACGCGTATCTGCACTACTATTGGTTTCACTCTCACTACAAACTCGAACCCGATCTCGATCACGTTCAGGACACACGATGCTTACTGTATCCACTCGCGATTTTGTTTTGGCTTGTTCCCGGTTGTTTTTGCAAAGACGGACCACTGGATGCCAGACGTTCGGCAGTTGAAACCCATCCTCACGATTGAAATTTTTATACTTTTTGATTTCAATCGCCTTGATACTGATGTGAGTGACCTTGATAGTTTAAATAAGTCGTAAGTTTAAATGTATAAATGGTACAAAAAACACCTCTCCATACGCGTCAAACAGTCCTCCGTTTTTAGCTTTGTTGCAGTCCGGTGACGACACACAGTGTACTTAGCAATTACGCTTTCATTCAATTTGTAATCGCAACCTACGCTTCGATGACAATAACTGCCTGGTTACAGTATATTTGCAGTTACGTCGTATTGTTTGCTTTTAATTCTCTCCTATCTATTATTTAATAATCACATGTTTGGTACAATCGTAATACTAGGCATGACGTCCTTTAGTTAGTTTTAGCATCGTGAGGGCTCCACATATCAGTTAAAGTAGCAATTAGTATGGCATGTTTTGTATTTGGACATCGTGCATTTTGGCTGGCAAAAATTGGCCGTAAAAATTGTAGTAAATCAATTAAGAATCAAGAATCAAAGAATTAATTTCATTTATTCAGTCTATGCACATAAATAGCACATATGAACGTAAAAAATTTACAATTATGTCAAGAAATAATAGAAAAATATTAAATACTCTGAAAATAAACCATTGGAAAAATATTTTTTCGCTGGTTCGGTAGGTTAGTTCTACTGAGAAGATACCAGCAAGAAACACAGCGAACTATATTAGAACTAGATTATCTTTCTTTTTTAAATTTGCTTTAGTTTACAATTTATTTTGTGCAAGCAAGCAAGAGACTTATATGACCACGCATTTATATCATCAAGATACTTATCTACTTTATAGTAACCTTTATTCATTAATATTTTTTTTACTTCTAGTTTAAAGGAAAGTTAATTTTAATTACCTGCTAGTTTTTAGCATTAAGTATTTCTGAATCATTTCTGTATCTGTCAAATGTATTAAAATTAACACCCATATTTCAATAGCGATATTTGAGGAGGTAGGACACGGCGGTATTTCCGCCCAAGTGAGCAGTCCGACTGGGGAAGTACCTCCGCCCTACAGAATACCGCGGTTATAATAACTTTGTGTTGTGTTCCCGGCGGTGAGTAGGGTAGCCAGAGCTCACTGAAGAGTTTTTGTACTGTCAGTGGGATGACCAAAGGCTTGTCCTGCTTTGTCCTATACACTGACGGCACAAAATCTCTGTTCTTACAAGGTCGGCAGCACGGATGTGACTCCACTAGTGTTACACACGTTCAAAGGTCATGGTAACCACTTTCCATCAGGTGGGCCGTGTGCTTGTCTGCCACCTAAGTTGAATTAAAAAAAAGCGATAATTTTGAATAGTTTCACTTACCGTGCAGACATTTTCATAAATAATAAAATACTTTTCTTGAACCGAGAATCATACCCAAGATTGCATGCAAACAGAAGCGTAAAATTATTTCTAAGGACCTACAACGTAGACACAGAGTCAATTTATCGAGTCATCATTTTTTCATGAGTTCCTGATGTTCCATTCCATCTTCATACCGAATCGCGCACAACAAACACAGAATCCTAATTGGAAAACAATACACATAGCAGCAAAACTTCGCGTGACTAGCAGTCGCTACTTTAAATAATAAATTAGAAGGGGTATAAAACGCCGATGGCACCCCTTTCTATGCAAACATATATAAGCTTTGCAGTTCTACTGAAAAATAAAATAAAAATATTAGAAATTAGGTCACGCCCTCGGCAAGCAAGCTGTTTGCTGACTAGTGCTGGCAGTTCGTTCCTGATTAGTCGTAAGTGGCCATCAGAGGTATATGTTTACAGAGCGAGCTGGCTCTGAGAGTAAACGTTGAAAGTTACAGTCAATATGTAGAAAATTTGGAGCGGAATGTTGCCGGGAGAGTTTCCGCTGTGCAAACTGGAGCGAACCACTAACTCTTTGCACAAATTTTATAAATTGGACGTTGTAATAGTGCTGGGAGTTGTATTTTTTTAAACTATACCTATATGGGTGTTACGAGTTTGGGTATGAAATACATACATACATAATAATCACTCCTTTATCCCCGGAGGGTTAGGCAGAGGTGAATTAACAGCCACATTTCACCAATAATTGTATTCACAAATCGGGAGTGAGCCTATTGCCGTATTCCGGACACTATTGTTGACTCGAACCATGGATCTGAGGCGAGTCTGGGCTGTGTCTGTGAATGAGAATACATCTGATGCAGATGATGACCTATATTGTTGTCTAGATGCTGAATATCTACGAGACAGTGTCATTATCATCTACTCGTCTTTGTCCTGTTTTTTTATTACACACCACCGGAGTCGGTGAGGAAGGTTATATCGGACTTGAACCGACTTATAAGCACGCCGACTGTGTAGGCCGCAGGTTGCCGGAGGTGAGATTATCTGAGACCCCTCGAACTCCGGCCAAGCCCAGGATCGTCTCTTCTGAGACGGCTCTCTTTGGGTGTGAGGACCACGGAGTGCCTATCCCGTCCCCGGTTATGGGAAGGCGCACATCGCGCGCCGCAGCCACAGCCTTCTACTAGGCTAAGAGGTGGTACCACCTGTCACCCCCAGTCTGTCAGTCCTGGGAGACGGAGGACATTTTTCGACCTCCAACGCCGGAGTTGCCTCTTCTTGCAGGCACTCGCCTTTCTCCTAATTATTTAGGATCTCGTCTATACGTCTTCCAGGCGTCATCTGGTTAGTAACTATATTATTTGCCATGTCCTATTATAAATAGTATTATTTTGACTCAAAATCAAGATAAAAATTATACTAACGTGTGAGGTGGTACACAGTAGATGAAATTGAGATCCTTGAACCACATTAGATTTTTTCAGAATAATAAGTAGGTACCTAATAACCGAAATTAGAGGTCAGGATTCGAATCCATAACCTCACGATCTTAATCACACATATCAGATTATAACTTTAGGAATATACTAGCAAGAGAGTTATTTTATGAATTCACATCCATCAAATCTGTAAGAAATCAAAGAAATCAGCAAATAAATTGTTCAGTCCACATTTGGACTTCCATAAAATAGTAGCTGTTTATGTATTGTTTTAATGCAAAGATTGCACAATATTGTAGATGCTTAGACCGTGTTGGCTCAAAGCGTCTAGTTTCCACTTCACAAGCCACCATTGTATAAATCAAGCAGTAGTATTACTCGATATTAAGTATAATATATATATAGTATAAAACAAAGTCGCTTTCTCTATCCCTATATCCCTATGTATGCTTAAATCTTTAAAACAACGCAACGGATTTTGCAGTTTTTTTTTAAAAAGGTAGAGTGATTGAAGAGGAGTTTATATGTATGATAACATCCATTAAATAGTGGAGAAATAATGTTATTTTTGAGGTTTCAAATGTGATGTCGTAAATAATTACATTTTTTCCGCTTCCATTGCAAACACAGGCTGAACCCTACGAGATTTATCAGAATAGTGTAAGTATTATGTGTACAACAAGACCTTTTCAACGTGTGTTGAAAAGGTCTACAGAAAACTCCGTGATGGTATACGTCTATCTCTTATGGGTATCCCACAAAAACATTTTACGACAAATAATAACTAATTTTCGAAGCAATTTTAACCAAAACAGTATTAATCCTTTTCCAAATAAATACCTTAAATACATTGTTGATTTGATGTAAATCCATATGGCCCTTCATAGCATATGATTTAAACTAATATTTTTGAAGAAATTACAGTTTTAAAAATAGCGAGACGTAGCGTTTGCGACGGTACTGTAGTGTATTTAGTATTAGCATTGCACCCATGCGAGGCCGGGGCGGGTCGCTAGTTAATATTAAATTAAAAATCGCATTGTTAGCTGCGTGGTTCCTGTAAGCACAGTTTCTGTGCCGTCGGTGTAGAGGACAAAGCAGGACAAGCCTTTAGTCATCCCACCGACAGCACAAATTCTCCAGTGAGCTCTGGCTACCCTACTCACCGCTGGGAACACAACAAGAAGTTATTATAACCGCGGTATTCTGTAGGGCGGAGGTACTTCCCCAGTCAGTCTGCTCAATTGGGCGGAAATACCGTGGGACGAAACCGGTCAGGTGTAATAATATAAAATACTGTGTAAAAAGTACAAATGTATTTCAATATGTGCAACAACAAATTCCTTAAAGTGCGATCAATCAACAATATAATAAAAATGACAGAACTTGGTGACCCAACTAAATTGACATGAATATTGAGGAGGTAGGACATGGCGGTATTTCCGCCCAATTGAGCAGTTCGACTGGGGAAGTACCTCCGCCCTACAGAATACCGCGGTTATAATAACTTCGTGTTGTGTTCCCGGCGGTGAGTAGGGTAGCCAGAGCTCACTGGAGAGTTTTTGTGCTGTTAGTGGGATGACCAAAGGCTTGTCCTGCTTTGTCCTCTACACTGACGGCACAAAATCTCTGTTCTTACAGGGTCGGCAGCACGGATGTGACTCCACTAATGTTACACACGTTCATAGGTCATGGTAACCACTTTCCATCAGGTGGGCCGTGTGCTTGTCTGCCACCTAAGATGTATAAAAAAAAAATATTTTTTAGTAACTTAAACAATTAAACAAAGTTGTATTACTTTCTTTAGTCTATGTATTAATACCGAATGCCCGTACCCGCTTATAACCAACTACAAATAGCTTCTAATTCCTTATTGATGCTAATGCTGTCACGCGACGCTACCTACACATTTTTGTGTATCAATATTTCTTGGAATTTTGATACAGTTTTCATTAGGTATTACATCATTAATTTAATCAGTGCCATGTATCGTTTTTAACCAACTACGGCTAATTTGACAGGCTATGTATGTAATGTATAAATATAGGTTCATCTGTTCCCCCATTGCTCCTCAACCACTAATTAGATCTGGACAAATGAGGTATCGTTAGAAGCATCTTAGTTGTCCACTGGTTATAGACTATATAATGTGTCAATTGTAATAAAATGAAATAGATTAGTACCTGAAATTCAGAAAAAAGTATCGTTTTTAAGTATCAATCGAAATTCCTTGACGAAATATACCCATATTAACGCTCGTAAAGCAAAGCAAAATCTAGTGGATACATAATACATAAAGAAGCCAACAGATCGCGTATTATGTATTCTACTAGCGTTTCTTTTATATCACTTAGGAGCAAAACGAGCAAAGTGTAAATGCCAAGTCACACTTCTGTCGGTATGAATGGACAGACACTATCGGAGTAAGCCTTTTAGTTAAAGTTAGTTTTAGGAAGCAATATGTCGCATTTTGTATTGTTCCAAATAGTGCTTCTAGACTAAAAGCTATTTTTCATACATACACACACACACACGCATACACATTATCACGCCTTTATCCCCGGAGGGCTAGGTGAATTAACCACATGAGTAGAAACTACTCATGCGGAATTAACACCAACATTTCACCAATAATTGTACTCACACGTAATAGGAGGTGAGCCTGTTGCGGTTTTCCAGGCACTATTGTTGACTCGAGCCATGCATCTGAGGCTGAGTCTGGGATGTATATATCTGTCTGATGTTAAACAGCTCTATCCTTTAGTCGCCTTGTACGATACCGTATGGGAAGAGATGGGTGGTCCAAATTCTAACCATAACCATATGGGACATGTTGAATAAACATCGCCCCGCCTGATGGTAATCTGAAGGCAAAGTCTCAGAAAAGAGGGTCACCATTAGGTACATACTCGTATACATACCATTTTACAATAGTGACACTCAGCTTGACGGCCTCATCATAAGCTTTTTTACGCTCCGTTTAAAGGACCCGGTACTGTAGGAAGAAGGAGTCAGGGTCGGCAGCGCGAGTGTGACGCTCCTGGTGTTGAACGAGTCCATAGGCCACGGTAACCACTACCCATCAGGTGGGCCGTGTGCTTGTCTGCCACCTAAGTGGTATAAAAAAAAAGGGGGCTGGTAATTAATTCCAGGCCTTAATGCGACAAAAAGAGCCTCCGAATCGCTTGGTTCTTGAATGGATATTCTGCACCATGTGCGGATGACATCTGCACGTGTTGTTCTGTGTAGGAAGGGAGAGGGCAGGACTAATTGGAAGAGCTTATTAGAACATTCACCATGGTACAGATGGTAAAATATTGTTGCGTCCTGCAATAGCCAAGGACGCAACAATAATAGCTCAATTAATACGTATTATGGGTTCTAAGACGCCGATACACATAATTTTGGTAAATTTTAGTTCATACATACATTCATAGATATGCTCTCGCCTATTTCCCTCCAGGGAAGGCAGAGACAATAGTCCACCATTTGCTTCGATTCCTACATATTGCATGAGCTTACTCTACTGTCATTAAATCTTTCATGCAAAGTTGTGGTTATGATTTCGAATAGTTCTGATCTGTTCTTTTTTCAAAATTTTATTAAACTAATCCACGCAGGCAAATTTTTGTACTCTATGAGAATCAAATCCTCTGATTCTTTTCACTACTTCAATAAAGAAACTCGTTTCTAAACAATAATGCGGCATAATAATAACGTAAAAGTAATCAAAAGTAATCAAACCAAAATGATGAAAAGAAACACAGTGTAACCCTGAATTTATAGGGCGAGCTTCAGAGGCAACCAAGATTGGACCCGATTTTCAAAGAATAACCTCCACCAAAAATTTATCCAAATAAGTTTATTGTACCGCTGTAGCCTAGTGGTATGGGTAATGGACTGCTGAGACGAGGTCTCGGATTTGATCTCAAGTTTTACCATGGCACACACCAATGACTTTTCGATGCTTTTCGAAGCTATTTATCGCAGGTTTATAAGTGCCCGGTTAATGGCAATAGGCTCGCTACCTATTACATTGTGACCTAAACATAAATTGGCGAACTGTGGATGCTAGCACCTCTGCCTACCCCTTCGGGGATATAGGCGTGAGTTTATGTTATGGTATGTTACCTCCAGGACACGACCTCCCATGGCCGATATGGAGGTCTCCTAATCGTTTACACACAGTCGGTCGGTCAAGACATAATCTATGCAGTGCCCCCATGCAGTCCATGGTGCACTTGGTCTCTTGTGTCCTATTTCCTGCACTAAAGATGGCTTGAATAAAGTCACTGACAGCGCGATTGATTTGCCACAATTTTATTCGGGAACAATTTAGCACCAACAGAGAATCATAGACACGAGAAGAAAATCCAAATAAGTAGTACAAATATTTTCAGAGATTTGCGTGTAAACTAACAAACTTATTAACGTTATCAGAGATAGATAGATATACGAAATTAATACATTGTCTCTAACCGTGTTTCAGATTTTATCGAAAATGAACAAATAATGACTTATTCATGCTGGGGGCCAATAAAAACGAAATGACTGCTGTAATCACATCACTTAGATGGTTATCACAGCATGCCGTGTCTTAAAGATAAGGGAAAATCACGATACCGAACTGCGTAAGTAAGATAGTAGGTCAATATTAGATATTAAATTATGAACTTAGATTTTGAAGGTATTTACGTGAGTTGACTTCGTCTTCGATATCATTGTTGTGAAAGTCATTTTTTTTTTTTTTTTACCACTAAGTTGGCAGACAAGCACACGGCCCACCTGATGGGAAGCGGTTACCGTGGCCTATGGACGTATGCAACACCAGGGGTGTCACACTCGTGCTGCCGACCATGAAGAAACCTTCTGATGCCCCTCTTGAAGAACCCCATATTGTAGGCGTACGGAAATTAACGAAGTACTGCCATGATGCAGTTAGACTGGAAAAAGCGAATCCTGGACTCCGATGCGACAAAGACTATTGCAAGGATGGCGATAAATAATCTAATAACATTTTATTGAGCAGTCCGACTGGGGAAGTAGCTCCGCCCTACAGAATACCGCGGCCATAATAACTTCGTGTTGTGTTCCAAGCGGTAAGTAGGGTAGTTAGACCTCACTGGAGATTTTGTGCTGTCAGTGGGAAGACTAAAGGCTTGTCCTGCTTTGTCTTATACATTGACGGCACAGAAACTCTGTGCTTACAGGGTCGGCAGCGCAAGTGTGACTCCTCTAGAGTTACACACGTCCATAGGTAACGGTAATCACTTTCCATGAGGTGGGCCGTGTGCTTGTCTGCCACCTAAGTGATAAACAAAAAAAACAGGTCTCAAGAATCAAACCTGAGATCATACACAACCACCAATGTAGCTTCAAAACGTAGATCCAATTATCAAAATAACCCTGCAAATTACAAAAGTAAATAATTAAACACTGAAATGCCCGTATCTTTTTCCATTAACTCGAAATGTCTAAACCACTACAAAAATGCCGTGTTTAAACAAATTCCACCCAGTCTAATTTGTACAGCTCTACAAATGGAATACTGTTTTATTCAATTACGAAAACACTGTACACTGTTCAGGTATACTGGAAAAAAGCCTTTGGTAATACATTGCACGCTATTCTGATTGATTTTCCCGCGAGCACTGCGGTTCTTGCATTCGAATTTTGTCTACCACTTTTTGCGGTTCGGACCACTGTGCGGCTTTTGTGCGCCTCTAATGGCCCAATACCCCTGATTGATTCGTCTAAAAACAATGGGTTGACTATTCCGTATTTGGTTTCAATTTGCATGTAATTGAAGTAATTTGAAATTCATTTTTTGCTAGTAGGGTCGAATGGGCAAAATTTTGAAGCAATTATTTGCTAACTTTAAAGCTCCAATCGGATAAGGTCTACATTCAGTATAAGAATTGAACCCTGAGAGTCCTTTTCTAGGGTAATACTAGACCAAAAACTACCTGTACATGTCCCGGTTAGCTAGATTTTGTCACCCAGCGGTCATCTACAGAAAATATTAGCTATTACGTCAAGCTGAGTGTCACCATTGTCACATGGTATGTGTAAGTAATGGTGACCCTCTTTTCTGAAACTTTGCCTTCAGCTTACCATCAGGCAAGACGAAGTCTAATTGACGTGTTCTATATAAAAAAAAAACAATTTTGAATTTAGAATGGTTAATCAAAAAATAATAATTAAATCTGTTGGTATACACAATACACGCGTCACATGACCTACTAATTTTCATTTACTGATTTTTATCTAAATTCCATAAATAAACAATGGGAATAATATTCACTATAAAAAACATGACGTTTTCAGCATGATCCATCTACTGCAATAACATAATATCGTCACAAACTCAATTTCGTATTTATAAAACTTGAAAAAATAGTCACCATTAATATTAGCTTAACACATTCTTAGTTACCAATCACCAAAACTCTGAAATTGTCATAAAATAATAAACAAAAAAGTTTTTTTTCTCTGAAGATAAAAAAGTACTTAATTATGTCATCAATTCTTTGTTTATAATTATTTGTAAATGAACTACCTACTGTGAAAACCACTTTCAATCAGGTGGATTGACTGCTTGTTGGCCACCTAAGTTATATAAAAATATTGTGTTCAGCAACTTTTGAAGGCCACCAAACTTGATATTAAGAAAGTTTTCATTTAAAACCAAAAAGGTGTAAATATAAAATCAACCACCAACAAAAACGATAATAAAACGATAATTCAATATCTATATCCTCTTGTAAATCTTCCGCAAAGTTGGCAATAGCATTCAGGTTTTAAGCCAACATATGAAAAATCAAATGCAACTCCACCAACCTTGATATATGGGCCCTGCTTATTATTTTCAACCATTAATATAACGAATGGCCGCGTTTTTTGTCCACAGTTGAACATTTTGGCTCACTGCCGATTTTGGTTGGGCTGTAGGATTTTATTTCCATCGTCCCCACTGGGCCAATAAATCAGTTTTTGCATTAAGTAATTGAATTTATGAGCTGTTTATTGCTTTCAGTAATTGTTGGTAAACGACTATTATATCTGCTTTTTCATGGTTCGATGCCATTCGTTCGTATACTTTTTAGTGTCAATACGAGTGGTTACGCCTAACGTATCTAATTTACTTGCTCTGTATTGTTTAAATTGATTTAAACATCTTTGAAATAAAGAAAATAAATTAAAAACGAATGTATTAATGATAATAATAATAATAATCATTTAATCTCAGACATCGGTCCATATGTGTTAGTAACAATGATCTTATAACTATGTTAGTACTACATTAAACACAAATTACAAAATAAAACGAGGGCACGCGCTAGCAAGTAAGCGCGTCCACCTTTGCAGGACAGGAAGGTCCCATCTCTCGGACAATACCTTCAGGATGCTGTTGGTGCTACTTAGCAGTCGAGCAGACATTGACGCGCTCCGCTTTCTTATTATAGCGTAAAAATCATCGCAATGTGCAATCAAAATGTATTGTTTCCGATATTTTATATGCCACCTATATGACAGACAACACAAGGCATAAGACCCATCTGGATGAATTTAATGCTCTTCTTTCAATGTTATTTAAGGTATTTTCAGTTTATTTTAGTCAATAATATTTTTATCCTAGAATAATGTTTTATTTTTTTATATTACTAAGGTGGCAGACAAGGTAATGGCCCTCCTGATGGGAAGTGGTTACCGTAGTCTATGGACGTGTGCAACACCAGGAGCGATACACTCACACTGCTGACCCTGAAGAAACCTTCTAATACCCCTCTTGAAGAACCCCATATTGTTAGCATAGAATAAGGTTGGTTACTTTTATGCATTATATTATAAAAGTATTTATTACAATTAACATTTGAGTCTACTTATTCCCATTTTAGAACTCGTATTAGGAACAATGTTTAATTTGAGTCTAGACAGCATTGTGTAATTATATAGAATATTACCACCCACGTGAAATTTAAACAATTAACTACCATTTTCTAAACTTCTAAAACAATATTCTTCACTAAATGAATCGACACGATACATTTTTATGCGAAATATTAATGCAGTGCCAAGATCCTCAGAACGAACAATGTCACTTTAAAAATAATTAATTGTTTCGAAGAAGTGATAAATCATTGGTGTCGGTGCATAGCCTGCGTGTCAATGACCCTGGTCATTAGCCAGGCGTTTGACACAGTTTGTATAACAATAAAGGTTTTTGCACTTCTCAATTTCATTCAATAATAGAAGTAAACACTTTTGAATTGGTGAGAGGAAGCTTTAAGTAACGAATACTACCGCCTCTAATCTTGCGTGTTTATATTATCTTGGCTGAATTATTTTCAAGCACTAAAATACTCTGTGACGTGGCGGTGGTGCATTTGACTGCTACACAGTGAGCGCGGGTTCGTTTCCCGCAAATATTTGCAAATATTTGTATGCTGGGTATTGTTATGCCTCGGAGAGGCCTAAATTACCTGCTGTAAAGATGCCCCAGATTACCTATGGAATCATATGCAAACTCGTACTGCCGAACCTGTTGGTATCCTATAATGCCCTTCTTGATCCCTATATTGTAGCAGCTTGTAGAAAACATACATACATACATACAATCACTCCTTTTTGACGACCTCCGTGGCGTAGCGGTAGAGCATTCGACTGCTATGCAGGGGACGCGGGTTCGATTCCCGCTCAGTGCATATATTTGCATCAGTATCGAAATAAACGGGATACCATGTTTCATTGTTTTGAGTTTCCGATATTTCGGCGCTGTTGGAAGCACCATCATCACGGAGGAACAGGAATAGTGGATATCAAAATATCTGAAACTCAAAACAATGAAACATGGTAAATATCCCATTTATTTTGATACTGATATCAAGGATAGCCGTGGTCGTATGCCACTTAGTCTAACAAAACAATACATTGTAAGGAAAAGTGGCATACGACCACGGCTATCCTTGATATTTTCTTATTTAATACTTTTTAAAACGTGATTGTGTTGAGGTATTAAGAGACTCTATTTAATGTTCTCCAATCTTCAACACACATGAACACCCCAACTAATTGGCAACGTAAACTATATTTTACAATATCATTAAGAATAAATACACGAGATGAGAAATCCTTTCTTCAAGTGTTTGTCTGTCTTTAGTCATACGTTTCAATCATTGTAACATCTTTAGAAACAGTGCAGTCAGTTCTATAGCTACCAAACTATGTCTGATAGAATTCATTCAAATATTAAAGTAATGTATATGAAAAGATGTCCTATTTCATATTCATAAAGATGCTTACTCGCTGGGAGCATGTCTGTAATGTAACCTTATGGACTTGAGAGTCAATGAATGAGTAATCAAAATACTACAGTACACAACCTGTAATGGATTGATTTGGCGTGTTGATGACATCCTAAAGTACCTACTCGATGACAATAGGCTCGATAATACGTGGGACTGAAAATCATAGTTATCGAAATGTGGGTGTTAATACACATCTGCCAACTCCTAGAAATATGCAACCTGTTATGATACAATTAAAGTTATTACGTCAGTGAGGGCAGACAAACGAGTAACAAAATCGAATCTGAACCACGTAAATGCTTATCGGTTTAGAAGGCGGTATTGTTTTAATCGGAGGTAGGACACCACGGTATTTCCGTCCCATTTGTGTAGTCTGGCTGGAGAAATAACTCCGCCTACAGAATACCACGGCCATAATAACCTCCTGCTGTGTTCCCAGCGGTGAGTAGCGAAACCAGAGCTCACTGGAATGTTTTGTGCTGTCAGTAGGTAGACCAAAGTCTTGTTCTGATTTTGTGTTCTGCACTGACGGCACAGAAAATCTCTGTTCTTACAGGGTCAGCAGTATGAGTGTGACTCCCTTAGTGTTACACACGTCCACACAACACAACCACTTTCCATTAGGTGGGCCATGTGCTAGTCTGCCACATAAGCTATATGAAAAAATACGCCATGACAAGAATTTGCTCAAATTCAAATATGAAGTGTTACATTACAGGTAGACGCATCCGGTGTAGCAGTACCTTAACATTTTAAAAACTGACGTTGTAAGGAAACACATAGAAGTTTCAACTTTCAGTAATATAATTTATCTATATATTAAATTTTAGTGCCCCAGCAAAGAATACATCTATATTCCTCAAATGCATATTGTATGGCTATACAAATATACAATAAACTGCCAGTTGGTGTGCGAGCGCTACCTATGACTAAATTTAAATTCAGCATATTTAATTTCTTAGTAGATAAGTGTTTTTATTCAGTGAGGGAATATATGGATAGCAAATTTAATTTTAAGGACATTTGACTGATGTAAAACAAATAAATGACTAATAAAATAAATAATTATTGATTGCATGCGTGATATATTTGATATTATTATCGTAAAATTTAAATTATTATTGTAAAACGTAATAGAAATAAATAATTAATTGATTGCATGAGTGACATATTTGACATTACTATTGTAAATCTTAAATATTATTATTATAAAATTTAATATTTCTACACCAGGGTATGGTAGAATATGTTTGAACAAGTGAAATAACATAAAGACCTCAATGTACCATATTCTTAGAAATAAATTATTATTATTATTATCTCTAGCAAGTTCACTGTCCCGTACCCACCATTTTTCGTATTGTTTTTATACAGCGTTGTCTGAGTACTGATATAGTATATTTTGTAAGTAATTCAGGTATCTTAATTTATGTTAAGATATATAAGAAAGAGTAGATTTAGGGCCACCCCATCTCTTCCCATGCGGTGTCGCACAAAGCGACAAAGGGACAGGGCTGTAGAACATCGGGCAGATATATACAGCCCAGACTCAGCCTCAGATGTATGGCTCGAGTCAACAACAGTGCCCGGAATACGGCAATAGGCTTACCTAGGGGGTAAGCCTATTGCGTATACGTGGGATCGATTACAATTATTGGTGAAATGTAAGTGTTAATTCACATCTGCCTAACCCTCCAGGGACAAAGGCGTGAATATGTGTGTTTGTATGTTAAGATATATTTTTTGCATCTGGCTTTTTGTGACGTACGTATTAAGGAGGTAGTACACGGCGGTATTTCCGCCTAATTGAGTAGTCCGACTGGGGAAGTACCTCCGCCCTACAGAATAGTGCGGTCATAATAACTTCGTGTTGTGTTCCCAGCGGTGAGTAGGGTAGCCAGAGCTCACTGGAGAGTTTGCGTTGTCAGAGGGAAGACGAAAGGCTTGCCCTGCTTTGTCTTCTACACTGACGGCACAAAAACTCTGTGCTTACAGGCTCGGCAGCGCAAGTCTGACTCCTCTGGTGTTATCAGCTGGGCCGCGTGCTTGTCTGCCACCTAAGTAGTATAAAAAAAACGTATGTTAGTAACTATAACACTAGACGTGGTAATTAACCTATAAAGTAATAGACAGCGAATAGACAATTGTTTGACTTATGTTATTTTTAAACTTTCGCGGTGTGAATATCATTATTATACTAGGTATCGGGACTTCTCGCGAATTATTTCTTGGAACTTACTATTTCTGCCGACGTTTCGGATGCGTTGCAGTACCCGTGGTCACGACTTAACTTGACTAGTCTTCGAACGTCGAGATGTATGCGGGGAACATTTTTTGAGCGCCTACCCACCATTACACTTATTATGAACGGTTAGGCTGGCGACACACCACACTCACTCTGTCAGTTTTTAACGGTACTGTGTTTTTTGGTTTTAATACTCGTATCTTAATCACTGGATTCCAAGTTCCGGATAGCTTGAATCCATCTTTCCTTTGCTTCACGCACAATCCGTGAATAGTAGTGGCGATCAGTGTAGAGGACTTTGGGTTGATGAAGCTCAATCCAGTGATTGGTACCCGCCGATTTGTTGAACTGACGGTTTTTCACAGCTGCGATATGTTCTCTGACTCTCTCTGCAATGGTTCGCTTGGTCTGGCGTCGTGTGTATAATTAACTATTTTGAGTAGGTCAGACAATGATTAGAGCTGTCGTGTTGCATGTGTCGTGTTTGGTCTCGAAAACCACAGACAAAAGCGAAGATACGAATTTTAAAGTACGGCTGTAGGATGGAATTTTTCTATGAGAAGAGGGATAGGTCTGTTCTACATCCGATAAAAAAACAACCCGTGAAAAAATGCACGCTTAGAGGTAATAGGTTAATACACCTCTGTCTACCTTTTTGAGTATATACAAGCGTGAATATATGTGTGTAAAAATAAAATTGGAACTGTTTTATATGTTCAAAAAATGAAGACTCCGTGACAGGTTATAGGTAAGAATTTTGTTTTATACCATTTAAGTGGCGGACAAGCACACGGCCCATCTGATGGGAAGCGGTTTCCGTGGCCTATGGACGTATGCAATACCAGTTACACTTGTGCTACCATTTTTTATTCTAACCTAAGTTACAAATAGCTAAGCTATGTTTAGTTTGGGTCTCTATGAGATTGTCTTAGAATAATAGTGTTTCAATATCAATCACCGCGGTAGCCTAGTGATATGGGTAATGTACTGCTGAGACGAGGTTTCGGGTTCGATCCCAGGTTTTACCATGGCACACACCAATGACTTATCGATGCTTTTCGAAGTTATTCGTGTATTTATCGCAGGTTTATAAGTGCCCGGTTAATGTCATTAGGCTCGCCACCTATTACATTGGGACCTAAACATAAACTGGCGAAAGGGTGCTAGCACCTCTGCCTGCACCTTCGGGGATATTGGCGTGAATTTATGTTATGTTATCTATAATATAGCACCAGTAGCTTCAAGATTAAGTAATCGGTATTACAGTCAAAGGGTCTAAAGTTCAAATCGTGGCTACTAAATTACCGGTATGCATAAAATGGCGCACATTAGGAGAGGTCTATGTCCAGCAGTGGACTGCAGTGGGCTAATTGATATATTACCAAGATGAACATATTCCTAACGCAATTTGAGTTCACGGGAGCGGTTAGCAGGAATACTCCATTAAAAAAACTGTCTGGATTCAGTAAGCAGTAGTTATTGATATCAATTTAGTCAAGATACAAATAGCAGAGTAGAATTTGGACCACCCCATCACATCCCATGCAGTGTCGTACAAAGCGACTATGGGATATGGCTGTTTAACAGCAGACAGATATATACAGCCCCGACTCAGCCTCAGATGCATGATTCTAGTCAACAATAGTGCCCGGAAAACGGCAGTATTACGTGGGTCCGAATGCAATTATTGGTGATATATAGGTGTTAATTCGCCTCTGCCTAGCCCTTCAGGATAAAGGCGTGATTATATGTATATATGTACAGCGTATCGGGTAAAGCGCACACCGCAACACTTTGATCTTTTCACGGTATTCACTGCGATTATATTGAATTATTCAGAACTCACCCACGCTTCCATAATGCGGTATTATGTTTTATTTATTTGAAACCCTTACGTTAAAGCGTGTTCGTAAATAAGATTGTTTACGTATTGAACGTTTCTGTGGTAAAGTTTCGTGTTGTTTTCGTCTTGTTTGATGTAGATCAATGCGTTCTCTAACACGGGTGAACGTTATTTTTTTAAAGTGCGGAAATCCACTTGGATACCAGCCCCCACCCCCCGTGGCCAGCGGGGTGGTTATGTCGGGCTCGAACCGACTAAAACTGCACGATCGTCTTGTGCCATCATTTGCCGAGGGTGAGGTAGCCCATGGCATATCCATCGCGCACCCTGACTGTCCCAGGGCTATAGAAGGGCTAATCGAGTGTGGGATAACGGCGTCACCATCTTTTCCCAATCAAGGGTGGACTGGCTTCAGAGGATATAAAATCTACGGGTTACGGGAAATAGCCTGGAGTGTGATATTACTGTACAAAGTGTACAGTAGCTGACTTTCAAATCAAATCAAATCAAAGCATTTATTATGCATAACATATAAGCTTGTAAAAGATACATTTTCTCTTCTCTGTGGCGTAGCGGTAGAACATTCGAGTGCTACCCAGGAGGCGCGGGTTCGATTCCTCCTCAATAAAAGTATTTGTATATACGCATATATATATTTGCATTGGTCTGGGTGTTTCTATGTATAATATGTATGTTTTTACAAAAAAGTATCTAAGCATGTTTATCCACATTCTAGATACCATAACACAAGTTAGTAAAGCTATGCTTACCGTGGGTCTAGCGTTGTGTAGAATGTTGTAGAATATTTATTATTATTTATTATCTTCTATACAAAAATGTCAAATATGTTTCGCAGATTCTCTGCGTGCAAATATATCCATTTAAAATGTTACATATTTGATTGATAATTGAATTGTATTAAGATTATAAATGAAATGTCAATTAATGTCAATATTTAGTGTCAAGAATACATGCAAGTATACATATTTAATAAAAGAATACACTATACTATCAATAATCACACAAACAATAATAATCTTATATGTATTACAACCTTTTCAAGGTGTGCAAATATTTAAATATTATCTACACATGCAACATTTCAATTAGAGAGCATCCATTCATATATTTTAATTGCAAACTTAATGTCAGAAATTTAATAATGATAATAGCAAATAAGAAGAATGTTATAATGATAGTAAATGTCAAATAACATGAGCATAATAAAAAAGAGGAGTTACTCTCGCACTGCCAACTCAGTAAGCCTTTGGTCTTCCCACTGACAAAACAAAAACTCTCCAGTGAGCTCTGGCTACCCTACTAACCGCCGGGAATACAACACGAGGTTATTATGTAAGGCGGATTTAGAAATTAGATTTATAACTCTTTCTTCTTGTGACGGCCCTGGTGTTGCATACGTCCATAAGCCACGGTATGCTCGTCTGCCACCTAAGTTGTATAAAAAAAAGTTGATTCATTGCATTACCTTCCATATATACATACATAAATATATTAACACCTTTATCCCCGGATGGTTAGGGAGAGGTAAGTTTACACCCACATTTCACCATTGTATTTGATCCCACGTAATAGGTAGTGAGCCTATTGCTGTTTTCCGGGTACTATTGTTGACTCGAGCCATGCATCTGAGGCGGAGGCTGGGCCTTTATATATCTGTCTGATGTTAAACTGCCCTATCCCTTACCTATCCCTCTACTCTACCTGTGCTTCCTTTTACCGGTAATAGGCAAGTGAAAAGTAAACATTTACACGTTTCCTAAGCGTAATAAGAATCTTATGCGCGGTTGCATCAAACGTTGTTAAAAATTCTCGAAAGTTCGCCGTCATATCCTCAATATCACGATGAAATTATACGAGCGCATTTTGTGGACGGCCACGCAGTGCTTTGTTTTAAATGTTGAAAAACCCAAATAGAACTAGAAACCTGTCTAAACCTACGCATGTGTCTAGTTCCTTATCTTCAAACTATTGCGAGAATAACTGTATTACACAATCTCAAGATCAAGTGGAACTATATTATTTTCTGGCGATAGAACCAGACTCTATATATAGGTACTTTGATATATTCATAGGATATTCTTCGGTTATATTCATTTGAGACTTAATATTCTTGGTCGATGAACGACCTCCGCTCCCTATGAGTGCAGGCCTGGAGGTGACGGGCGGAGCCGCATATCACCCTAACAGGCCGCGGCGGTGCGCCTTTCCGTTTCGAGGAAGGCTAGATCGAGAGAGATGGCGCTGGGTCGGCCCTGTAGAAACCTAATACCCTTGAATTCTTGAAGAACTCCATATTGTAGTCGCTTGGAAAAACCACAGCAGGGAGTTCATTCCACCAGCTAGTGCTATGATTTTAAGGGTAGGACTTGACTCTCTTTCTCTCTCTGTTCTTACAGGGTCGGCAGCCCGAGTTTGACTCCCCTGCTGTTACACGCGTCCATAGATCACGTTAACCACTTTCCATCAGACGGGCCTTGTACTTATCTATCACCTAAGTAAGTGGTGTATAAAAAATGTATTGTAATGTGCTTAGTGTGTACATACAAAACATCCGCCCGTATGTTTCCATCGCTAATTAGGCGAGCTCGTTTCATCTTACTTTGTCACTCTGTTCGCGGAAAAATGCAGTTTAACAAAGGGAAAATAAGTCAAAGGGAGGTATTATACTTGCATCTCGATTAACGTACGGCGGTAGGTGAGGGACTTTGACTCATAATAATTAGTAAAACAAAGAGCTGGCTGAGGTTTTGTTTCAAATGTATGCTTCATGATAAAATTCTTTTGAAAGTTGTTTATTTTTTACCCGGCTGCGGTGAAACAATAAAATGAGGTTTCTTCGTCATGGTAAAACGTTTATAAAGTTTAGGTATCTTGGTAGAGTATTACCAGGGTTGTTAAGATTTTTAGGTGCGCAAAATTACCCATACCACTAGGCTACCGCGATTCAGAAGCGGTACAGAAGTATTATAAAATAAAAAATTAAAAGTCTTAATGATCCTGAAAGAATACATTGCAGAAGCGTTTTATAGTGATTACGATAACATAACACCAGCGACCATGTTAAAAGTAAATATTTGTGAAACGGTAACAACAGTATTTGCCCAGAAACGAGCTGGTAATGATAATATATCATGCAAACAAATGCAGAGGACACGTTGAGGATGCAGTCGCTTTCACCTTGAAATACAAACATTACATTACTTTGACAGTACCGAAAACCATAATGTACTTAATATACATAAACTTGAAGGAGGAGGCGGGGCGGGAGCGGCAGCGGGAGCGACGAAGGATCGCAAGACAAGCTGCCCGCGTACGAAGGCAACTCGGGCGTCGGAGGTCGATGAACGACCTCCGCCCCCCATGAGCGCCGGCCTGGGGGTGACAGGTGAAGCCGCCTGTCACCCTGGCAGAAGCAGGCCGCGGCGGTGGCGCGCGTGGCGCGCCTCCCCGTTTCCGGGGACGAGTTGGGGACTCTGTAGTCCCCACACCCGAGAAGAGGGCCAGATCGTGAGAGATGGCCCTGGGTCGGCCGGGGTGCGAGGGATATGCCTGTCAACCTCACCTTCGGCAACCAAAACGACCCACAGGCGGCGTGCGTTTTAGTCGGTTCGAGTCCGACATAACCTCCACCGGTTCCGGTGGGGAGGTATCCGTGGGGATTTTGCGCACGTAAAAAAAAAAAAAAAAAAAATATACTTAAACTACAGCATAAACCCTAGGTCACATTTTGAAACTAGAGATCGCTCTGGATCGGTCCGTCAGTTTTTAGGAAAGCCACGACGGTATTTCCGTCCAATTGAGCAGTCCGACTGGGGAAGTACCTTCACCCTACAGAATACCGCGGCTATAATAACCTCGTGTTGTATTCCCAGTGGTAGCCAGAGCTCACTGGAGAGTTTTTATACTCTCAGTGGGAAGACCAAAATCTTGTCCTGCACTGACGGCATAGTAACTCTTCTGCTTACAGGGTTGGCAGAGCGAGTGTGACTCCCTTGATGTTGCACACGTCCATAGGCCACGGTAAACACTTTCCATCGGGTGGGCCGTATGCCTGTCTGCCGATCAAGTGGTGTAAAAAAAATCAAACGTTATCATAGTTCAAAATTCTGCAGAAAGAAATCTAGATCTAATTGACAACCGCGGTAGCCTAGTGGTATGGGTAATGGACTGCTGAGACGAGGTTTCGGGTTCGATCCTAGGTTTTACCATGGCACACATCAATGACTTTTCGATGCTTTTCGAAGTTATGTGTGTATTTATCGCAGATTTATAAGTGCCAGGTTAATGACAATTGGCTCGCCACCTATTACATTGGGACCTAAGCATAAACTGGTGAAATGTGGGTGCTAGCACCTCTGCCTACCCCTTCAGGAATATAGGTGTCAGGTTATGTTATGTTAGATCTAACTGCAGTTTATTCTATCCTCACATCAGACACAAATCCAATATTTCTAGACATGACACAAGCCAGTCTAGAGCGTAAGCAAAAAACTAAACGCACAGACAATGCCCCAGAACTCGTTTAGAATTCTTGTTGCTATCGTCACCAGACACGTTGAAACTGAAAGTAGCCCCTGTCCACGTCTGTCTGGCTGTCTAAGCCGTCTGCCCGAAGATGATATTCAAGCCATTCAAATGTTTAATCTAGACAAATAGTTAATGACCGATTTCTAACGCGTCTGCGAGCTGAGCTGTAAAGTTAACACTATAATGGTGGAGTGTCAATGCTTATGAAATGTATTCTTTGCTGCTTCTTGCTAAGAATAAATAGGTTAACTGTAAATTTTTCTTTTTTATTTAGTTTTATATGCATTATGTATATTAATGTTTTATTAGAAGATGTGGTGATGAGAATTGAGAGAGGAATGTTAAGATGGTTCGGTCATGTTGAGAGAATGAATGAAAGAAGATATAGAGAAGTAGGTGTATGAGGCTAGTGTGGATGGTACCGTCGGAAGAGGAAGACTTAGGCGCACATACTCGTACCAGGACCAAATCGAGGAAGTTTTAGGAAAGGGGCAGGTTAGGAGGGTACTCCGACGAGCATGCATGAATAATGTAATGAGAGTGAATGAAGCGAGAGTAGTATCTCAGGATCGTAGCAAATGGAGATCCGTGATCTCTGTCTACCCCTATGGGAGACAAGCGTGATTTTATGTATGTATGTATGTATCAAAAAACTATCAAAAAACTATCTGATGTACACAACTTTAATACGAGAAATAAAGATAAACTAGTTGTACCAAAACTTAGGCTTCACAAGGTTGGTGATTCATTTGTAGGCAGCTGCATAAAAATATTTAATAAAATTCCTCAGGACTTGATTAATATGCCAATAAATAAATTTAAAATAGAAGTGAAAAAAACTTTAATGAGTAAAGGTTACTATAAAGTGGATGAGTACCTTAATGATGTCAATGCGTGGTCAACATAAGTCTCTTGCTTGCTCGCACAAAATAAATTGTAAACAAAACAAATTTATAAAAGAAAAATAAACTAGTTCTAATGTAGTTCGCTGAGTTTCTTGCTGGTATCTTCTCAGTAGAACTAATCTACCGAACCAGCGAAAGAATCATTTTCCAATGGTTTATTTTTAATTATTTAATATTTTTATATTATTTCTTGACATACATATTTGTAAAATTTTGACGTTCATATGTGCTCTTTATGTGCCTAAACTGAATAAATGAAATTGATTCTTTGATTCTTCTTTGATATGTTTTAAGAATTATGCAAGTTAGGAGAAACGCTTATTCAGGTTGAATTTTACTTGATTGTAACATTTTTTCGCCACCAAGACGTTTCGTGATATTTTTTATTATACCACTTGTTTTGCAGACAAACACATGGCCCAGCTGATGGAAAGTGGTTACCGTGGCTTATGGACGTATGCGACATCAAGGGAGTCACACTAGCGCTGCCAACCCTGTAAGCACAGAGAGTTTCTGTGCCGTCAATGTAAAAGACAAAGCAGGACAAGCTTTAGGTCATTCCACTGATTATTTAAATATGTATTCGTAATATAAAAGAGTTATTTTGACTTGTCTAATGATACTTTTTACCACACTCTGAGTCGAAACCTATTTTACGAGTAATATGCTGTTGAACAAAATTATAGTTGAGGCACTTAGCGAAAGCATTAAACTTTTATTGTCAAATGTCCATTATTTAACAAATTGAATTTATAGTCGTTTACCAATAATCGATAGGTCATAGACTAGCTAGAACATGGACTGAGGGCGGTGAACTCGACATATAAATATATGTATATATGTTTGTTAGAGCCGCGTGGTTCCCGGCAGAGTAGAAAATTGACCATGCCATCTTTTCCCATCCGATGTCGTACAAGGCGACTAAGTGATAGGGCTGTTTAACATCAGACAGATATATACAGCCCAGACTCAGCCTCAGATGCATGGCTCGAATCAACAATAGTGCCCAAAATACGAAAATAGGCTCACCCCATATTACGTGGGACCGAATTCAATTATTGGTGAAATGTGGGTGTTAATTCACCTCTGCCTAACCCTCCGGGATTAAATGCCTGATTATGTGTGTATATGTAAAAAATAAATAACCTTCAGAGCCGCCACAGGTACAAGATAAGGGTCGAGACCCCTCGAAGTTTTCTTTTTAAAGAATATTGGTAATTTTTTAGTTTTTAGTAAATTATTAGTATGTGCCCTACCACCAAGCTGGAGAGTAACGTTGCTACCTCTCGATCGTAAAGCCAACTTATCAACCACTAAGCACTTATGAAAATCAAATTAAACCACTCCGAGTAGGATAACAACTGAGATTATGACTCAGATAATGATTGTAAATCATCAGATACTCAACATAATATTGCATGCTATCAGTATTTTGTCGAAAATGTCTCGGGTGAGATTGATTATCCATACATACAAATAATCACACCTGTATCCCCAAAAGGTTAGGCAGAGGGGAATTAACAAACACGCATTTCACCTTTCATTGTATTAGGTCCTACATAATAGGGGGTGAGTCTACTGCCGTTTTCTGGGCAATATTGTTGTCTCGAGCCATGCTTTAGAGGCAGAGTTTAGGCTGTATATATCTGTTTGATGTTAAACAGTATCTTTTAGTCGCCTTGTACGACACGACATGGAGAGAGATGGGGCAGGGCCAAATTTGATTCTGCCGGCAATCACGCGGCTATGGTCTAAATTCTACTCTGCCGGATACCACGCGGCTGTTAATACACGTCACTCTTCCCTTCATGGATTTACATGCGTAAATATTATGGACGAGTATATAAATCTCAAAGAGTACGCACTACAATTGCATAACTTATTTCCTCTAGACCTCTTCCATTATCGAACGACAAGACTTACGGTGACACGCCAACGCTACGTGATGAATGTTCAGCTTTTGGCTACAAATTCAATGTGTGTACTACTGATTAGTCTGTGTTTCAGGCAATCTGTAGCCTGGAAATATTTGAGTATTCAGTTAAATAGGTCCCTTCCATTGTAGACACTACATTATCACGTTGTAACTTAACATAAACTCATAAACTCACGCCTATATCCCCGAAGGGGTAAGCAG
The DNA here is from genome assembly GCA_963662185.1 of Eilema griseolum. NCBI lineage: Eukaryota > Metazoa > Arthropoda > Insecta > Lepidoptera > Erebidae > Eilema > Eilema griseolum. The sequence continues at coordinate 22,473,140 of OY759248.1, read as the reverse complement.
AGGTACTAGCACCCACATTTCGCCAGTTTATGTTTAGGTCCCAATGTAATAGGAGGCGAGCCTATTGCCATTAACCGGGCACTAATAAACCTGAGGTAAATACACACATAACTTCGAAAAGCATCGATAAGTCATTGGTGTGTGCCATGGTGAAACCTGGGATCGAACCAGAGACTTCGTCTCAGCAGTTAATTATCCATATTACTAGGTTACCACGGTTACTAGGCACGTAGTAACGGTTGAGATAAAATCATATTCTGTCCTCTGTGGATGAGGTAGTATACTTTTAACAGTAAAAATGTGTAACGCAATTAAGGCAAATTAGTACTATTGGTTACAGCTGGAGTAGAATCCTCACTCCATCACTTCCCGTGGATGTCATAGAAGGTAACTAAGAAATAGCCCTATCCCTTAGTCGTCAACATTATAGGGTTCTTTAAAAGAAGCATTAGAAGATTTTTTCGGGGTCGGCAGCGCGAGTGTGACGTTCCTAGTTTTGCACACGTCCATAGGTCACGGTAACCACTTTACATCAGGTTGGCCACGTGCTTGTTTGCTACCTAAGTTGTATAAAAAAAAACATATAGCCCATGAAAATTTGCTCGCTTTATGGTAATAGGTTTACGGCCTATTACTTACTACTAAACTTATATTTGGTGAAATGTCGGTGTCAATATACCTCTGCGTACACCTTTGAGAATTTGCAGTTGTGAATGTATTTATGTAATAATAATAATAATGAATATTCTACAACATTCTACACAACGCTATCTAGACCCATGGTAAGCATAGTTTAACTAGCTTGTGTTATGGAATCTAGAATACGGATAAACATACTTAAATACTTTTTTTTTGTAAATACATACATATTATACATAGAAACACCCAGACCAATGCAAATACCCATATTCATGCATACAAATATTTGCACTGAGCGGGGATCGAACCCGCGCCTCCTGCGTATCAGTCGCGTTCACTACCGCCACGCCACAGAGGTTGTCCTCACTTAACAACACAGATGAATTCTGTATAAATAAACATACAAAGAAAGTAAAATTTCCAAAATACAAACCATTCGTTTCAATACATATGCAACAGGACAACTCAAATGCAAAATATCGTTGCAAAACGAGTTGTATTCAAAATAAATATTGCGAAATTTTGCACATTGCAACAGACAGACCGAAAACATATATTTTGCCGTTGTCCAAATGACAGCGGCTCACAATTGGCGTGCCGACTGCATACATAAATGCATTTTGAAGAGCCCCGCCTTCTTTGCTTAATAACACTAATTCGATCACGTCTGTCCGTCTGCCATCGTTGCAAGATGATTGTAAAGGAGAATTTCGTATACTCAAGGTTTGACACAGTAGCTCAGTGGTGAGACCATTCCCCTGTAAAAGTCATGTCGTGGATTCAAGTCCAATCTGAGCATTCACTTTTTTCATTCTTGATCGGTTTGAATATTTAGCATAGGTACATACTAATTCCTTTATATTTAAAAATAAAATCTAACAATATATGTGTTTAATAATAAGGTAGGACACGGCGATATTTCGGCCCAATTGAAAAGTCCAACTAGGGAAGTACCTCCGCCCTACTCCGCGGTTATAATAACTTCATGTTCTGTTCCCAGCGGCGAGTAGGGTAGCCAGAGCTCACTGGAGAATTTGTGCTGTCCTCTACACTGACGGCACAGAAACTCTGTGCTTACAGGGTCGGTAGCGCGAGTATGGCTTCTCTGGTGTTACACACGTCCATAAGCCACGGTAACCACTTTCCATCAGGTGGACCCGTGCGCTTGTCTGCCACCTAAGTGGTATAAAAAATATCTGTCAATGAATATATTTTTAACCCTGGATACAAAAAAGGAAGTGTTTGTTATATTTATTGTTTTAATATTTAATATTTGTAATTTAATATTTTTGTACAGTTATTTATTCAAGTTATTTTTTGGTCTGGCATGTTTATTATATATGTCATAGCATATACTTAGTCTTATATATTAACGTTTACTTCTTTACCAAATACGCACAAAGAAAACTAAAGTTTTACTCATCGTGATCGCACGTAATGTCTTTGGAAATCACGAAAACCCTTAATGTAAAGTTAGTGAATCGGGCCCCTGAGCGGGTATCGAACTTGCTACCTTATACCGACTGTGACGACATAATGTAATAGTCGAACATTTTACCACTATTCACACAGGTTGTTGTTACAGGTAATCATACGCTTTTGCCGATAGTATGAGGGCCACCAACTGCACACTGGTACAGCAAGCTAAAACGGAAAGTTACTGAGATTGGCACTTTAATCTAGAGAGATTATATGCCATAACTGCAAAAACCACAGAAATAATCAATCAATTGACCTGGCCTAACATTGTACCTACACCAATCTCCCGATGTGCGACTGTAGTCTTTTTTTATTAAACCACTTAGTTGGCAGACAAACACACGGCCCACCTGATAGAAAGTAGTTAACGTGGCCTATGTACGTGTGCAAAATCAAAGGAGTCACACTCGCGCTGCCAACCCTGTAAGCACAGAGAGTTTCTGCGCCGTCAGTGTAAAAGACGAAGCAAGACAAGCTTTTGGTCTTCCCACTGACAGCACTAAAACTCTCCAGTGAACTCTGGCTACCTTACTCACCGCCGGGAACACAACTCAAGATTATTATGGCCCCAGTAGAATACCATAAATACCATAAATAGGGCGGAGGTACTTCCCCAGTCGGACTGCTTAATTGGGCGGAAATACCGCCGTGTCCTACCTCCTCGACCCGATCTCCCAATACCCGATTCTCCGCCTTCCGAATTCAGTCCCAGCCGTCTTTTGCAGGTCGTCAGTACATCTGGCTAGGGGGTGTCTTACCTTCCGTTAGCCTTCACGCGCTCCACTTTAGAACTCGTTGCCTCCAAGGGCCATCGGTCCTTCAACAGATAGTTAGAATGACCCAAAAGTAAATATCAAGTAGCCAAATAGCATTGCAAATTATGTAGAACATCTTTATAGAACGCTATCGATAGCTATCGGGTACTTCTTGATTTTACTACCTATCCTGTTCACTGATACCCGTAAAAATATCCATCACAGCGATAATATTGATATCGGTAATGATATCAGGGTATAAATAACTGAATTTACGAGACATATCTAAGGCTCTGTTCTTTAAGGCTTATTCCTTTTAAGTAAAGACTTCTATAGGGTGTGCCTTGAAAGTTATAAATTTATTTTCACATATATTTCGAAACGGCAGCCGCATTGATAGTAGTTGATAAAGTAACCTCATTCTCATTGAAGTAAATAAATATTCTTACGGGTATTTTAGATTACTTATACTGTTGATTGGTGTCACTTGATGGAATTTGTTTTTACATATATTGAGAATACGCTTGTACTTTTTCAACAATATTTTTTATTAGACCTGACCGGTTTCGCCTTACGGCATCCTCAAAGGCCCGATCCAGTGTCCTTAAAGACCGGCTGATCGTTAAAACACTCATTTTAGATCCACTTTAGTACCTTAATTTTTAGCTACATTGAGTAACAAACATCGAAACCAGTAGCAAGAGTCACGTCAATATCATGATACGTTTGGATGAGGGGACGTTAATGTGACTTGATCCGAAATTTTAAATATATTTATATGAGTTATTATTTAAAAATGTAATTTGTATTTAATTTCACTTTAATCACGCTGGCCAAACGGTTTGGTACAGGGTTTTGTTTCGAGTTTTCCTTCTCTGGCAGTGATATGATATCGTCTGCGTCTGTTAGTCGCCTTTTACGAAACCCTTCGGATGTGATAGGGTGGTGATACTTGTATTCTTTCTCCATCACCATACGGATTCACCTCACTGATTTAAACATAAACACAAACTGCAATTTTTACGAACCAGGGGACTGCCATCTGACTTCCACAACCAGTTGACGATATCGAAGTTCTGTGGTTAGACTAGTGGGACTTTTAAGGGCTCTAACAATCCGGATAACAGAGGTAGAACACGACTTTGTTCCCGTCCCAATTGAGCAGTCCGACTCCTCCCCATAATAACCTCGTCTTGTGTTTCCGACGATGAGTAGGTTAGCCAGAGCTCACTGGAGTGTTTATTTCCTGTCAGTGGGAAGACCAAAGGCGTACTGCTTTGTCTTCTGCACTGACGGAACAAAAACTCTCTGTTTTTACAAGGTCAGCAGCACAAGTGTGACCCCCCTGGTCCACTTTCCATGGGTTATGTGCTTGTCTGTCATCTTAGTAGTACACAAAATATCCGCAGGAGTAAGAAAATCTGTCGAGTGAACACATCTCATGCTCGAGCAGCCAAAATAATCAAAATACAGATGTAACCGTAATCTCACACTGAAATAATAACATACACAGCAATAAAAAGCACGTATTAGACCGACCCCCTACAATATTCCCGGAGTAATAGCCCCGGCAATAAAATTAGGCTTTCATTTCACAGGACGTTTGTCAATATACCAATATAATTCAAATTACAGTGTGTGTTAACCCTTAATAAAGAGTGCCATGCAATTTTCAACCTTATGTTGAAAGCGTTTGGTGTATATTGTAATTTTGGAATCTGTATTGTTAGGCAGTGTTACAAGGGCTAGTCAAATAGGAAAATGTGTAACCAATTGGTTGCTGAAGAGTGTTAGATCTATTTTATGGTCATTAAGTTTAAATTTGTATGACAACGGGTGGTCATGGTTCAATTAAAGGCCGGTCAATTGCGAGTTGGACTAACAATCCAAGGGTACCGTACAAAATTGAATTTAGGGACGAACTTATGCTACATAAACCGCAATATATTTTGATTGCGTTGACTTAGAAGTTTGATTTTTGCACAGTTTTAATACGTTACAGACCTGTGTATGTGGTACGAATTTCAACTTGATACCTTGATGAAGAAAAAGGTCTTGATAGACAGACAGATGCATAGACTGACGCATAACATTCATACATGTAATCACACCTTTATCCCCGGAGGGATAGGTAGAGGTGAATTAAAACCCACATTTCAACAATAATTAAATTCGGTCCCATGTAATAGGGGGTGAGCCTGTTGCCGTATTCTGGGCACTATTGTTAACTCGAGCGATGCATCTGAGGCGGAGTCTAGGCTGTACATATCTGTCTGATGTTAAACAGCCCTATCCCTTAGTCGCCTTTACGACACCGCATGGGTAGAGATGGGGTGGCCCGAATTCTATTCTGCCGGGAACCACGCCGTTAATTAACAATTTCAAAATCCTAAATCCTACTCAAAGATACATATTACAAATGTGAAAAATTGTTAACATGTTTGGATATTAATTATTCAACCACGCTCTAACAGCTGAACGGATCTGAATTAAATTTAGCTCAGGAATGCATTATAGGTTGGCACCCATATCACTTTTTATCCCGGGAAGAGGTTCCTGGGTAGTGGGAATTCAGCTACTGTAACTCTAGAAGGTTGAAATTCCACCAGTGTGCTGAACAGTGCGGCACAGTGTGCTAGACAAATGTTTATTTAATTTAATTTATTTTTTTATTCAGACAGCTGTAGTACACACACATAAAAAGTAAACTTCTTCTTCTTTGAGTCAATGGCTAGGTCTGGCATATAATGGTCTTTTTTATACCACTTGGTTGGCAGACAAGCACTCGGTCCACCTGATGGAAAGTAGTTAACGTGGCCTATAGACGTATACTTAAACTCGCGCTGCCAACCCTTAAATTTTACTGGTCCAAGTTTGGCCACAGTAACAGCACTTTTAGTTGCTCTACAGAGGTCACCGGTGAAGGGCACATCGAGCAGGAACGTAGTGACATGCAACATAAACAATTAATTAGATTCTGTTGATAGGTTCACCAAGTTCTACGGTCAACATGTAACTTGGCGAGCCTAACCATCACAGCTCCTTCCATCCTGCCAGCGAATACCTTCAACATGCTGCTAGAGCTCAACTACAGCCTTTGCATCTACTAGAACACTCTTTAGCGCATAAGCGTATGGAGAGCAAAAAAGTTATCTCTGCCTCTCGCTGCTAACATTTCAGATGCACTGGAGTATCAAGGGAGCCCCAGCAGTACCCTAAAGGCGTTATTAATAATAAACTTGTATTAAAAATAAAGTTGGTAATTCGTTTGTAGGCAGCTGTATAATAATATTTAATGAAATTCCTCAGAATTTGATTAACATGCCACTAAATAAATTTAAAATAGAAGTGAAAAACTTAAATGAATAAAGGTTACTATAAAGTAAATGAGTATCTTGATGATGTGAATGCGTGGTCAACATAAGTCTCTTGCTTGCTCGCACATAATAAATTGTAAGCTAAAGCAAATTTAAAAAAGAAAGATAATCTAGTTCTAATATAGTTCTCTGAGTTTCTTGCATGCATCTTCTCAGTAGAACTAACGTACCGAACCAGCGAAATAATATTTTTCCAATAGTTTATTTTACATAATTTAATATTTTTATATTATTTCTTGAGATAATTGTAAAATTTTGACGTTCATATGTGCTCTTTATGTGCCTAAACTGAACTGGTTGACAATCCCATACTCACAGGTAGAGTGGAACCTCTTAGCCTTAGGAGGGATTTTGCCTCACCGTGTGTGTTCTACCGCCTATACAATGGTTTGTGCTCAGATGAATTGTTTGACATGATGCCCGTAGCTACATTCTATCATCGCACCTCTCGCCATAGGCAGGGAATTCATCCCCACACATTGCGACCTGAAACGGTGCGCACTGTGCGGTATGAAAGAAACTTCATCCCACGCACACTCAAGCTGTGAAATGACCTCCCGGCTGCGGTTTTCCCAAGCGCCTACAATATGGGGTTCTTCAAGAGGGGCATCAGAAGGTTTCTTCATGGTCGGCAGCGCGAGTGTGACACCCCTGATGTTGCATACGTCCATAATCCACGGTAACCGCTTCCCATCAGGTGGGCCATGTGCTTGTCTGCCAACTAAGTGGTATAAAAAAAAATAAAAAATGAAATTGATACTTTGATTATATTGCTCACGCATTGCGCTGTACGTATTATACATACGTTTCTGTGCACGAACAAATCAGTACGAGAGTCACATCCAAAACCAGTCTATCGTAATTGTTTTCAATTATGTCGTCCCACAATTATGCGACAACCAATAACTCATCGAACGTGATAACACATCCGAAAGAGAAAACTCGAAAACAATAAACTTCACAAGAGAAAAACTTGCAGTTATTTATGACGCTCTGTCGTAATGATGACGGGATGGATGTTAAGCATTTTTTATAAGTCATTATATGTACACAGTGAGCATACCGCGGAGCTGGTTAATAAATTAAGTTCGCCGGCCAAACGAGTCAATGATCCATACTTTGGTCATATGACAGTGGTACTTCAGAAGGTTAAAAGTAACCGATAAGAAATCGCAGATCAAAGATGTATGCGGTTTATGCCAGAGCATCGTGCGTGAATTATCAGGTTGGACTCTGATGTCTTGGTAGAGCCCCACAGACACCCTGTCCCTAAGGCCATGAGTGTTACACTAACCCAATAGACAAGTGGTGCAACATTAGTTGGCTAGACAGCCTTAAACGTTAGTGAATTCCCATATATTATTAATATTTTCTACTTTATTCCAACACCATTGCTAATCTAAAATAATAACCATTTTATTAAAATATCGTTGGGTGAAAAACACGTCATTTGCGAAAAAAAACATATCTAGGTATATTGTTTATCCGCATTTTAGAACCTGGGTGGTTCCCGGCAGAGTAGAACTTGGACCACCCCATCTCTTCCCATGCGGTGTCGTGTAAGGTGACTAAGGGATATGGCTGTTTAACATCAGACAGATATATACAGCTCCGACTTAGGTACAGATACAAGGCTCGAGTCAACAATAGTGCCCGGAAGACGGCAATAGGCTCACCCTCTACTACGTGGGGCCGAAAACAATTATTGGTGAAAAGTGGGTGTTAATTCACCTCTGCCTAATTTTTCGGGGATAAAAGCGTGATTATATGTTTGTATGTATGTAGAACCCATATTACAAGCTAGCTAAGGTATAAACTATGAGTTCAGCTACTGTTTTGTAGAATATCCTAGAAATATTACAAAACTATAATTTCTCATTTCCAAATTATAATATTGAGCACTAAATGTAGTCCAAGTTAATACTGTTTATTTCTAAAATTCCAAATAAAAAGTAACTAAAAATTCACTTCCGACTTTACCTTCGGCTATAAATCCGTCCAGTGTCATCCTTGCAGCACTAAAGCGGCGCGTGGGCAGCATACAAACGCATCTCTTCCGCGATATGACTCGACTTATTTCGCTTAATATAATAGCACTCGTAAAAGTGGTATAAATGATCACTTTGCGACGCTTTTTGTACGCATTTTGTATACGTGTTTTAAATTTATAGAATATTGCTAACGGTAGCTTAGTGGTATGGGTAATGAGCTGCTGAGACGAGGTCTCGGGTTCGATCCCAGGTTTTACCATGGCACATACCAATGACTTTTCGATGCTTTTTGAAGTTATGTGTGTATTTATCGCAGGTTTTTAAGTGCCCATTGGGACCTAAACATAAACTTGCGAAATGTGGGTGCTAGCACCTCTGTCTACCCCTTCGGGGATATAGGCGTGAAATTATGTTATGTTAATATTACTAAGTATATCAATATCTAAGTAAGCAGTAATCTGTCTCCGTAAATACTTGAAATGTCAAAGATAGCTTTGATTGTTATATAATATTATATACATACATATAATCACGCCTTTATCCCAGGAGGGTTAGGCAGAGGTGAACTAACACCCACATTTCCTCTATAATATTATATGCTGCTTGGTTCCCGGCAGAGTAGAATTTGGGCCGCCCCATCTCTTCCCATGCGGTGTCGTATAAGGTGACTAAGGGATAGGACTGTTTAACATCAGACAGATATTTACAGCCCAGACTCAGCCTCAGATGCATGGCTTGTGTCAACAATAGTGCCCGAAAGAAGGCAATAGGCTCGCCACCTGATTGGTGAAACGTGGGTGTTGGTTCACCTCTGGGCCCTAAAGATTGGCCCCGAAAGTGTTGGTCAGAGAGAGCTTATACATATTCAATACTCAATACATTTGTCGATATAGTGCGATACATATGTCAGAATACATTAAAGTGGTTCCTATTTAGTCAAGCGACTCCACACTGTACCATTTTTCTTCATTTTCCTTTAACACACTTTATCACACTAGCTGACCCGCCCCAGCTTCGCTGGTGGAATATTTTGAGACCTAATATCACCTATTTGAGCCCATAATTCTTTAGATTTCAAATAATATATAGGAATTTGCTGGATTTGTTGACATTTATTATCACTACTCCGCTCTCTCAAGTAGCAGCGTAATGATATATAGTCTAAAACAATCGACAATAAACGGGCTATACAACATATAAATAATTTTTGATTTGTACCAGTAATTCCTGAGATAAGCGGTTAAACAATTAAACAAACTCTTCAGCTTTATGATATTAATATAGATGTCTATTAAACGGTATGTGTGCACGTCTGTGCATTTATAAACAAAACAAGCGCACCAGTGTGCACTGCGTCATCAACCTTGAGATGTTCGCATTAAATCCGGAAACTCGTGCGCAAATTTATTTGACTCGTAAAATTAAACTTACAAAGATGTAATATTATAGAAGTGACGTGAGTGAATCACTAGCAGCTTGTTTGAGATTCTTTCGGGAATATATATACTTCTCTACTAATTTTATAAAGCTAAAGAGTTTGTTTGTTTGGTTGATCGCGTTAATCCCAAATACTACTGGTCCGAATTGAAAAATGACTTTAGTGTTGAATAGCTCGTTTATTGACGAAGGTTATAGACTAAATATCATCAAGATACTACTCAAAAGAGCGGATAGGTAACTATTAATGTCAAAAATGGTCACAGGAACATCCCACCCCGTTCCTAGACAAACCCATATCAACTGAAATGGGTAATATAGACCCTTTGGGTCTAATTGGGTATAATTTGGCTTTGACAGGTGATATTCACGTAATTTAAGTTATTTCGTTGCCATTGTTAAAATTACTAGTGACATATTGTCAATTGTTGACATTAGCCATTGTTGTGGGTATTATTTAAAAAGAAAACTGGAAAATTCACATACATTATTTGAAAATTTGTCGATTCCGGGTATATAATAGAAAAGATGATACGGCATAAAGTATGCCATGAACGAAACCGGGGCTATGTAATATATGTTGTCTTCTAATTCCTCAAAGATCAATTCTCGTAATAATAATTTTATTTATTCAATATTCATTCTCGATCTAACTTTTATTTCATATGTTTTTTTATAAAGACTTTTAGAAGCGAAATTCCTGTAGGTGGTAGTACATGGCGGTATTTCCGCCCAATTGAGCAGTCCGACTGGGGAAGTACCTCCGCCCTACAGAATACTGCGGTTGTAATAACTTCGTGTTGTGTTCCCGGCGGTGAGTAGGGTAGCCAAAGCTCACTGGAGAGTTTTTGTGCTGTCAGTGGGACGACCAAAGGCTTGTCCTGCTTTGTCCTCTACACTGACGGCACGAAATCTCTGTTCTTACAGGGTCGACAGCACGACTCCACTGATGTTACACACGTTCATAGGTCATGGTAACCACTTTCCATCAGGTGGGCCGTGTGCTTGTCTGCCACCTAAATTGTATATAAAAAAAAAAATATTCCCTCTAACCCCTTCAGCTAAGCTAAATTGTTTGTGTTAGGAGTGGGTTCATACCGGTATAGTAATGGCCAGACCAGGCCTGGGACCTCTCGATCGTAAGGCTGACTGCTTAAAGAATCGGCCTTAAGATCGCGAGGTCCCTGGTTCGATTCCTGGCCATTACACTAACGACGTAAACCCACATCTAACATAAGTTAGAGGGAATATTAATAATTTCGATTCTAATATTATTTAAAAATAAACCTTGGTAGTGATTATACGTAGTTGGAGCCATCTAAATGCAATACTTCGATATTGGGTTGATGGGCTGGGGAGGTCATCTGGCAGTCTCTTCACCGAAATTATCAAGGTTTAGCCGCGTCCCGTTTGAGCTGGCAGAGGCGGACCCCGGACTTCGAGATAAGACCTCGGATACGACTGTGATTAAGAATGGTGATGATGAAGCTAGCCACAAATTGCTATATGAAGGCATTATTATATTGGTAGCTTGGAGTTGTTTATTTATAGACAGTTAAATTCTAGGACATTCTAAATAAGTGCTGTATAAATCCAAAGGAAATATAGCTTCGTCAACTTGTAATATGGATACTGGATTCTAATGTAGAAATGTAAACACAATTCGATTTCCCTCCAAAGTTTACACAAAAATATCTACCCTAGATGAATAGGACAAAATTACTAATCAGGGCTACATCATCAGGCAAAACTTGACTGCACTGTGATACAAATTGCACTGTGATACAAATTTGAAATTTTGACAGTTATTGCTATTTATTTTGAAAGGATTCACTAAAAAAAGGAAATCTCTGTTCTTACAGGGTCGGCAGTCGACTCCCCTGGTCTTACACACGTTCATAGGTCACGGTAACCACTTTCCACCAGGTGGGCCGTGTGCTTGTCTGCCACCTAAGTTGTATAAAAAGGACATTCCAAATTTCATTTGTGAGTACTTCTACTAATTTGTTCAGTCTCAATCTGTTCTCCAAACCATTTTCTTGTAACACAATTTTCAAGAAAGAACATTGTAATCTTGATCGTTTTTGACATTTCGGAGATGAAGAGATGAGATGAGATCCTATGACAACCGAAACCGATATCTTTCTGAGACATAGGAATACCCAAACCAATGCAAATAAATATATTTGTGGATATAAAAATATTTGCACATAGCGGAAATCGAACCCACTCTTGTGTTGCAGTCGAGTTCACTACTGCCACGTCACAGAGGTTGCAAAAAGCTTGACTACGCTTAAGCCTCTTCCAGACGTTATTCAGCTCGTGTCAAATACCTCACTCTCTGAAACTATTTGGTTTTATTGCTTTAATATAATATTATTATAGCGTTTTATATACCACTATAATTGTATTTAATGTGCCAGTTTTGAGCACTTTATATGCCTACGCTGAACTAACTATTCACGGTGATTTTAGTTCATATTACTATAAACATTTATAAACAGTTAATCTGAACATCTTAATTAACCTTGTAATTAGTTGTATATAATAGGTCGTTACATATGAAATTGGCCAGGTGGAAGGACGACCTCATGAAGGTCGCCGGGAAGCGCTGGATACGGGCCGTTCTAGATCGGTCATTCTGGAAGTCTGTGGGAGAGGCCTATGTTTAGCAGTGGACTATGTGTGGCTGACATGATGATGATGATGATGACATATGTAATTACTGTTTTTTTTTGAAGAAATTGGAGGACACCCAATTATCAGTACTTATATTTTTGCGTTTTCTTTAGGAAGTACAAATTTTATGATTTTTTGAGGCAACATTAAGCTAACAAACACTTTTATTACATTTTTGAAAAGTGACAACTGTAAAAGTGTTTTTATAATTTATCATCAAAATAGATAGCATTTAGGAAGTATTGTTTTTGAATATCGAATTTAATTTATCAAGCGGACAATTAAAACAAAATTTAATACACAGTTATAAAATCTTGAAATCAACTTTCAAACAAAATATGAAAAATGGAAATAGCTATTAAATTAAGGAATAACGAACTCATGAATCTCTAAAAAAATTTCGGCAATTTCATAGGTAAAGACCTAATACATCTCATTCTATTGAACTAGCACTAGTCTAACTGCGACGCCGGCGCCTCTGAACTTTGATTTTTTCTATGAAGCAACTGACTTCTGACCACCACAGGTTGTAGACACATCGATACGTCGACGGCACATCGATAGGTTGCAGCGACGTGCAGTCCGCATAGCTGGGTCTCCTGAAGTCATGAACACCCTTTGCAGATGCGTAGAGATGTTGCGTCCTTGGCAGTATTTTACCGTCTGTACTATGGTGAATGTTCTGATAAGCTCTTTCAATTAGTTCCAACCTCTCCTTTCCTACACAGGACAACACGTGCAGGCCTTAGATGTCACCCTACGCATATGGTACAGAATATTTGGGCAAGAACCAAGCGGTTCGGAGACTCTTTGCACCATTAAGGCCTGGAATTAATTGACGTGTCCCATATAAAATAAAATGGCTTCAGTCTACAGTGTCCAGAAGACGGCAATTTGCTCACCTCCTTTTTACGTGGGACCGAGTTCAATGACTGATGAAATGTGGGTGTTAATTCACCTCTGCCTGACATTCCGGGGATAAAAGCGTGATTATATGTATGTATTCTTCACTAGGTATTTAATCTATTGACGCAAATTTTATGAATGTCAGCGCAGTCAGGCATCGTTTAATTACAGAGCACTAAAATAAAGATATGAGAATAGTTTAAGACCATGTTAATGGTCTCTAAATGTCTAAAAATAAACGTTTAGAGGACAGAGTAGGATTCATATTAATTGTCGGGGATAAATGAGATATTCTGGATTATTCTCTTGAGAATAATACTTGTATTCTCGAGAGAATAACCCAATTATAGGTCTAAGAAAGTGTCCAATAATAAATCTGTTAAATATTTTTAGGGATGTGTAATAAAAATTAAATAAAATATATTTTATTAGACTGCATCGTCGTCGGTAGCTTAATGGTCTCAGCCTTGCGATTGAGAGTTCTTGGGTTCCAATTGTGGTACACTTCTGACGTGAACCCACTCCTTATACAATCAATTTAGCTTAGCTGGAGGGATTAGTTGGGATATTTGTAATTTTGGTTTTAATTTTTTTTATTAAATATTTTGTACAATTTGAACATCGATAGGGCTCGGCGGTATTTCCGCCCAATTGAGCAGTCCGACTGGAGAAGTACCTCCACCCTATAGAATACCGCGGTTATAATAACTTCTTTTTGTGTTCCCAGCGGTGAGTATAGTAGCCAGAGCTCACTGGAGAATTCGTGCTGTCAGTGGGAAGACAAAAGGCTTATCCTGCTTTGTCTTCTACACTGACGGCACAGAAACTCTGTGCTTACAGGGTTGGCAGCGCGAGTTTGCCTCTTCTGGTGTTACACACGTCCATAGGCCACGGTAACCAATTTCCATCAGGTGGGTCGTGTGCTTGTCAGCCACCTAAGTGGTATAAAAAAATCGATACTATTTCCAAAGTTCAGTCAAATCCACAGTTAGACTAGTAAAGTGGACACCAGACTACGAAGTGAAAACTTCGAATGGGACTAAAATTAACGCATTGGATGAAGAAGGTGAATAAGAAAACCATTCACCATTGTCACACGGTATGTGTAGGTAATGGTGACCCTCTTTTCTGAGACTTTGCCTTCAGCTTACCATCAGGCAAGGCGAAGTCTAATAGACGTGTTCTATATATATTTAAAAAAAAAGTTCTGTTGCTCTCCAGCAACCATGGTTATTCGAATCTTATAGCTTCTAAAGAGCAACTGAACCGTCGAGAACGTTGGTCCTTACGTCAGAGGGTGCTTTGATTGCTTGTCCTTATAATTTTTGTTGCAAGAATGTATGTGTGATATGTATGTTATGTGTTAATACCCCGACACTAAGTTGATAACGTCAGTACTATAGAACCTACTACCACCTAACTAAGATCAAAGAAAGATCTCAAGTGATACTTCTAAAACTACTTGATTGGCAAAGTTATTGCGAGTGACATACTCGACTACAAGAGCGGATCTAAGTCTATCACAAAACTATATAGAAACTTTAAGAACTTGTGAATTCATTTGTCTGTCTGGCAGTTTCGGTTGAGTGACATACCGCTCTTTAATTTGTCAAACTTTCTGTAAACATAAGTTTTGGCAATTCTTTACATGAGTTATCATAGTTAAAAACTGCTGCAGTGGCACAATAAGCGGCTGCAGTGCATAAAGTTTATTTATATAAAGTTTATTAGCCACGTGGTTCCCGGCAGAGTAGAATTTGGACCACCCCTTCTCTTCCCATGCGGTGTCATACAAGGCGACTAAGGGATAGGACTGTTTATCATGTTTATCATCAGACAGATATATACAGCCCAGACTCAGCCTCAGGAATACGGCAATAGGCTCACCCCCTATTACGTGGGACTTAATACAATGGTGAAATGTGGGTGTTAATTCACCTCTGCCTGCAGGGCTGCCTGCCTAAAGGACTGCATAAACCTGCTAATCTTTGGATGAAATGACTCTGGCGAAAGTTTTCTCCTAGGGCTGCAGGGTTAGACATCAGTTAGTTCTGTAAAATTTAAGATAACCTAAATTCTGCTGAAGATGCTGAAAGGATCTACATCCTACATTCGATCATAGGCAGAGAACTCATCCTTACTCATTGCAACCTGAACCGGTGTGCACTGTACGGTATGAAAGGAACTTCATCCCACACGCGCTCAAGCTGTGGAATGAACTTCCTGCTGTAGTTTTCCCAAGCGACTACAATATGGGGTTCTTCAAGAAGGGTATTAGAAGTTTTCTTCAGGGTTGACAGTACGAGTGTAACGCTTCTGGTGTTGCAAACGTCCACATATCACGGTAACCACTTCCCATCAGGTTGGCCGTATGCTCGTCTGCCACCGCAATGGTATAAAAAAATTACGTTCTTAAATCCCCGCGGATAACTCCCATCCTCCTCTACTGGAGCCAGTGAGGGAAACCGCTCGAGAGTCTCAGGCCATTAGTTACCGGGAGTAAGGTAGCCTCAAGCATATCCCTCGCGCAGCTTGGCTGATCTAGGGTCACAGAAAACCGTCTCGGGTATGGAACTACGGCGTCCCCATCTTTCCCCAGAAGGATTGAATGCACCAGCCTCAGGATTTTATATTGAATAATGCAAAAGGTTACACTATAAATAATAAGCGACTAACAACATTTAATGCCGACATTTGCCAACGTTTCAACAAATTTGCGATCTTATCATTACAATACGTGAGTGAATGGATATATTAGTTTTGTAAACATACGTGTTATTAAAATGGCTAACCAACTTTGATTTATTTTTGTTTCTTTTTTATACTGTGGCAGACAAGCATACCTGATGGAAAGTGGTTACCGTGACCTATGAACGTGTACAACACCAGGGGAGACACATCCGTGCTGCAGAACACAAAATCAGGACAAGCCTTTGGTCTTCCCACTGACAGCACAAAAGCTCTCCAGTGAGCTCTGGCTTACCGCCGGGAACACAACACGAGGTTATTACATTACTGACAATTGTAAATTGGGTAGTTTTGATTTGATTAGATAGACTTTGCAGAATGTTATACTATTTTGGGCGAAGTATAGGCAGGTTTTCAAATATGACTAATGATGAGAATCCTTTTCAATGTTGAACAAAATTCGTCTTCGCGTCTCTAAACCTTACAAATAGTTTAATATTTCTTAATAAGAAGAATTTAAGAACTCTTCTAATTATTCAATGGTTTTAATACGGTAATACTTTCTCATAATCTATATTATAACCAAAAGTAAAGTAAAGCATTATAAGATTCATTTGATTCATAATTGTCAAAAGAAATTCATGATGTTTGAAAGAAATTAAAACATCTATACAGTATTAGAAATTGCATTAAAAACTTTCACTGTAGTACTATCAAATACAATAAATAAAAAATCTACATAGAAAACATACAAACATACACACCATACAATCACGCCTTCATCCCCGGAGGGTTAGGCAGAGGTGAATTAACACCCACATTTCACCAATAAGTGACTTCGATTCCACATAATAGGGGGTGAGCCTATTGCCGCCTTCCGGGCACTATTGTTGACTCGAGACCTGCATCTGAGGCTGAGTCTGGGCTGTATATATGTCTGATGTAAAACAGCCCTATCCCTTAGTCGCCTTGTACGACATCGCATGTGAAGAGATAGCGTGGCCCTAATTCTACTCTGTCGGAAGCCACGGAGAAAACTTAATGATTCAAAATTTACCCATAACCAAAAATAATCAGCAGTTTATTGAAAATGTAATTTCCAATAAGAAAAAAATGAAAAAATACAATGTAATCGGCCAGCATGCTCGTCAAACTTACCAACTGTATATCATTCCGTCGGGTGTGAGTGACCCGCCTACACTAGCCGTTCAACCCGGCGATGTCCAGACGACCTGTTACACACCTCACTTGGTCCAACGTCATTATGAACTCAGCCTGTGTCGTATATAGTATAATATGCGAGTATGTATGATTTGTATGGCAACATCGTTATTTATATATGCATTAATTTATTGAGTTTTTCATGGTGTCTATCGGGAACAAAGTAAGTGTTAGCCAGTTCAATGAAGTTATGTTTTTGGTAAACACTTCATTTATGTTGATTCCTGAATATCCCTTCAGGAATCAACATAAACGGAATAGGGAATAGGTACGGAAATCTTGAGACATTTTAATTTCCGGTGGAGTAGACTAGGGCCACCCCATCTCTTTTTTTATACCACTTGGTGGCAGACAAGCGCACGGCCCACTTGATGGAAAGTGGTTACCATGACCTATGAACGTGTGTAACACCAGTGGAGTCACATCCGTGCTGCCGACCCTGTAAGAACAGAGATTTTGTGCCGTCAGTGTAGAGGACAAAGCAGGACAAGCCTTTGATTGTCCCACTGACAGCACAAAAACTCTCCAGTGAGCTCTGGCTACCCTACTCACCACCGGGAACACAACACGAAGTTACTATAACCGCGGTATTCTGTAGGGCGGAGGTACTTCCCCAGTCGGACTGCTCAATTGGGCGGAAATACCGCCGTGTCCTACCTCCTCAAACCACCATCTGATGGGAAGCGGTTACTGTGGCCTATGGACGCATGCAACACCAGGGGTGTTACACTCGCGCTGCCGACTATGAAGAAACCTTTTGATGCCCCTCTTGAAGAACCCCACATTATTTGCATAGATTACATAGAACAAGAAGTATTGGATGGTTTTTATGCGTTATAATAATATAATAATAATAATATATATAATGTTTATTTCAGAAATTCTTCCATATTTGTTAGTTAAACTTACAACTAATGTTAGTAGGTAAGGTAAGGTTAGGTTATACTTATTATAAATGTATTTAGGACAATAAATATTTGAGTATACTTATACTCATGTTACAACTCGTATAAGAAACAACAAGTTCTTTTGATAAGGAGGTAGGACACGGCGGTATTTCCGCCCGATTGAGCAGTCCGACTGGGGTAGTACCTCCGCCCTACAGAATACCGCGGCTATAATAACTTCGTGTTGTGTTCCCAGCGGTGAGTAGGGTAGCCAGAGCTCACTGGAGAATTTGTGCTGTCAGTGGGATGAGTAAAGGTTTGTCCTGCTTTGTCTTCTACTGACGGCACAGAAACTCTGTACTTACAGGGTTGGCAGCGCGACTGTGACTCCTCTGGTGTTACAGACGTCCATAGGTCACGGTAACCACTTTCCATCAGGTGGGCCGTGTTCTTGACTGCCACCTAAGTAGTATAAAAAAAAGTGGGCCGTGTGTTTGTCTGCCAACTAATTGGTATAAAAAAAAAAGAAACAATGTCTAACTTGAGTCTAGACAGCATTGTGTAATATAATATAGAATATTACCACCCACGTGAAATTTTAATAAGCTACCCTCTTGAAGAAGGATGTTAATACATCTTTGCCTACCCCTTCTGGGATTTATTAATAGTATATTGAGTATATGTACGTATGTTATAAAAAATAATCAATTATCAAAATAATCGAAAAATATCGACCAAGAGCTGTTTAAGAGACCGATCAATGATAATGTTATAAAAGTTAATCTTTTCTGTTCTATAAGTAAAGTTGTTAGTGGAAATAGTATCTTATTAATGGCAATAGGGTCACCTCCTATTACGTGCAATTGAACACAGAAAAAGACAGGAAGCGGAAGGCGGAGGATTGGGAACTATTACGCACATTGGAAGAGGTCTATATTCAGCAGCGGATAGCAATACACGATTCGATGGATTTATAACCAAGATAGGTTAAATGTGGGTGTGTATTTGCTTATACAACTTAGGTGGCAGACAAGTACACGGCCCATCTAATGGAGTATTAAGGCCTATAGCCTATGGACGTTTGTAACACCAGAGGAGTCACAGTCGCGCTGCCAACCCTGTAAGTACAGAGCTTCTGTGCCGTCAGTGTAGAAGACAAAGCCATTAGTCATCCCACTGACAGCACAAATTCTCCATTGATCTCTGGCTACCCTACTCACGGCTGGGAACACAACACGAAGTTATTATAGCCGCGGTAATATACATAGAAACATCTAGACCAATGCAAATATACATATTCATGCATACAAACATACCCAACGAAGGGTGTGCGCAGCATTCAATGCTGAGATGGGGTCCTATTTGGGCTCGCATAGTGTGGAGTGTTGCACCCGTAGTTTAATTGTAATTTGCCTACTGTTTTTGATTTGATGTACCTGCTAACTGTTGTACTGTATACCTGTTTGTATTTGGTGGGGTGCCCGCTGTGTGGGGCCAGAATAAAATATTTTCTTTCTTTCTTTCAAATATTTGTACTGAGCGGGAATCGAACCCGCGCCCCCTGCATAGCAGTCGAATGCTCTATCGCTACGCCACAGGTCGTCAATTATTATGTGGGATAGAAAATTATAATTGTTGAAATGTGGGTTTTAATTTATAAGCGTAGTAGGACACGACAGTATTTCCGCCCAATTGAGCAGTCCGACTGGGGAAATACCTCTGCCCTACAGAATACCGCGGTTATAATAACTTGGTGTTGTGTTTCCTGCGGTGAGTAGGGTAGCCAGAGCTCATTGAAGAGTTTTTGTGCTGTCAGTGGGACGACCAAAGGCTTGTCCTGCTTTATCCTCTACACTGACGGAACAAAATCGCTGTTCGTACAGGGTCGTCAGCACGGATGTGACTCCACTGGTGTTACACACGTTCATAGGTCATGGTAACCGCTTTCTATCAGGCGGGCCGTGTGCTTGTCTGCCACCTAAGTTGAATGAAAAATAAAATAAAAATGTTTACAATTTTTTGCATATATATTAGAGGCAGGAATTGTGGACATAAATAGCAGGCGTCTGCGAAAAATTCTCGATGCAACTGCGCCATTTCCTTCATACGCATAATTTGTGTTTAAAAACCCTTTATTCTTCAAACAAAGGATTTATATGCTAACCCAAGGTCAGTATCATTATGATGTATCTAGCACTAAGCCCTTCCGCGTCGCCCTCATATAGTGCAAACAAAGAACTATGAAAGTTGTGACTCATATGCCTTAATTATGGCACAGCAATTACCGAGTTATTGTTTTTGCAGACAGACAGACAAGTTTGGGTTCCGTGATGTTAATTAGTAATGGAGAATTTTAATTAGGTGTTTTGCTTGTGGTTTCGCTCACTTGCAGTGTTATTTTTTTTGTTAATACAACTTAGATAGCAGTCAAACACGGCCCACCTGATGGAAACTAACTAGTGGAGTCACACCTGTGCTGTCGACCCTGTAAGAACAGAGATTTTACGTGCCTTTAGTGCAGAACACAAAATCAGGACAAGCCTTTAGTCTTTCCACTGACAACACAAAAACTCTCCAGTGAGCTCTGGCTATCCTACTCATCGCCGGGAACACAACTCTGCTCTGCTATGTCTCTCGTTTGTGCCAAGCACACGGCCCACCTAGTGGTTACGTATGGACGTGTGCAAAACCAGGGGAGTCACACTTGTGCTGTCGACCTTGTAAGAACAGAGAGTTTGTGTGCTGTCAGTGCAGAAGACAAATTCGAATTCGATTCATATTGTTAAAGTGAATGGTTATGCCTCCGTGATGGAAAATGGACACACGTACATACGCAGTACTTGTGGCGCCAAGTTTAATTTTTTTTTAATTAGAATAGAGGAAGTGAATTTGACCGCCTCTGTGGCCTGGCGGTATTGAACGCGGTCGCTACGCAGAAGGTACGGGTTCAATCCCCGTTCAGTGTAAATATATGTTTGCATGAATATTGGTATATTCAGTGTTCTGGTCGTGCATCGGAAAGCACGTTAAGCGGTCCCTGAAGGTTACGATACGAACATCTACGGGTTACGGGTAGATGAAGCCCCTAAAAGTCCAATAACTAATCTAATTGCAAAGCTTCGATTTCGGACTCAAACCAACTAAACCGCACGTCGCCTGAGTAAGTTGCCAGAGGTGAGATTGCTGGAGGCGTATCCCTCGCATCCCGGCCGTGGTGGCCGGCTTTTGTCGCTGTTTTGGGCTGTTTGCTTTTAACTCCGGCTGAAAACTTCAGATGCGACTGGGATTAAAAATTTTTAATTAACACTAAGATGAACATGAGAAAGTACATACATACATATAATCACGCCTTTATCCCTGGAGGTTAGGCAGAGGCGAATTAACACCCACATTTCACCAATAGGTGTTAAATGTATTCGGTCCCACGTAATAGGGGGTGAGCCTACTGCCGTATTCTGGGCACTATTGTTGACTCGAGCCATGCATCTGAGGCTGAGTCTGGGCTGTATATATCTGTCTGATGTTAAACAGCCCTATCCCTTAGTCGCCTTGTACGACACCGCATGGGAAGAGATGGGGTGGCCCTAATTCTACTCTGCCGGAAACCACGAAGAAAGTGAATAGCGCAAAACATTGAATATTAGTATATTATACAGAACCACAAGTAAAAGCTCATTACGAATTCAAAATGTGACCTAATTTAAAACTTCAATACCGCGTAAAACGTCCAGTCGCAACGTTAGTAGTTAGTCATGAAATGATTCATTGTGGCGTCTTTATACCCAGATTGCTACGAAAGCATAATTAATTGCCACAGTATATGTTCGTAGCTTCGTCCATTATTTGACGCAAACCTAATATTATAAAAATAATCTAGATATAGATAGATAATTCTTTATTGTACACCAACAGATTTACAGTAGGACAAGTAGGTAGCATGTATAAAGTTCAACGTACAATGGGCGGCCTTATCGCTGAAACGATTTCTTCCAGGCAACCTAGGGATGGACAGTAATGTTATAAAAACAAAAGATATGTTGTAGTTATCGGCTAAACTAAATAGAAGGTATCTACTTAGTATTATAAAGCTGTCCCTCTAAACAAGCGGTAATTCGTTCACAATTCATTCAAGCATACAAACAAAAAAGTCTTCAGGCCCCCTTGACAATTGGCAATATCGTTGGCTTGTATTGTAAAATAGAATAACGAATGTATGGTATTTGACGTTGATGACGTACATTGACGACTGTCATACCTATATGTCAAATTCTATACATTTGCCATTCTATTCTATAAGACGCTGGCAAACCAATTGCCACTTGTCTAGGGGTACTGAAGACTTATTTTGTTGGTTTGGTTTTTTTTTTGTATAGGACACGCCAACTTGACTTCACCTCGCCTGATGGTAAGCTAAAGGCAAAGTCTCAGGGAAGAGGGTCACCATTACAGACACTAAGTGTTACAATGGTGGCACTCAGCTTGGCGGCCTCATCAGATGCTTTTTCACGCCCCGCTTAAAGGCCCCGGGACTGTAGGAAGAAGGAAACACGTGTGCTGGTAATGAATTCCAGGTCTTTTTTTGTTTTTTTGGTTTGGTTGCTAATATTAGGAACTACTGGTTCGAAATGAAAAAATATTATTTTATTGAATAGCCCATTTATCAAGAATGGGCTATCATAACGCTACTACTTAAAAGAGTGGAACAGTAAGCATAAAGCATAAGCATAAATACTTGCGGCAGATTCCCATATGTTAATTGAAAATTAATTAATAGTATTATTGCTTAGATACTTCTTCAAGCAATAACTATATTAATTAATTACCAATTAATTGTCAATAATATTAATTAGTATCGAAACTATACGGGGTCAAAGTATGACATGAAGGAAACTGAAAAATTATAAAATTGAAAATAAGTATTCTTTACATTTGCGACATTTAAAAATAAATACTTGGGATATGTTAACAAATATCTAAATATATTCATAAACTTGTACATAATAGTAGAATAAGATAGGATAACTTAATTGTATGCACATTAATATAGGATAGATAATAAATATTAACAATAATGTAAAACGCTTTAATCTTAGATGAATTAAAAAAGGAGTTTAATGTACAATGGGCGGCCTTATCGCTAAAGTGATTTCTTCCAGGCAACCTTGGGATGGACAGTAATGTGACAAGAAAAAATATATATGGTGTAGTTATCATATAAAACTAAATAAAAGGTGAACTAAAACAAAAAGAAAGACAGAGAAAAGCACAGATAAATGAAAATAAAATAAAATATAATTTCATTTTCTTCTTTTTTCAGTATTATAACCAAAATCGCATGAATAAAAATAATAATAAAAATACCTATGATAATTGGTCTAATTTTTATATCTAATTTATATATAATGTATCTAATTTTGGTATATAAATAATGGACAATTCAGTGTATACATCAGGGAGCTTCATCTGCCAACACACTGTTCTACAGTTTTGCAGAAGAAAAATATTGTAACAATGCTTGTTTTGCGTGAATAAATTTTATTTCATCGAAAAAAAACAGATTTCTATTTCTAAAAACATTAAATGAGTCAAGATCACCTAACCCAGGTCTAAGTATGGTCCCTTTACGTCGACAGTCGAAAGTACAACATACATCGTCTCCCCACAATATGTATACATATATAATTTATAAGTGACTTCTAAACTAAGACAAAGTATATAATTACGACGGCGCTTAGAACTAAACTAAATAGTAAGAGATTAGCAGTTAGCTCGTGACAAATATGTCCCGATAATTGCAGTGTAGCTAGACGCGACTGTTTACGTCAAGCCTGTGATTCTGTCAGGGCTGCCACTGTCGACTTTTGTTCTCATTTTTTTACTAACTACGCTAGTATTTTTTCTGTTCTGTTATGACACTACTTACATAAAATTTTATATAATGTACTTAATTGTCTATACAAAATATTTAATCTATTAAAAAAAATTGTATAGTTATAATTTTTCGTTAAAGTCATGAACTAACCATTATACTTCCATTAAAATAAATTTAAGTTTTTTGTCTTTGTCCTCTAGAAATTCAGTCACTCTATAATAGGCTTTGTCCTACTGAAATAATTATTAATAATTATTAGAAATAAAATTTGGACCATTCCATCTCTTCCTAGGGTTGTTTAACATCAGACAGATATATAGCCCAGACTCCGCCTCAGATAGTATCAGGAAAATGGCAAGAGGCGCATCCCCCGTTCCGTGGGTCCGAATACAATGATGGTGAAATTTGGGTGTTAATTCACCTCTGCTTAACCCTCCGGGGCAAAGGCGTGATAACTTGAATGTTTTATGCATTCTTAATAAATATTGAAAAACAGGCATGGAAATAAAGTAGAAACCATGATGTTTTAAATACTAATAGATACGTAGTTTGTGAAAAACAAGTGAGTAAGATGCTGCGGACGTCAATTAGGTATGAGTATCCTATTTCATACTGTCCCTAATCCTGAATTCATTATAAATAAATCATTAAATTTTATGTAAAGGTTTGGATGTTTGTTATTTAATTACGTTCAAAATCCTAAACAAATCTGGGTGCAACTACGTACAGGGATAGATAGTCTGGAATAATACATTGTCGACTTTTAATGCCGGTAATATGTCCCCATGGGCTGTGCGAACCGAATCTAAATTCCAGGCGGTCGTAGCTTTTCTTACCTCAAATATCCCATTCAAATATTCATATTTAATAGTAAGGTATTATTTTGTAAGCAATTTCTAGTCGATCGATCTTAAAGACTTCAGCAAACAAAGATCTCGAGATTTCTGATACAGCACGTTGCAGTCGACGCGTGCCAAATATGAATTTTGGGCACACACAATTATGCGAGCTATAATAAATTGTATTTGAAAGTGGAAAAGTCGCTTTTTGCTTGATATCATAATAGTTTTATACTAGGTTTGCAGTTTTTCAGGTTTTCAGTGCTTGTTGAGGTACCACTGTAGTGCCTTTATATCTTTTGCTGAGTCATGAAAATATAACTCAAATTGAAATGAAACTATTTTAATGGATTCTATAACAATTTTATATTATCTTGACGTTTCAATGCTTTTCAGAAGACATCTCCGTTACCATGGTTTAAATGTTTGGTTAGGATATAGATAGATAGATAGATAGATAATTCTTTATTGTACACCAACAGATTTACAGTAGGACAAGTAGGTAGCATGTATACAGTTCAATGTACAATGGGCGGCCTTATCGCTGAAGCGATTTCTTCCAGGCAACCTTGGGATGGACAGTAATATTATAAAAACAAAAAAAAAAACTTTAAACTTAAATAGATAGTGTATTAATACAAAAGAAAGAGAGAAAATTAAGTAAAATAAAATTAATATACGGCTTTACACAAAGTATTATCAACATAAATACTGACATACAAATAGATATATAAAGTAGATAGTTCAATACTTACATACTTATGTTTAGATAGTTGGTTAAAGAAATCTGAACAACTATCCTTTGGATATCTTTCACATAAATGGTTGAGATTGGTAATCAGGGCCTCGATTGTATTCTTCTACGAGACAATGACTAGGTCTGACATTTAATGGTCTGCTATTTAAATTTTATTGATCCAGAATTCTATTAATTTTGTCTTTAAAAATAATGCCATATCATTGATACTGCAAACAATACCACTTAATTTTAGAACTTACTGTTATGCTGTTTGAGTGTGAAATTAAATGGCATCTTGTAGAGTAAATGAAAAGATGTAATGAACTTTTTTTCAAATAATTGTGGACTTTAATCCTAAATCAATAAAGACCAAAATTTAGTGTCATTTTTGCGATATCACTAACATTATAGTTATAACAGTGGTTTTGCTATGGCATAAAAATAGTAAAATTGACTAATCGACGCTTCCCGTGACCATAAGGCTGGCCTTCACCTCGCTCAAAGAATTGGCATCGCCATTCACCGCGGTGATGCCGCCAGCCTTATGGGCACGGTACCAGTAGAGGTCGATGGGGAGGATTTTTCGATGCCTAAAGTTGCAGTCTCCCACTTTTTCACCATTTCATTATTGTATATATTATATAGTTAACATAGTTTTGTATAAATTTTATAAGTAATTGCATTATCTAGTTAATAATAAATTGTTTGACAATAAAAAAAAACGTAGAATCGGGTGCCAGATCTCAGGTAAATATTATTTTAACTTAGTGAAATGTAGATTTTAATACACTTCTGCCCACACCTTGGGGGATTTACAGGCGTCAATACATGTATGTAGCACTGTAAGAATCTCTTTGCAAAAAGAGAATATCGAAATAAAATTCATATTTCTATAATATCTGTTTCGGATATTGCGTGACAACCCTACGCGCCGTCGTCCCCGGTCTTTACTTTTAATCTCTCTTTATTTTCTGTCCGTACAAGAAAGTGTTGCGTATTTGTCTTTTGTCTAACGACTCTACCCAACTGGAAACAAGAGATTGTGTCTCTGCACAGACAGTTATACTGTTTTAATCTATATCGGTGCTGTAGACTTACTCAACTGAGATTTGGTAGACTTTTTATCGTTTGTTTTAGTTGTGAATGGAACTCTGGACTGGTTTAAATTTGGAACTCAGAGTTAGTCGAATTGTTATGTCGTAATCATTGTGAAGGAGTGATGGAGTCCTTCACATTGATTACAACTGCTGCATTGTGAAGTTTTTAGATTACACTTTGATCAATTTAAGGTCTTGAATTCATTAGCAGCTCACGTGTTTCCTTCTTCCTACTGTAGTTGCGAATGGAGCTCTGGACTGGTTTGAATTTGGAACTCAGAGTTAGTCGAATTGTTATATCGTAATCAATGTGAAGGAGCGAAGGAGTCCTTCACAATGATTACAATTGCTGTATTGTAAAGTTTTAAGATTATACTTTGATCAATTCAAGGTCTGGAATTCATTACCAGCTCACGTGTTTCCTTCTTCCTACAGTACCAGGATCTTTAGGCGGGGTGTGAAAAAGCATAATAATATGATGAGGCCGTCAAGCTGAGTGTCACCATTGTCACATGGTATATGTAAGTAATGGTGATCCTCTTTTATGAGACTTTGTCTTTGGCATTCGATCTTTTATGATATGGTGAGCCTATTGCCGTATATTGGGCACTATGATGGCTCGAACCACGTAAAACCGCGGTAGTCTAGTGGTATGGGTAATGGACCCCAATCCCCAATCCCAGGCACATACCAATGACTTTTCGATGCTTTTCGAAGTTATGTGTGTATTTAGCGCAGGTTTATAAGTGCCCGGTTAATGGCAATAGGCTCGCCACCTATTATATTGGGACCTAAACATAACCTGGCGAAATGTGGGTGCTAGCAACTCTGCCTACCACTTCCGGGATATAGGCTTGAGTTTATGTATGTATGTATGTACCACGTAAACCAGGCTCAATATACCGCATAAAGCTGTAATAAAAGCCCCGCTCAAAGGACCCCGGAACTGTAGGAAGAAGGAAACACGTGAGCTGATAATGAATTCCAGGCCTTAATGGTCCAAGAGAGGAAAGAGTCATCGAACCGCTTGGTTCTTGGTCGGATATTCTGCCTGTTTACTTCTGCCGAAATCTTATAGTTTGTATGTATATATACGGTATGATCAAGAGATTATTGTATTGTTAAGTTGCAGCAGACTATATCACATTAGAATTATTCTGAAGTCCTTAGACAACTATGCGGATTTCACTAACAAGAGAATCCGTGATTAGAGATTAATCTCATTCTTCTTCCTTGCGTTTGCCTTTCCATGCGGTGTCGTACAAGGCGACTAAGGGATAGGACTGTTTAACATCAGACAGATATATACAGCCTAGACTCAGCCTCAGATGCATGGCTTGACTTCCTATTACGTGGGACCGAATTTAATGATTGGTGAAATATGGGTGTTAATTCACCTCGGCCTAACCCTCCAAGGATAAAGGCCTGATTATATGTATGTATGTTAATATGAGCGCGCCATGGGAACCCCGGGAACTTTACCTATAATAACTTTTATAGTCTTACAAAAAGTCACAAGATAGTCACGTATTATTGCAATGTTCC
The DNA here is from genome assembly GCA_963662185.1 of Eilema griseolum. Lineage (NCBI taxonomy): Eukaryota > Metazoa > Arthropoda > Insecta > Lepidoptera > Erebidae > Eilema > Eilema griseolum. The sequence continues at coordinate 22,444,989 of OY759248.1, read as the reverse complement.
CCATCCTCACAATGTTTATGCCCACAAATTGCAGCCTCTAAATATTGTAGCCTCAACAATAATGCTAATAGATATACCTACGTACTATAAGGCTATTTATCGTAAATTGCCCACCAAGGTCGCAGGTCAGTCACCGCGTCTGGCGGCTTGCACCTACAGTCTGTGTGGACGACCTGGAACTACGAAGGAGACTCTGCTCTGTGTTTGAAGGCATTTATGTTACAATCTTTAAGCCTAAGCTTGAGGAACTAAAAATATAAACCCGGCAGACTAGAATTTGGGCCACACCATCTCTTACCATGCGGTGTCGTAAAATGCTGTTTAACATCAGATAGATATATACAACCCAGATTCAATCTCAGATGCATGGCTTGAGTTAACAACAGTGTCTGGAATATGGAAATGGGCTCACCTTCTATTACGTACGTGAAATTTTTTTTTACCCTCCTACCTCCCCACCAGAGCCGGTGAAGGATGTTATGTCGGACTCGAACCGACCAAAACGCACGCCGCCTGTGGGTCGCTATGGTTGCCGAAGGTGAGGTTGACAGGCATATCCCTCGCACCCCGGCCGACCCAGGGCCATCTCTCACGATCTGGCCCTCTTCTCGGGTGTGGGGACTACAGAGTCCCCAACTCGTCCCCGGAAACGGGGAGGCGCGACAGGCGCGCCACCGCCGCGGCCTGCTTCTACCAGGGTGACAGGCGGCTCCACCTGTCACCCCCAGGCCGGCGCTCATGGGGGTCGTTCATCGCGTGAAATGTGGGTGTTAACTCAAGAATCAAAGAATCAATTTCATTTATTCAGTTTAGGCACATAAAGAGCACATATGAACGTCAAAATTTTACAATTATGTATGTCAAGAAATAATATAAAAATATTAAATAATGTAAAAATAAACCATTGGAAAATTATTCTTTCGCTGGTTCGGTAGATTAGTTCTACTGAGAAGATACCAGCAAGAAACTCAGCGAACTACATTAGAACTAGATTATTTCTCTTTTTTAAATTTGTTTTGGTTTACAATTTATTTTATGCGAGCAAGCAATTGACTTATGTTGACCACGCATTAACATCATTAAGTTACTCATCCACTTTATAGTAACCTTTACTCATTAAAGTTTTTTTCACTTCTATTTTAAATTTATTTATTGGCATATTAATCACCTCTGCCTAACCCTCCAGAGGTAGAGGCGTATATATGTATGAATGTAGTAATTATTCATAGTAAGTCCTCTGTCATAATTCAGTGCCTGTTTGGGTTCCTATTGCTTGTTGCGATCGATTATATCCAGTATCCATCATATTTTGAATCTGTATGCAGATCTCTGAATTTGTAGTCTTAATATAACTATTCCATGCAACAAAATAAGTAAAATTTTCAATATAGAACAAGTTTTGGTTATATACCGACCCTAAGACTTCGTTCGAGCTGACCTAAGAACACGAAATTACAGAAAGGACGAGACAAGTATACCAAGTGCTCTGGTCCCCACACCTTTGTGGCCCTGGGTCGGCTGGGGTACGAGGGATATTCCTGTCAACCTCACCTTCAGCAACCAAACACGACCAACAGGCGTCGTGCGGTCGGTTCGAGTCCGACATAACCTCTCCCACCGGCTCCGGTGGGGTATCCGTTGGTATTTTTCAAACGTAAAAAAATGCCTCCTCTGTAATTAACCTCTCGCTTCGTATGTCAGTACCGGTGTCTCGGCGTCTGTATATACATACAAACATCAATCGCGCTCGGCGTCCAGACGCCGGCGATATTTAAATTTCGAGACTGGCGTTTATGGGCATTCTGCTGAACATTTCCGACGAATAGAAAGTGGGTGGGATTTTTAACTTATGTTTTATTGGTTGGAAGAAGCCGTTTAGGAAATATACGTTTAACAAACTGACGGTTATATAGTTTTTGTATGTTAATCATTATTAATGTTTTTTGGGAGAGGCTGTGTATTTTGTCCAGCAGTGTACTGCGATAGGCTAATTGATTGAGGGTTTTTTGTGTAGCGTACCTGTTTATTCGAAAGGGGTAAGCAGAATTGCTCTTAAAAATTACTGTTGTTTTTTATTCTTGATTATAGCTGAGCAATTGTTACTAAGTAAACTGGCACTGAACTCATAAACTGAAATGCTGTGTGTGTGTGTGTGTATGTGTGTGTGTGTGTGTGTGTGTGTGTGTATGTGTGTGTGTGTGTGTGTGTGTAAGTGGACTTCAGATGTAAAATGTTTTATATCTTATAGAATCTTAATCATAGTAATCTTATGTCTGTTTCTCTACAAATTGTATAAAATAAAATATAAATAAATAAAAACGCCACTAAAAAACTTTTATTTCGGAAACCGGGGTCTGCTCTCCTATACTTCTTGGGTCTATTCCATAATTTGATTTTGGCGAAAGTGACTACCGTCTGATCATTCAACCCTGGGCAGATTTCTGCCAGAGCCTCTTTATTACTGGGGAAGTCTGCTGTATGTTGGGGCCCTAAATTCTGAATCAAAAGCTCTCGAATCATTTCAAAAGCTTTTTCATCTTTATATAACTCTGCCTACTGATATTTACTCCAGTCGTAATTAATTTCAGCATTAACGAAAATGTATATAATAGTAGACAATGTAGACGGCTATTAATTGAAACTCGGCATTAATAATAAATCGGTGAAACGATACCATTTTCAACGAAAATGAGTTTTGTTTTCGGCCTGTTACTGAACGTGTAATGATGTGGAATGGTTTCGTGCTGAAACGTGGGCAGACAGATAAGTTGTACGAATCACTGACGATTTTTAAGACCATTAATATTTAGGTTATGTTTTGTAAATGTTAATGTACTTAAAAGTGTATAGTCTCATTCATTTAGTTATATATATAGACAACCTCTGTGGCGTGGTGGTAGTGAACGCGGGCGCTACGCAGGAGGTGTGGGTTCGATCCCCACTCATTGCAAATATTTGTACGCTTAAATAGCCGTTGGTCCCTGTTGCCATAAAAACATCTATAGCTATCGTTATGGGTAGTTGAAGCCCTAAAAATCTAAAAAGTGGTCTAAATGCAATGCTTTGATATTGCTATTGGATTATGGAGGTTAGATAGCAATTGCTTCACCGAAGATATCGAAGATCAGTCAAATCTACTGTTAAACTGATAAAGCGGACCCTCAGACTCTCAAGTTGAAAGCTTCGGATGACGCTGGTTTTAACGTTAAGATAAAGATGAAGTGTTTGGTCTAAATACTTGTCGCATATACATGTAAAAAAAGAAAGCCTAACACTCAACATTAACATGCGTAACATGTAATTAACCAGTGCTGTCCTTTCCTCCGTAACACAAGTTAAATCTTAACTTGAACGGCAGAGATTCAATTACTCAGTCATAACGTAACATAATATAAACTATCGCCTATATCCCCGAATGGGTAGGCAGAGGTGCTAGCACCCACATTTCGCCAGTTTAAGTTTAGGTACCAATGTTATAGGTGGCGAGCCTATTGCCATTAACCAGGCACTTATAAACCGGCGATAAATACGCAATAACTTCGAAAAGCATCGAAACGTCATCCCATACCACTAGGCTACCGCGGTAAAATATGGTACTAAAGAAAATCCCCGGAGGGTTAGGCAGAGGTGAATTAACACCCACATTTCACTAATCATTGAATTCGGTCCCATGTAATAGGGGGTAAGCCTATTGCCGTCTTTCGGGTAGGTATTGTATGTAGTGTATATGTATTATTATTTCATTCGAGTAATTTTATTAAGTAGTCTATGAATTGATTGCACTTTAACACTATAAATCCACGTTTTATTTCTATACACTCCTGTCCATCCAAAGGTTGCCTGGACGAGATTGTTGTTTGTCATAATCCAAATCCATGTTTATTTGTGTTTTTTATACCACTTAGGTGGCTGACAAGCACACGGCACACCTGATGGAAAGTGGTCACCGTTGCCTATGGACGCGTGCAAAACCAAGAGAGTCACACTCGCGCTGCCAACAGTAAGCATTGAGAGTTTCTGTGCCATCAGTGTAAAAGACAAAGCAGGACAAGCTTTTGGTCTTTCTTCTATTTTGGCGTACAATAAAGAATAATAACATAACATAAACTCACGCCTATATCCTTGAAGGGGTAGGCAGAGGTGCTAGCACCCACATTTCGCCAGTTTATGTTTAGGGCCCAATGTTAGGTCCCACTAACCGGGCACTTATAAACCCGCGATAAATACACACATAACTTTGAAAAGCATCGAAAAGTCATTGGTGTGTGCCATGGTAAAACCTGGGATCGAACCCGAGACCTCGTCTCAGCAGTCCATTACCCATATTACTAAGCTAAGCTTAGGTTTTTATTGTTGTTGTGTTATATGTTTAAGAATAATAATAATAATGATTATTAAACAAGCTTATGCCAGTTCAGGTTTCCTGCACAGAATGAACCGTACAACCACGCCCTTGAATCAATACATCACAAACACGTGAGCAATACATAGGCGTACGTTTACAATTCAATACCCATGTCATATTAACGTAAGCCATCAAAGAAACTCGATAGCTGTTGTGGAGTACGCTTTGTGGAGAACAGCGAATGTGTAGAGGAGGCATTTTGAATACAGGAATATTGTATATAAGGTGTAATAAAATTAACTCTCGGAACTTTGGGAGGTTGATCAGTATCAGTAAATATACCAGAAAAAATAAATACGATATGTTAATTTATCACTTATTATGTAATATAACGCTCATGTTTGTATGCTAACACTACCACAGGACCGCAATTTGAAATTCAAAGCCTCTCGAGTCATGATACGTGCGCATCGGCTCATGAAACTTGCCTTCGAAACATCTAGCGGTCATTGACTCCCAAAAGTCAGCTGATTACTGCTACCCACGTGCTGTATATATCGATGTGGTACGGTTAGCATAAGTATTGATGTCAATTTTTGGAATCTTACGGCGTGGTTCCCGGCAGAGTAGAATTTGGGCCACCCCATCCCTTCCCATGCGGTGTCGTACAAGGCGACTAAGGGATAGGGCTGTTTAACATCAGACAGATATATACAGCCCAGACTCAGCCTCAATGCATGTCTCGAGTCAATAATAGTGCCCGGAAGACGGCAATAGGTTCACCCCCTATTACGTGGGACCGAATTCAATGATTGGTGAAATGTGGGTGTTAATTCATCTCTGCCTAACCCTCCGGAGATAAAGGCATGATTATATGTATGTATGTATGAGAGCGTTCGATCCCAGGTTTCACCATGGCACACACCAATGACTTTTCGATGCTTTTCGAAGTTATGTGTGTATTTATCGCAGGTTTATAAGTGCCCGGTTAATGGCAATAGGCTCGCCACCTATTACATTGGGACCTAAACATAAACTGGCGAAATGTGGGTGCTAGCACCTCTGCCTGCCCCTTCGGGGATATAGGCGTGAGTTTATGAGAGAGAGAGAGATGTATGAGAGCATATAAGGTTTGGAATTCCGATCTATCTGCAGATTCACGGACAGCAACTGTACACCTTCGGTGCCACGGAAACCTTCCTTTGCAGGGGGTATTTCGTTGCCGAAGAAACTGCCGTCCACGTAATATTAGAATGCGAGGCAGTAGCCCCTCAACGATTTCAAATTCTCGGCACAGTGAGGTCGCTCCACGAAGCCTGTGAAGCTCCCCTGATCTGGTTGGAGTTACGTTGGCTGCTCTAGCTCTTATACTCGCGCACAACGGCCCAAAAAAGGTAGTTAAGTGCTGACAAACGAGTCCTTTTCCATTCCTTTTCAACTATGGTGCAGGCTAGGTGACGCACCTATAACAGTCAAGATAAACAAATTTAAATAAAAATGAGTAGGTGCCTAATTTTAATTCAATATATTTATTGAATGCTACCGAGATAGGCAGTCAGATAATGATGAAACACTAACTGTTGCCCGTGACTCTGTTCGCGGAAATTTGATTAAGATCCCGCAACTCATAGGAGGTTATGTCAAACCGACTAAAACACACGGCGCCTGTGGGTCATTGTTGATTGCCGAAGGTGAGGTTAACAGGCATATCCCTCGCACCTTACTGACCCAGGGCCATCTCTCTTGATCTGGCTCTCCTTGGGTGTAGGGACGATAGAGTCTCCAACTCGTCTCCGGAGAGCACCGTGGCCTGCTTCTGTTAGGATGACAGGCGACTCCACCGGTCACCCCCACATATAAAGAATTAAACTATTTGTTTCTTACATCGAAAACATAATTCTCGTTGTGTACTACAAATAGAGGTACGATATCCCATTGAAATCGTTGCCTTTGCACGAACAGATATTCCCATATTAATTTACAGTCATCCATGTGTAATACCAAATATACAGTAACAGGTATCGAAGCGATATTCATGTATTAATTTGAGATATTCAATGTGTATTTTGGAGTACATGTTTTGCATGTACAAAGGAACCGTTTCTGTGAGATTCTGATTAATAGGAATTGTGTCAACTATTGTGTGAAAACACAATGCTATGTTGACATGTAATGTTTATTATCATTTTTATATCACTCAGGCAGTGTTGGGCAAATTTTAATTGAAAATTAAAAAATCCCAACTTGCTGTCTAAAAGATCAAATCAAGTTTGATAGCAGGCTTATTTTTTTTTTACGTGCGCTAAATCCCCACGGATACCTCCCCACCGGAGGCGGTGGAGAAGGTTATGTCGGACTCGAACCGACTAAAACGCACGCCGCCTGTGGGTCGTTTTGGTTGCCGAAGGTGAGTTTGACAGGCATATACCTCGCACTCTGGCCGACTCAGGGCCATCTCTCACGATCTGGCCCTCTTCTCGGGTGTGGGGACTACAGAGTCCCCAACACGTCCCCGGAAACGGGGAAGCGCGCCAGGCGCGCCAACGCCACTGCCTGCTTCTGCCAGGCTGACAGGCGAGTTTGATAGCAGACTATACCCTATTGCCAATCATAAACCGAAGGAAAAATAAATAGGTACCGCCCGCTGTCTACCTCGTCGCGATCTTTTAGACAGAAGTAGGGTTATTAGCGGTAGATCGTTCGACTGCTACGCAGGGAGCGTGGGTTCGATTTCCGCTCAGTGCAAATATTCATATGCATGAACATGTTATTTGCGTTGGTCTGGGTGTTTCTATAATATCTATGCATTTAGAAACAAAAAGTATCTAAGTATGTTTATCTGCATTCTAGATTCCAGAACACAAGCTAATTTTACTATGCTTATGCCATGAGTCTAGACAGCGATGTGTAGAATATTTATTTAATTTTATTTTATTATTTAGCACAGGTGACAGGCAAGCGCACGGCCCACCTGATGGAAAGAGGCTACCGTAGCCTATGGTGGTAACTGTAAAAATAGAGCTTTTCTGTGCCTATGGGCAATATGGCTTCAGACCGAAACGGTCAACGGGTGATCTTCTAGCATACGTTACCCATCTTTGGGGTGAGGCTATGGACAAGCACGGCGAGTCACTGGCAATTAGTCTTGACATCGCCAAAGCTTTCGATAGAGTCTGGCACAAATCGCTTCTTTCTAAGCTACCTGCCTTTGGTCTGCCTTCTAGGCTGTGCAACTGGGTTGCTAGCTTCCTGCAGGGGCGCCGTATTCGCGTCCTTTGTGACGGACGAGCTTCAGAGTTTCTGCAGGTTAATGCTGGCGTGCCCCAGGGGTCCGTCTTATCACCCACTCTCTTTCTTCTGCATATCAACGACATGCTGTCTACCGGCAATGTTCATTGTTATGCAGACGATAGCACTTTACATGGGAGTTATCATGGACATCCAGCGGCCAAGCAGTCAGATATCGCAGAGAAAAGGCAGCTTCTTGTCACTGAGCTTGACGGGGTCCTGAATCACATTTCTCAATGGGGCTCTGAGAACCTGGTTGAGTTCAATGCCAAGAAGACGCAGGCATGTGCGTTTACAGCAAAAGTATCTTCTTTCCTTCCCCTCCCCACTCTTCAGAGCACGCCACTGCCGCTGCAGGACAATCTCAATATCCTAGGTATGGATGTTCGCTGCAACCTAAATAACAAAAACTACATCGAAAGCATCATCAAAACAGCCTCACGAAAACTCGGAGTCCTGAACAGAGTGAGACGATTTTTCACGCCGGAGCAGCGGTGTCTTCTATACAAGACACAAATTCGCTCCTGTGTGGAGTACTGCTCGCATCTCTGGGATGGTTCAGCAAAGTACTTACTAGATGCTCTCGACAGGTTGCAGCGACGTGCGATCCGCATCATTGGGAATCCCGAGATCACGAACACCCTAGAACCTTTACAGCTGCGTAGAGATGTTGCGTCCATGGCTGTATTTTACCGTCTGTACCATGGGGAGTGTTCTGATGAGCTCTTCCAATTAGTCCCACCCTCCCCTTTCCTACACAGGACAACGCGTGCAGGTCTTAGATGTCATCCGCACACGGTGCAAAACATCCGATCAAGAACCAAGCGGTTCGGAGACTCTTTCCTCTGTCGCACCATTAAGGCCTGGAATTCATTACCAGCTCACGTGTTTCCTTCTTCCTACAGTCCCGGGTCCTTTAAGCGGGGCGTGAAAAAGCATATGATAAGGCCGTCAAGCTGAGTGTCACCATTGTCACACGGTATGTGTAAGTAATGGTGACCCTCTTTTCTGGGATTTTGCTTTCAGCTTACCATCAGGCAAGGCGAAGTCCAATTGACGTGTCCTATATAAAAAAAAAAAAAAAAAATATAGAGTTCATTACCAGCTCACGTGGTTCCTTCTTCCTACAGTCCTTTACGCGGGGTGTGAAAAACCATCTGAGTGCCACCATTGTAACATTGCTTAGTGTCTGTAATGGTGACCCTCTTTCCTGAGACCTTGTCTTTAACTTACCATCAGGTGACGTGAAGTAAAATTGCCGTGTCCTAGATAAAAAAATAACGAATTCAATTATATTTTTGGCGACAGTACGTAGTACATGATTGGATTCTGAAATCAATGTCTTCTCTACACAAACCTGTACCTATCTATACATCTGTTGATGCAGAGCCACTGATGCAGCCACTTAAAGTATTACTTGCTATGCCTTTAAAAGGAATATCTTCCCGTCAGGCACGAGCATGAAACTACAACCCTCTCACTTAAGGTTACCGTTCAGTAACATTATTTTCTTAGAACAAATACGGCGCTTTCGGAGTGCAAGCGAGTCTTGGCAAAAATTGTAGACAAACAATTTTCTGCCTCCTGCTGACTACATAAACTCGAGGAAATTAAATATCACCTAGGTGAGCAAGCTTTGTTATTATAAATAAAATAATAATAAATAAATATTCCACGACATTCTACAACAACGATATCTAGTACCCCATGGTAAGCATAGCTTAACTAGCTGTGTTATGGAATCTAGATTGCGGATAAACATACAAAGATATATTTTTTTTGTAAATACATACATATTATACATAGAAACACCCAGACCAATGCAAATATACATATTCATGCATACAAATATTTGCACTGAGCGGGAATCGAACCCGCGCCCCCTGCATAGCAGTCGAATGCTCTACCGCTACGCCACAGAGGTCGTTATAAAATAAATAATAAATATTGTACAACGTTTTACATAGCGTGATTTAGATTCAAGGTAAGTTTAACGAGCTTGGGGGACGAAATGGGGACTTCGTGGTCCTCACACCCGAAGAGGACCGTCTCATAAGAGACGGTCTTGGGCCAGCGAGGTGCGAGGAATATGGCTCAGAAAATCTCACCTCCAGCAATCTGCGGCCCACACAGACGGCGTGCGTTTTAGTCGGTTCACGTACGACATAAGCTCCCTCAACGAGCTTGTGTTATGGGATCTGGTATATGGATAAACATACTTAGATTCATTTTTGTCAATACAATTCTTTTTTTATACCACTTAGTTGGCAGACAAGCACATGGCCCACCTGATGTATAGAGGTTACCATAGCCTAAGGACGCGTGCAACACCAAGGGAGTCACACTCACGCTGTAAACCCAAGAAGAACCCTGTAAAAGACAAAGCAGGACAAGCTTTTGGTCTTCCCACTGACTGCACAAAAACTATTCAGTGAACCGGGAACACAACACGAGGTTATTATGACCGCGGTATAGGTACTTCCCCAGTCGGACTACTCAATTGGACGGAAATACCGTCGTGTCATATATGTATAGAAACGCCCAATATTCATTCAAATGTTTACACTGAGCTGGAAACGAACCTGTGCTCCCTGTGTACCAGTCGATCGGTCTACTGCTACGCCAAAAAGCCCTCAATTTCGTCTAGTACCGTGTAAAAGTCTTTGTATAAAAGCAATAATCTTAAATTCCATGAGTGTTACTTTGCGACCAACAAAGGTTACAAGTAGACGTAGACCTTTAGTAACAAAACGGAAGCTATGCTCAATATGTTTCACTAATAAATACAACGAATAAATTCTCCGAAAAAAAGGCGTAGGTATCGGTGTAAAAACTACGCGACATACTAAACTAAATCGGGTAGCATAAACGCGGACACAATACGCCGCGATAAATGAAAATGGTCCGGAGTTCAGTGCCGGCGACGACAAAAGGCGAGTCGTAAAATAGCCGGATTAGGGGGTGGACACACTCGGGCGCGGTAGGGCCACGAAGTACGCGAGATGAATATACAGAGATATGTCAGTATTAGCCGGTGTTAGTGTCTTAAACAAATAATTTAAGGAAGCTACCATGCTCATCTAATTTTTAGAATATTTGTACTGTTGATTGATATTACTTGGTGGAATTTGTTGTAATATTAAACCTGACCGGTTTCCCCTTACGGCATCCTCAAAGGTTTATAATGACAATGACATTCCAGTCAGGTCTAATATATATTAAAAATAATGTGAAAAAGTACAGGTGAGTTTCTCAATATGTATAATATCTAGAATCTTTAAAAAAAAAACAGAATAAAAAAATAAAAATCTAAAAATGATCATTCAATGTTTTATTCCATACTTTTCGTTTTTATCCTATTTTCTGAAATCAGGACAAATTTCAACTTATCTGATTAAGTTGACATGTTTGCAGGTGCCACCTGCACCTCCAAAAGATGTGCAAAATCAAAATTTTGCACATCTTTTAGCAAGCTTTTTTTTTTGCAAGCTGTTTACAGTGAACAATACAAGACAAACGAAAACTTTTAATAACTACCTAATAACTATGTTGGTTATGAAGTGTGAACTAGGCTGTTGGCCTGTTTTTTTTAATCTTTTATCTCCCACTTTGCTAGAAAGAAAGAAAGAAAATGAGTTTATTAAACACATAAATGTATTAAACAATTTGCTTTTAAATAAATTCCTTTCGGGTTGTAATGCAGTTTAACTTTTATTGAGACAAGCTGGAAATGATTCTAAGCGTAGGGACTAGTACACCGCAAGAGGACTGTAGCTAGAACTAACTCTATATTTAACACAAATGTATCAGTAAGTATGAAACCGCTACCCGCTCCTCTTATGAACCTCTGACTTTACGGCCCTAACCTAATTCCCTAAAACTTGCACCCAGAGCCTGTAGCCACCAACTATTGGCGGAACTATAAAACTGAGGCGCAATAAAACTAGTCCCTTTGCTCGCATGCATACATCACTAATGACGTTCGGCATCCATTGCCTGCTTACTATGAAACATAAGAACGGCCTTAAAAGTGATACTAAAGTGTTTAATTGCGTATTTTAAAATAATCATCATCATCCTTATAGCCTCTGTGGCGTGTCGGTCGGCAGAGTAGAATTTGGACCATCTCGTACAAGGCGACTAAGGGATAGGGCTGTTCAACATCAGACAGATATATACAGCCCAGATTCAGCCTCAGATGAATGGCTCGAGTCAACAATAGTGCCCGGAATACGGTAATAGGCTCACCCCCTGTTACGTGGGACCGAATACAATTATTGGCGGGTATTAATTTATCTCTGCCTAACCCTCCGGGGATAAAGGCATGATTATATGTATGTATGTATGTAATATAACTTCATCCAATCGGGAATAATACCTGAAATCTCATACAGAGTGGTCACAAGCGTTACCATTGCGCTATCCAGGTAATAAACTACGCCTTTTATAATTAACTAGCTGACCCGGCGAACTTCGTACCGCCTTAGCGTAAATTTGATGCACTACTTTATTTTGTATAGCTGACCTATCTTATGTATATTCAATTTGAACTGGAATCTATAATATCCTCCATTTAAAAATTGAATGACGTTGACATTTGTTAGCGCGATTGTCTGTGGTGTCATAGATCACCACAGAGTTTTTTGTTTTAAATTGAATGACGTTGACATTCGTAACGCGCTTTTTTTTTTAAATATGCAAAATTAAATGAATATTATTTGAGAGATTTTCTTAATATTTTTTTCCGTAAGAACCTTGTACAGAGTATTAGAAAACTACAAAAAAAATCTGCCAAATCGGTGAAGCCGTTTTCGTGCTATGTCGTGACAACGGAAAACGGGTTTCATTTATATATATATATATTAAAAATTAAAAATTAAATTAAAAACTATTTATTGTCACCAATATACATTTTGAAAGGTACAATTTTTATCTTAAAAGTAGTCTTGAATAAATGTATGGACAGAGTATACTGATGCTGCCCTCCAAGCTAAGCATAGCTTGTATTTTGGAAGGCAGTGTTCAGTCGTAGAATATGACACGTTTTACTTATTTATACAAGAATACATATGCATGGCCGTCGTTGTATCGTTTGGAGCAATAAATATATATAATAAATATATAGATTTATTTTACGCTCTGAAATCCGGATTACATTTACTTCTTTTCCTAGATTTAAATAAATGATGACCAAACGCGAGCAAATCCACGAGCAAATGTTAATTTAATAAATACTAAGCCGTTAATGTATGGTGCTCAGCAGATATGAGAGATATACAAGGTTTTACTGCAGGATCCGCTCGTTAACTGAGGTGCAAAATATTTGATAGCGCGGTTTACGATTTCAACATAATTACGTTGTCTATTGTCTGTGGGATTGTTTTTTAAATGGGCTTTTTATGTCCGCCATTTTGGTTGTTGTGCTTTTATCGTCCGGGTTGAGTTATATGCTATGATTTGTATATTGTTAGGGTTATAGGGCATAGATTCATGTAAGTTATATGACTTTTGTCTTTTCTTTTATAATTAATTGTTTTTTAGCAGGAGGTGTGTGTCCTGTGTGGAATACTGCTCGCATCTCTGGGATGGTTCAGCAAAGTACTTACTAGATGCTCTCGACAGGTTGCAGCGACGTGCGGTCCGCATCATTGGGAATCCCGAGGTCACGAATACCCTAGAACCTTTACAGATGCGTAGAGATGTTGCGTCCATGGCTGTATTTTACCGTCTGTACCATGGTGAGTGTTCTGATGAGCTCTTCTAATTAGTCCCATCCTCCCCTTTCCTACACAGGACAACACGTGCAGGTCTTAGATGTCATCCGCACACGGTGCAGAACATCCGATCAAGAACCAAGTGGTTCGGTGACTTTTTCCTCTGTCGCACCATTAAGGCCTGGAATTCATTACCAGCTCACGTTTTTCATTCTTCCTACAGTCCCGGGTCCTTTAAGCGGGGCGTGAAAAAGCATATGATGAGGCCGTCCAGCTGAGTGTAAGTAATCGTGACCCTCTTTTCTGAGACTTTGCATTCAGCTTACCATCAGGCAAGGCGGAGTCTAATTGACGTGTTCTATATTAAAAAAAGGACGGATTCCCGTCCCAATTGAGTGGTCCGACTGGGGAAGTACCTCCACCCTATAGAAAACCACGGCTATAATAACCTTGTGTTGTGTTATCGGCGGTAAGTAGGGTAGCCAGAGCTCACTGGAGAGTTTTTGTGCTGTCAGTGGGAAGACTAAAGGCTTGTCCTGATTGTTTCTTCTGCACTGACTGCACTGAAACTCTTTGTTCTTACAGGGTCGGTAGTACGGTCTTGGGCCGGCCGGGGTGCGAGGAATATGTCTCAGAAAATCTCACCTCCAGCAATCTGCGGCCCACACAGACGGCGTGCGTTTTAGTCGGTTCACGTACGACATTAGCTCCCTCAACGAGCTTGTGTTATGGGATCTGGTATATGGATCTTAGATACTTTTTTTGTCAATACATACATTTTTTGATACCACGTGGTTGGCAGACAAGCACACGGCTCACCTGATGGAAAGTGGTTACCATGGCCTATGGACGTATGCAAAACCAAGGGAGTCACACTCGCGCTGCCAACCGTGTAAGCACAGAGAGTTTCTGTGCCATCAGTGTAGAAGATGAAGCAGGACAAGCTTTTGGTCTTCCCACTGACAGCACCAAAACTCTCCAGTGAGCTCTGGCTACTCACAACACGAGGTTATTATGGCCGTGGTATTCTGTAGGGCGCGGTATTCTTTCCCTGGAGTGGGCCGCGTGCTTATCTGCCAATTAAGTTGTATAAAAAAGAATATATGTTTTGTACAGTCAGTACCTTGGTTTACCCCCCTCATGTTGGCTGATGGTTCTGATATTTGGCACACACCTTTAATTTGGACCATCTTCTTCATCTTAGCGTTAATCCCAGTTGCATCTGAAGCTTTGCTTTCTGAATCTAGGGTCCGCTTCACCAGTCGAACTGCTTTGGCTGAACTTCAATATTTTCTGTGAAATGATGCCATCTGAACTGATCTGAACTCCACAACCCAAAGGCGATATCAAATCATTTCAGTTAAACATGTTGTTGGACTTTTCAGGACTCCAACTAACGTAAAGACATTGCTTGCACGCATTGCTTGTTCATGCATGCAAATATTTACACTGAACAGGAATCGAACCTGCGCCTCCGACGTAGCGGCCGCGTTCACTACCACTACGCCACAGATCCTGTCTATAGTTTGAACGATAATACAATTTAAATCAATAAAACAGTTTGATTTGCTCATAATACAATTTTTCGCTGAATCACGCCTTTATCCCCGGAGGATAGGCATTATAGTCAAGATCGTTCTGACGCTGACTGTACTTCCAAAGTTTCAAAGGAAAAGTTTCTCATCCTCTCTTACCAATCACATACCATCAATATATTTTACATTTTTCACTACCTATAATTTTGGTTTACTTAAGTACACCATATATTGACGTGCGAAAAATCCCCACGAATACCCCCTACCTATCCCTCCCCCCATCCCCACTGGAGCCAGCGGGAAAGGATATGTCGGACTTGAACCGACTAAAACGCACGGCGCCTGTGGGTCGTTGTTGGTTGCCGAAAGTAAGGTTGATAGCCATATTCCTCGCACCCTGGCCGACCTAGGGCCATTCGTCACCCCCAGGCCTGCGCTCATGGGCCCCCCATACGACTATTAACTAAAGCTAAATTCAGAAGTTTTGTTAGGAATGGCCTTGATTTGAATCGGCAACCTTTCGATTGCAAATCAACCTTGGCCATTAAGCTACAGTCGGTTTTAAATTGATACCAATAAATTGTCCTGCACTATTAACTTTAACGTAATCTTTCTTACTGCTACTGGTTTCAATTTATATAAATAAAATACACAAAACAGCTGCAATCGAAACACACTTTATGTCCATATTCATAGTACAGCCCAGTCATAAATGTCCCTGTCAGTATTTATAGTGCTGACCTATAAACAGTACAGTCAATGAAACCTCCAAATGTACCCTAAAAGTTACAAAATAAACAGAATTTTGTTATCTAACTAATATAACCTTGCAATATTTACGTAGGAAACAGTTACCGACGATTATCGGGACAGTTAAGACAGATTTATTTCGACAATAAAAGTAAACACTGGGTGCTTTCAACCGCGCACCATTAGTAAGAGGGATTCCCTAAATGTATGGTGTGAGTTTTGAGACGTAGCGAGTCGCTGCTGCTTGTGGTACTAGCGGGTGACTACTGGACCCCTCCAGTAGTCTTGAAATTGATGGACAAGGTATTGTATATGTCTATAAGATAAGAGTTATTTAACTGTTCGTTATGCGTTTCTACGCTATTCATCCATTTGCAATGAAGTTTTCACAAGTTTATGGGCCAGTGAAAATACTTAGATTATGTAAAACGGTAAAATAAAGATGACCTTGAAATGCTTTTTGGTAAAATATATAGTTATAGTAGTAAAACACGTGTTGGCTGTCTTGAGAATCCAAGCAATTGTGAAACTTCTAGATGAATCAAATGGACATAATGAAAATGTTTATTTTGGATTGATAAATATAATTTAATATTAAACAGCCCCGTCAAAATTAAACTAATAATACGCATTTGTGATGTTTTCAAATGATGTTCACATTAAATACAGAAAAGACAACACTCGGAGACTCGTTTATTAATTTTAAATTAAGGTGAATTCAGACCTAATCCTATATTATTTTCTTTTTATATACCGATACCGATTTATGTGCCGATTTAAGTGGTAGACAAGCACACGGTCCATTTGATGGAAGCCTATGGACGTGTGCAACACTAGGGACATCATACTGATGCAGAACTTCTTCTTCTAATGCCCTTCTTGTAGATTTCTCTGCTTAAGTGCATTATGACAGTTTCTCGCTCCACTCAACACTTGCACCACACTACGAATTACTTGATGGTAGGGCCGGAGTTTCGGTAAATGTTTTGAACTCAGCCTGCGAGAGCACAGCGGTTTGATTGTCGGAAGTAAATGGGATGGACGGGGAAGTACCCGTCCCCTGGTAGAAAGCTACTGTCAGTAGATTATTTTGAATATTGCAACATTTCGTATTTCAATTTCAGTTTATTTTTATTTGAAATGCTATTAAAGCTTACCAAGTTATTATTTCTTGCTGGGAATTCTAAGTAATATTAGATAAGTGTAAATGGGTTTGTTTCTTTTTATCTGTTATGCGAAAATTATTGGATGGTTTTGTTTTTAAAGTTTATCACGCGTTCAGACCGACTGAGTCTAGGCCTTCTTTATCTTCACCGTAGCGTAAATCCCTCTCGTATTCGAAGTTTTCACCTCAGAGTCTGGGGTCCGCTTAATCAGTCTAACTGCAGATTTGGCTGAACTTCAAAATTTTCCGTGAAGTGACTGATATCTAACCTCCACAATCCAGAGGTATGAAAGGTATATCGTGCAAGTACGAGAGGTATAACAGCGGGAAATAGTACGTTACTAGAGGACAAGAATGAAAGCGAAATGAAATGTTTTAATAATAGGCTTCCACGAAGTGCCCCGTCACGCAGTGGAAAGAGCTAGTAAAAAAAATGTGCTATTTCTCTCAGTAACAAGAGAAATAACACATTTTTTTTATACAACTCAGGTGACAGACAAGCACACGGCCCACCAGATGGTAAGTGGTTACCATGACCTATGAACGTGTGTAACACCAGTGGAGTCACATCCGTGCTGCCGACCCTGTAAGAACATGTAAGAACATGTGGATTTCTGTAACATCAGGGGCCTACACACCAACCTCAACACGGTTCATCTACATTAAGAGACCGTGCAGCCCACCTTGTTTTTTCTGACGGAGACGCAAATATCATGCCCGGCCGATACAGCCTACTTAATGTACCCTGGATACAAACTCGAGCATAACTTCCTGAGTCGCGCCGGGGTATGCTTGTACGTCCGGGATGATATTTGCTGCCGCCGTCTTCATGGCCTTGAAGACAGGGACCTGTCAACTCTTTGGGTACGTACGGATCACGGTGGCCACACCCGTATCTTTGCGTGCCTCTACAGGTCTCATAGCGGTGACCTGGGTACAGGTCAATTGTTTGAGCATCTGCAGCGGTCTGCGGACATGGTAATTGAGCAATACCCTACCGCGGAGTTAGTATTCTTGGGGGACTTCAACGCTCACCACGTAGAGTGGCTGGGGTCTCCTAGAACTGATTTTGCGGGAAGGGCTGCTCATGACTTTGCACTGACCTACGGATTCTCTCAACTGGTGCATTCTATTACTAGAACACCAGAAATAGAGACCCACAGAAGCTCTATACTGGACCTTCAGTACCTGTAGAACTCAGTAACTGTAGAAGCACCACTTGGTACTTCGGACCACAGCCTCGTTCGGGCGCAAGTGACTCTCACGCGGCCTGAACCACCACGGCCACTCAATGGCGGCATGTCTGGCACTACAAATCGGCAGACTGGGATGAACTACGAGAATTCTTCGCTTCAAATGATCCCAGCTCCTGTGCAACAGCAGTAGCTGATGCGATTCTAGCGGGTATGGAATGCTATATTCCGAACCGCTGGATCGCAACAGGAGAGAGCAAACGCCCCTGGTTTAATAGGCCCTGCAGAAAAGCAAGAGACCACAAGCAATCTGCATCCAGGGCTTGGATCACGGCTCTTGCCAATAAAGATCCAAATATCGCTGAAGTGAAGCGAAAGTTGAATGCCGCCTCGAGGTCTAGTAAAAAAGCTACGGCCAGGGCTAAATTTGAGTCCATCGGCATCGGCTTGCCTTCCACCGCTGCAAAAATCCGATGGTAGTCTGGCCCATGGTGCTAAGGAGAAAGCCGATCTGTTGGGTAATCTCTTTGCGTCAAACTTGACTATGAACGACGGGAACGCCGAACCACCCATAATCCCCAGTTGTAGTGCTTCCATGACTGAAGTTAAAATCACGCAACGGGTGGTCTGGCGCGAGCTTAAGTCCCTAGATGTTCGGAAGTCGAGTGGGCCGGACGGTATACCGGCGATGGTGCTTAAACACTGTACCCCCGAGCTGTGCCCTGTACTTACACGTCTTTTCGCACTCTCATACTCCGCAAGGTGGGTCCCGACCTCGTGGAAGACTGCATTCGGGCACCCTGTGCCTAAGAAAGGTGACAGGACAGATCCGACCAATTATAGGCCTATCGCTATCACCTCCCTTCTCTCGAAGGTAATGGAGCGTGTTATTAATACACAGCTCCTGAGATACCTTGAGGGAAACGATCTACTGAGCGACCGACAGTACGGCTTTCGCCACCGTCGCTCTACCGGTGACCTTCTTGTGTATCTCACAAATCGGTGGGCGCAGGCCATCGAGAGTCGGGGTGAGGCACTAGCGGTCAGCCTCAATATAGCGAAGGCCTTTGATCGGGTCTGGCACAAAGGTCTTCTTGCGAAGTTGCCATATTATGGACTCCCCGAGGGACTGTGCGAATGGATCTCCAGCTTTTTGTCCAACAGAAGCATCCAAGCCGTCGTCGACGGCAGCTGCTCGAACCGCATGAACATAAACGCTGGTGTTGCTGTTTCTGCTGCATATCAATGACATGCTGTCTGATGGCTCCATTCATTGTTATGCGGACGACAGTACCTGAGACACGTGTTACACGGGCCGTGCAAATGTCCCTCAGTCCAAGGTGGAGAAGAGTCGCAAACAACTTGTGTCTGAAATCGAGACTCTCTCTGGAGTATTCGATTGGGGACGACTAAACCTAGTCCAATTCAACCCCACTAAGACACAAGTATGTGTATTCACCGCTAAGAAAACCCCATTCATTGTAGCTAAGCAATTCCTGGGCACACCGCTTACCATCTCCTCGAGTATCGGGATCCTTGGTGTCGATATCTCCAGGGACGTCCAATACCGAAGTCATTTGCAGGACAAGGTTAAATTGGCATCGAGAAAACTTGGAGTGCTCAACAGGGCGAAGCAGTACTTCACTGCGGGGCAGCAACTCCTTCTTTATAAAGCACAGGTCCGGCCTCACATGGAGTACTGCTGTCACCTTTTTGCTGGAGCGCCTGCATACTAGCTTGACCCCTTGGACTCAGTGCAAAGACGGGCATTGAGGCTGGTTGACAATCCCATACTCACAGGTAGTGTGGAACCTCTTAGCCTTAGGAGGGATTTTGCCTCACTGTGTGTGTTCTACCGCCTATACAATGGTTTGTGCTCAGATGAATTGTTTGACATGATGCCCGTAGCTACATTCTATCATCGCACCTCTCGCCATAGGCAGGGAATTCACCCTCACACATTGCGACCCGAGACGGTGCGCACTGTGCGGTATGAAAGAAACTTCATCCCATGCATACTCAAGCTGTGAAATGACCTCCCTGCTGCGGTTTTCCCAAGCGCCTACAATATGGGGTTCTTCAAGAGAGGCCTCGCAAGGTTTCTTCATGGTCGGCAGCGCGAGTGTGACACCTCTGGTGTTGCATACGTCCATAGGCCACGGTAACCGCTTCCCATCAGGTGGACCATGTGCTTATCTGCCAACTAAGTGGTATAAAAAAAAGAACAGAGATTTTGTGCTGTCGGCGTAGAAGACAAAGCAGGACAAGCCTTTAATCTTCCCACAGACAGCACTAATTCTCCAGTGAGCTCTGGCTACCCTACTCACCGCTGGGAACACAACACGAAGTTATTATAGCCGCGGTATTCTGTAGAGCGGAAGTACTTCCCCAGTCGGACTGCTCAATTGGGCGGAAATACATAATTATCTAATGCAGGCATTTTTATGGAAATACCTGATATAACATAAACTCACGCCTTTATCCCTGGAGGGTTAGGCAGAGGTGAATTAACACCCACATTTCACCAATAATTGTATTCGGTCCCGTGTAACAGGGGGTGAGCCTATTGCCGTATTCCGAGCACTATTGTTGACTCGAGCCATTCATCTGAGGCTGAGTCTGGGCTGTAAATATCTGTCTGAAGTTAAACAGCCCTATCCCTTAGTCATCTTGTACGACACCGAATAGGAAGAGATGGGGTGGCCCTAATTCTACTCTGCCGGAAATTTTTGTATTGTAAAACACTATTACTGCTCAAGAAAGACGAAACAAGAAACAACTTTTAATTTCACCGTTATCATTTATTATGGTTATCATAATGCTTGTGTGCAATGTTTGTTTGTTCAGTGAAAGTGGGAGTGAAATTGATGTATATGAGTCAGTCGCGAACCAGCCGCGAAAGGTCGCCACCTACTTGCCAAACTTGTTCACGCTTTTACTCCGCAGGGTTAGCAGGGCTCCTGATACCACGACAGAAATGTAATACTAAGTAACGTTTCTTTTTTCTTAAACATTAGTAGTGTTAGTTGACGAAATTACTAATAATCCCTTTAGCCTTTAATGTTAGGTGTGTGGAGGAACGAGGTGTGATGTTCCTCCAACACAAAGGGAGGATCCTCCGACCAGGCAAGGTGATCACGCCTGGCGGGCCGCGGCCCAACGATTGTCGTTGGGTTGAAGTATACATGTTGTCCCAGCGCGAGAACTTTACTTGCGCGATGTAGGATTCGTAGTAGTTCTGCTTGCTGTCGCTAGATGGCGCTGGGTACATGTGGCATCGTCACAGGTGAGAGTTCACATAAGTAGTGTAATGGTAAGACGTAGGACATGATGGTATTTCCGTTAAATTGAGCAGTTCGACTGGGAAAGTACCTCCGCCCTACATAATACCGGGGCCATAATAACCTCGTGCTGTGTTCCCGGCGGTCAATAGGGTAGCCAGAGCTCACTGGACAGTTTTTATACTGTCAGTGGGAAGACCAAAAACTTGTCCTACTTTGGCTTTTACAATGACGGCACAGAAACTGTTCTGAAAGAGTAGGCAGCCTTGGTGTTGCGCACGTTCATAGGCTACGGTAATCACTTTACATCAGGTGGGCCGTGTGCTTGTCTCCCACCTAAGTGGTATATATATCGACAGATAATCTATCTATATTTATATATATATATATAAATCAATTGCTGTTCGTTAATCTCGCTAAAACTCGAGAACGCTGAACGGATTTATCTTATCTTGGTCTTGAAATGTTCGTGGAGGTCTAGGAAAGGTTTAAAAGGTGAGAAAAATTCGAATAATTGTCGGGAACCGACATCCACGACGGCGGAGCCTTAGCACTTAGTTGGCAGACAAGCGCACGGCCCACCTGATGGGAAGCGGTTACCATGGCCTATGGCCGTATGCAACACCAGGGGTGTTACACTCGCACTGCCGACCATGAATTCTTATAGTGGCATATAGAAAGAACGTATTATGGATATGGCATATATAAAATTTGGCCATGTTGGAGGCCAAATTTTGCTTGACATTTTAAAGCATTTAGCATGCTAACTATTCAAATCGATTAAAATATAGAAAAAAATGAGTTGGTGCCGGCGGGATTTGTACCCACGATCTTTCTATTACAGAGGAAACGCTCTGACCATTAAGCCACAGAACCTTCGCCCGAAACCATTCAAAACTCTTCTATACATATATCTGTCTTACGGCGGCGGTGAGAGCCATCTACCGATATTCTTACGAACTATTAGAACTAACGAATGATGTTACAATCATTTTTAAACATTGATTTTTGATGAGTCCGCTCAAACTCAAATTGATTAGGATATAGAAACATCTGAATCGGTTCAGGCAGAATTCGACCCAAATTCTACCCAATCTAATTTGTTTACAATAAATAATATTCGCCCCCCATGAGCGCCGGCCTGGGGGTGACAGGTGGAGCTGCCTGTCACCCTGGCAGAAGCAGGCAGCGGCGGTGCGCCTCCCCGTTTTCCGGTAACGAGTTGGGGACTCTGTAGTCCCCACACACCCGAGGAGAGGGCCAGATCGTGAGAGATGGCACTGGGTCGGCCGGGGTGTGAAAGATATGCCTGTCAACCTCACCTTCGGCAACCAAAACGACCCACAGGCGGCGTGCGTTTTAGTCGGTTCGTGTCCGACATAACCTCTTCCACCGGCTCCGGTGGGGAGGTATCCGTGAGGATTTTGCGCACGTAAAAAAAAAACAATAAATAATATTTTAATGAAATTTAAAGCATTTAATATGCCAACTATTCAAATTAATTAAGATAGGAAAAATTGAATTGGTTCAGGCGGAATATTTAAATAATAACTCCATATTGAGATGCTATAAACGAAAGCGGTTAAGAGTACCTACTGAAATACGTTTTAGTTTATAGCTGGCGAATGTATTTTATGAAATACACTCTGAAACTTGAACAGTTAAATTCTCCCGTAAAGATGAGAAGTTACAGTTTTCACCGAGAAGTTTTATAACTATACTGTTAAGATTATGGTTTTAGCGATGAATATATTTATTTTAATTTATTTTAATAGCAGCCATTTTAATTTTAATGGTAATGTGATATTAAAGATGCTGAAGTTGCGCAGTTTTTAAGATAAAGAGCATAATTTGCAAGCATCGGTAACTTAGTGGTTAAGGAGTTGGCTTTACGATCGAGAGATCCCGGATTCGAATCCTGGTCATTACACTACCAACGTGAATACACTCCTAACACAAGCAATTTAGCCTAACTGGAGGGGCTAGATTAGTAATTTCGGTTCTTATTTACTTTAAAAAAAAAAGAAAAGAAAGAAAATCAATATGATAGAACAAAGTCAATTTATAGATACACTAGCTGATACCCGCGGTTTTGCCACGCTCTACTTTTGCTCATCTCCAATTATACTTTTTTTTTTACGTGCGTACGGATACCTCCCCACCGGAGCCGATGGAAGAGGTTATGTCGGACTCAAACCGACTGAAACGCACGCCGCCTGTGGGTCATTTTGGTTGCCGAAGGTGAGGTTGAAAGGTATATCCCTCGCACCCTGGCCGACCCAGGGCCATCTCTCACGATCTGGCCCGCTTCTCGGGTGTGTGGGGACTACGGAGTCCCCAACGCGTCCCCGGAATCTCCAATTATACTTAACCAATTGCGACCAAACAAACGTTTGATTTTAAGTCTGACCCAGACCTTGCAAAAAATAAAAATTGCATCAAAATCTGTTCACAAATTTTTCGCATATCGCGATACACAAACAGAAAAGCGTGAAAAATCATCTGATAAGGCCGCCAAGCTCAATGCCACCATTGTAACGTTACTTAGCGTCTGTAATGGTGACTCCCTTTCCTGAGACTTTGCCTTTTTTTATACCACTTAGGTGACAGACAAGCTCACGGCCCACTTGATGGAAAGTGGTTACGGTGGCCTATGGACGAGTGCAAAAGCAAAGGAGTCACACTCGCGCTGCCAACCCTGTAAGCACAGCGAGTTTCTGTGTTGTCACTGTAAAAGACAAAGCAAGACAAGCTTTTGGTCTGCCCACTGACAGCTCAAAAGCTCTCTAGTGAGCTCTGGCTACCGTACTCACCGCCGGGAACATAACACAATGTTATTATGGCCGCGGTATTCTATAGGGCGGAGGTACTTCCCCAGTCGGACTGCTTAATTGAACGGTAATACCGTCTAAAATAACGTCCTTATAAAAAAAATAAGATTTGCAAATAATTTATAAGTGGTAATTACATATTTGAGCCGTTTGGGGTCGAGAAGCTGGGATCATGGGGTCTGGTGGCGCTTGGCAGCGTGCGGTAATGGACTGTATTGCGGGAAGTAGCTAACTGTTCCATTGACGCTTTACACACAAAAGACAGGTGGTCGGGTTGCCGCGGGAGTGATCCAAGCAATGAATGCAACCCGAGAAATCAGGAGAGGATGCACTAACCTTCACGACACACGTGTTTTCATCGCAGCCGGTACACGGATCTTCTCTTCCTTGCTCAGGAGCTGCCGTCAGCATCACTAGATCACTTGAGGAACACACGAGAGGCACAATCCGATCGGTAAAGGTCTATGAAGCGGTAAAAATGTAACAAACATTAATCATTTTTGAGAGACGCGAGCGCGGTCCGTCATTACGCTGGCTAGTTCAAAGCGAGACTGAGTGTCTATATCACAAATGGCGGACGGAAGCTATCTAGTCCTATTCTATGGTTAGTGCGGGAGAGGAGACGGGTATAGAAAGAGTGTGTTTCCACGTCAAGAAATACAGCTTCTACATCGGCGCAACCATTCCCCCCGGCTTGAAGGGTTACCTTCGAAACGACAAATGCGAAACAAATCTAAAGTCTAATCTAAATCTAGGTTTGGGAAATAACAACTAAAATATAAACCTAGATTGGAGCTCGTGCCTACCGCTGGCTAGGCAGAGGGCAGAGGCGAACAAACAACACAACGCAACAGTCTCGACCAAGACGAGACGCGATTAGCCAACAACAAATAAGGGTCTCTTCACGCGGGACCGATACAACAAGCGAGTGCTTCTTCTCCTCGGGTGGTTCGGAAACCGTAGTGGGATTGAATTGACTAACTGGCCACCCATCTAACGCGGCATGAATCCAGGACGGTCCACTAAACCATAACGGGTGATCTAAAATTTGCGAAGGAAGCAATCCACGAGAGAGACAATCGGCTGGGTTGTCGGTGCCAGCAACGTGAAAGAGATTATGTGGCGCCAATTCAGATTGAATTTTTGCCACTCTATTAGCGACGAATGTGTCCCAACGATGGGGCGAAGAGTGGGCCCAACACAAAGCGACTGTTGAGTCCTAAAAGCTAAAAATTACTAATATTAATGCGAAAATTTACAATTATGTCATTAAGCGACACGGAAGTGCTAGTCTTAGCACTGCCATCCAAAACTACACGGAGTTTTAGTAGTAAGCTTATCTTCTCTAATAACTCCGCGGTGCGGGATAATGTACGAAGGCTGGGTCCCGCCAGTGTCCGCAGGCGCAGGTGAGATGTAACCTTTATCTAAATATTCGTTAACAACCTCATCATAGGCCCGCTTCGACTTTGGGGACGCCTGCATCTTTCGTTCCAAACAAAGAAAGCGTTTTTCAGCGGATACACGGGAGCCACCGAGCGAAAACTTGCGGATGGTAGACTCCAGTGGCGGCTCGACGGTGCAACAGAACGAAGCAGTCGAGTGACTAAAACTATCCATAGAAGCGGGTGCGGAACCAATTATAACAAAACCAAGAACTGTTTCCAGTGCGTGCGGAGCGGGGTACGTCGGTCCCCCTTGAACCTTACGTGATAACTGGAGGTGCGGGAGAATCGAAGCGCCGATCAATATATCGACGACTCCAGGAACAGCGTAAGTCTCATCTGCTAAAGGCAAGTCTTTAAATTTCGTTAATAAAGACGTGTCAACCGGGACGGTAGGCAACTGTTCAGCTATTCTATCTATAACGAGCGAATCCATGTCAAACCAAATATTATTATTAAAACGAGATCTAAACCTTGTTTTAACGGTGCCACGAACAGCTGACTGTAAGCTTCCAAAACCCTTCACCACTGAGCGGGTTGAACGCTTATCAACATTGAAACCAAGACGCCGACAACAATCTTGAGTAATAAAATTACTTTGCGAAGCGCCATCTAACAGCGCTCGAACAATGCGCGGCTTACCTAATGCATCAACAATAACAACGCGAGCGGTCGCAAGACACACAGTAGTGAGTGCAGCACTAGCGGAGAACGAACACAAGGTGACGTCATCCGCGGCGGTCACCGGGCGGGCCGGAGCGCGCGCGAGCGCGGGCTGCGGCTGCGGCGCAGGCTGCCGTGTGTCACCGCTCGACGAGCCAACCGTGCTCACATTGGATGCGGCATTACTATTCTCAAAATGAAGCAAAGTGTGGTGTCTCGCTTGACATTTGCGACAACTATTTCTACTATTACATAAAACAACGCGGTGTTTAGTACCGAGACAATTAAAACAAAAATTATTAGCGCGAACAAATTTATAACGATCACTAGGCGACAATTTTAGAAAACCAGGACACCTGTACAGTTGCGAATGATGAGTGCTACACAAAGAGCAAACAGGTGACTGTACACGTGCTGGTGCGGTACTAACATAAGTATGAGTTGACCTCAGTGACTTCGATGACGCATCTACTTTGCGTGCAGAATCAACAACTATCTTCGCGCCCTCATGTTTCGATGAAGAGCGCTGCAATACTTTTATATGCTCGCGAACAAAACTTTCCAAGTCTTCGAACTTAGGAATTTTATTGCCGCGATGATCCGACTCAAACAAACGAATGGTTTCGGAATCTAATTTCCTTAAACCCATATACAAAAATACGAAGTCGCAGAGGTCATCAATCTTTAGGTTCTTTACGGCGCGAACAGCTGACGCGAAAGTATCTAGAAATTTCTCTAAGTTTTGATCGTTACATGCCGCAATAGATTTCAAATCAAACATCTGATCTAAATAGGCGTTAGCTACCGATCTTTTATCCTCATACCTAGCTTTCAAAGTATTTAAAATTAAATTATAATTCTCGGCACTAAACGTAATTCCAGCGCAAACGGTTATAGCTTTACCAGTCAATTTTTCAACGAGATAATGCAACTTTTCGTGATCTGTCAACGAATCGTTCTTATCTATTGTATTCTCAAAACTATCTATAAATAGACACCAATTGCGAATGTTACCATCAAACTCGGGTATTTGAATTGGTGGCAACTTAGGTCGGTCGCGAGTGGGGTTGGGTAGGTCAGCCGGCTTCTCCAAACTCCTAGCGACGCGTTTGATACGACAATACAAATCGTCAAACGACGACAAGGCTTGATAACTCACTGAGTAATCGGGATTCAAATTCAACTCTAAAACGTTGATGTCATGTACTAAGGTTTCGAAATCCGCGCGTAGACTATCTAAGTTTTCTATAGAACACAAGAACGAATCTCTGATGACCAAATCAGAGGTTTTAAGTGCATTATCATAAATCGATTGTACGCGAGAGTAAATCATTTCTTTTTTAGCGTATAAAAGTTTCAATTGAACCTTACCGGTCTTATCAACCTTTGGGGACATGTTTACAATTAAATCTCAAACTAAAGTGCGGTAAACAATAAATATGAAATGACTCAATCCTAGCGGTACAGAGCAGCGAGGCGGCGCGAGCGATAACCGTAGGTAGGTAGGTACTTATAACTGCCAGTGCAAGCTTGAACTAACGCGCATAGCAACAAGATCGTACCTACGCGATGGTCGCTGTCTAGGTTCAACTATTATTTCAGAGATTAAGTATTGCGTAATATCTATTCAAATTAAAATACTTTCGTATGAATTGGGATGAGATGCGAGCGAGGTAGGCACAGCCACGTGTCTACCCACGCAGGTACTAGGCAAATACGACGCGAGCCGAGAACAACGTAATTGAAAAAAACAAAACAAAGCCAAATGCGTTAGGTATTACACTGTGCCTATGCACTAGGGTGTCTGAGTATACCTAAGATCTAAGCCTAAATGTCTGGATGCGGGGTTTTCTACTAAAATAACCAGGCACTTAGGTGCGATGCGAAAATTGCGAACTACGATTAAGTGTTGATATGATACCTAACCTATTTATGTATTAGGTAGGTACAATGCGAGCCAGCGGCGAACGGACAACAAATCTAATCCTAAGTGTCTGGATGCGGGGTTTTCTACTAAAATAACCAGGCACTTAGGTGCGGTGCGCTCATTCCCATTAGAATAATAACAAAATACGAACTACGGCTAAGAATCCGGCTCGATCCGGACCAAAAATGGTGGCGCTTGGCAGCGTGCGGTAATGGACTGTATTGCGGGAAGTAGCTAACTGTTCCATTGACGCTTTACACACAAAAGACAGGTGGTCGGGTTGCCGCGGGAGTGATCCAAGCAATGAATGCAACCCGAGAAATCAGGAGAGGATGCACTAACCTTCACGACACACGTGTTTTCATCGCAGCCGGTACACGGATCTTCTCTTCCTTGCTCAGGAGCTGCCGTCAGCATCACTAGATCACTTGAGGAACACACGAGAGGCACAATCCGATCGGTAAAGGTCTATGAAGCGGTAAAAATGTAACAAACATTAATCATTTTTGAGAGACGCGAGCGCGGTCCGTCATTACGCTGGCTAGTTCAAAGCGAGACTGAGTGTCTATATCACAAATGGCGGACGGAAGCTATCTAGTCCTATTCTATGGTTAGTGCGGGAGAGGAGACGGGTATAGAAAGAGTGTGTTTCCACGTCAAGAAATACAGCTTCTACATCGGCGCAACCAGGGTCCAAGTGCCCGTCTTTTGTTTGGAGACATTTCTAAACGTTTAATTGACGCTCCCCGTGACCAGAGGGCTGGTTTATTCCTTGCGCAAAGGATTGGTATTGCCATTCAACGCGGCATTGCCGCCAGTTTTCTGGCCACCCTCCCAGTTGACATCGATGGGGAGGAATTCTTTGACGCCTGAACTTGCAGGATTGTTTACTTCCGTGTAAATTATGTAATTATATTTTTAATTTCAATATATAATCCAATTATGGTTATCAGATTGACCACTTTACGATTTTAAGTAGTACTTATAGATATTATATAGTTGCACCTCCGCCCATAGAACCCGAGCCGACTTCAATGCAATACGATACAACGACTATCGCTCCTATAAAAGCCAAAGTAAGAAACTTCAAAATGACCAAAAAGTAAAAAAAAATACTACATACTCAAATTAAAAAAAAAAGTTTCTTTTCATTCTAAATTTAAAGTTATATGTGGTGTGATCGGGTTTTGTTTTATTGGCAACCAACATTGGTTCCAAGACTCCAAGGCTACACAAATCGGTAACCAAGCTGACAATCACACTAGACGCCTCACAGAGAACCAATAATTATTAATCCACTCCACATTAATAACATCGCTGATGAAATTTGCGTGCGTAGTCCCACAAAGGGGTCCCCTAATAAATTATTTGGTACCGAACGTAGTATTGGTACAAATTAATAGAAACCGAATTTAATTGAATCTAAGTTAGCGAACGCTGAATAGAAGCCACTGACTTTCAACAAATTTATATAATAGTTTAACAATTTGCTTGAGTAAAATTTGGGTGGTTATGGGGACGAGGCGATTTAGAAACGATACGGTATTATGGTTTTGTGTTTGAAACTAATAATAGCAATAGCAGTCAGAATTCTGACATGAAATGCTCTGTATAAAACAGCAGTTAAATACCGAGCAGCAGGTATTCTAGTTGTAGCTTCTATCACTGAACTAGGCTGAAAATCTGTATTAAGTAAGCAGTTGCTTCGTCCCCGAATACTTGGTAAGTAATTTTCTCTTGTAAGCGTGAGTTTGAAGTCGTTCTTCAAACACGAATATTAAAGTAATCGGGATATTTCACCCTGCTATATTGTTCTGATTTTCCGATATTTCGGCGCTATTGCAAGCACCATGATCACAGAGGAACTGTATCAGTTAAAAAGATTTTTACTAGTAAATATATCGATCTACCCTCTTTCAAGTTCTTTTACTACGTGTATCTTCTCTACCACTGGTTTCACTCTCACTACAAACTCTAACCCGATCTAGATTATGTTCACAACCCACGATGCTTACTGTATCCACTCGCGATTTTGTTTTGGCTTGTTCCCAGTTGTTTTCGCAAAACTTTAAATACTTATTTATTAGTATTATTATCTCAAAACCTATTATTATTTACGTGTATTTACAACTTTAAACTCACAAACAATTATCTTAACCTATACATTTTCAACTGCCTAAAGCTTCGATTAAAAAATATACTTCATCGTTTTAATAACATTTCTCGCTATAAGCCCATTGTTGAACTCCATACCTCGATTCTCAAAGGATCCAAAGTTAGCAACTGCTGAAAGATTTTAACGTATTTCCTCTCTATTGATGTATATATCGGTAGACCGTCGACCGTAAGTGGAATAGTTAAAGTTGCCATATTATGTGCTATTAATGCTGAGTAATGCCACTTAGAGGAGTTTAGCCTTTTAAGGTTAAGGTGACATGGAATACTATATGTGTGTATGTATGTGTGGAAACTTAATGAGGCGCTCATCATAGTTATATAGCAAATTATACTATTGGAGTATGTGGTGACTTCTCAATTACATAAGTATACAATATGGGGTTCTTCAAGAGGGGTATCAGAAGGTTTCTTCATGGTCGGCAGCGCGAGTGTAACACTTCTGGTGTTGCATACGTCCATAGGCCACGGTAACCGCTTCCCATCAGGTGGGCCGTGCGTTTGTCTGCCAACTAAGTGGTATAAAAAAAAAGTTAATTCAAATTACTCCTCAGCGGTTTTCCTAAGCGACTACAATATATAATATAGGGGTTCTTCAAGAAGCTTTTCTTCGAGGGCATTAGAAGTTTTGTTCAGGTAACGCCTCTGTTGCTGCATACGTCCATATGTACTTGTCTGCCACTTAAGTAGTGTATTAAAAAATATATTTGAAATTCAAATTATTTTTTAATATCATATATAATTCAAATTTACTTTAATTTTATGTTTGGAGTCATATCCAAGACCTTCGAGTTCAAGCATACCTCATCTACAAGCCAACAAACCTGCTGATTGATAGAGGAAACTCTAGCATAGGCTTTCGTCTCGGGTTGGTAGTTCAGACGGTGGCTGCTCTCATAAAAGCCGCATAAGCCAAATCAAAACGACAAAGAGTAAAATTGTCATAAAATGAAAACTACTGGTCCAAACTGTCTGAAAGTTTTATTGCACCAAATGGCTCCTATTATGCATCGAATTAAAAAAGAAGAATGCAATTTAAATCATAAATATCCGAATAATCGGTGTATATAGATAAAAAATTATAAAAAATACTGATCCTTCTCCTTTTTCATGGAGGTCGGTTAAATATTATTAAAAAATGAAACTTAAAAAGTCTTAAGCCGATTAAATGCACATAAAGCAGTGAACGTAGTTAGGTATTTCTAATCACAATGTTATCTATGCCCGAAGCAGTGACAGTGACTGTGTCAAATACAGTGAACCGTGTAATAAAGTCACCTCCAAGTACTGTTAAAGTTATTTAAAGGAAATTTGAATAACACAGTCGACGGCGCGTGATGCGCTCAGAAATATTGCCTTATCGCGCCGCCTAGGCTAGGAGACAGGGTGCCAATAAACTCAGCACATAATTTTTATTACAAAATAAAGAAATCGATGAAAACAGTATGTTTTTTTTTATATAACTTAGGTGGCAGACAAGCACACGGCCCACCTGATGGAAAGTGGTTACCATGACCTATGAACGTGTGTAACACCAGTGGAGTCACATCCGTGCTGCCGACCCTGTAAGAACAGAGATTTTGTGCCGTCAGTGTAGAGGACAAAGCAGGACAAGCCTTTGGTCATCCCACTGACAGCACAAAAAGCTCTGGCTACCCTACTCACCGCCGGGAACACAACACGAAGTTATTACATATAACCGCGGTATTCTGTAGGGCGGAGGTACTTCCCCAGTCGGACTGCTCAATTGGGCGGAAATACCGCCGTGTCCTACCTCCTCAAAAATGCATGTAATGTAGATATTTTATTTTTATTTTATTTTCTTTTATTGGGACACAAAACAGTTACACATTATGTCATACAAAATGAAAGTTACCATTGTTAAATTTGGTAAATGTATAACCCACACTTATGTCCGCAAAATAATATAGTAAATAAAGAGTTAAATTTGTGCTAATCCTGAGCCATATTGACTCAAGGAAGTGAAGATATAGCTTGCTTTCTAAATTCATTGTGCGAAAGTGCGAAAATATCTAAATTAGGGAAGTGCGTGTTATAATTATCCAAAAGGCGACGCAGGGGCGCACGTACCCCGGCGTTGGTTCTGCACTTCGCAGTGTGGAAGAGCCTGGGCACGCGCGCCTCTCGCCGGTTTACAGTTCTTGGTACAATGTAGCACATATTGTTACAAATATTGGAACAATCAAATCTATTGTTACACATTCCATGCAGCATCATGACTTTTAGAAGATTACGTCTAGACTCCAGGCTAATAAGTTTGTAATGGTCAAGGGTCTCAGGATAGGACATTGTCAA
Organism: Eilema griseolum; assembly: GCA_963662185.1. NCBI lineage: Eukaryota > Metazoa > Arthropoda > Insecta > Lepidoptera > Erebidae > Eilema > Eilema griseolum. The sequence continues at coordinate 22,412,361 of OY759248.1, read as the reverse complement.
TCTTGAGCGGCAGCATCTGTAATGCATCGACCTAAGAAATTTTTTCTGCACCGTTTCAAGCCTATTCACGTAACAGCTGTAGTAAGGAGACCAAATAGGAATTGCAAATTCCAACTGAGAACGTACCAGTATTTTGTATAACAGTAAGTAGGTGGAAGTGCGTTTAAAATTTGGCTCAAGTTGGTCAAAATTATCCTCATACTAGCCGATGCCCTCGGCTTCGCCTGCATGTAATTTTGATCCTATTCTCGCAACCCATGGGATCCTTACTTTTTTATACCACTTAGGCGGCAGATAAGCACACGGCCCACCTGATGGGAAGTGGTTACCGTGGCCTATGGACGTATGCAACACCTGGGGTGTTACACTCGCGCTGCCGACCATGAAGAAATCTTCTGATGCCCCTCTTGAAGAACCCCATATTGAAGGTGCTTTGGAAAACCGCAGCAGGAAGGTCATTACACAGCTGGAGTGTGCGTGGCATGAAGTTTCTTTTATACCGCACAATGCGCACCGTCTCAGTTCGCAATGTGTGAGGATGAATTCCCTGCCTATAGCGAGAGGTGCGATGATAGAATGTAGCTATGGGCATCATGTCAAACAATTCACCTGAGCTCAAACCATTGTATAGGTGGTAGAATACACACAGCAAGGTAAAGTCCCTCCTAAGGCTAAGAGCTTTCACACTACCTGTGAGTATAGGATTGTCGGCCAGCCTCAACGCTCTTGCACCGAGTCGAAGGGGTCAAACTGGTATGCAGGCGCTCCAGCAAAAAGGTGACAGCATTACTCCATGCAGGGCCGGAACTATGCCTTATAAAGAAGGAGTTGCTGCACCGCAGTGAACTACTGCTTTGCCCTGTTAAGTACTCCAAGTTTCCTTGATGCCAACTTAACCTTGTCCTCCAAACGACTCCGGTACTGGACATATGAATGGTCTCACTACCATGGCCGCTCAAGATTGTGCGAAGTAGCGGAGGAAGAGCCGGAAGGCGAACACCCTGAGCTCCAACGGCACCTTGACCACGGATACAATCAGGAAAATACGTCTCCATGTAGATTATGATGAGGAGGTAGGATACAGAGGTATTTCTGTCCAATTGAGCAGTCTAACTGGGGTAGTACCTCCGCCTTATAGAATACCGCAGCCATAATAACCTTGAGTTGTGTTCCCGGCGATGATTAGGGTAACCAGAGCTCACTGGAGAGTTTTTGTAGCGTCAGCGGGAAGACCAAAAGTTTGTTGCTTTGTCTTTTACACTGACGGCACAGAAACTCTTGTGCTTGCAGGGTTGGCAGCACGAGTGTGACTCTGTTGGTGTTGCACACATCCGTAGGCTACGGTAACCACTTCATCAGGTAGGCCGTGTGTTTGTCTGCTAACCAAGTGGTATATGAAACAAATATAGATCTTAACATACAATTTCATAATATGCAAAGATGTATCCTTATATCCTCGGTAACTACTTACTTTGAAGTCTTATTGGATTACTCAGCAAACGAAACGCTAAAAAACAAACACCTATCTACCTACCTACCATATACATACCTACCTAAACTGTGACATATTCAACGTGAATTACAATACCAGGGCATCAGAAATATGCAGAATTCAGCGCTAAACAGGTATAGCATACGCAAATAAATCGCATCGTATGACACGAGCATTAATGACTTGCCGCCCCGGGCCTACACAACGATTCAATAGGCAACTAATTTTACACACGCGTTGCCAAAGCCTTTGAATTTTGATATTGACGGCTCAACCTGTCACATACAGTAAACAGGGCTGTTCAATTTCTTTATTGATTTTGTTCAGTTTGATTAGAGTTGTTGTATATATTTTATGGAGACTGTAAAGTAGTGTAGTGTGATTATTTTGGTTATTAGATTGACCTGTTGGTATGTAGTTATAAGCCAAGCCCTGGATTCTATTAAAGCACACACACGGCACTGTATTATTCAATAGCTTCTCCTTTATTAATTTTCTTTATTTTTCACTAGCTGGTCCCCGAAAAACAGACTCACCAAATTTGGCGACTCAGGAAATCAAAGATCCATCTTATTTAGCGATGCGAGCCACAATCGCACTTTCTGGGATTGTCCTTAACCAACCTTTTTTTACGTGCGCAAAATCCCCACGGATACCCGGAGCCGGTGGGAGGGGTTATTTCGGACTCGAACCGACCAAAACGCAAGACGCCTGTGGGTCGTTTTTGGTTGCCGAAGGTGAGGTTAACAGGCAAATCTATTACACCCCGGCCGATCCAGGGCCAATTCTCTTGATCTGGCCCTCTCCTCGGGTGTGGGGACCACAGAGTCCCCAACTCGTCCTCGAAGCGGCCAGGGTGACAGGCGGCTCTACCCGTCACCCCCAGGTCTGGACTCATGGGGGTGGAAGTCATTCATCGATCCTTAATCTACCTGTAACACAGTTACCTAACTGGCACGGGAATAGGATGGGCTAGTCTAGATGGCTGTTGAGCCTATGTATATATCTTGTTGGCGCGATTGGCCACGTGCGGTAGTGGACTGTATTGCGGGGATGTAGATAACTGTTCCAATGACGCTTTACACACAAACAAGACAGGTGACCGGGTTGCCGCGGATGTGATCTAGGCAATGACTGCAACCCGAGAAATTAGGAGAGGATGCACTAACCTTCACGACACCACGTGTTTTGCATCGCAGCCGGTACACGGATCTTCTCTTCCTTGCTCAGGAGCTGCCGTCCACATCACTAAATCACTTGAGGGACACACGAGAGGCACAATCCGATCGGTAAAGGTCTATGAAGCGGTTAAAATGCAACAAATATCATTCATTTCTGAGAGACGCGTGCGCGGTCCGCCTTTACGCTGGCTAGTTCAAAGCGGGACTGCTTCTATATATCACAAATGGCGGACGGAAACTATCTCTAGTACTATACTATGGTTAGTGCGGGAGGGGAGCTGGGTATAGAAGGAGTGTGTTTCCGCGTCAAGAAATACAGCTTCTACATCGGCGCAACCATTCCCCCCGGCTTGAAGGGTTACCTTCGAAACGACAAATGCGAAACAAATCTAAAGTCTAATCTAAATCTAGGTTTGGGAAATAACAACTAAAATATAAACCTAGATTGGAGCTCGTGCCTACCGCTGGCTAGGCAGAGGGCAGAGGCGAACAAACAACACAACGCAACAGTCTCGACCAAGACGAGACGCGATTAGCCAACAACAAAATAAGGGTCTCTTCACGTGGGACCGATACAACAAGCGAGTGCTTCTTCTCCTCGGGTGGTTCGGAAACCGTAGTGGGATTGAATTGACTAACTGGCCACCCATCTAACGCGGCATGAATCCAGGACGGTCCACCAAACCACAACGGGTGATCCAAAATTTGCGAAGGAAGCAATCCACGAGAGAGACAATCGGCTGGGTTGTCGGTGCCAGCAACGTGAAAGAGATTATGTGGCGCCAATTCAGATTGAATTTTTGCCACTCTATTAGCGACGAATGTGTCCCAACGATGGGGCGAAGAGTGGGCCCAACACAAAGCGACTGTTGAGTCCTAAAGCTAAAATTCTACTAATATTAATGCGAAAATTTACAATTATGTCAAATAAATTACCTTAAAGATTCCGACCACAATACAAAATGTCATTAAGCGACACGGAAGTGCTAGTCTTAGCACTGCCATCCAAAACTACGCGGAGTTTTAGTAGTAAGCTTATCTTCTCTAATAACTCCGCGGTGCGGGACAATGTACGAAGGCTGGGTCCCGCCAGTGTCCGCAGGCGCAGGTGAGATGTAACCTTTATCTAAATATTCGTTAACAACCTCATCATAGGCCCGCTTCGACTTTGGGGACGCCTGCATCTTTCGTTCCAAACAAAGAAAGCGTTTTTCAGCGGATACACGGGAGCCACCGAGCGAAAACTTGCGGATGGTAGACTCCAGTGGCGGCTCGACGGTGCAACAGAACGAAGCAGTCGAGTGACTAAAACTATCTATAGAAGCGGGTGCGGAACCAATTATAACAAAACCAAGAACTGTTTCCAGTGCGTGCGGAGCGGGGTACGTCGGTCCCCCTTGAACCTTACGTGATAACTGGAGGTGCGGGAGAATCGAAGCGCCGATCAATATATCGACGACTCCAGGAACAGCGTAAGTCTCATCTGCTAAAGGCAAGTCTTTAAATTTCGTTAATAAAGACGTGTCAACCGGGACTGTAGGCAACTGTTCAGCTATTCTATCTATAACGAGCGAATCCATGTCAAACCAAATATTATTATTAAAACGAGATCTAAACCTTGTTTTAACGGTGCCACGAACAGCTGACTGTAAGCTTCCAAAACCCTTCACCACTGAGCGGGTTGAACGCTTATCAACATTGAAACCAAGACGCCGACAACAATCTTGAGTAATGAAATTACTTTGCGAAGCGCCATCTAACAGCGCTCGAACAATGCGCGGCTTACCTAATGCATCAACAATAACAACGCGAGCGGTCGCAAGACACACAGTAGTGAGTGCAGCACTAGCGGAGAACGAACACAAGGTGACGTCATCCGCGGCGGTCACCGGGCGGGCCGGAGCGCGCGCGAGCGCGGGCTGCGGCTGCGGCGCAGGCTGCCGTGTGTCACCGCTCGACGAGCCAACCGTGCTCACATTGGATGCGGCATTACTATTCTCAAAATGAAGCAAAGTGTGGTGTCTCGCTTGACATTTGCGACAACTATTTCTACTATTACATAAAACAACGCGGTGTTTAGTACCGAGACAATTAAAACAAAAATTATTAGCGCGAACAAATTTATAACGATCACTAGGCGACAATTTTAGAAAACCAGGACACCCGTACAGTTGCGAATGATGAGTACTACACAAAGAGCAAACAGGTGATTGTACATGTGCTGGTGCGGTACTAACATAAGTATGAGTTGACCTCAGTGACTTCGATGACGCATCTACTTTGCGTGCAGAATCAACAACTATCTTCGCGCCTTCATGTTTCGATGAAGAGCGTTGCAATACCTTTATATGCTCGCGAACAAAACTTTCCAAGTCTTCGAACTTAGGAATTTTATTGCCGCGATGATCCGACTCAAACAAACGAATGGTTTCGGAATCTAATTTCCTTAAACCCATATACAAAAATACGAAGTCGCAGAGGTCATCGATCTTTAGGTTCTTTACGGCGCGAACAGCTGACGCGAAAGTATCTAGAAATTTCTCTAAGTTTTGATCGTTACATGCCGTAATAGATTTCAAATCAAACATCTGATCTAAATAGGCGTTAGCTACCGATCTTTTATCCTCATATCTAGCTTTCAAAGTATTTAAAATTAAATTATAATTCTCGGCACTAAACGTAATTCCAGCGCAAACGGTTATAGCTTTACCAGTCAATTTTTCAACGAGATAATGCAATTTTTCGTGATCTGTCAACGAATCGTTCTTATCTATTGTATTCTCAAAACTATCTATAAATAGACACCAATTGCGAATGTTACCATCAAATTCGGGTATTTGAATTGGTGGCAACTTAGGTCGGTCGCGAGTGGGGTTGGGTAGGTCAGCCGGTTTCTCCAAACTCCTAGCGACGCGTTTGATACGACAATACAAATCGTCAAACGACGACAAGGCTTGATAACTCACTGAGTAATCGGGATCCAAATTCAACTCTAAAACGTTGATGTCATGTACTAAGGTTTCGAAATCCGCGCGTAGACTATCTAAGTTTTCTATAGAACACAAGAACGAATCTCTGATGGCCAAATCAGAGGTTTTAAGTGCATTATCATAAATCGATTGTACGCGAGAGTAAATCATTTCTCTTTTAGCGTATAAAAGTTTCAATTGAACTTTACCGGTCTTATCAACCTTTAGGGACATGTTTACAATTAAATCTCAAACTAAAGTGCGGTAAACAACAAATATGAAATGACTTAATCTTCGCGGTACAGAGCAGCGGCGCGGCGCGAGCGATACTCCGCAGGTAAGGTAGGTATTTACAACTGTGAATGCACGCTTGAACAAAACGCGCCTAGCAACAGCCAGGTCGTACTTACGCGAGCCAGACCGCTGTCTAGGTTCAACTATTATTTCAGAGATTAAGTATTGATAGGATACCTAACCTATGTATGTACTAGGTAGGTACTATGCGAGCCAGCGGCGAACGGACCACAAATCTAATCCTAAATGTCTGGATGCGGGGTTTTCTACTAAAATAACCAGGCATTTAGGTGCGGTGCGCTTATTCCCATTAGAATAATAACAAAACTACGAACTACGGCTAAAATCCGGTTCGATCAGGACCAAAAAATGTTGGCGCGATTGGCCACGTGCGGTAGTGGACTGTATTGCGGGGATGTAGATAACTGTTCCATTGACGCTTTACACACAAACAAGACAGGTGACCGGGTTGCCGCGGATGTGATCTAGGCAATGACTGCAACCCGAGAAATTAGGAGAGGATGCACTAACCTTCACGACACCACGTGTTTTGCATCGCAGCCGGTACACGGATCTTCTCTTCCTTGCTCAGGAGCTGCCGTCCACATCACTAAATCACTTGAGGGACACACGAGAGGCACAATCCGATCGGTAAAGGTCTATGAAGCGGTTAAAATGCAACAAATATCATTCATTTCTGAGAGACGCGTGCGCGGTCCGCCTTTACGCTGGCTAGTTCAAAGCGGGACTGCTTCTATATATCACAAATGGCGGACGGAAACTATCTCTAGTACTATACTATGGTTAGTGCGGGAGGGGAGCTGGGTATAGAAGGAGTGTGTTTCCGCGTCAAGAAATACAGCTTCTACATCGGCGCAACCATATCTTAAGTGTTATACTTAACTATTCTCAGTGTGTAAATGTAAAATTGTTTATTCTCAGTAAAGTTATCTTATCTAATTAGGTGAAACTTCACTCCCTTAAAATCAATCACTCAAGAACAACTATATCTTTATCACCTAAATACACACTCAGATTAAAACCCAATTTTCTAATTCCGTATAGTTGTTTACTATAAAAATCAGTTATCAAATTCGATTTAAAGCAACATCAACAACTATTTTGATATCACAACTCCTTAAAACAAGGAGTAGATATAAAACAAAAGTTCGCGTCGCAGTTAATGACTCAAATTATTGTACCTTTGGGGCTCATTGTAAATTCCCATATAACGAACCCCTATTACGCGTGTACGTAAGCGAGCGCAAGTTGGTTCACAAACCTTGAAATTTTACGGAAATGTCGACCTTACTCGCATGGATTAATGATTAACATTCTACGATAGTATTTCTATGGGATATTTAACTTTTATGGGGTGGGCCACTTACCTTCATAAATGCCAATGACATAAAGTATATTTTGATGGGGAAGCACTGTCCATAAAGTTATTGGGGATATTAATATGAAATTGCATAATTATATTAAGGATGGGGGCAATAAAATATGGGGGTTGGCTTACCTTCTTTGGGATTTGATTTATATTATATTAATAAGTAAGTCTTATAATTACAATTTTTCATTCGTAGTTCTCTAAGCCTTGTATCATCATCTAAATTTTAAACTTTCGTATTTCATGATATACAATATTTTTTACGGGAATTAACGCGATCTATAGTATAGGTCTATAGTATAGGTACATACATACATTTGATTTGTCTGACGTTTCGACCAGGTTACACCACGACCACGACCACGACCACGACCAGGTGTGACCACGGTCGGTGTAACCTGGTCGAAACATCAGGCAAATCAAAGGTATATATGTACCTATACCATAATCGATTGTATCATTATTGTCTGAGCTTTTTTCAACTCAGTTGGAGTAGCTTTCCAGTCTAACTGTTATATAGCTGAACGATATTTTCCGTGAATCGACTGCCATCTGACCATTCCACAAACTCTCATTTTTTTTTTATACCACTTAGGTGGCAGACATGCACACGGCCCACCTGTCGGAAAGTGGTTACCGTGGCCTATGAACGTGTGTAACAACAGAGAAGCCACACTCGCGCTGCCGACCCTGTAAGCACAGAGTCTCTGTGCCTTCAGTGTGGAGGACAAAGCAGAACAAGCTTTTAGTCATCCCACTGACAGCACAAATTCTCCAGTGACCTCTGGCTGCCCTACTCACCACTGGGAACACAACACGAAGTTATTATAACCCCGGTATTCTGTAAGGCGGAGGTGCTTCCCCAGTCGGACTGCTCGATTGGGCGGAAATACCGTCGTGTCCTACCTCCTTTCATTATTATAATACGTATAAGTAGGATTGATAAATAGCTTTGTTTTATGTGGCCCCATCGCTACCTTTAAGGTTCAACCACACTTGTAAACTCGCTCAATCAGGGAAGTAACTAGCAAACTGTATCGTGACGGGACCGGACCGTAGCGGTGAAGACGCGGATTCCAAGAAATTTTCTATGAATAAAATTTGATATGAAAACTGCGCAACGCGTCTAAAGAAATTTACTTGAAAAAAAAAACACAATCGTTCAAATTAGTAAACTTAGTTTAAGAAGTTCTTAAGTATAGTACTTAACTTTGAATTATAATATATGTTTTTCAACGCGAATTTCGATGCTCCGCCAAGTTTGATGTGCTTAAGTTAATAACAATTTCAACTAAGTTACACTAAGAGCTAGGTACGCTTGGGATTACACTAAAATTTGATTATCGATAAACATTAAGTGAAGTGCCATTGCTGTAATATGATTTTCGCTCAATGGTTTTCAACAAATGCAAACGTATCATATATACAAATTGTATAAGTATTATAATACACCACTATAACGCGGTGTAAAACGTAGCTACTATTTTGCAGCTTTGGTTCAAATTTTAGCCTATTATAGCCATTAGCCTTCTAACCTAACCTATCCAAGTAAGAATGCGCAGCTTGTCCTGACACCTGTCACTAACTTTCTATCGTAATTCGAGTAGGTGCCTCATCATACTAATGGCCTAAGCCTTAGCCAGACAGCTCTCATAGACAAGTGGCAATGCATTGGCCTGCGTATTGTAGAACAGAATTACAATAAATAAATAAATAAATATTCCACGACATTCTACACAACGCTATCTAGACCCATGGTAAGCATATCTTAACTGGTAATAGTTCAGTTCAGTGGGGAGTCTATTAAAGACCACTTACTAAGAACATAATAAGATACTTTATTTTTGTAAATGCATACATATTATACATGGAGACACCCAGACCAATGCAAATATACTTAATCATGCATACAAATATTTGCACTGAGCGGGAATCAAACCGCGCCTCCTGCATAGCAGTCGAATGCTCTACTGCTACGCCACCGAGATCGTCACGCCTTTATCCTCGGAGGGATAAACAGAGGTGAATTAACACCCACATTTCACCAATCATTGTATTCGGTCCCACGTAATAGGGGGTGAGCCTATTGCCGTCTTCTAGACACTATTGTTGACTCGAACCATGCATCTAAGTCTGAGTCTGGACTGTATATATCTGTCTGCTGTTAAACAGCCCTATCCCTTAGTCGCCTTGTACGACACCGCTTGGAAAGAGATGGGGCGGTCCAAAATCTACTCTGCCGGGACACGTTTATGACGCACGTTTGCCTACTGTTAATGGTACTCTACTGGCCGTAAAGAATTAAAAAAAACTAAAAAACTTGTTAATGGTACGTATTTGGTATTGGCCATATTATTCAAATATGGAATAAGGCAAATGCTTTGTCAAATACACTGTCCACACATAGTAATTGTTTGTCAAAAATGTCAAATACGCAAATACAAATGCCATGTGAAGTGCCACTATTAAGAAAGATTGCTCTTGTTCTACCTCTAGCTCTATGTTCGTTTGGTCTAAATGCATTCATTCATTCATATAATCACGCCTTTATCCCTGGAAGGTTAGACAGAGGTGAATTAACACCCACATTTTACCAATAATTGTATTCGGTCCCACGTAATACGGGGTGAGCCTATTGCCGTATTCCTGGCACTATTGTTGACTCGGACCATGCATCTGAGGCTGAGTCTGGGCTGCATATATTATCTGTCTGATGATAACAGCCCTATCCCTTAGTCGCCTTGTACGGCACCGCATGGGAAGAGATGGGGTGGCCCTAATTCTACTCTGCTTCTAACCACGCGGCAAATGGTCTAAATGCACCTTAAGATAAATGCCAGTACATATCAGCTTGAAAACAGCAAGCAGTACCTGCACAGCCCAATAATAAAATTGTATTTGTAGGACATACTAGATATACATGTGTATTAGTGTATTACATTGTATCAATTCCCAGCCGCCAGCGGATATAGCCGCCGTATCTCCCAACTTCCCTGTAACAGGACACCACAGGTACCGTTCGCAAATAAATTCGTGAGACCGCTGACCGCTTCCTGCGGTTGCTATCCGCCATTTACTCAGGGTTTTTTTTTGACGGACTATAGTTGAATTTGTACGGCTTGAGTGAATCATATTTAATAGTTGTGTGCCTATACAAGGAAAATTGTTTTTTTTTAGAACTCAATCACGTTCAAATGGCTGGATCAGACTGAATTTATGTTCATGAATAGATGACAGAATAAAATAACAAATAGGTAGGCTTTTTATACCTCGAGTAGGTGCACATTGGTTGCGAGAACGAGATTAAAATTAGTACCTATTAGATAGGAAACTGGTAGTTTCCTAGAAGGGTTGTGTTCCCAGCGGTGAGTAGGGTAGCCAGAGCTCACTGGAGAATTTGTGCTGTCAGTGGGAAGACTAAAGGCTTGTCCTGCTTTGTCCTCTACACTGACGGCACAGAAACTCTGTGTGCAGCGCGAGTGTGGCTTCTCTGGCGTTACACACGTCCATAGGCCACGGGAACCACTATCCATCAGGTGGGCCGTGCGCTTGTCTGCCACCACAAGTGGTATAAAAAAAGGGAGTATCATAGATAATTTTTATTGATAACCCTGTTTCATCAATTATGCTATCCGTATCATCTTTTTTTTAGCATTTGAGACTCGTTTCGATGCCCAGGGTCCGTTTTCAAGTATTCACGCATCTGTCAAAGCCCAGCGCAATGATAGTTACATACATACATATAATCACGCCTTTATCCCTAGAGGGTTAGGCAGAGGTGAATTAACACCCACATTTCACCAATAACTGTATTCGGTCCCACGTAATAGGGGGTGAGCCTATTGCCGTATTCCGGGTACTATTGTTGACTCGAGCCATGCATCTGAGGCTGAGTCTGGGTTTTTTATTTTTACGTGCGCAAAATCCCCACGGATACCTCCCCACCGAAGCCGGTGGAAGGGGTTATGTCGAACTCGAACCGACTAAAACTCACGCCACCTGTGGGTCGTTTTGGTTGCCGAAAGTGAGGTTGACAGGCATATCCCTCGCACCCCGACCGACCCAGGGCCTTCTCGCTCGTTCTGGGCCTCTTCTCGGGTGTGGGGACTACAGAGTCCCCAGATCGTCCCCGGAAACAGGGAGGCGCGTCAGGCGCGCCACCGCCGCCGTGGCCTGCTTCTGCCAGGATGACAGGCGGGTTGAGTCTGGGCTGTATAAATCTGTCTGATATTAAATGACAGTAACAATAATCGACCACCTACTTCCTGCTATCTCTCATATAATTAACTTTTGTCTCCACTTTAGAATGTTCCCCTCCCTTTGGCGTAAAGCCTACGTGATCCCTTTACCTAAAGTATCCAATGCTACTCTTCCCAATCACTTCCGCCCCATTTCTATTCTCCCTTTTATGTCTAAAGTGCTCGAGGCCTGTGTACAAAAACAACTATCTTCGTTTATTTATCAGAACAGCCTGTTAAGCCCGCTACAGTCGGGTTTCAGACCTGGTCATAGCACTACTACTGCTCTTCTAAAAGTAACGGGTGATATTAGGACTGGCATGGATGCTACTAAGGTAACAGTGCTTGTCTTGGTGGACTTTTCCAATGCCTTTAATACAGTAAATCACGATATTTTGTTAGCTATACTTTCCCATCTTAAGATCTCATCGGATGCACTGGAATTTTTCTCAAATTATCTTCAGGGGCGCCAGCAGTGTGTACGCATTGATGAATCTACAACGAGCTGGTGCAATCTCGACACTGGTGTCCCTCAAGGCGGTATTCTCTCTCCCTTATTATTCTCTATTTTTATTAATGTTGCTACTCATAATCTTCGATGTGCGTATCATCTGTATGCAGACGACTTGCAGTTATATGCTCAAGCACCTGCTGATGACGTTTCACGAGCCATTCGCGACGTGAATGGGGATCTGGAAGCTTTGGGAAACTGGTCCACTAAATTTGGTTTAACCGTAAACCCATCTAAATGCCAGGCCATTATAGTCGGCAGCGGCAGGTTGATGAATGGAGTCAATATTACAAAATTGCCACCAATTACCTACAATGGAACAACAATTCCTTTCAGTTCTTCAGTTAAGGACCTAGGACTCTACCTTGATTCCAACATGGACTGGCGTGTGCAGGTAACGAACATGAGCCAGAAAATTACGGGTAGGCTCAGATTTTTATACCGCCTGAAGAACTTTCTACCATGTATGTTGGCCCAAAGTTTAATTTTTCCTCTGATAGACTATGGTGATGTGTGCTATTTTGACCTGAATGCAGACCTTCTTGATAAATTAGACCGTCTTCTTAATAACTGCATTCGATTCATCTTCAACCTTCGTAAATACGACCACGTGTCTACATTCCGTTCGCAGCTTAATTGGTTAACCATCCGTCCTCGCCGTAAGTTGCGTGCACTTACTACTCTTTACAATATCCTCAACTCTCCCACTATCCCCACTTACTTAACTTCATACTTTCAGCTTTTATGTTCCAACAATGATAGAAATCTTCGATCTACTGACAACCGGATCCTCGCATTTCCTTCTCATAGAACAAACTTTTTAGGCTCCTCTTTCTTCGTGGAGACTGTTCGCCTATGGAACGCACTTCCTCTAGAGATCAGGAAGAGCACGAGCCGCAATGTGTTTAAGTCTAGGGTACGACAATTGATCACTACGGAATTGGCAGAATCATCGTCTCAACGATAATGATATTTCTACTCATATTGATATGGATATCTATATTTATGTATTATATTTATGTTATAATGTGTATATCTTTTATGTATATGTATAACTATTCTGATTTATTTTAAGTATGTTAAGTAGGTATAAGTACTGTTTATGTTTAAGAACCTATATATAATTAATCTATAGTCCTTTTAGAACCAAACGCATCTCTTGTCAATATGCGCCTACCTCGTACTAGCTCTGCATCACCCTATGGTAGACTGGCAGAGAATGCCTACGGCATTAAGTCCGCCAATGTACATCGTGCATAAAGTATAAATAAATAAATAAATAAATAAATAAATGATAGTTTTCACGCCATTTTATAATAATGTACCCGTAGTTTATAGGTCTAAGCGAATAAAATTCAAATATAACTGAAATTCAAGCAAAACTTCGTACAGGATAAATCTGAACGAGATTTCCCATTACTGTCAACAAAATCGCTTAACACTGCACACACATCAACGAACTGCAGAATAAAAACATGAATCACTCCCTTCCCTCTCAAGTGATAATCCGCGAACTCACAAACGAGCACAGATACACAAGAAAACTTTGTACATTTCACTCATAAATTAAAACCATGTGTCACATGTAAGGTTCGGTTTTGTTTAAAGCCGGGATCATGTCGTGTGTTTTGTTGGAAACATTTTAGAAAAGTTTTTGAAAACACTTGTTTTTGAAGATGTTCTATTTTTTGTGAATATAAGCACAATATTAGGGTAGTATTTGTTATGTCAGCTCTCGTAGTTCATACGCGCTAATTATCGAATTAGGAAATATCTGTAAAATTCAAATTTAAAAATATCTCAAAGCATGGATATTTTATTCAGGTTCAATAGTACATTATGGTACAAGTGCGTAACGTTGATGTACATACATTGGTATTGGTTACGACAGACGAAGCTCTTAAAAGAGCCGAGGACGATAATAATCACGTGTATATATCATAAAAAAATATTCTATGTACTTACTTGTTTTCAAAATGTTTTTAATTTAAATGTTTAAATTTCAGTACGATGAAATTTAAACATTTGAATCAGTAACAATTTTGCATTTCGATTTTACACAAATTATGTTAATAATGCCAGGCGGCAGGTAAGTTAAGTGATGCTATAGACAGGTGCGTAGATAGTAACGGGTTGGAAGACTGGTGCGCACTACTGTCTTTCGCTTACAGCGCTTTGAGGGTGCCGTCTAGGTCCCTGCCGGGCAATATGACATCGAAGGTGAAAGTGAATATTGATTCTTCGGGCACTCACCAATTTGGTAATGACTGCGAAGGCTCGGTTTTGAATCGGGGGTCGTACTGTGTTAGAAAAAAAATCGAATCAAAGGTATTCGAGGGTGACCTGAGAGGAGCCGTTCGCCTGTTGATGTCGGACGACAAGTTCGCTCAGAGCGGTTCGGAGACGCTGGCTGCATTGAAACAGAAACACCCCGGGCCGTCGCGCCCCCTCGATCTCTCGCCGCTGCCTGACGCGTCATGCGCGCCTGTCACAGCTACTCCTGACGACGTGGCCGGGGCACTGAACTCCTTCTATAGTGGGTCCGCGGCGGGCTTGGACGGCATTCGTCCGGGACACCTTAAGGAGCTCACTTCAAGGGCAGCTGGTGATAACGGGCGACGCCTGATGGGGAGTCTGACTAAGCTGGCTAACTTTTTACTCAGCGGTCAGCTAAACCCCGAAGTGTGCCCGTTCATGTACGGAGCTTCACTTTGTACCCTTAATAAAAAGGATGGGGGAATCAGGCCCATTGCAGTTGGTAGCACTTACCGTCGTCTGACTGCTAAGCTGGCCTGTCACTCAGTCAGGAAGGAAATGTCTGAGTACTTGCGGCCGCACCAGGTGGGATTTGGCACGCCCAGGGGCTGTGAGGCAGCTATCCATGCCACTCGGGCCTACGTGACGGAACCGCAAAACGCCCATTGCGTTGTCGTAAAAATAGACATTCGGAACGCTTTCAACACTTTAGAAAGAGATGTTTTATTAAGAGTAGTCAAGGAGAAAACTCCCTCCCTTTACCCCTTCCTTTTCCAAATTTATCACTGTCCCTCAAACCTCTTCCTAAATCAAGACCTCATTCTTTCGCCAGTGGGAGCTCAACTGGGCGACCCACTTGGCCCATTGGTTTTTAGCCTAGCCATCCACGGGATCATCTCAGAGCTGAAATCGCCCCTTAATCTTTGGTACCTAGATGACGGTACCATTGGCGGGAAGCCTGAGACCGTCACCCGTGACCTTGAGGTTTTGATCCCGCGTCTCGGGGGGTTGGGTCTGGAGGTAAATCCGGCCAAGTGCGAGTTTTTCCCCTGTAGCACCGAAGCTCGGAGCCACTTCGCACATTTCAACACCCTCGTTCCTGGCCTCAGGGAACTTACACCCAGCACCTTCAGCTTACTGGGTTCGCCCATTTTCCTGGAGGCGGTTCCTGAGGCTATTACTTCACGCCAGCTTCTTCTCCTTGCTGCTCGGGAACAGTTGCGGAACCTTTCGGCTCACGTTGCCGTACTGTTGTTGCGAATGTGTTTTGCGGTTCCAAAAATCACGTACCTGCTGAGGACGGCACCGACTTGGCTCTGTCCGGATGCGGTCTCTTCCTTCGACGGCGCTTTGAGAGATACTGCGGAGTCGATTCTCAACGTCTCACTCGATGACGGGCAGTGGCTTCAGGCTTCATTGCCGATAAGACGTGGGGGTCTTGGACTACGGCGCGTTATGGACGTTGGCCTGCCGGCCTTCCTAGCGTCAGCTCATGGGGTGGCAGACTTGGTCGCTATCATGCTCTCACCAAGTGGCGATCGAGTGGACATACCTCATGCGTGCGAGGCGCAGTCAGCATGGTTAGTCCTCAATCCGGGCAAACAGAGTCCAGTAACTCCGCGCGTGCAGCGAGCATGGGATGAGATCGGTGCTGATGGGACAGTGAGGAATATGCTGGATAGCGCAGCGGGCGTTGATTTGGCGAGGCTCAGGGCTGTGACGCAGCCTGAATCGGGGGCATGGTTGCACGCACTGCCGTCACCGCACCTGGGCACCTTATTAGACGACGACTCTCTGCGGGTGGCAGTGGCGCTCCGCCTGGGCTGCAAGGTGTGTGAATCACACAGATGCATCTGCGGCTCCACGGTCCACCGTGCCGGACCGGACGGCCATCATGCACTGAGCTGTCGTCGCTGCACAGGCAGGTCCCCAGGTCACCATGCCCTCAACGACATAATCCGAAGGGCTCTAATATCGGCGAATGTACCATGCGTGCTGGAGCCCCCGGGTCTCTGCAGATTAGACGGTAAGCGACCTGATGGTCTCACTTTGGTGCCGTGGAAAAACGGCAGATGCTTGGTGTGGGACGCCACATGCGTCAGCACAGTCGCGGCCACGCATCTTGGTCGCACCATCGGTGCCCCGGCGGCGGCGGCTGAGGACGCCGCGAGCAAAAAAAGGGCGAAATACGCCGCAATGGAGCCACAATATTATTTTGTGCCCATTGCGGTGGAGACTATGGGCAGTTGGGGGTCGGACACGAAGATGTTGATCGCGGAAATTGGCCGCCGCATCCACGACCATGGCGGTGACTTCCGGTCCGGCTCGTTCCTGGGGCAAAGGTTGGCTATTGCGATTCAGCGGGGCAACGCGGCCAGCATCATGGGCACCTTTGCGCCGGGAACGATGCGGAGTGGGTTGTTTGACGCGACATGATCGCGAGTTTGTGTCGTGTATTTATGTTCTAATTATTTTGTCGACTTCATTAGATTAGATAAAATAGTGTTTGAAATGAACATATTTTGGATTATGAAACAGTACCATAAACTATTTTTATATAGTATATAGTATATAGCTACGGGCATCATGTCAAACAATTCATGATTTTACGCTTATGGGAAATGAAATTTATTAACTCACGTATCTAGTTTCAACATACATTCCAAAGATAAAATGAATTCCCGCCTCATTCAGGATTCGATTTAATTTTTTTGTTCTAAACAGTTTGGCTAGTTAGACGTCAATAAAAAATAATTGTGTAAATATTTTAATTGAATGTTTCGACAAAAACATTGAACATTGTGCACTTAACAGCGGCACCCCCAATAATGTTTTCAACACAGTGCTTATGCCCGCGAATCTTAATGAGAATGTATGAGCCGATGACATGTTTAAAACCTTATTGTTTTTCATAATAAAATGTGCATTTTAGAGATATGCTTTGTTACTCGCCCGCGGTGATGAAAGTTGGATATTCTGGTGATCATTATTTCTCGATGAAGGAAATCAAGACCCGGTTTTACTTACGGCGACATTTTTAGTAATTAACACTTTAATAAAGTAAATAATTACTGTAGCTGTCATGCTTGTTGAAGAAGAAAGGAAATATTTATATGACATGTTAATAAAATAAGTCGAGAGAAATTATACCTATCATGATTTTGTTGAAAGGATTCTTTATTGTCCTGTTATATCCTGTAAACTGCCACCGACAGCATAGAAACCTCTATTCTTACAGGGTCGGCAGCACGAGTGTGACTCCCCTGGAGTTGCAAACATCCTTAACCACTTTCAATCATGTGGGCCGCGTGCTTGTCTGCCACCTAAGTTGTAAAAGAAAACCATCAGAAGGATGCTTATTTACCACCTTACTGGCCACTTTCGAGAAACCGCAAATATTCGTAATAACTAGAATTTTTTTTTTTTTTTTTTTTTTTTTTTTTTATATAGGACACGCCAACTTGACCTCACCTCGCCTGATGGTAAGCTAAAGGCAAAGTCTCAGGAAAGAGGGTCACCATTACAGACACTAAGTGCTACAATGGTGGCACTCAGCTTGGCGGCCTCATCAGATGCTTTTTCACGCCCCGCTTAAAGGCCCCGGGACTGTAGGAAGAAGGAAACACGTGTGCTGGTAATGAATTCCAGGTCTTGGTGGTGCGGCAAAGAAAAGAGTCTCCGAACCGCTTGGTTCTTGCTCGTATATTCTGCACAGTGTGAGGGTGACATCTAAGGCCTGCACGTGTTGTCCTATGTAGGAAAGGAGATGGTGGGATTAGTTGGAAGAGCTCGTCAGAACACTCACCGTGGTAGAGACGGTAAAATACAGCCAAGGAAGCAATATCTCTACGCATCTGCAAAGGCTCGAGGGTGTTCGTGACCTCAGGGTTCCCAATAATTCGGACCGCGCGTCGCTGCAACCTGTCGAGAGCATCTAGTAGGTATTTCGCGGAGCCATCCCAGAGATGCGAGCAGTATTCCACGCAGGAGCGAATTTGTGTCTTATAGAGAAGACACCGCTGCTCCGGCGTGAAAAAACGTCTCACTTTGTTTAAGAGTCCGAGTTTCCGCGAGGCTGTTTTGAATGGAATTAATGTAACATTCTTTGACTATATATAAACTTAATACCTAATGGAAGAAAGATTTAAGCTTAGTTTTGTTTAAGTATAATAATATTTTGCTGACTAATAGTTCAGTTAGTTAGTTTGGCCTGGCTAAAAGCCTAACTCAATGGAAGATGTTACATGAACATCTTCTATTGAGCTAGGCTTTTAGCCAGACCCTCAATTCTAATAAAGCAAATCTGCTGTCATACCAGAGGCACTATAAAAATGGCACCAATTTTAAATTTGATTTCTATTAGTTCAAAATTGTGTTGTGTTCCCGGTGGTAAGTAGGGTAGCCAGAGGTCACTGGACAGTTTTTGTGCTGTCAGTGGGAAGACCATTAAGACCTGGAATTCATTACCAGCTCACGTGTTTCCTTCTTCCTACAGTCCCGGGTCCTTTAAGCGGGGCGTGAAAAAGCATTATGATGAGACCGTTAAGCTGAGTATCACCATTGTCACACGGTATGTGTAGGTAATGGTGACCCTCTTTTCTGAGACTTTGCCTTCAGCTTACCATCAGGCAAGGCGAAGTCTAGTTGACGTGCTCTATATATAAAAACTAGCTGTCCCGGCAAACGTCGTTTTGCCATATAATGTTAAGGGTGGACAACCCTTAACATTTAGGGGGATGAAAAATAGATGTTGGCCGATTCTCAGACCTAGGTACTCAATATGCTCACAAAACTTCATGAGAATCGGTCAAGCCGTTTCGGAGGAGTTCTAGTTCGAACACCGTGATACGAGAATTTTATATATAAGATAAAAAAAACTTGTCCTGCTTAGTCTTTTGCACTGACGGAACAGAAAGTCTTGTACTTACAGGGTTGGCAGTGCGAGTGTGACTCCCTTGGTGTTGCACACGTCCATAGGCCACGGTAATCACTTTCCATCAAGTGGGCCGTATGCTTGTCTTCCAACCATGTGGTATAAAAAATAGTTCAAACATAACATAACATAAACTCACGCCTATATCCCCGAAGGGGTATGCAGAGGTGCTAGCACCCACATTTCACCAGTTTATGTTTAGGTCCCAATAGGTGGCGAGCCTATTGCCATTATTTTCAATGAAACTCTAAAAGCAGAAAAGTTAGTGCGACATAAGGAGAACTAAAATTTATTATTATCAGTTAATATTGCCTATATTTAAATTCCATTATTGAATGTCTATATTGTATATACCTACTCTTGAACAGTGATTAAAACTTCTGCTCACGTCATTATCATTATGTGATCACTCTTCAAATGACAAGGTATAAAAAACTTAATATCATGATTAAAATTAAAATTGTAATGAAACTGTATAATGGCAAATTATCCCTCTCTCCAAACATTGTGCTGTGCCCGACAGGGTCTATAATTGTAACTTAATCTTAATCTGACATCTGTATCACATTATTGTATGCAATAAATGTATTGATTACTAACCGGGCACTTATAAACCTGCGATAAATACACACATAACTTCAAAAAGCATCGAAAAGTCATTGGTGTGTGCCATGGTAAAACCTGGAATCGAATCCGAGACCTCGTCTCAGCAGTCCATTACACATACCACTAGGCTACCCCAGCAATTCTATTAATATAAGGTTACGTGTTTATCCCGTGAGGAACCTATCCTATAAATTACGAGGAAAGAATCATCACAGGCAACAGTTAGTTATAATATAGAAAACTACATCAACATTGCAGACAATAAGCCAACTAGCACTACACAACTTCCCGCTACAATAGCCCGAGCTTTTACGGGAGCATCTACACAAAATGACGGTCGTAATAAAGGTGTAAACATAAATTAACTAATCAAGACTCCGTTATACGCCGCCAGGCGGCGCCACCGGTCATTAGATCGTCTGCGCCGGCGCTTGGATTTTCGTTTGTGTTCCGCGAAAGTTTTACAATGGATGCTGTACATTGCCGGCGGTAATTTATTTTTACTTCTTCTTCCTCTTAGCTTTCCAGTCCATCCCAGTCCATCTTTCACATCGGAGTCTGGGTCCGCTTCACCAGTCCAATTTCAGATTTGGCTAAACATCGATATTTTCCGTGAAGCGACTGTCATCATGTTAAGTGGCAGTGGGCTGGCCACGTTTGCCGAAGGACCGATGGCCGTTGGAGCAAACGAGTCTTAGAGTGGAGACCGCGAGAAAGTAAACGAAAGGTAGGACGCCCCCTAGCCAGATGGACTGACGACCTGAAAAAGGTGGCTGGGACAGACTGGATGCGGAAGGCGGAGAATCGGAGAAAATGGCGCATATTGGGAGAGGCCTATGTCCAGCAGTGGACTGCAGTGGGCTGATTGTTTGATTGACTGTCATATCACATCCACATCCCAAAGGCGATATCGAAGTATTGCAGCTAGACCATTCATTGAGACTTGTTAGGGCTTCAACTACCAGTAACGACTACCATAGATGGTTATATGGCAACCAATACCCATATTCATGCATACAAATATTTGCACAGAACGGAGATCGAACCCGCGCCTCCTACATAGCGGTCACGTTCACTACTGCAACGCCATACAGGCTGTCAATTGTTATTTTATTTTTTATCTTACTAAAATAAAAGTCAAACGGATCCATTAATTGTTATATTTGAAGAAGGTTGTTATATGTATGTACCTGTCCAGGTAGATGCGTTTATTACCTTTATTATGTTTTTTTCTTTCTTTCTTTATCTTTTTTTTTTGTAATTTACACTTCACATCCCCCTTCATTACTATATGCTTCTCTGCTACTCAAAGGTTTGCTGGAAGAGAACTTATTTTGAGTTAAGCTCGCCTTTGTACATTTTCTTTGAAATGTTTTTATTTATGATCACTGTACTGTGTGTGTGCAATAAAGTATTAATTAATAAAATAAAGGTCTAACGAGGTCGAACAAGTGTTTTGCGATAGGGTCAAAACTTGGTATCAAACAAGTATGCAGCCAAAATTATATCATGATAAAATTTATTATTACAGCTCTTTGTATGGCATTGCATTAACACTTTCTGTAAACATGAACACGGAAGAATAAAGATTGAACACGGAAGAGGAAGAATATCGCATATCTTATGTAAGTAAAAAAATCTATTTATTCCTTTCTTTGGAGACTTTGGGCTGTTGGAGTGTGGAGGCAAAAGGATTTGCGGAGGATATCGGACGTAGGATAAGGGAGAAGTCAGGCGACTCCCACGCCGGATCGTACCTGTTACAGAGGCTGTCCATCGCCTCTGAATGGCGCAGCCGCGCCAGGTACAGGTCCGGTCGCGCCTATCTTTTAGGAACGAGCGCGAATGCGTGTGATTGTTTTTTTTTTATTAATTGATATTATTAAATAAATATGAACTGTTTATTCCTCTAATTCAAATAAGCAATTTGTTCAAATACACATCGCAGTAAACTTTTGACAGTACTAGTAAATATATCGCGTAAAAAAGAAAGGCCCATCAATGTAAAGGGAACCTTTCGATACCGCAGTCGAGTGCGTACGCGCACCGCACCCGACTTTACTAAGCCGTTAGTTTGTCACTGTACTCGAGTGCCTACTACTATAGGGCTACCACAAAGTGTATTTAAGATACTTATAAAATTAAATTCAATTGAGCAATCCCAGGCGTTCCCAGCGGTGAGTAGGGTAGCCAGAGCTCACTGTAGAGTTAGTGCCGTCAGTAAATTTGTCCTGCTTTGTCTTCTACACTGACAGCACAGCAACTTTCTGTGCTTACAGGGTCGAGTGTGACTCCTCTGGTGTTACACACGTCCATAGGCCACGGTACCCACTTCCCATCAGGTGGGCCGTGTGCTTTTCTGCCACCTATGTGGTATAAAAAATGTATATTTATATCTGTGCTATAATCAACGATGCATACAGTACACACACATCTCTTTAGCTATACTAAGGACGAACCTTTTGCTTTTCCGAATAAAAGATGGAAAATTGAAAGTTCTGAGGAATCAGTATGATCAAATGGCTTTTTTTACGTGCAATAAATTCCTTCTTCTAAGGTCCGTACTCTAGAGGTAGAATACGGACCTTAGAGATTTCATTTACTTAGCTCTAACACTAATGTGAGTGACCATGATAGTTTAAATACCTATACTTAAAGGTACAGGTTCATACATGTAAATAATTATAATAAACTGACACACACACACATAAATCAGTCTCGAGCTCGTTCACTGCCTCTACGTTTACTTAAAGAACTAAATCAAGAAACCGCCGCGTGGTTCCCGGCAGAGCAGAATTTAGGCCACCACATCTCTTCCCATGCGGTGTCGTAAAAGGCGACTAAGGGCTAGGGCTGTTTAGCATCGAACAGATATATACAGCTCAGAATCAGCCTCAGATGCATGGCTCGAGTCAACAATAGTGCCCGGAATACGGCAATAGGCTCACCCCCTATTACGTGGGACCGAATACAATTACTGATGAAATGTGGGTGTTAATTCACCTCTGCCTAACCCTTCGGGGATAAAGGCGTGATTATATGTATGTATGTATGTATGTGTATCAAGAAAATTATAAAAAGTAAGATCACAATTTCATTATTATCACTGGTAAAATTCGACCTAAAGCCAACGAAATTATCATCAGCAATTTCCGTAGGTACTTACATTATTCCAATCACTTAGTACAACAGCGGCGTCAGCCCTACGTCACATGCGGGTCACCCTGTTTTTGCGATAGCGTGATTATAACATGGCGTTTATAAGAAAATTGCCCGAGTAACAATTATCGTGAAACTTGTTCTGATGTACCATTGGGAGCTAACATTTCCTTTTATATGGGTCGATGGCTATAAATATCTTTTATATATTGTATTTTAGTGTTTAATGTAGTGTATAAAGTACTAATGAGATCATTAAAATAAAGTTAATCTCATCTGCAATGTTTCAATTTGGTTTATCTTTTATGAGAGCGTCTACAACCTCTTAACCCTGAGATGAATGCCAGAGACTCATCCGATCATGTGTATAGCTAACAGGTAAGGTTACCTACCAACCAAGCGGTTCGGAGACTCTTTCCTCTGTCGCACCATTAAGGCCTGGAATTCATTACCAGTTCACGTGTTTCCTTCTTCCTACAGTCCCGGGTCATTTAAGCGGGGCGTGAAAAAGCATATGATGAGGCCGTCAAGCATACTAAAGAGATCCAGAGAATCTCAGTTACATCTGAAACTCAAACTTTGGAGCCTAGATTTGCTGCTTCTCCTTGTATTGGTTTGTTTGGCCTTTATAGGAGCGACTACCGCCTGACATCTCAGTACGTTATTTTAATTGTACATATTTATGTATAACTAAACCAACTTGGATTTCAAGTCAGCATCTGATCGATTTTGACTAGCAAAGTTTTCATACATACATATGTACATGCATATAATCACGCCTTTATCCCCGGAGGGTTAGGCAGAGGTGAATTAACACGCACATTTCACCAATCATTGAATTCAGTCCCACGTAATAGGGGATGAGCAAAGTTTTCAAAGTAACCTTAATACCAAAAATCCAATTTTATATTATTACAATGCAATTGAAAATTAAAACTAAAACTATTATTAGATAGCTACTAAAATACACTAAAATAAAATAAACATAAAAATTACATACATAATGAGTCATGAAATTCCTAATTTTATATTTATTTTATTTTTAAATAAATAAATAAATATTCCACGACATTCTACACAACGCTATCTAGACCCATGGTAAGTATAGCTTAACTAGCTTGTGTTATGGGATCTAGAATGCGGATAAACATACTTAGATACTTTAATATTATCTATCACAAAACTCAAATAGTTGTATGCATCCTGATAGTTTCCTGATAATTTCCTGATCTCATTAAAGATCATTTCTTGCGTATCCTATCCAAGACGGCTATGCACGGATAAGAAACAAAATATGATTAAATGACATTGTCTAAAGAAAAGGTTTTACCATGGCACACACCAATGACTTTTCGATGCTTTTCGAAGTATATGTGTATTTATCGCAGGTTTATAAGTGCTCGGTTAGTGGCAATAGGCTCGCTACCTAAACACCTAAACATTGGGACCTAAACATAAACTGGCGAAATGTGCTAGCACCTCTGCCTACCCCTTCGGAGATATAGGCGTGAGTTTATGTTATGTAATGTAATGCAATTTTGAACACTCTACTAGCTTATATGGCATTGGTAGACTTGTTAGTACATATTAATATGAACACTGCTATTTTTTTTTATACCACTTAGTTGGCAGACAAGCACACGGCCCACCTGATGGGAAGCGGTTTCTGTGGCCTATGGACGTATGCAACACCAGGAGTGTCACACTCGCGCTGCCGACCATGAAGAAACCTTCTGATGCCCCTCTTGAAGAACCCCATCTCATACTATTATTTAGAATTGATTGCTAAGATGTTTTGACCACTCTGAATGCTTACAACTATTTGAGCTCTGTGATAATATAAAAATTTGTTACTAAGATCATTTTGAATACTTTGCTAGTCAAGATCGATCAGGCAGACTTTACCTACTATTGAAATCATTTTTTTTTAAGTTCTACCTATAAACGTACTGACTTGAAAAATTAGCTGTTTAGGTATATAAGGTGTATTAGGATGTCAAGCGGCAGTCGCTGCTATAAAGTCTAAACAAACCAATACAAAGAGAAGCAGCAAATCTGGGCTCCAAAGTGTGTGTTTCAGATGTAGTACATCACTTCTCTAAAACAGTACCTACGTATAAGAAGCGACTTTTTATCAATATATATATTTACCAATCTTGTAGTCTGTGGTAGTCGACTTGAAAATATTAGTCATTCATTCCAGGGCAACTGTATATGCTTTTTTAACAAGCTCCCTAATGAAATTAAGGATTTAGTTGTGTATAAATTTAAAAATATAGTTAAACGTAAACTGTGCCAGAAATGCTTTTATAAAATCCAAGAATACTTGGATGATAAACAAGCTTGGGAATGAGCTGTTCGCTCAACTATGCTACTCAAGTAAATTTTTGTATTTAGATTAAGTGGACTAAGTTTATGTTTGTAAATAGACAAAAGAAAATGCCCGCTGAATTTCTTGCCGGTGTCTTCTCAGATCGGGGCCGCGTTTCGAACCTGATTTTCATGTTCCTTTTTTATTGACATTTTGTAAGTGCCGATATAATGGTCTATACAGAATAAATGATTTTTGACTATTGGCTTTGACTTTGACTGTACAGGTTATGTATAACTTCGATGTTCGTATGACATCTGAAACCGACGGCAAAACGTGCTCAGAAGCACAGAGCATCGATATGTAATCAGAAGCCAGTCAACCGAGCACTGACTAGTGATCGATTGATCTGACTGCTCGCCTAAATGCTTCAACCGAATTTCGTCCTAGTAAATATATTCTATTAAACTGGAATATTACGTTTCATAGCTAACGTCAGTTTAAATCTGAGTTGCAATTTATCCTATCTAAATAACCTGCTTGACATACATATGTACATATAATCACGTCTTTATCCCCGGAGGGTTAAGCAGAGGTGAAATTAACATCCACATTTAAACAATTATTGAATTCGTTCCCACGTAATGGGGGGTGAGAATCTAGGCTGTATATATCTGTCTGATGTTAAACAGCCCTATCCTTTAGTTGCCTTGTACGACACCGCATGGGAAGAGATGAGGTGGCCCAAATTCTACTCTGCCGGGAACCACGCGGCTGCTAGACAGCTGTATTATATGTGTGCACATGTTAAATCGGTCAATTCAAAATCATACATTTAAGATACCCTATAACCCTCCAGCTAAGCAAAATTACTTGTGTTAAGAGTGGGTTCATGTCGATAGTGCATAGTCCTCCTACCTCTCAATCGTAAGACCTTAACCGAAATATAGCACACCAAAACTTTAGAATTACTTTACATATTTCAATCATCTTTATTATTATATTCTGATAGGTACTTTGTATAAGATTTTTTTCCAATAAGTGAAAATGTTTCTCAAAATTGTTTCAGATAAAACTGTTTAAATAATTTCCCTGAATTTTCACTTTTTTCAGCTATTATGAAAATGAAATACAATAAGTACAAAAAACTGAACAAACTTAAATGATTTGAATTTATAACGAATATTCCGATCAAAATTATTCATACTTCAACTGTACTCGACGTAGCTTACGAAGCCTGAACACGCCATTATTTTAATACTTTCAAATGCTCAACAACCAATCAGAGTTTGAAGTTGAAGATAAGGCACGGTTCAGACGAACTTGTGAACTTACTTGGTCGTCTCTACGTGGCTGTGACTTAATCATTTTCAATGGCAATTGTTAGATTTCAAACATCTTCTCTAGTGTTTTGCTGTGCTCATTGACTTATAAGGAGTTTTCGTTGTGTTTGTGTACGTACGCTAAACACAATTTGGTTTTATATCGTTTTCGGACTTGGACGAAATTACTTAAATAATAAATTACTTTTGAAAGAAAACTCTTTTGTAAAATAACTACCAGTTTCTTAATAGTTTTAAAAGTTCAATGCAAAGTGATTTAAGTTTACCATTTTATATGTATAACCAAACAGAAAAAGAAGTAAGCATTGCATTCATTAATTTGATAGCCATATGTTTTTCCAGCAATTATGAGTCGGCTCCACCTGAGAAGTATCAAAATTTCACTTGATGTGAACATTAAATATATGCTATCTTTCACAAATTTCGCAAAAGGGATTATATCTCCCCACAATATCCCTTACTTATCTTTATCCACTGTGTTTTTTTCTCCTCATTCTTCTTTCTCCTTTGGCTAAAGTAACCGCTTAGCATTCATCAAATCGTGGAATTGTCTGCTACCTTAGCAGCAATACAAAAATGCAATATCTTTTTTTTATTCAACTTAGGTGGCAGACAAGCACACGGCTCACCTGATGGAAAGTGGTTACCATGACCTATGAACGTGTGTAACACCAGTGGAGTCACATCCGTGCTGCCGAGGCTGTAAGAACAGATTTTGTGCCGTCAGTGCAGAGGACAAAGCAGGACAAGCCCTTGGTCGTCCCGCTGACAGCACAAAAACTCTCCAGTGAGCTCTGGCTACCCTACTCACTGCTGGGAACACAACACGAAGTTATTATACTTTTAAATGCATATAGCATACACATACGTGTAATTACATCTATTTTGCTTTGTCAACAAGTAAAAATATTTCAATGCGCCTACCATATTCCAACTGCAATTTGTAGCAGAAAGTTTAACCAATACAAGAGACCTCCGATCCCGGGGATGAGTTCTGTGAACTCTGTAGTCCCCACACCCCAGGAGGGCCAGATCGAGAGAGATAGCCCTGGCTCGGCTGGGGTGCGAGGGATATGCCTGTCAACCTCATCTTCGGCAACCAACGACGACCTACAGACGCCGTGCGTTTTAGTCGGTTCGAGTCCACCATAACCTCTCCCACCGGCTCCGGCATCAAAAAAAAAGATACCTTATAATAAGAAGATACCTTATTTATTACCTAATTAGCTTGGTAACATTTTAAAGTTCAACTAACACGCATTACAAAAGAGAGTCAGTGTCACCTATGTTAGTGACCTTAATTAAATAATAAATATTTAGTACTTCAAGATTTTTGACTCCGGAATCTCTTTTTTGAACTATGCCTAATTCAAACGTTTTTCCTTCTGTAGTAGGTAGAGAGAACAACCCGTGATCTTCTCCTGTCCTATATTTTCTCCCTTACGAGTTTCCTATTGTCATTGAACTTTACATCCAGACAAGTTCACTTGCTGGTAGACGGACGAGACTGGCGCAGACTTATCTCTGGGGGGAGGAGGTGGGAGAGGGGGAGG
Organism: Eilema griseolum; assembly: GCA_963662185.1. Taxonomy (NCBI): domain Eukaryota; kingdom Metazoa; phylum Arthropoda; class Insecta; order Lepidoptera; family Erebidae; genus Eilema; species Eilema griseolum. The sequence goes on along the minus strand of OY759248.1, from coordinate 22,384,125 downwards.
GGGGCTTAGTCAGATGGTAGTTGCATTAAATCGAAAGAAGGAAAAGAAGTAAGGCGAAACCTGGACTCCAGGATGAAAGCCGGGAACAACGCTAGATTATGGTGATTTTTAGTTCGCATTTTTGTAAGTCTTATATAATTTTGTTCCGTTTGTTTCCTAGTAAGAGATAAAGAGTCTAAATTGTTCAGACTGCTGATAAATGTAAGGAAGTAGGCGAATTGATGGCGGTTCAAAATCGCGTGACCGGGGTCACGCACCTTGGACTTTTCGAAGTTAATGTGCGTTCAGTGTTACCAATTAATTACCACTTGTTTTAGTGGTAGAGGAAAACATCGTGAAGGATCTACACACCCGAGAGTTTTTAGGATACAAACAGGTATATATATATTTTTTTTTTTTTGTACAACCCAGGTTGCAGACAAGCACACGGCTCACCTGAGGGAAAGTGGTTACCGTATGTAGTGCGTATGGAATGCAACACCAGGGTAGCCACACTCGTGCTGCCGACCCTGTAAGAACAGAGAGTTACTGTACTATCAGTGCAGAAGACACTTCAAAGATCTTCCCACTGACAGCACGAAAACTCTCGTACACTACTCACTACTCATCGCCGGGAACACAACACGAGGTTATTACAGCAGTGGTATTCTGTAGGGTGGAGGTACTTCCCCAGTCGGACTGCTCAATTGAGACAGGAATACCGTCGTGTCCTACCTCCTCCTAAACCTCCTCCTTTTCACATTGCTTTTTAAAAGATTTGAGTGGTTTGGGCCCTCCACAAAAGCTTTTAGAGACATATCAACCTCACCCGTAAGCTGGTACGCTGATGAACATCTGAATCGCAGGTATTCCTCTTGGGATTGGGGAGTCAGACGACAATCCCTTCCATAACACACGCTGACACACTGATCGCACATCACTTCTTTAGTAACAGAGTTAACCATAATTGGAACTTACTACCAGATAACGTTATTGCTGCAACCACAATAAACGGATTTAAAAATAGAATTGATAACTGGCTACGACTGGGCAACACAGAGCTCAAAAAAGTGACGGACAGTTAAGGGTTCAATAGAGAGAGTATACATTTTATCACTAGATGTGAACTCATCAGCTTGCAGCTGCTTGTTCATAAATAAATAAATAATAGCTGAATTATCCAAATGGAGGATTAGAAATAGACGAACCCCAGGCTCTGAGATGAAAACCTTGGATGCAACTTTGGTACCTAAGTTTCTATGCACAAGTATACTTGTAGAGGACGCTGAATTAAATATAAAAGAACCACGCTATACAACTTGTCTTCCATTAACCAGTCTATTAAAAAACAAACAAATACAATTGAAACAATACCAGTCTAACAAATAAGCTCATTTGTATTCCATTCATACGACAGAGTAAAAATTACCCTTCTAGAACAAATAATAAAAAAGGGGGAGAATCATGTAAAAAATCGCCAAGTTAGCCCGGAGCTTGATAAAAATCAATTCAATTTTGGAGACTGTTGCTGTCATATCGACCTACGTGAGGCGAGCGTGACAGGAATACACAATTTCTTACAGTTGGGACAAGACAGAAGTCAAAGTTCATACAACTGTCATATTGCTTTCTTTATAATAATTCTAAAATTAATTAGGCTGGTTGGGATTTGAAAATTGTCATTGGACTTGACATTGGCGTCACGCCATTAATAACTTTTTAAAACATTTACAATTTACTTAAGATAGGCAAAATTGTGGCGAAGGCATTATTAACGGAAAAAAGAAAATTAATTTTATTTTATTAATTAATTGAGGAGGAAGGACACGGCGGTAATTCCGCCCGATTGAGCAGTCCCACTGGGGAAGTACTTTCGCCCTACAGAATACCGTGGTTATAATAACTTCGTGTTGTATTCCCTGCGGTGAGTAGGGTAGCCAGAGCTCACTGGAGAATTTGTGCTGTCAGTGGAATGACTAAAGGTTTGTCCTGCTTTGTCCTCTACAATGACGGCACAGAAACTCTGTGCTTATAGGGTCAGCAGTGCGAGTGTGGCTTTTCTGCTTTTACACAGGTCCATAGGCCACGGTAACCACTTTACATCAGGTGGGCCGTGCGCTTATCAGCCACCTCGATAAAATATCACAACAGTAAAATAAAAAGTTGAAATAAAATTATAGAAAGTAAAAAAACATCGAATAATATAAATTATCCTCCATCCCTATTACTTTCAAGCTACTTCTTATTTACAGCACAGTAACCCAATAATTGAGAATGGGATTGTCCATGCACCCGCATAGTGTCCGGAGAATCCCATTATTGGACCGACGCAAATTGTTCCAAAAAGAGGCTACACATGTTCTCATAATCACGAAAAAGTCAGGTACCTTAGTCAGGTCATCTTATTATGAGAGAGGGTGACTCTCCTACTTCGAGTGGAAACTATCACCAGAGTCTCGCCTGTTAATCAGCCAGTGTACTGGGTTGCAAGTTTTTTTTTTATACCACTTAGGTGGCAGACAAGCACACGGCCCACCTGTGCAAGTGCTGATGATATGGCTCCATCGATCTTAGAGAGGCACATCAATACTATCTGTTAACTTTATTTAAAATACTTACTGTTGTCTATCTATTTATTTGTTTAGTGGTATGGAGCTACCGCGGTAGCCTAGTGGTATGGGTAATGGACTGCTGAGACGAGGTCTCGGGTTCGATCTCAGGTTTTACCATGGCACTCACCAATGACTTTTCGATGCTTTTCGAAGTTATATGTGTATTTATCGCAGGTTTATAAGCGTCCGGTTAATGGCAATATGCTCGCCACCTATTACATTGGGACCTAAACATAAACTGTCGAAATGTGGGTGCTAGCACCTCTGCCTACCCCTTCGGGGATATAGGCGTGAGTTTATGTTATGTTATTTATTTCATGGTAGGAAAACTTATAGCTATCATATAGTGCTACAAAGATATTTATAATAATAGACGGCCAATTAAAAGTTTTCACTAATAAATATTGGTTGAAAAATATAAATTTACTACATGAGGTGGTTGCGCCGATAGTAGAATTTGTATTTTTTTTCGCTCAATAGTAGTAATTCAAATTGATGACACTGAACACACGCTCCCTATACCCATCTCCCTCCCGCACTACCTTTAAAGTGAGATAGCAATAGTTTTCGCCCCGCTCAATTGTCAAAATAGCCGCATCTTGACTTCCGTTTGATCTAGCAAGCATCAATGGCGGCGGCGCGCGCGACTCTCAGAAATGAATAATATTTGTTGGATTTTAACCGCTTTCATAGACCTTTACCGATCGGATTGTGCCTCTCGTGTGTCCCTCAAGTGATTTAGTGATGTGGGCAGCAGCTCCTGAGCCAGGAAGAGAAGACCGGTGCACCGGCCCCGACAGCACGTGGCGTCATAAAGGTTAGTGCATCCTCTCCTAATTTCTTGGGTTGCATTCAATGCCTAAACCACCTCCGCGGCAACCCGATCATCTATCTTGTTTGTTGTGTAAAGTGTCATATGAAACATTTAGCTTCACACCCCCGCAAAAATACAGTCCACTAGCTCACGTGGCGAGAATTGCGCCACCATGAGGATTTAGATTGTGATCTGTATTGCAGTTGCATTGAGCCGTATATTTGGTGCTCCAGTATTGTAAATAATTCATCCTCCAAAACTCATATAATGTATTTTACCCACTCTCATACTGAAATGTAAACATTAAAAAATAAAACAAATCATTAATAACGGCATTAATGATTTGTTTTATTTTTTAATGTTTACATTACGTTTAAGCGCGTTTAAAAAGTCGACGAAAAAGTCACAGTTTAATTATAGGTGCGATTATATGCCTAATTACGGTGAAATTAGAGTCATTTTATGAGCGAGTGTGTTGAAAAACGTAGTATGATATATAAGTGTGTATTGATGATGATTACCGTTTTCGGCTTTCTTAAGACCCTCGCCTGTCTTTACACACTTGTACCATAATAGTTGGTCAGTTTGAAACAAAAGAATAACGTTATATCTTCATTTGCAAGTTTTGTGGTGTAATAGTACTTGAATGCTAGGTTTCAAGTTCAATTCTAACTAATGTAAATTTATATGCCTATTTCGATTAATTTGGTTTTTTTTATACAACTTTGGTGGCAGACAAGCACACGGCCCACCTGATGGAAAGTGGTTACCATGACCTATGAACGTGTGTAACACCAGTGGAGTCACATCCGTGCTGCCGACCCTGTAAGAACAGAGATTTTGTGCCGTCAGTGTAGAGGACAAAGCAGAACAAGCCTTTGGTCGTCCCACTGACAGCACAAAAACTCTCCAGTGAGCTCTGGCTACCCTACTCACCGCTGGGAACACAACACAAAGTTATTATAACCGCGGTATTCTGTAGGATATTTATCTGTTTAATTTAATTTACGCGGTAGCCTAGTGGTATGGGTAATGGACTGCTGAGACGAGGTCTCGGGTTCGATCCCAGGTTTCACCATGGCACACACCAATGACTTTTCGATGCTTTTCGAAGTTATGTGTGTATTTATCGCAGGTTTATAAGTGCCCGGTTAATGGCAATAGGCTCGCCACCTATTACATTGGGACCTAAACATAAACTGGCGAAATGTGGGTGCTAGCACCTCTGCCTACCCCTTCGGGGATATAGGCGTGAGTTTATGTATGTATGTATGTATGTAATTTAATTTAAGTTAAGTTAAGTAAAGTAAGTTTTTCCACACTCTGTAATACGCATTTTGAACAATTTCTTTTGTATTTCTTTATCTATAAAACTTCATGCACAAGTACATATGAAGATTCATAATTATCCAACGATTCGGGACTTTTCGAGTTCGGGATTAAATCATGGAACTTACTATTTCTGCCGAAGTGAAGTCGTGAGCGTGGGTGCTGCAACGCATCCGAAACGTCGGCAAATATAGTAAGTTCCATGACTTAATCGCGAAAAGTTCCATACCGTTATATAATTATACATATGAGGACTTAATGCCACTGTCATTCTCTATCAGTCAACATACATTAATAGAACTTCTGCCAAATGTTTTACAGTGGCACAACTGTATTGAAATTCGTCGTAGCCATTTGATTCCGCTGACGACAGCTTAAAGCCAGCTGATTTGGACGATTTGTCTTAACAAATAGGTGGTGCTCAACAAACTCAATTGTTTCTTTAGAATTACCTATCTAAGGGCTTGTTAGAATTTGGGTAGGCAGGAATATGTACACTAGATATTTCTAGGGTTCTAAATCCTCAGGCCGCGGTAGCAGTGCGCCTTGCGTGCCTCCTCATTTCCGGTGACGAGTTGGGGACTCTGGTCCCCACAACTGAGGAGAGGGTCAGATCGAGAGAGACGGCCCGGGGTCGGGCGGGGTGCGATCTGATCCCTATTACTAAGACTCTGCTTTCCGTCAATCTGTTTGTCACCAGGTTGTATCTCATGAACCCAAATAGCTAGACATTTGATATTTTCACAGATGATGTATTTCTGTTGCCACTATAACATTTCTTTTTATACAATTTGTTGGCAGACAAGCCCACAAGTTGTATAAAAAAGGACTAATTAGTCCCACCCTCCCCTTTCCTACACAAGACAACACGTGCAGGTCTTAGATGTCACCCTCACACGGTGCAGAACATCCGATCAAGAACCAAGCGGTTCGATGAATTTTTCCTCTGTCGCACCATTAAGGCCTGGAATTAATTACCAGCTCACGTGTTTCCTTCTTCCTACAGTCCCGGGTCCTTTAAGCGGGGCGTGAAAAAGCATATGATGAGGCCGTCAAGCTGAGTATCACCATTGTCACATGGTATGTGTAAGTAATGGTGACCCTCTTTTCTGAGACTTTGCCTTCAGCCTACCATCAGGCAAGGCCAAGTCAATGTATAAAAAAAAGTATTCGATCCACCTCATGGAAAGTGGTTACCGTGGCCTATGGACGTGTGCAACATCAGGGGAGTCACACATGTGCTGCCGACCCTGTAAGAACAGAGAGTTCCTGTGCCATCAGTGCAGAAGACACAATCAGGACAAGTGTTTGAACATCCCACTAACAGCACAAAAACTCTCTAGTGAGCTCTGGCTGCCATACTCACCGTCGGGAACACAACACGAGGTTGTAATAGCCATGGTATTCTGTAATTGCTGAAAATAGAATAAAATACATATTTAAGCGGGTTCCCATGCAACCACCATAATTTAAAGGGGGGTAAGTTAAGATAACGGTGCAGCTTCTGACTCAGTTCACTATCCATTTGCATAAAAAATACCATAAAATATCATTTAAATTATGGCTAAGAATATGTTAAATTTGTTATGGATGAAAAAAATTATGCATAAATATCATTAGTCTAAATTACCATATGCCAAAATATTTTATGGTTAATTTTTTTATACAAATGGATAATGAACCATCCGACTCGCACTTGACCAATTTTTGATAACACAGTTGAAGTTTGTTAAACCCCTTCTTTAGCTCGTTACTTTCCTATAAATAGTTTGGTGTGCTTATGATATAACCATTTATTTGAGCAAAACACTATTCTTTATTTAATATTTACATAATATACACGGAAGTTATCTAAATTAAAATATATGTGTGCTTATTAAATGAAAAATACTTAATAATACAGTAGCAAATATGCAATTCTCGGTTGGAACTTACAGTTTAAAAATGAGAGATTCAATCATGTATTTAAATATATTTTATTTTATTTTTACAGAAAACCTACAGCTAAAATAAGTACGTTTATACAAAAGCAAATATTATGAGAAAGCCACTTAAAAGATTTCACATTATAATATATTTAATAATATAATATAACAACAAATAAATTTTCAACGAGCATTTTACAATGTTGTGTAAAAATGTTATGTATGTTCATATTTCAAACAAATTTTAAACAAAAGTGCCTACAATATGGGGTTCTTCAAGAGGGGCATCAGAAGGTTTCTTCATGGTCGGCAGCGCGAGTGTGACACTCCTGGTATTGCATACGTCCATTGGCCACGGTAACCATTTCCCATCAGGAGGGCCGTGTGCTTTTCTGCCAACTAAGTGGTATAAAAAAAAAAATTCACTCCAGTACCTAATAAAAGTCAAAACTAAAACATGTTCTAAGTAAACTAAAATCGAACTACCACACTCAGTCCAGTCCAACTCCATTCTATCTGTTTCAATTCTTTCATTAAGCACTATAAAGAGTTCCACAATCAATTTCTAACCACGATCCGCCTTATCCAACATATCTCTACACTCATCATAAACCTTATTCCTCCTCAATAAGGTCCAATTCTATAAAACCAGTGGACAAAAAATCGTTGTAACGTACGGAGTCTGTACATTCATTGTGGATAGCATAGATTGATGGGCGTGGTCGGTGAAGCTAAGTTACTCGCAAGTGTGAGGCAGTTAGTGTATACGATTTATGGAAAAAGGGTCGTAAAGTGACCTGCGAATATATGGAATTATTTAGAATTATAGTTGTCAGGAGCAGTCGATTATATTTTTTTTTTCATTTATTTATTTTATCACACGTAACAGATTACAACTAATAAGAGATACAATAATAATAAAAGCAATAGGATTAGAGTCCAGGTTGCATTTCACAAGAACGCGTGTACAAATGAGTTAAGATGAAGGAGTTTCTAACAGGAACACACATAAAGCTAGTTTACAATTTTATATTTTTGACACATTAGACATGATGGAGTTCCTAACTACGGTTGGTTTAAAAGTTGTTTTACCGTTCCAACAAATAAAGTCAGCTTAGGTACAAAAATATCGAAGGCTGAATTATCCCTGGTGATTTCGTTGCACTGACGAGCCATCCGAACTATGGGGTTGTAAAACGAAGTATTATTTTTATAGACTTGTAAGGCATAATATTTATATGAATATATTTTTGGGTAACACTTACTGTCTGTATGTCTATGTAGGGGCGTATTATATCTACTATTTTAAGAAACAGTACGGTGAGATCATAAATGTAAAATACTCTAGAACATCGATATTACGTCACAACCTTTAAATAGGTACTTAACAATTATTCACCATTATCACCAATGTCATTTTGGATTTTGCAGTGTTTATTTTCTTTTCTTTTATATAGAACACGTCAATTAGACTTCGCCTTCGCCTTGCCTGGTGGTAAGCTGAAGGCAAAGTCTCAGAAAAGAGGGTCACCATTATTTACACATACCATGTGACAATGGTGACACTCAGCTTGACGGCATCATCATATGCTTTTGCACGCCCCGCTTAAAGGTGTAGGTAATTCTTCAATTTATTTACTTGGAGCGTATAGTGTGAGATATTTTTTACTATATTTGTACTACTCCTATATATTTCAATCGCATACCTGGCAGTTCATACAATATCTCGTTTATTCTGATACTGAATTTCATACAAAAAAATTATATTATATAAATTCAAAAAAATTTTGTCGGCAATTCTTATTGTCGATATATATTTAAAAAGTCCAACCTGCTTCAAAATATCATCTCACGAATATGCCCGCAAAATTTAAAAAAAGTACCCAATATTAATCCTTAAATTGTTTTACATTTTAACGTTTATCGTGTCGGCGTCGTATCGTAACGTCTAAAAGTCTTTGAGGTTAGTACAGATTACTAGGTGGAACTAAAGTTGATGTATAGACGGGGTTCAAAAGAAATTTAGGTTGAAATGTGGTATAAGAGAAAAAGGTATTGCCGGAATAACCCCACAATGGCTTTTAAAGGAACCGATGGTTGAAAATCTGAGTAAATCTTTATGTGGTTTTATGGCCCCACTTATGTGATATATGAGTTTGTTTATCGATTGAGTTGAGGATTAAAACTAAAGCCATATATTTAGTTTGCACAATATTTTCAGTAGCCGCTTAGTCAATTGAGTCTTTTAATGCCGTCGATTTCATAGGTACCGCTTATGTTTACCCCGCCATGTAGGTTTGGAATTCTTTACCAGTATGTGTTTTCTCTATCCTTTTTTTTTATACCACTTAGGTGGCAGACAAGCACACGGCGCACCTGATTGAAAGTGGTTACCGTGGCCTATGGACGTGGGTGACACCAGAGAAGCTACAACCGCGCTGCCGACCCTGTAAACACAGAGTTTCAGTGCCGTTAGTGTTGAAGACAAAGTGGGACAAGCCTTTAGTCTTCTCACTGACGGCACAAATTCTGCAGTGAACTCTGGCTACCCTACTCACCGCCTGGGAACACAACACGAAGTTATTATGGCCGCGGTATTCTGTAATAGGAGGTACTTCCCCAGTCGGACTGCTCAATTGGACGGAAATACCAACTAACCTTTATGCGCAGTACGTTTTTGGTGTATCTATCTTTTGAGAATATCCTCAGATGCATGGTTCGAATCAACAATAGTACCCGGAATATGACAATAGGTTCACCCCTATTACGTGGAACCGAATACAATTTTTGGTGAAATGTGTTTATTTTGAGTTTCCGATATTTCGGCGCTGTTGCAAGCACCAATATCACGGAGTTCCTCCGATGTTAAAAAAATCCTCTCCCGGAGCTTACGGACTTCCTCCGTGAATCCTCCGAAATATCGGAAACTCAGAACAATACAACATGTTAAATTTCCCGATAACTTTAATGCTTACACTGAATGATTGTCAATTAAGTAGGTAGGCATATAACTCACCAAGTTGTCCTATCTGTTATGTTACATACTCTACAGCTATGTCAACTTAAAGCGACTAGTGTGAATTCTACGCCTCTCGGATTTGTCGCAATTTAATACAGTCAGTTTAAAATTTTGTTCTAATGGCTAAAACTACAATAATAATAGGTCAGGACAAATAGTTCTGAATATGTTTTTTTTTTTACCTAGGACACTCCTTGACTTCGGGGAAAATGTAAGGAAACACGTGTAGAAAAGCAGGGTTTGAAAAAATATCTCATAAAGCCGTCAAGATGAGAGCCATCATTAAAGAATTATTTTTAACTTCAATGATGACCCTCATTTTTGAAAATTTACCTTAAGACAAGATGAAATCATATTGACGTGATCATCACAAAAAAGAAATTATTTATTTTAATCAATCAATTACCCCACGTCGTCCACAGTTGAACAAAGGCCTCTCCCAATGTGCGCCATTTTATCAATGCAACATATTCGTTAAACATATTTTTGGTTTTACCCAAGTTTACACCGACGCGTCGATCGCGGATCTAGGCTATGCAGCGTTTATTTATTTATCTGTATTTGTTTTATATAACATAAACTCACGCCTATACCCTCGAAGGGGTAGGCAGAGGTGCTAGCACCCACATTTCGCCAGTTTATGTTAAGGTCCCAATGTAATAGGTGACGAGCCTATTGCCATTAACCGGGCACTTATAAACCTGCGATAAATACACACATAGCTTCGAAAAGCATCGAAAAGACATTGGTGTGTGCCATGGTAAACCTGGGATTGAACCCGAGACCTCGTCTCAGCAGTCCATTACCCATACCACTAGGCTACAGCGGTACTGTATCTGTTCTAAATATGATTACTTAACATGTTTTTGTTATCTTTAAATGAGTATCAGTACAATGGAATTTCTATTTGAAAAGACCACACCTAAAATTAACAAAAGCATTAGGATTTCCAAAATTCCAGCACACGTCTCCCATTTGGCTCCAAAACAAAAAGTATATAATAACAATTCGAAGGATACTAACTATTAACACTGTCCAGTTTTGTATATAACTTCATAACCAAGTTTACAACTACCCTCAAATATGTTTCCTGCCAGAAATTATGCCCCTTACGTCTTTAACGATAAGGTTTGGTTTTGAAAGTTTGTTAATTCAGTTGGCAGCACTGTATGATAGCTTACAAAAAGTTGCAAGCTTGGCAAGGCTGCCAACATTGCTGGTCACTCGAGAATTGTTTAGTTGGCCAGTTCACATTCAAACTTGCAGTACTCAGGTCTGCTCGGCTAATAATTTTCAATAGTTTTTTTTTATTCATTGAGTTTTATTTTTAATTGGGGCCGTTCATGCACCATGTTTGGTACCTACAGTTTGTTTCATGATTATTTTTATAAGCATTAAATATTCACGTTTTTTCATTATCTGTTTTTTTTTTATGCAGCATCTCTAAGAATCTAATATGAAGAGCATATGTCTCATTTTGTATGATATATAACCTTAGAATAATATTGTTGATGACGATGATGATGAGTTTATTATGATGATGATGATAAAGATGACGGCCAATAAAGTGATTCCTGCCTCAGTAAAGTTGTGGGGATTCAGACTCGACCCGATTAAAACTGCACGCCGTATTGGATCTTCACATTATGCCGGGGATCCGGGATCTAAGATTGCCACGGCCATCTTCGGTTTCGAGATTGCCCCCTCGGATGTAGGAGTACGGTATCACCGTTGAACCCCGAAAATGGGAGAACCTTACGATCGTAAGGCCAAGTCCTTAAGGAGTCAGTCCGACCGAAAGGTCTCGGTTACAAATCCTGGACATTACACTACTGACGTGAACCCACTCCTAACACAAGCAATTTAGCTTAACTGGAGGGGTTAGAGGGAATATTAGCAATTACGATTCTAATATTCTTTCATAGTAAAATAATTATACTTTTTACTAAGCAGTTTGATAACTATTGCTGTTTTAGTAAACAATTTAAACCTATTTGTTTGATGACCCCTGATAAAACTCGGTCTACTAAATTAGATTTTGGATATCAAATATTGAAATCGGGCTCTACTGATGTTCGGCTGTGATAACAAAATACAATACACTGAAATACCTATATTTCTGTGTGGCCATTGCCAGTTTATGACAGTTTTTTTTTTTTTTTTTTTTTACGTGCGCAAAATCCCCACGGACACCTCCCCACCGGAGCCGGTGGAGGAGGTTATGTCGGACTCGAACCGACTAAAACACACGCCGCCTGTGGGTCGTTTCGGTTGCCGAAGGTGAGGTTGACAGGCATATCCCTCGCACCCCGGCCGACCCAGGGCCATCTCTCACGATCTGGCCCTCTTCTCGGGTGTGGGGACCACAGAGTCCCCAACTCGTCCCCGGAAACGGGGAGGCGCGCCATGCGCGCCGCCGCCGCGGCCTGCTTCTGCAAGGGTGACAGGCGGCTTCACCTGTCACCCCCAGGCCGGAGTTTATGACAGTTATGTCTTTGTCCAACTTTGCATTAAATAGAATTTTATAAAGATATTTTCGATGTTTATTATTTGTCTAAATAAAGCTCAATGGACTGAAGTAATCTGGCTCAAATTTGGGCTAGGGATAGGTTCTAGTCTACAATAACACCTAGGCCCGTATTCCAGACTTGACATGCTTCAAGACTGATTATCGTTCTGGAGTAAGGGACATAGATTACCCACCTTTAAGTAATATATACTGTAATTTTTTTTGTTACCTCACCTGATGTAAAGTGGTTACCGTGGCTTATGGACGTGTGCAAAACCAAGGGAGTCACACTCGCGCTGCCATTCCCTGTAAGCACTGAGAGTTTCTGTGCCGTCAGTGTAAAAGACAAAGCAGGACAAGCTTTTGGTCTTCCCACTGACATCACCAAAACTCTCCAGTGACTTCTGACTACCCTACTCACTGCCGGGAACTCAACACGAGGTTATTAAGGCCGCGGTATTCTGTAGGGTGGAGGAACTCCCTAGTCGGACTGCTCAATTGGACGGAAATACCGTAGTGTCCTATCTCCTAAAAAAAAACAATTAAAAATACATTTTGTACTTTTTTAACATGTGGAAATCACGACGATCGCCTCTGGCCATCAGTTGCCGGGGGTGACCGACTGACTCAAGGCCATAGAAGGCCCCCTCGGGTGTGAGACTGCGTTTCCACATCACGCCGCCACCGTTTCGGCCTTCTGCTAGGGAAACAGGCGGCTCCTCCTCTCACCCCCATGTTCACGCTCATGGAGAACAAAGATAATATATTTTGAACTTACATACATTTTTGTGTTTATTTAGTAACCACCACGTTTAGTAAACTTACAATTACTGAATCGAACCCCAAATATTGTTCCCTGTCCCTGTCCCTGTCATAGTGTTCCCTAATCATTGTCATAACCTGACTCACACAATGCGTAACCAATTTAAAAAAAAAGATTCTGCTGCTTTAAATTTAACTGTAGAATTTTAAAAAGTAATCGACTACACACTGAGTCATGCTAGTTACCGTAAGTATTAGATATACCAAGGTCTTCCTGGTTCGACACGTTAGTCATACGGCATACTACAATAATACACAGGATTTGTTTATGAATAATAAGGAGTTTCGATTACTATTTACTGGAGCTGCCAACACTTGACTAGTTGTTTATTGATTATAACAGCGGATGACCTAAAAAGATGTGATGAATCACAAATTCGCCAGTTTTATTGATTGAGTTTATGAACTAAATTATTAGGTTCGATTTGTTTGTTCAACAGAAATGAGTATGAGTGTTTTGTATGATGTTCTAGTTTGTTGGGAAGATACTACGACCTAAAACGGTGCGGTATGAAAGGAACTTCATTCCGCGCACGTTCTAGCTGTGGTACTCACTTATTTTGTCATTTGATAGGGTATTTTTTTAAGAATACTAGTATCGAAATTACTAACATTACCTCTTACCCCTCCAGCTAAGCTAAATTGCTTGGGTTAGGAGTGGGTTCACGACGGTAGTGTAATGGCCAGGATTAAAACCGGGACCTCTCGATCGTAAGACCGAGTACTTAACCACTAAGCTACCGACGCTTCAACCTATGTCAATGCCATATATGTGTTCACTTAATACATACGGATGGTATTCCAGCGGTAGTCTTGAAAAAATGTGCAGCGGAGTTGTCTCCAATGCTTACGCGCCTGTACCGGCTATCCTACAGTTCGGGTACAGTGCCTCTGCCCTGGAAGGAGGCGAATGTTCAGCCGATTCCCAAGAAGGGGGATCGCTCGGAGCCAGCCAACTATCGACCCATAGCCGTCACCTCAGTGCTGTGCAAAGTGTTCGAGCACATAATCAACAAACAGCTCATGCGGCACCTAGAGGATCAATCCTTAATTAATGACCGGCAATATGGCTTCAGATCGAAACGGTCAACGGGTGATCTTCATTACGTTCATAAACGACCTTATAAACTACGTAACTCAAATAGCATCTGGTGAAATCCAATTAGTTATGTTCGCTGATGACACAAACGCTGTGATATCTGCAGATAATCTAGATGCTCTCAAATCAGCAATAGATCAAGCTTTAGAAATATTTTATAATTGGTTCTCAGCAAACAGCCTTCAGCTAAACCCTAATAAGACTCAGGTTATTTTATTTAGATCAACTGCTCAAAACGGAAGTACTATTGATTGCACTTTAAATGGTACAAAGGTAAGCCCAGTAAGTACTGTTAAGTTTCTGGGTGTATATGTTGACGAGCTGCTAAATTGGAAAGATGAACTTGCCAACCTGGAGAAAGCAATAAGTTCAGCCTGCTATGTTCTAAGAAGCCTGCGCAACGATGTTGAATTGGAACATTTAAAAATGGTCTACCATGCGCTAGTAGAGTCTAGGCTTAGATACAGCATTCTTTTCTGGGGAGGTAGCTATGACTATAATATAACAGGAGCTTTCATCTTGCAGAAGAGAGCTATACGAACAATGGTGCGTATAAGACAGGATGAGTCATGCAAAGAGCACTTCAATGATCTGGGTATCTTGACCGTTCCAAGCTTGTATGTTCTGGTATTGATGACACATTTTGCAAAACACGTGCATGAATATGAAACCGAAGAAGAAAGAAAGATCAGAGAGAGCACGCGCAGGATGGATTTTCAAAGTATAGTTCGTCCTCATTTGAACATCGTCAAACATAGCACGATGTACAATTCTACCAGGTTGTTTAATAAGCTACCATTAGATTTGAAAGGTCTTCTATATGAAAAAGAGTTCCATAGGGAGTTAAAAGTGTTCCTATTGAAAGGGTGCTACTATTCAATCGAGGAATTATAGGTATTTTTTAATCTTTTGACAATTTTATTATATTTGACATTTGGTTTTATTTTATTTTGATTTAATTTTGGTATATTATTTGGTATTTGGACTTGGCTTCTGAAATTATATTATTGACATGAGTAATTTATGATTTGACATGAATAAAAATTGACATGTACCTACTGTATAAATCTGACTTTGTGTACTAATTTATTTTTATAATTACTTACCAAGTTAATTGATTTTGTCATTTTTATAGTTCCTTATTGTTTAATTATTGTAAATTTTTGATAGACTTGAAATGAATTATTGTAATAATATTATGTATGTTCAAACACAGTGTAAATTGTTACTGAATAAATAAATAAGAATAAGAATAAGAATAAGATCTTCTAGCATACGTTACCCATCTTTGGGGTGAGGCTATGGACAAGCACGGCGAGTCACTGGCAATTAGTCTTGACATCGCCAAAGCTTTCGATAGAGTCTGGCACAAATCGCTTCTTTCCAAGCTACCTGCCTTTGGTCTGCCTTCTAGGCTGTGCAACTGGGTTGCTAGCTTCCTGCAGGGGCGCCGTATTCGCGTCCTTTGTGACGGACGAGCTTCGGAGTTTCTGCAGGTTAATGCTGGCGTGCCCCAGGGGTCCGTCTTATCACCCACTCTCTTTCTTCTGCATATCAACGACATGCTGTCTACCGGCAATGTTCATTGTTATGCAGACGATAGCACTTTGCATGGGAGTTATCATGGACATCCTGCGGCCAAGCAGTCGGATATCGCGGAGAAAAGGCAGCTTCTTGTCACTGAGCTTGACGGGATCCTGAATCACATTTCTCAATGGGGCTCTGAGAACCTGGTTGAGTTCAATGCCAAGAAGACGCAGGCATGTGCGTTTACAGCAAAAGTATCTTCTTTCCTTCCCCTCCCCACTCTTCAGAGCACGCCACTGCCACTGCAGGACAATCTCAATATCCTAGGTATGGATGTTCGCTGCAACCTGAATAACAAAAACTACATCGAAAGTATCATCAAAACAGCCTCACGAAAACTCGGAGTCCTGAACAGAGTGAGACGGTTTTTCACGCCGGAGCAGCGGTGTCTTCTATACAAGACACAAATTCGCTCCTGTGTGGAGTACTGCTCGCATCTCTGGGATGGTTCAGCAAAGTACTTACTAGATGCTCTCGACAGGTTGCAGCGACGTGCGGTCCGCATCATTGGGAACCCCGAGATCACGAACACCCTAGAACCTTTACAGCTGCGTAGAGATGTTGCGTCCATGGCTGTATTTTACCGTTTGTACCATGGGGAGTGTTCTGATGAGCTCTTCCAATTAGTCCCACCCTCCCCTTTCCTACACAGGACAACGCGTGCAGGTCTTAGATGTCATCCGCACACGGTGCAAAACATCCGATCAAGAACCAAGCGGTTCGGAGACTCTTTCCTCTGTCGCACTATTAAGGCCTGGAATTCATTACCAGCTCACGTGTTTCCTTCTTCCTACAGTCCCGGGTCCTTTAAGCGGGGCGTGAAAAAAGCATATGATGAGGCCGTCAAGCTGAGTGTCACCATTGTCACACGGTATGTGTAAGTAATGGTGGCCCTCTTTTCTGGGACTTTGCCTTCAGCTTACCATCAGGCAAGGCGAAGTCCAATTGACGTGTCCTATATAAAAAAAAAAAAAAAATATAATTTAACATAACATAACATAAACTCACGCCTATATCCCCGAAGGGGTAGGCAGAGGTGCTAGCACCCACATTTCGCCAGTTTATGTTTAGGTCCCAATGTAATAGGTGGCGAGCCTATTGCCAAAATAATTTATAATGTTATTTACAGAAAAAAATTGACTTTAAAGACACTTAAATGAAATTTAATACTAAAAACTATTATTAGGTACTAAAATACACTAAAATAAAATAAAAATAAAAATTACTTACATAATGCGTCATGAAATTCCTCCGCATCATCACCGACCGGTAACGTACCCAGAAGGCTGGCAGCATTGCCACGTTGAATGGCAATGCTTATCCTGTGTGCAAGATAATAACCAGCCTTCTGGTCACGCGTGGCGTCGATCAGCTGCTTTGCCAAGTCATTGTATAGAGAACGGACACTTGGATCCCACGTCCCTAACGTTTCATCCCCAAACGGCTCAAAAACATAATCACCTGTCAGGTTACAGTATTTGCGCCGTTTGAGGTTTTCCGCAGATGCAGCAGCAGCACCGGCACACCCTGCTGTGCTTGAAAGATGCATGGGCGCAAGAGTGTCGACGCACGTAGCGTCCCACACCGAAGGCCTACCTATCTTCCAAGGTAGCAACGACATACCATCCGGTCTCTTGCCATCGTTACGCACCAGGCCATTAGGTTCACGAATGGCTGGCACGCCAGTGGTAGCTAGAGCACGGCGGATAATGTCGTTGATACAGGCGTGTCGCGGTATACGCCCAGCGCTTCTGCTGCATGAAATATATTGGTTATTTTATACTATTCTACAAAAGTATTGCCACTTCTCTAAAAGAGTAGGTCAGCACACTAGGGAAACATACGAAAACATAAGAAGATCTCCAAAATATATCCTATAGTCCTCTCAACGATTACTCAGACAAAAAGACAATCATAAATTGTATCGCTGAAGTAAGTTGCGTTAACCAAACACGTGTCGTTTAAAATAGACGTTTGGTGGTGTTACTCACTCTCTGTCAGGTGACTCACGAGCCACACTACTTCAGCATTCATAATTACGTTCATATACTAAGATAAAAATTATTGTTTATGAAAGTTTATGATTATGAGTCACGCATTAATTAAGTAGATGACTAGAAACTTCAGTTTTAAAATCGTTTTTTTTTATATAGTACACCAACTTGACTTCACCTCGCCTGATGGTAAGCTAAAGGCAAATCTCAGGAAAGAGGGTCACCATTACAACTATGTGTTACAATGGTGGCACTCAGCTTGGCAGCCTCATCAGATGCTTTTATACGCCCCGCTTAAAAGCCTCAGGACTGTAGGAAGAAGGAATCACGTGACCTGGTAATGAATTCCAGGTCTTGGTGGTGTGGCAAAGAAAAGAGTCTCCGAACCGCTTGGTTCTATTATTACTAATACTATTTAAACAAGCAACTATTGCAGAGACAATTACAACTTCTCAATACATTTATGAAAATATCTTATATGTACGAAAAACCTAAATATTTTCGAAAAACTATCTGATGTACACAATTTTAATACGAGAAATAAAAGTAAACTAGTTGTACCAAAACTTAGGCTGTACAAGGTTGGTGATTCATTCGTAGGCAGCTGCATAAAAATATTTAATAAAATTCCTCAGGACTTGATTAATATGCCAATAAATAAATTTAAAATAGAAGTGAAAAAAACTTTAATGAGTAAAGGTTACTATAAAGTGGATGAGTACCTTAATGATGTTAATGCGTGGTCAACATAAGTCTCTAAAATAAATTGTAAACTAAAGCAAATTTAAAAAAGAAAAACAATCTAGTTATAATATAGTTCGCTGAGTTTCTTGCTGGTATCTTCTCAGTAGAACTAATCTACCGAACCAGCGATAGAATCATTTTCCAATGGTTTATTTTCACATTATTTAATATTTTTATATTATTTCTTGACATACATAATTGTAAAATTTTCACGTTCATATGTGCTCTTTATGTGCCTAAACTGAACAAATGAAATTGATTCTTTGATTGATTCTTTGAGAGAGAAGCACCTGAACTCTGAGCTTCTTCAAGAAGGGCATTAGAGGGTTCTAACAGGGTCGACAACACGAATGTGATGCCTTAGGTATAGCACGCGTCCATAGACTATGGTAACTACTTCCTATCTGGTGGACTGTGTGCTTGTCTGCCGCGTAAGTGGTATAAAATAGGTGGGCCTGGGGATATCAGGTGGAGCCGCTTATCACCCTAGCAGGAGCAAGCTACAGTGGTGGCGTGTGATACGCGTCTCCCTATACCCGGGGACTACGTGGTTCCCGCACCCGCAAAGGGCCAGCTCGAATGAGGTGGCCCGGGTGCGAGGATATGGCTCCGGTAGCCTGCTACCATCAGTGTGCGTTTTAGTCGCTTGAAGTTTGACCTAAACTCCCCACTGACAAGCGGGGGGAGGGGGCATCCTTGGTGCTTTTTCGCACGATAAAAAAATGGTTTAGAAAAGGTTTACCTAAGTTCTTGATTCAACGAGTACTGCTCTAAAAAATGCCGTGGAATTTCTAGATACCTAGGTTAGCAGAGATATAATATTAAAAATCATATTTCTTCAAGACATATTGGTCGGTGTCATGTTACTGGGAGGAGCTTGTTGCCGATATTTTCTTGATACTTTCTTTTAAGCTTAAAAGTGATAAAATAATTGTTTTCCGTAGGATTGATCCTACAGCAAACGGCCTAATGGCAAAAGCAAAGTTAAAATGACCGCTAAAACTAGTTTACTTACCACACATGCACTCAGACAGATTGATATGCCGTAGTCATTTCAATTCTTTCGGATAAAATATGTGAAGTCATAAGGTCATATGGTCAAATACTTTTTGACATATGACACATCAAATATAACAGTCAGATAGTCACATGAAAAGGGTAATAAACATAGTATTTGGACCCCCAGTATGATTATTTTAGAGAGAAATGTATTAGAATGTTATGACTAAGAAAAAAATGGTAATGACGTTGGTCAAAAAAGGTATTCTGAGATGATTTGGATACGCAGAACGAATCCTTTTTTTATACCACTTAGGTAGCAGACAAGTACACGGCTCCCCTGATGGAAAGTGGTCACCGTGGTCTAATGACGCGTGCAAAACCAAGAGAATCACACTCACGCTGCCAACCCTGCAAGCATTGAGAGTTTCTGTGCCGTCAGTGTAAATGACAAAGCAGGACAAGGTTTTCGTCTTTCCACTGACAGCACAAAAACCGTCCAGTGAGCTCTGGCTACCCTACTCACCCACGGGCACACAACACGAGGTTATTATGGTCGCGGTATTCTGTAAAATCCTACTAATAATGCTAAATAATATTATTAATATAAGTGTGTTTCTTTTTTTGGGTAGCACGAATGTGATTCCCCTGGTGTTATATGTGTCCATATGCCACGGTAACCACCTTTCATCAGGTGGACTGTGTGCTTTTCTGTCATCTAAGTGGTGTTATTAGTATGTCCCAGTATACATTTATTAACAACCAATTGTGATCAAATACCGACGGCCATAACCTATTTAATATTAAAACTTTATCACACACGTCTACCCTGACATTCCCGTGACCTCTCGTCCGCGACACAATGAATTATTCACCGAAATAACCATAAAACTGACACGTATCATGCATTCAGGCAACATAAAAATTTCGTTACATTACATCAATTTCTCCTAAACATAATATTTTCATGGCCCGCTCCTAAATCAAGGCGACCGCGTTATTTGCGAGAGCATGTATTTTATGAGTTATTTAGAATATTCTTTTGTGCGGTATAATGTTCATGCAGAATGGTCTGTCTTAGTCGTTTGTATTGATTTTGACGTTGGGAATAAACGGTTGCAGACTTTTTATGTTCCAGTAGAAAGCAAACATATATTACTGTAATATTGTTGAAATATTTGAAACTTATAAAATAAACAAAATGAACATGATAAATACATGGCGACAGCTTGTGTAGGGTGGTGGCAGTGAATACGATTGCTAGGGCGCTAAAAATACGTCTATTTTTTTTTAACTTAGATAAATAATAATAAATAATGAATATTCCACGACATTCTACACAACACTATCTAGCTAGACCCATGGTAAGCGTAGCTTAATTAGCTTGTGTTATGGGATCTAGAATGCAGACAAACATACTTAGATACTTTTTTTTTGTAAATACATATATATTTTACATAGAAACATCCAGACCAATGCAAATATACCTATACATATTCATACAAATATTTGCACTGAGCGGGAATCGAACCCGCGCCCCCTGCATAGCAGTCGAATGCTCTACCGCTACGCCACGGAGGTCGTGTCGTGGCAGATAAGCACACGGCCCACCTGATGTGAAGTGGTTACCATGACCTATAAACGTATGTAACACCAGGGAAGTCACACCCGTGCTGCCGACCCTGTAAGAACAGAGATTTTTTGTGACATCAGTGCAGAACACAATCAGGGCAAGCCTTTGGTCTTCCCACTGACAGCAAAAAAACTCTTTAGTGAGCTCTGGCTACCCTGTTCACCGAACACAACATTTGCATTGGTCTCTGGGTGTTTCCGTGCCTCGGAGAGCACATTGTCATTACAGGTAGTTGGTGTCCTAAAAACTCCACTTAATCTAACAACAGAACTACGATATCGCCAATAACGATTTGGCTGAGGTCAGGTAGCAGTCGCTTCACGGACAATATCGAAGTTCTACCGGATCACAGTTAGACCGGAGAGCTGACCTTAACTGAGTTGGAAAAGGAAAGGAATCAGAGAATGATGAGTAACGTATAATATAGAAAAATATATTTTACTACTGCCGGTCCCCCATCGCGCAAGTAAAATTTCCCTATTGTACATAAGTCTCAATACCAAAAGGCCGCCAAGTTGAGTGTGCCATCATTGTAACACTTAGTGTATGTAATGGTGATCCTCTTTCCTGAGACTTTGCTTTTAGCTTACCATCAGGCGAGGTGAAGTCAAGTTGGCGTGTCCTACATAAAAAAAGCCAAAATTCAAAAACACATAGACATTAAATCAGCACTTACAAAACGTCAATACTAATATGAAACATGAAAACTAGTTTAGCAAATGGACCATCGCTGGTTCAAAACGTGGCCCCGACCTGAGAAGACGGTAAGAAACTCAGCGGGTATTTTTTTGGTCTATTTACAAAAATATGGTTAGTCTACTGAAACTAAATGTAAAAATTTTAAAATCAACTAGGCTATTGCTTGCCAAGTTGCCAACTTTAAATCGGAGATGACCGGAATCAGCCGAGGCGCGAGGGTATGGATAATGCAATCGTACAGCCGCCATCTAAAGACCCGAGGTGGCCGCAAGCTATTGGTGGGTATCCCATTTTATGGCAAGGACTCTACCAGCGATACTACCAGTAGTGTCGTTTACAAACTAACGACACTACCGCGCCCACTTTAGATCAAATTGTACAGCCAACACTGAAGTTAATTTAATTCTTTATTTACTACCTTTATCCGAGGGTATTTCCGCACGAAAAAAAGCCCTTGCAGAAAGATAACTTTGCCTCATTGGAAAAACACCATAACCCATTATTTTGTGTGGCGTGGCGGTAGTGAACGCGACTGCTACGCAGGAGGCGCGGGTTCGATCCCCGCTCAGTGCCAATAATTGTAGGCATGATTATGGGTATTTGCATTGGTCTGGGTGTTTCTATGTATAATATGTATGTATTTACAAAAAAAAAAGTATTTAAGTAAGTTTATCCGTATTCTAGATTCCATAACACAAGCTAGTTAAGCTATGCTTACCATGGGTCTAGATAGCGTTGTGTAGAATGTTGTAGAATATTTATTTATTTATTTACATATAACTTGTGTGCATTAACATGGCACCTGGTTTCCCAAAAGTAAAAATAACAAATTTCAAATAAAATCCGATAACAAATAACTACGAAACTCAAACTAAGAAAAATCTGTTTTGCGGATGTTGCTGGTCTCAAAGGACGAGAGCGGGCTCTCGTGAGGGGATGCGAGAGAAGGATTGTTTTCGAGCTAGGTGCCATGTTAATTTGCAAGAGTTGTACATTATTATGACGTTATACATCACATATAACATTCATCGCACCTTTATCCCAGGGGGGTTAAGCAGATGTGAATTAACACCCACATTTCACCAATCATTGAATTCTGTATTTTTTTTTATTCATGTAAAAACCTAACAAAATAATGTTGGCGGTATGCAAATATAATATCATTACCTCACGCGCTAGTCGATAGTCGATGTATAATAGGCTATTCATCAGTATCAGAATAAACGGGATATTTACCATGTTTCACTATTTTGAGCTTCCGATATTTCGGCGCTGTTGCAAGCACCATGATCACGGAGGAACTGGAGTAATGGCGGTGAACTAAGAAAAAGTTTTTTCTTCTAGGAGTAATTATATCGATCTACCCTCTTTCGAGTTCTTTTACTACGCGTATCTGCACTACTATTGGTTTCACTCTCACTACAAACTCGAACCCGATCTCGATCACGTTCACGACATACGATGCTCACTGTATCCACTCGCGATTTTGTTTTAGCTTGTTCCCGGTTGTTTTTGCAAAGACGGACCACTGGATGCCAGACGTTCGGCAGTTGAAACCCATCCTCACGATTGAAATTGTTATACTTTTTTATTTCAATTGCTTCCCTAACCAGTCTTGGTATATAGTGGCGTTCTGTCGAAAGCATCTGAGGGTTATGTAGTTCGATCCAGTGGTTCGTACCGGACTCCAATAAATGTTGAGCGATTGCAGATTTATGCGGTTCATTGTTTTTGACTGCCCTGATGTGTTCCTTGATTCGGCATCTAACCGTTCTTTTTGTTTGTCCTATATAAGAACTGCCACAGCTACAGTCAATCTTGTACACTCCTGGTCTGTCCAATGGGGAGCCATCTTTGGGTGAGCGCAGGCATTGCGACAGCTTTTTAAAAGGAGTGAAAATAGTTTTGACAGATACCTTCTTCAGGATGTTAGCGATCTTATCTGTCACTCCTTTGATGTAGGGTAAAAAGGCTGGCTGTCTTTCCACCTTATAGTTCCGGGGTTTATTTGTGGTGAGTCTTGGTGGTCTTATCCGTCCATTGTATCCATTCTTTTGTAGAACGCCGCTTATGTGCTCCAATTCTTCCTGTAAATGTTCCTCGTCACATAAACTATATGCGCGGTCAGTAAGCGACGTCACTACCGAATTCAGATGGCGCGGATGATGATGTGAGTCGGCATGCAGGTAGCGGTCAGTGTGAGTGGGTTTCCTGTACACGGAGTGGCTACACGACCCATCCTCACGAACACCGATCCTCACGTCAAGGAAGGCAAGGGTTCTTTCCTTTTCCATTTCGTACGTAAAGCTCATTTTTCCATGAATGTTGTTGAACTGGGCCACGTATTGTTGTACAACATTCTCACTCCCCTCCAGTATGTCAGTGACCATGATAGTTTAAATACCTATAATAGGCTATTGCCGTCTTCCGTGCACTATTGTTGATTCAAGCCATGCATCTGAGGTTAAGTCTGGGCTGTATGTGTGTGTGACTGAATGAGAATACATCTGATATAGCCAGCTATTGCTATAGCAGCTATAGCGCCCGGAATACGGTAATCGGCTCACCCCCTATTACGTGGGACTGAATACAATTATTGGTGAAATGTGGGTGTTAATTCACCTCTGCCTAACCCTCCAAGGATAAAGGCGTAATTATATGTATATTTGTACTTGCGTGTGGTATACCAATAAAGCCTTAGATAAGACGTAATATAAATCCGGAAGTACTCACTCATCGGGTGATAGCCTTACACAATAAAGTTCAATACACCGACAATTAACGCATCAAAAAGGCATTGTCTATCGATAAACAACTGTGGAAACATTGGTGCAAATATTTGCCCGGTGGTGCAAATATTTGCCCAGTGCAACGCTTTGTGCTTAGTCTGTTGCACCACATTATAGTGTGCAATGTTTAACAAAGGGCTTTTTGATAACGGAGAATTTTGTGAGTCATGGATTTTTGGCAGGCGATCTAAGTGAAGAGTGGAAGCGACATTTTTATATGAATATGTATTTTTTATTTTATTTGAAAATCTTTAGGTGCTTAATTTTAGACACAATTACACCTCAATTGTATCTTGTAGTTAGTTTTGTTACCTCACATTTGTATAAGTAAGTAGTTTATATAATTTTGTTGAATATTCTGGCTAGGGGGCGTCCTACCTAGCCAGATGGAAGAACGACCAGAAAAAGGTGGCTGGGACAGACTGGATGCGGAAGGCGGAGGATCGGAGAAAATGGCGCACATTGGGAGAGGCCTTTGTCCAGCAGTGGGCTGCAGTGGGCTGATTGATTGTTTGTTGAATATTGAAACGTTACGACCTCTGTGGCGTAGCGGTAGAGCATTCGACTGCTATGCAGGGGGCGCGGGTTCGATTCCCGCTCAGTGCAAATATTTGTATGCATGAATATGTATATTTGCATTGGTCTGGGTGTTTCTATGTTTAATATGTATGTATTTACAAAAAAAATATATATCTAAGTATGTTTATCCGCATTCTAGATCCCATAACACAAGCTAGTTAAGCTATGCTTACCATGGGTCTAGATAGCATTGTGTGGAATGTCGTGGAATATTTATTTATTATTTATTGATTTAAATATCACAGAAATGAAGACTTGCAATTATTTTATTCTTATAGGCTTAAAGATCTAAGAACCTCAAAAAAATGTGCTGCACTTTGCGAAGCATAAAGTTGTCACCTGAACAACATTTTTCTTTATTTTTGATTTAAAGTTGCAGTCGCTCAATAAAAATATGTTGAATCAAAGCTATGACGGTATAAACTAGAACATAGTGTTCTCGTACGGTGCAACACCTAGTGTGGTCATTGATCATGTAGATTGAAGCATACTAAAGTTATGTACCATATTGATGTGAAATATTTTTAACCTAAACCTCAAACGCTGCATCTGTTGCCTTGCACCAAACTGCCTCGAGTTGCAGTAATTAGTTCAGTGTGGTCAGCCAAACAGTCTTGTTTTCGTTTTGTACATTTTATTTGACGTTCAAATTAACTTGGTTGCATTATATAAATTAGTTCCTCTATTTATTAAATGTAGGTACAACTTTGTAGAGTTATTAAGTAAACGTAAATTGAATATTATTTTATTTCACGTGTTTCGTTATGTCTCAAAATCATTATTATAAGACAGTCGCATACGAATGTTTTTAGAATTGAAATTCTGTATGTAGACAGCGGTTGCACCGCTTTTTTTACTCGAACATATTTCTTTACTTATCACACCTTTCAATCATCAAATCACTTTGAGGTGTGAAACTATCCATGTGATGACGGAAAAAGAATACAAGTATTACCACCCACTCACTGCGGTGAGATATCACCGCAGTGAGTCGCGCGCCTCCCCGATCCCGGGGACGAGTTAGGGACTCTGTAGTCCCCACACCCGAGGAGAGTGCCAGATCGAGAGAGATGGTCCTGAATCGGCCGGGTGCGAGGGATATGCCTGTCAACCTCACCTTCGGCAATCAAGAACGACCCACAGAGGGCGTGCGTTTTGGTCGGTTCGAGTCCGACATAACCTCTTCCACCGGTTTCGGTGGGGGTATCCGTGGGGATATTGCTAACATTAAAATAAAAAATTACCACCCCATCTCATCCGAAAGGTGTCGTAAGAGGCGACTAACGACGGTGAGTTGAGTAGCCAGAGCTCACTGGTGAGTTTTTGTGCTGTCAGTGGAAAGACCAAAGGGGGTCCTGTTTTGTCTTTTACACTAACGACACAGAAACTACTGTGCTTACAGGGTTGGCAGCGCGAGTGTGACTGTTCTGGTATTGTACACGTCCATAGGCGAAGGTAACCACTTTCCACCATCTTCACTTCCAAAAAATAATCTGACCTCCACCATCCAACCGGTTGTTGGAGTTTTCGGGCTGCAACTACCTATAATAACTGCCATGCACGTTTGTATGGCAACCGGGACTGAAGGCTTAAAATGCTCTCTGAGCCAAACCAATTTCAAATACTCATATTCATGCATACAAATAGGTATATGCACTGACCAGGTATCGAACCCGTTACTCCTGCCAAGCGGCCACGTTCAGTACCAGCCTCTGAGGCTGTCAAGTACATACATATAAAACAAATATAACAGAAATTTTCTCCTTCTTTACTGCTGTCACCATTTGCTTGAGCGCCTGCATACCAGTTTGACCCCTTAGACTCAGTACAAAGACGGGTGTTGAGGCTAGTTGACAATCCGAAACTCGAAGCTAGCTCGAACCTCTTAGCCTTAGGAGGGGCTTTGCCTCGCTGTATGTGTTCTAACGCCCTTACAATAGTTTGTGCTCAGATGAATTGTTTGATATGATGCCCACAGCTACATTCTATCATCGCACCTCTCGCCATAGGCAGGGAATTTTTCCACACACATTGAGAGATCTGAGACGGTGCGCACTATGCGGTATGAAAGAAACTTCATCCCACGCACACTCAAGCTGTGGACAGACCTCCCTGCTGTGGTTTTCCCAAGCACCTACAAAGTGGGGTTCTTCGAGAGGGGCATCAGAAGGTTTCTTAATGGTCGACAGCGCGAGTGTAATATCCCTGGAGTTGCATACGTCCATAGGCCACGTGGCTTGTCTGCCACCTAAGTGGTATAAAAAAATTCTATATATCCGTCACAATAAGTTTTAATCGAACATATTTTTTTTTAAATAAACTTTACTATAATATTTGTGTTTATTTTGCTGTCCGTACAATAGACAGGTTTGCATAAAGAATGATCGATGCTACCGAGCAGGTGCATAATGAGTCATTAGCAAATCATTATGTTGATCACAAAGAACATTGATACCCTGGAATATGCACTTTATTTCTACCTAACAAATATTTGCACAGCAGGTTTCAGTTTAAAAATGATTACGGGGTATTTGCTGATGAGCTATTTTGCCCGGCAATTTACTTGACATAGGCCTGCCTATTTCCTGTTAATTTGAAGACGTTATTTAAAGGAATTGTGAGACGAGTCATCAACCGTGGCGATGTACAATCTATGGAAAGGATACAGTAATTGAATTAATTATGATCTATAACCAATATAAAAAATCTTTCGTAGCCATTTATAACGACAATTAGTTATGAAAACGACAATTTAATTCTTTTTTCGTAGCTCGTTATCAAGCATAAAAAAATTCCATGTTCGTAGCTGGTTATCATTAATCAGTTACGAAAGTGGACGATGCTGATTTTTTTCCGAGATATGATTTTAAATTGACATAGTCATTTAAATGGGACATGTAGGTTATAAATGGTTCTTAATTATAGTTTACTGGTTATAAATGGAACATTCATTATGTTTATTTATTTATCGATTTACAGTTATAGAAGAGAAAATCCGATTGTAGCACAATGAACATGATAAATTTAGCGTTTAACAATAAAAAAAAATTCAATATATTGTTTCTTTTTTTAATTTAATAACCAATTATCCAGGTATCGAGGAGATAGGACACGACGGTATTTCCGTCCAATAGAGCAGTCCGACTGGGGAAGTACCTCTGCCCTACAGAATATCGCGGCCATTATAGCCTCGTGTTATGTTCCCAGCGGTGAGTAGGGTAGCCAGAGCTCACTGGAGATTTTTTGTGCTGTCAATGGGAAAACCAAAAACTTGTCCTGCTTTGTCTATTATACTGACGGCACAAAATCCCTCTGTACTTACAGGGTTGCCATTGCAAGTGCGACTCCCTTGGTTTTGCACACGCCCATAGTCCACGGTAACCACTTTCCATTAGGCGAGCCGTGTGCTTGTCTGCCACCTAAGTGGTACAAAAAATTAATTATCCAGGTTTCGCTATAATAGTAAAATGAACAGTATATAAGTACACGCTTAAACAAGTGGAGGGTAGACAGATTACATCAAACCAAAAAAAAAATTATGATGAATCATAAACTAAGACGAAACGTTTTATCAGCGCCCCAGTATTTCAAAATGTATTTTTGTTAATTTTTGAATACTATCTCAGCAATTGTAACTGTTTCTAATGAATCAGCGTGTGCACGAAGTAAACCATTCTTTATTATAAAAAAGAATTAAGCACAGTCGACGCGAAAAATTCCCCGAAAATCACTAATTGGCCGACAAAAATGTGCAGAAACAATAAAATTGTTAGGCACCTCTTTAATTTTGATATCTCGAATTTGATTGTTTCGGAGAATATAGAAACTCGACGGTATATACAAGTTATTAGGCTTTTAACGGGTTAAACTGTGCGTGAAATTAAGTATGGACGATACCACAAGCTGGTACAGTTTGCGATTTGCTAATGGCTGTAGTAACATTTGGCAATAATGTATGCAATACTGTCACTGGTCATGCTAAAAACATGAGCAATTTGGTAAATGTTCTATTAGGGTACTCGGTAGCATTGCTTCTAAACTTCCTCAGTCCTATTTGAGTCATTCATACCTTGAATAAATACCACTGGTTGAAATAAGCTTTAACAGAGGCTTTACTATTGAGATTCAGGTGTCAAATGACAGTTGCTACCATTCGGTAAAATCTAGAACAAACTAAACCATGAGGAAAAGAAGTAAGGCTAAACCGCTGAGTGAACTTTAGATATATCAATCAATTAGCCCACCGCTGTCGACTGATGGACAAAGGCCTCTCCCAATGTGCGCTATTTTCTCCGATCCTCCGCCTTCCACATCCAATCTGTCCCAGCCACCTTTCTCAGGTCAGTCGTCCATCTGGCTAGGGGGCGTCCTACCTTTCATTTACCTTCTCGCGGTCTCCACTCTAGGACTCGTTTGCTCCAACGGCCATCGACATTCGACAAACGTGGCCAGCCAGTAAACTTTACATAATAATCACGCCTTTATGCCCCAGAGGGTTAGGCAAAGGTGAATTAACACCGGTTCGGGTACGGGCTTGTGGGTTCGGGTTCGATCCCAGGTTTTACTATGGCACACACCAAGAGATGGGGTGGTCTAAATTCTACTCCGCCGGCACTCACGCGTGCTCGTATGATAAGAAATAAACAGTAAAAATAAAAAAAATAGGTGAATTGGTAAATAGAACCACATTCATCAACTAGATCCCATAACACAAGCTAGATAAGCTATGCTTACCAGGGTCTAGATAGTGTTGTGTAGAATGTCGTGGAATATTTCACCAGAACACTAATAATTTACTATAGGCCAAGACTAAAAGACAAGAAATTTTAGGACTTATAGGAGGTATGATAGAATGGTATCTCCGTCCCAATTGTACCTTCACCCTACAGAATATCACAGTTATAATAACCTCGAGTTGTGTTCCCGGCGGCGGTGAGTAAGGTAGCCAGAGCTCACTGGAGAGTTTGTACTGTCAGTGGGAAGACCAAAGGTTTGTCATTATATGCACTGAAGGCACAGAAAATCCCTGTTCTTACAGGGTCGGCAGCATGGGTGTGATTCCCATGGTGTTACACACGCTCATAGGTCACGGTAATCACTTTTCATCAGGTGGGCCGTATGCTTGTCTACCACCGTTGTATAAAAACAAACTTTTTTAAGCACACCAGCCAAAGAACTGAAATGAGTGAGATTAAATTATCATCAATATGATGACAAACTTCGCTCACTGGCTTTCGCCATGTTATCGATTCATTAACAGTTTTCGCCTATAATGATACGGTGTATACCCAGCATTAGTAAAAAAAATTCGTCTTTGTAGTTTTATAATTAATATATGAAACTCATGGTAGGCACAAAAATAAATTTCTTAGAAGTCATATACGATTACGAAGGATTTAAAATACAACTGATTTGTATTTCACGGTTCAAGAATTTTTGATAGGATTAGTAACCAGTTAGGTCGGTAATTGTTAATTCAGTGAATCATTTTATCATTACTTTATCGTTTTTTGTAAATGTTAACCTTCATATACTCGCACATGGGTCTGTCCGACCACTATAGTCTTCGAGGCGGCAAGTCCTTTCGAGGCAGCGAGTCTCCTTGGCGGAACCCGACCATGGGACCTGGAGGCAAAAGCCCTTTCGGCACTATATAGCCTGGAGAAATCTGGGCCATGAGGTCCCTGTTCCACCAGGATATGGTGGAGGAGTGGAAAATACAACTTGCCCGCAATGGCTATGCCCGCAAGAAATACTGATACTGGCCTCGGGATCCACTGGAACTTATTCCTGGGATAGCCTATATATCTCAATACCGGCCAGAGGACATGTCACACCTTACCTAAGTCAAAATTCTCTCTTAAAGATGAAAACTAGAAGGAAAATGCATGTGGCATGTCTTCTGTTCGGTGTCATAAAGTGCGGGAAGCCGCAATACTTGTTTGACAAGCTTGGCTGGGTAACTGCCGGCAGATTGTGTGAGAGAAGACAGTGCTCCCAGCAACTGTCAATACCTCGGCATCGATCTGAGACATTTAGCGGCAGTTTTCGTTATTCGGCTTCCAAAATATGGAATAATCTTCCACCACCGTTGCGATTCATTAAAACAATTACCACGTTTAGGAAACGTTTACGATTATTCCTCTTGGAAGCTCAAAGGAGGCTGGATAACGTTAACTCTAATATTTCATTGATCTGATTGTCTTCGAACTTGTCAGAAGTATAGCAACCGTTTTAACGTTTTACATTTTTTACTCACTTTAATATACTAATGTATTTACCTACTATTCTTATATGTTATTGTATTATTATCACTTATACATTGTCATTCGCTATTTATTGTATTATATATATATATGACTCCTGGACACCTTCATTTACACGTACACAGATTCACACATGACTTTTGCGGTTTGGCGTCGGTGTGTCACTTCCCAATCGGGCTCCAGTTGAAAACCAGCGCTAGGTTTCTACCTGGCATATGCTGAACTGGACACCCATTTGGTACATTTGTGTGTCGCACTGATTGCACGTTTGTTGCGTTTGGAGTTTGAAAGCATGTTTATTATTATTAATGTGTGAACATGCTTCCAGTACTTCAAATGGTATTATAATGTTATTGTGTAATTTCCTTTATGTGTGACCACTTAGCACTAAATAAATGTTTCTTTCTTTCTTTCTTTCTTTCTATATTATTCCCTGTGCCAAATTACATCCAAATCTATTCAGTAGTTTCATCCATCTAAATAAACTTTCATATCTATATTATTATTAGTATAGTAACAAACTTAACCCTTCCAGCTAAGCTAAATTGCCTGTGCTAAGGGCAGATTGGCTCGCTAACCACTGACCAACTCCATAATCAGCACTTTCGGTCTTGCAGACCGTGCTTGGTTATAACGTGTTACCCTATTTGAAGCGAGTTTAGAAGGGTTAGTTTAGTTTTTGCCTTGCAGTAGATCTACTTAGCCAATTGAGACAATATAAATGGTTCTTTTTTAAAAATCTGACCATATTTCCCACACTTGTCAAGGTTTTTTAATGTTTTTTTTTACAAAGGCCCACCCTGTTTTTTATCTGTTTGCGTGCAAACCCAGTTGATAATAGACTGGTCAAAATATGTGTGATGCAATTGTGACACCCCTGGTGCTGTTATTGTTGTAGAACTTCCATCAGGTGTCTACTACTAGTCTTGAAGACGCTGACAGCTGTCACACAGTTGTAACTAGTAGGGCTGTCAACATTCGACATATCAAATTCAGTTTTATAAAACCAGTTCCCACATTGTTCGTATTACTTCAATGATATGTGACTTAAATTACTATGTTTGAATTAATAAATATTATCTTATCTTATCTTAACTAAGTGGCAAAAAATATTCTAGTCTAGTACTTTCTACACAGCGATATCTAGACCTAAAGTAAGCATAGTTTAACCAACTTCCATTATGAGTTATGAGTTGTTGATGCAGATGCCTAAGCTTACTGATACGTAGCAATGCTGCCAGTCTTCTGGGGACGCTACCACAAGAGGCATGCGATGTGGATGAATTCCACGACGCATTTTAACTTTTATTTACATTTAGTTTTAGTTTGATTATTTTTTATAAATGTATATATAATAATATATTTTATTTTTTAATATATATAGCAGCGTGGTTTCCAGCAGAGTAGAACTTGGACCACTCGATCTCTTCCCATACCGTGTCGTACAATACAAGACGACTACGGATAGGGCTGTTTATTATCAGACAGATATATACAGCCCAGATGCCGCCTCAGATGCATGGCTCACCCTTACTACTACCAATAGGCTTACTGGGACCGAATACAATGATTGGTGAAATGTTGGTGTTAATTCAACTCTGGCTAACCCTTCGGGTATAAAAGTGTGATTATTTGTATGTATGTAATATAGATAAATAGATAGATTATTATTTATTGCCAATTATATCCTGAAAAATAATTAAAAAACTTACTTAGTCATATATTTTTTGTAAATACTAATACATAAGTACATGGAAACACCCAGACCAATGCAAATAGACAAATTCATGATTAAAGATAATCACACTGTGTAGAAATCGAACCCATAACCAACTATCAGTGGAATGCTCTAGCGCTACTCTACAGTTGTAGTCATCAAAACAAATTGAAACATAAAAACATTAAAATCATTGCTAAATTCTTTTCTCCCAAAAAAATCTACCAATTGTCGCATTTTCGAGCTTACACAAAAATAACCTAAGAATACATTAGCGAATAAATTTCGTGTATTATACATTTTGCGTCCGAGATATTAATGGCACCCGTCTGGCACTAAATCAGTCACAAAAGGCACAAAAAAGTACCACTTTGATCTCATAATGATGTATAGTACATGTAGCGGTTCATTTTAAAGTGTCGTAATTGAATATTTCTTGAATTTCAGTGGGAGGATATGTGGATGTCATCATTGATCTTTATCGCATTATTTGGTATGTCTTTTTGATTAGTCTTATTTTGGATTGAGTTATTTTGTTATTAAACTGCTATGGATGCAAACAAACGTATGTCTCACACGAGAGTGAATACAAGCGTGGTTCCCGGCAGAGTAGATGGACCATCCCATCTCTTCCCATGCGGTGTCGTATAAGGCGACTAATGGATAGGGCTGTTTAACATCAGACAGATACATACAGTCCAGACTCAGCTTCAGATGCATGGCTTGAGTCAATAATAGACTAGGACTAGGAAGACGGCAATAGGCCCACCCCCTATTACATGGGACCAAAGTCAATGATTGGTAAAATATGGGTGTTAATTCACCTCTGCCTAACCGTCCGGGGATGAAGGTGTGATTGTATGTATGTATGTTTTTATAAGAGTAATTATTTGCCATGTTTAATGGGTAAACCACTTGCGTTTGAAGATTCGAAGTTCAAGAATGCGGATAAATAGCGTATAAAGAAACGTTACCGGGTGTTGAAACAGGACCAAAAATCAAAGTTTAGTTTTATTGTGTGAAAAATGCCCATGGATACCCCTCTAGCCGGTACCGGTGGGGAAGGTTATGTCGAACCGACTAAAACGCACGACAACCGAGGGTCATAGGTTGCCGGAGTAGAATTTGCCGGATGCAAAATCATATTTAAGGAAATGTGGATGTTACACTTCTGCCTATCCCTTTAGGGATTTATAGGCGTGGATATATGTATGTAATGTATGAAACCTATGTATGAAAACCATAATTACTAAAATGTATGGAATTTGATGTTTTTTTTTTAAATCCCCATGGATACCCCCCGCCTGAGTCGGTGAGAGAGATTATGTCTCTGACTCGACTAAACCGCACAACGCCTGTGGGTCGTTGTTGATTGTCGATGGTGAGGTTGACAGACATATCCTCGCACCCCGGCCGACCCAGGGCCATCTCTCTCGATCTGGCCCTCCTCAGATGTGGGGACCACAGAGTCAGAGTCCCCAACTCGTCCCCGGAAACGGGAAAACGCGTAACGCGCGTCGTCGTCGCGACCTGCTTCTGCTAGGGTGACAGATGGCTCCACCCGTCACACCCAAGCCTGCAAGATTTGACGTTTATGACATGCGTTGACGAATGTCATATACTTCAAATCCCATACATTTGTCTTGTCTAGGGGGCCTGGACTCTCATTCTCTTTCCCAATATATCAAACCGAAATCCCGTACACCGGCACTACTATTTTGGTATCAGGGTAGTTCTTCGAAGACAAAATTTTCTATTTCTATGGGTGTATTT
Source organism: Eilema griseolum (assembly GCA_963662185.1). Lineage (NCBI taxonomy): Eukaryota > Metazoa > Arthropoda > Insecta > Lepidoptera > Erebidae > Eilema > Eilema griseolum. Next base: position 22,349,237 of record OY759248.1, on the reverse strand, counting down.
CTGTAACCAACTAACATAATTGCCTGTGAATTTTTGTTTTGGATACCTTAGCTTTGTCCCTAACTTGGTCAAATGATATTTTAGAAATAGTTGCTGTCTAGGTACAAAATAAAAACATTTGAACTATGTTCTTCTGATTCATATAACGCGTCCGTTTGCCATTTTCCGGAAGAAAATGTTTGATTTGGCGCTTTTTATTTGACAAATTCACATAAATTATAATTTTTAAGGAAAGGAAATGAATTGTCCTTTTATAAAATAATGCGTTGTAGTTAGAACTACTTATACTTTTTTTATAAATAAGTAAAACATAAGTGTCCGGCGTATAATTCTGACTAATATGGTGCAAGCTGCGCTTGGCCATAGTTGACCGGGTAATACTGCTAGGAGAGTGATTTTGCGCGCGGGAGGAATCAATCGTGCAACGAACAAGCTAGGAGGTGGACATGCGGCTGGCAGCCAGAGATCCTGGTGTTACGAAGGTAAATATATGATTCATCTGTGCTTGGTTCAGGTGACATTCTGATTACAATGCCTACTTTATCAGATTTATTTTATTGTTTTAAAACCTCAATTTGCGTTTGCCGTGATGCTTTTAGGTAATATTTTAATGTGGATTTTTTTTAATACTGAAGGCGGTATGAATATGGAGTTATGCATAATTAAAGGCAAAATCCTGATTCCTCTGTGCCTGCTTCATATGGTCAAAACACCATATGGATTAGAAAGGAGCTGTTTTATAGCGTCAATTTGCTTTTATACATACATATGTATTAAAGTATAGCTGCTATAAGTGTATAGCCGCTTGTAGAAACTCTACATTTTATGGTCCTTCGAGCCGGATTCTGTTAAACCTTGTACTTTCATTGGTACTTAGTTTAAATATTTTAATTGGCATTTTAGTTACATTGTACTATAACTATTACGCTATTTATAAAATGGCAATTTTAAAATTAAATTTCCCTAATAAAAACATGAAACGTTATTTATCTTTAAATATCTGTATTATTTTTTTCTTTTAATATTGTAGTTTACAACAATGCCACGACCTGAAAGTAAAAAAAGAGACTGGCAGAACGCATTATGGAAAACATGAGAAAAGATCCAGACAAGTATACTCTGTGCAAATTTAAATGAAAGAAACACATTTGAAAAGAAAGAGAGAAGGTTCTTGCAGAATTTAACACCTAAACAACAAAAAATAGCTAGCTAATGAAGGGTTGATCATCAGAAAACCTTGGATCACTCAGATTTAGACGTTCGGGGTATTTTTATATTTAAACGGACTCTTATAATAAACGGACAAAAGTGTCTGACACCATTGGGGAAAATGCGATCGGCATCTTCATCGAAAAATTCAGGATCTCGTCACCAAGAAATTTTTTTGAGGATGAAATTGAAAGCAGCTCGCTCCCTTGCAAAAAGTCAAGAAAATATTTCTTTTAGTAATGTTATTAACTTTCTTACTTGTGTATGTTTGTTTTGATAGTTGGACACACGATACATTACTAAGACTGATGTCAAGTGCCATTACTAGAATTAGTTTATACTGTGATTTTTTAATTGTAAAATATTTATCTAATTGATGATAGCTATTTATTTATCTCTTTACATTTAATGTATTTTAAATCTATGCTAAAATTTACATTAAAAAAATAATAATAATAAAACAAAAGTTAAAATGCGTCGTGGAATTCCTCCGCATCGCATGCCTCTTGTGGTAGCGTTCCCAGAAGACTGACAGCATTGCCACGTTGTATGGCCTAAGAAGAGGCCAGCCCTCTGGTCACGAGAAGCGTCGACCATACGCTTCACAATCTCCCTGAAGAGATTGCGGGCGCTCGGACCCTACGGCCCAAACGTTTCTACTCCAAACGGCACAAACTCATAATCACCAATGAGATTAGAATACTTGCGCCGCTTAAGAGTCTCTGCAGAAGCTGCAGCAGCACCAGCACAGCAAGCCGTGCCAGGTATATGGGTCTAATTGATTAAGTATTAAAGTTTTGTAATTTAATTTTTTGTTTCTGATTTATCTGTTACCAATTCTGATTCCTCTGGGCACAAAATATTTGAATGTCGATATCTTGAAAACTACTGTATCAAAATGAGTCCCTCATTCAAATATATGATCTTTGGAATCCATATTTTCATATGAATATGTGTTACAAAGCTGATAGTGTAATTTACTTTTGGCCAAAGCCAGATGAATCAGTTGAAGAATGAAATTTCGAAGAAATACCCATCATGGCACTCCTATGTAGATTTTAGTCCCAAGATTGCCCCGGTAAGCCGAACCCTTACACTTAACCGCGCAGAATGGTGGACGCACTCGCGAAACTTGGATAGTTATAAAATGTTGTGTGCATGAAAGTATGGCAGATTATGTCAATATGTAGCATTAGCGTTGCATGTAGCGCACTTGCACATTGTTAGTCAACCTCAGTAGTTAAAACGTACAGATTGGTCACTTCTCTGAATTGAGTATTTGACTGACCGGTGAAATTAAATACTTTTTACTAAACGTCAAAACGGTAAGTTGTGAAGAAATTTGTATGAAATAATTTATAGTTACGTCATAATATTTAATAGTGAAATCATTTACTATGTTATAGATTGGATGGATGATTTGAAATAAATAAAAGCAATGAAATAAGAACCAGTGCAACTTTTACCGCTTTTTTACCATTCTTAATTTAGTAAGCTCGGTTAAATAATATATTTTAACTACAAGAAAATACCCAATTGTGTTATGGGTGGCATCATGCTATGAAATATCATTTCTGAAGAAAGAAAGTTATATTCAAATTACACTGATAAATCGATGCATGTATATGTAAACTGAGGTTTTATTCAATGAAATTAATTAGCTTTTTGTGAACTTATCTACCTGTTATAACTGAAGATTGTGGGAATGTCAAACGATATGATGAAAAACTATTGTGTCTTTTCAATAATCTATCAACAATGTTTGGTTTTTCGATTGAGTCCAATTTCAATTTAAACTATGACCTCGTACATAGTGTATATTATATGTATTATACATGAATATGAATTACTGCTAATTTGTCTGATGTTTTGACCAGGTTAATTAATTACCGTTAATATAAATGCACAAAAAATAAAGATGAGATGATGAGATATCAAATATCAGAACGGTCAACAGAAAAAGGGTAATACCAAGGTATTTAGATCATTTTGAGTACTTTATTCGTCAAGACTGATCTGATGTACCTAGATGTGAAGATAGGTAATGTACGAGTATCGGTTTCCACATCTATACCGTCTGTTGATCTATGTCGCCACGCCGTAGACGTAAGCGGATTATGGTACTTCACCGCAAACTAAGTCCGGGCTAATGCAAAATTATTTAATAAATATTTACTGAGCGACAGGGATTTTCGTTGAGTGCATCTTTTGTAGAACCCTGATCATCAGCTAATATATTGGCGAGATCTGATGTGCAATGAAGAGTTTGTAAATTTAATATTTTAAATACCTTAGTTTATCAGTTTCAAAACAGAATTATTATTCTTTCTTGGAAACCAGGTTAAAATAATTCTGTTATAGAAACCGGTTTTCAAACCTCGGTTTCCAATCTGGCCGAAGAAGTTTTACTATTACCACAAGAGGCATGCAATGCGGAGGTATTTTTATTCTTTAACTTGTATGATACTCGTAGTTCTTTTATTTTTATTTATTATATACTTTATTGTACGCCAATTACAATATTCATGATACAGAAATTGACAAGATCACAGAAAGAAAGATGAAAGAAGACAAGTTCAGTACAAAGGGCGGCCTTATCGCTTTACGCAATTTCTTCCAGGCAACCTTTGGATGGAAATGTATGTTGGTTGGAGTATTTAGTAGTCGTTGTCGTTGAATTTAATGGTAATATCAAATACGTACATAATTATACAAATATATACATACCTACAAAAACATATAAACAATACAAATGTCACATGATTATTTGCAATCATATTATTATAGATATTCGATTTTTTTTGTGGAAGGTGTTCGCAAGTAAGATGGAAGGAGCTGTGTTGGGTACGCTCACCAAGTTACATGTTGAACGTGGGACTTGGTGAACCTACCAACAGAATCTAATTAATTGTTTTAAATGTTACATGTCTTTACTTTTTATGTGTGTAGACTATAGTTGTCTGAATATATAAATAAATAAATGAATTAGATTTTTTTACATCATAAGTTGAATATATTTTTTCTGTTTTTTTTTTATTAATTTTTTATTGAGAACCGTGGTAGCCTAGTGGTATGGACTGCTGAGACGAGGTCTCGGGTTCGATCCCAGGTTTTACCATGGCACACACCAATGACTTTTCGATTCGATGCTTTTAGAAGTTATGTGTATATTTATCGCAGGTTTATCAGTGCTCGGTTAATGGGAATAGGCTCGCCACCTATTTACATTGGGGCCTAAATATAAACTGGCGAAATGTGGGTGCTAGTACCTCTGCCTACCCTTTCGGAGATATAGGCGTGAGTTTATGTTAAATAATATATAAATAAATAAATGAATTAGATTTATTAACACCAAAAGTTGAATATATTTTTTCTGTTTTTATCATCATGACAAGATTTAATTTTGTAGTGTGTGCTTATAGAAAAAAAAATTAAAAATGACCACGAGATTGACGGTGAGGTGAACTTTAGCCAACATTCAAGATCATCATCATCATTCTTGCGTTAGTCTCGGTCGCATCCTAGGCCATCACCTCGGAGTCTAGGGTCGGCTTAAACATGATGTGCCTGGTTTTTTCCTGCTATATTGGCAGTGACTACCATCTGACTACCCATCTTGAGTTGTGGTTAGTGTCCAACCTTACGATTATTGTCAGCTGGGACCGACATTTATTATATAACTTGCTTTCGGAATCAAGGAAGCGCTGGGATGATATACCCTCACAGGCAAATATGGTGTAGCCTTAATTTATTACTTTATCAACTCTTTATAACTTTTTATAAACTGTTTAAACAGACAATACCTTTAAAGCAGTCCCTTACCTTTAAAGGCACCGCCAGCGCCAACCAAAAGGTGTAGTATTAACACTCGGAATCAATTCGTACCCCAGCCACGTCCCACATTACTCATTTGAACGGACGTGGTTGACGCGACTGGGTTGCCACTCGCAAATTGTATTTACCTGAAAAAAATATTTATTTTTAAGGGTGTTCATTAATAAATGAATACAACTCTTAATAAAAATTCATTAATAATATTTATCATTCCTCCGATGCAAAAAGAAGCATGTTAAAATTTTTACCTGTATATCTGTGAATCTGTTTGTCATTTTTTTAGAAATATAATAATAGAGGAGAACACGCAATGCCAGGGAGCTAAGGTAACGAAAAACGCAAATGAACTATTAGTAACTTTACCATGAAAGCAAGTAAGTGGAATTTATTCACATTACGACAAGGGGTAGTATGCGATAATAACAGATGAATCTTAAGACTTCCGGAATTCATAATCTTAGTGTTAGTCTCGGTTATTTCTAGGTCTTTCAGCTTGGATTCCAGGGTCTATTTCTCTACTTCAACTCGTCCACTTCCAGAATAGGCATACCTAGCAGTGAGTGATATTATAGATAAGAGGCATGGAAGCGTAACTTGGCTACTCGCTGTACCAAACTTCTGCTTGTTATAATATGCGTTCTAGACATTACATATGTCGGTAGCTAAGTGGTTAAGAAGTCAGCCTTACGATGGAGAGGTCCCGGGTTCGAATACTGGCCATTATACTACCGACGTGAACCCACACCTAATACAGGCAATTAAACTTAGCTGGAGCAGTTGAAGGAATATAGGTAATTTCGTTACTAATATTTGTTTCAAAAAAAAAATACGGTATGCAAAATATATTATACAAAATGGAGTTATTTTTAAATGATTATCAATCAAAATCATCATACATACTTACTCGGGTAGTTTAAAAAAATGTTTAATCGGAATGGAAATTATTTACACTTCTAAGCATAATACAGAAAATCAACATTCAGCTACTAACAATAAATAACTTTCCCACATTCTAGGGAGTTTGCATGCTGGTATCCCATTACCGGGCGTGTGCGGTAACATTTTTATTTTTTCCACCGCTCCCACATTTGCGGCGACATGCGGCTGTAAATTCGCTCGTTTTATATACGTTTAAATTAAACCTATGAAATGAATGTGTTGCCAACTTTAATATTGCATGTACTAGAGGCACTGGCTGGAGGCATTTTTTTTTTCTTTTTACAAGACTGTACTTTTTCGTAAGTCTAGCAAAGTTCGTTTGTTAAATTGGTAGGGTGAAATTTTTCAAATTGAATTAGTAGCACTTCTTCTTAATGTAATAACGCACGATAGATTAAGAACCCATGTAAAATACCGTACAACGATTCTGATAAAATGAAAAAAAATTGAAGCAATTCTGTATTAAGTAACTTTCCTATAAATGTTAAATGAAAACCTCAACTCACAGAATGGGACTCGAACCCGCAACCAATCCCTGGTAGAGGAAACATTCAGAAAGTCAAGAAAAAATATTTATTTCTGAAAATGTTTGACTACGTTTTTTTTTTCAATTGAATTGAAAGGTGCAATAACCTAAAACAACGCGAGAGAAACAACAAACTATTTTTTACATAACATAAACTCACGCCTATATCCCCGACTGGGTAGGCAGAGGTGCTAGCACCCACATTTCGCCAGTTTATGTTTAGGTCCCAATGTAATAGGTGGCGAGCCTATTGCCATTAAGCGGACACTTATAAACCTATAGATATGAAATAGATTATTGATATGCATATGCACAAAACAGTCGTATAAATGCGCCTACCAATTATAAAATATAGTCAGCAAAATAATTGTGTTTGTGTCCGGTGAGAAGCAGTAATGTGTAAAAAAGTTAGCGTGACAAGTACAGTCGCCGGTTAATAATAAATGCGCAAACAAACGTTACTAGCATGTTTTGTGTAAACTTATAAATTGGCTGAAATATGCCGTTGACTATACTTGCTGTGTAAATATTCGACTCGTGGTAGTTTTATCTGATGGGAAAGTATTTTTGTAAATATTTTGTTAGGTCGTGTTATAAGTTTTTATATTATAATGTTAGTTTTGTTGGCGTGTTACTTACTTAATTACTATCTATTGTATATTACTATAGTAGCAAATAATGCTTCGTTTACTCTGTAGTCCCCACACACCCGAGAAGAGGGCCAGATCGTGAGAGATGGCCCTGGGTCGGCCGGGGTGCGAGGGATATACCTGTCAACCTCACCTTCGGCAACCAAAACGACTCACAGGCGGCGTGCGTTTTAGTCGGTTCGAGCCCGACATAACCTCTCCCACCGGCTCCGGTGGGGAGGTATCCGTGGGGATTTTGCGCACGTAAAAAAAAAATGTTTCTTTTTAGTTTAGTTACTAATTAGTACTAATCGGGGTGTAGTCATAGGGGGCGCATGAATGACCAGGACCAGGCAGGACTATTAAATTTTCGGTTTGCGGCTTATAAGTTCCTGCTGCACCCCTAGTGCTTGATTCCAATACATACATACCTTGCCTTGAGCTTTTCGCTTTTGCTGCGGTTTTCCCAAGAGCCTACAATATGGGGTTCTTCAAGAGGGGCATCAGAAGGTTTCTTCATGGTCGACAGCGCGAGTGTGATACCTCTGGTGTTGCATACGTCCATAGGCCACGGTAACCGCTTCCCATCAGGTGGGCCGTTTACTTGTCTGCCAACTAAGTGGTATAAAAAAAAACCTACATTTTTCGACCCGAGATTGCACAAAACCCCAAAGAAAGAAATCGCACGGTCTTGTTGGCCAGTTGACATCAGAATTTCGTGAGAAAATGTGTTCTGGAAATCCTTGCTGCAATAACTCGATTGTTTCATGCGCGGTGTGGCAGGTTGCGCCGTCCTGCTGAAACCATATATTGTCCAGAATCATGCCGTCCAATTTCGACCTCGTTTTCAATTTTAGAGTAGCATGAAAATAAAATCGAATTTAAAAAGTGTACTCTTACTGACACACAACATAAACTCACGCCTAGGCAGGTAGTAGGTAGGCAGAGGTGCTAGCACGCACAATTCGCCAATTTATGTTTTAGGTCCCAATGCAATAGGTGGTGAGACTATTGCCAATAACCGGGCACTTATAAACCTGCGATAACTACGCCCATAACTTCGAAAAGCATCGAGACCTCGTCTCATGAGTCCATTATCTATACCACTAGGCTTGTTTCCGATTGTTCGTATGTTTATCGGTATATGCCTCCCACTGTCGCCCTAAAATGGTTCCTCCTCCTATAGGAGAATTAGGAGTGCTCAAGGCGTAGTTCAGTAGCTTATTGCATTCCCCTTGTAGCACTCACTTATCCAATTGAAATCAATTCGGAAAAATTCGAAAATTAAAATACAGTTAAGTATTAACTAATATCTTAACAAAGACTGCATTAATATCTAACTTCAGCTGTTACCATTTCGAACATAAAACGGTGTAGTAAATCCCGTGAAAGCATGGTTTACATCATTAAATATTCAGTGGCCAGCCGATTCCTCACACGTTAGCGCAATTACGCGAATACATCATGTATGACGGGCAGGCATACGCGCGTAACGTGTTAAGATGTGCTAAATTCCGTAAACACGCTATTTACGAGCTTTGTCATAATAACGTGTTGGCTTGTGATTGAGGGTCTTTAGATTTATTGACGAATTTGAATATTAATATTGTGGCAGTAATGTAAGAGATATCTAGAAGTAAGACTAACTTGAAATATGGTTTCTAGAATGTGGATTGGTGTACCTAATATAATATTCTAGAACGTACACGGAGCACTACAGCGACCTGATTATAGGATGCAAATTGTGGATACATATATAAATAAGTATACGTATATTTATTTATATTATGTTCTGGAAAATTTTATGCAGCACAAACAGAAGGAGATGGGAGGCTCTTGTCTCAGCCTGTTCCGCAGGGATAAACGCAATAGGATAATTTACAATATTTATATATTTTACGAAATAGCCTAGTGGTATGGGTTGGACTACTGAGACGAGGTCACGGGTTCAATCCCAGGTTTTACCATGGCACACACCAATAACTTTTCGATGCTTTTCGAAGTTATGTATGTATTTATCGCAGGTTTATAAGTGACCGGTTAATGGCAATAGGCTCGCCACTTATTACATTGGGACCTAAACATAAACTGGCGAAATGTGGGTGCTAGCACCTCGGCCTACCCCTTCGGGGATATAGGCGTGAGTTTATGAGTTTATGTATGAACTACACAGCGCTACCTAGACCCAAAATAAGCATAGCTTGACTAGCTAGTAACGGATGAATAAATAAATATAAATAAACATTTTCTCTTGCAAATATACGGGTACCTACACTTTTAATTAACATCGTATGCCAAACCAATCGCAGTAGCCGTAGTTACGTCTATAAATTTTACACTGAGAGAGAATTTAACACACAACCACATCAAAATAACAGCTGAACGCTTCACAACGCCACTGAGTAAATGAATGTGTCATACATTTATACATAGGTACATATACTCACGCCTATTTCCCTCGGGGCCAGGCAGAGTCAACACTCCGCTATCCGCTTTACATACTTCACGAACTGTTCCTCTATTTTATCATTAAACCTTTCATGAAGGTTTCCTTGTCTCTATCTCATCTCTTTGACGACCTCCGTGGCGTAGCGGTAGAGCATTCGACTGCAATGCAGGGGGCGCGGGTTCGATTCCCGCTCAGTGCAAATATTTGTATGCATGAATATGTATATTTGGATGTTTCTATGTCTAATATGTATGTATTTCCAAAAATAAATATATCTAAGTATGTTTATCCGCATTCTAGATCCCATAACACAAGCTAGTTAAACTATGCTTACCATGGGTCTCGATAGCGTTGTGTAGAATGTCGTGGAATATTTATTTATTATTATTATTATTATCTCATAATAAGAACTCCCTGTACTAATTATGAGATAGATACTGGATACTGAACCCGTACTATCTCTAATCTATTTGGTAAACTAAGCATGTTCCATTGTACTTACTTTGTTAGGTGTTAATTAATTAGCCACGTATCTTATGTTAGTACGTACAAGAATTATTAATGCTCGAGCGCCTACCAAAACTCACATAGCAGAAACTACTAAACGGATTATTATCCTTGTTTTATTTCAGGCGCTTTTACTCGTGTTATGTGTAGTAATGTTATTGTATTGGATATTTGGGGCGCTAACATAGAATTTTCAATTCTAATTCATAGAAATTGGCAAAGAAATTTTGCGCATAACAGTCAATTAGGTAAGTACCTACTTAAGTGAGAGAGTTTATTTTTCTTATTGCTGGGCATTACAATTTTACTAACGCTTCAGATATGCCCATTTCTATGTAATATATATTTTTTAATTATAAAGCCTATAAAAGATGATTAATATGAGAAGAGATGTTGTTAGAAAGGTCAGAGGTAGGTCAAAGAACAGGACATGGCAGGGAGAGGGTAACCGAAAAGACGTAACCAATTTATGAAACAGAACGTCAATCTATATTCTCGGATCAAATAATTGGGACAAGAACATGCAGATACTATATAGAGTAGAACAAGTATATTAAAATTTATTTCACCAAATCAAAGTCAAATTACTATACTTACGAAGAAAAATTTTGACGATAAACAGATATCACCAATTCATATTTATTTGAGTATTAAAAAAGACTGAACCCAAGTAATCAATCACTCGAATCAATCAAGTTCATAAAGCAAAACTGATGAGAAAGTATTAAGCAGATCGCTACCTCAGCACCACGGTTGGTAATTTAAAAACGGGCAGTCCTTTAGATTGCTCGATGGCGTAGCGTAGGGGCACCGTGCGTCAGGGATATTCAGGGACATTTTTTATTAGTCATAAACTCGGGTTTGACGCGTTATCGCCATATTTTTGGATAAAAATGAGGATCATTTTTCTTAAACAGTTTAACAATATGATTGTAATACAATGATTTTATATCTATTGTTATTTGATGACGTGATTTCCGGCAGAGTAGAATTTGGACCACCCCATCACTTCCCATGCGGTGTCGTACAAGGCGACTTAGGGATAGGGCTGTTTTACATCAGACAGATATATACAGCCCAGACTCAGCCTCTGATGTATAGGTTGAGTCAACAATAGTGTCCGGAAGAAGGCTCAACCCCTATTACGTGGAACCGGATTCAATGATTGGTGAAATGTGTGTGTTAATTCACCTCTGCCTAACCCTCTAGAAATAGAGGCGTGGTTATATGTATGTATGTTATACAATATACAGTACTGTCTATAATACAATAAGTATTTCACCCACTTCAAATATTTGAACCAAGCGGTATTTAAACCTGCATTATGTAAAGTAGTAATCAAACTATATAGGTATTTAAATTATCATGGTCACTCACATTTTTATCGGGATATTTTCCATGTCGTATTTTTCCGAGATTCCGCGCTATTGCAATTCCTCCGTGATCATGGTGCTTGCAACAGCGTCGAAATATCGGAAACTCAGATTGTTCTCAGTTACATGGTAAATATCCTGATAACTTTAATACTCAAATAACATTATATATAATTGATAAATAACAATCAAACTTTTAACCACTGCGCCAAAAAACTGGAGTATCAAAATATAATAACACCATTAGGCTATGACTGACGCTTTGCTTGCTACAAAAGTTGCCTATTATTATTATATTTGTGTGCAAATTTTTAGTCAAAGTCTATACAGCTAGTTTAGTGATAGGGTAACTACCAAACAATTCTTAAGATAAACTCACTGAGTATATAAATAGGATTTTTTTTATACCACTTAGGTGGCAGACAATGGCACGGCCCACTTGATGGAAAGTGGTTACCTTGGCCTATGGACGTGTGTAACACCAGAGAAGACACACTCGCGCTGCCGACCCTGTAAGCACAGAGCTTCTGCGCCATCAGTGTAGAGGACAAAGCAGGACAAGCCTTTAGTCTTCCCACTGACATCACAAATTCTCCAGTGAGCTCTGGCTACCCTTCTCACCGCTGGGAACACAACATGAAGTTACTATAACCGCAGTATTCTGTAGGGTGGAGGTACTTCCCCAGTCGGAATGCTCAATTGGGCGGAAATACCGCCGTGTCCTACCTCCTCCAAGGATATTTCAATTCGATAGTTAGATGATTAGGGCTTAGCATATGCCTTAATAGCACTTGATGTTTTAATACTTAGATTGTACACTTGTACAATCGTCGTCTATTTTTAAATTTTAAGTTTTCAATTTAAATTTTCAACTTTAAAGTAGATAAAATCCACTATTTATCAATAGCATGGTGGACCTACAGTAGAGTCAGCAAATATATACGTCTTACTATCGGCTACTCACCGCGCCGTGGATTTGTCAGACTGCAGCCGGCGAGCGTAGCGACGTGCTTGCTCTTGTAGCGTTCGCAAATACATTTGTACGTAAATTAGTGTGTACTTCGTTGATTATCCTTTTAAAACTCACCTTGTATGTTTTGTTGTAAAACTTTTCAAAAAAGTAAACAAGCAGCATCTACCGTTACAGATTAATTTGTAAAACTAACTTTTCATACAATTACACATATGTATATTTTCAGTCAAAAAGGAGTTGTAGTGGACCTATTACCGTTAACTGGGTATTTTTTTACTAGTTTCCATACTTTTTTTTTAACGTGCGCAAAATCCCCACGGATACCTTCCCACCGGAGCCGGTGGAAGAGGTTATGTCGGACTCGAATCGACTAAAACGCACGCCGCCTGTGGGTCGTTTTGGTTGTCGAAGGTGAGGTTGACAGGCATATTCCTCGCACCCCGGCCGACCCAGGGCCATCTCTCACGATCTGACTAGTTTCCATACTTACTGGCGGCTGCAAAACAAGTATAATATGCCTTGAACGATATACACGCAAAAATATAGTCGCATATGGCCAAAACCCAAAAACTGTTTTTGCAAAATTCATTGCTAATTTATTAATAATTTATCAAAAACTTTGTCAACTAAAATATTGAATAATACATAAAGCACTGGTAAAGTGTCAAAAAATAAGCTTAATTTCGTAGTTTCAAAATGTATGTAATCGAATTCAGACGCAAAAATGCACTTAGGTATAATCTGAATAATATATCAAAATAAAAAATATCTCATCCCTAAAAATGGAACAAAAAAGGGCTAATAAAATACAAAAGGTGCCAATCCGTTACATCCAATTGCTCCACCAACCACAACATAACGCCTCATGACACAAAAAAATGCCATAACACGATCATCAATCACTTAAAAGTCATAATTTTAAACCAAAATCAATCAATTGTATCATTCGTTCACTGTTTTTGCTGCCATTACCGAACAGATCTCGCTCCGGAAATTGAGTGAATGTTTTCCAATTTAATCGCATCTGCTCTGATACTTCGGGACAGTCCCTGTTTTCAAAACACACCCTACGTGCTCCGACTTTGGCTACACGGCTTTTTGCTTTTAATAACTTAACGAACTTGGATTGGGTACGGTGAGTGCACTATTTTTTTACGAAGCTTCCGCGATAAATTCTGTTATTTTATGTACCTGCTGACCTGTATATTCCCTTGGGGGTGAGCAGAGGTTTTGCAGTCGCATTTTTACTATCCAAGTACTTTTGTTTTTATTAGAGTTATTTTTGCAGTTTATGCATCTGTAAGTACTATAGTCTAAATTAGTTTAATAATATACCGATTTTTACGAGTGAGCTGTCAATTGATGTGATTTTAAAACAGGAAATATTTTTATAAATGATAATTTTCATGCATAATGTTGATGTTTAGGTGATAAATTTGTAATCAAGAGGTTGCAGGTTCCGTACCTCCATACACGGGGACGAGTTGGGGATTCCGTGTACCACACCCGGGGATGGCCAAGTCAAGAGATATGGCCATGGCTCGGCCGGGGTGCGAGGCATATGCCTGCCAACCTCACTTCCGGTAACGAACAACGACCTAAAGACGGCGTGCGTTTTAGTCGGTTCAAGTCTGACATAACCTTTTCCACCGGCTCGGGCGGGAAAGATAGCCGTTTGGATTTTGCGCACATAAATAGTGTAAGTATACCGCGGCCATAATAACCTCTTGTTATATTCCCAGCAGTGAGTAGGGTAGCCAGAGCTCACTGGAGAGTTTCTTTGCTGTCAGCGGGAAGACCAAAGGCTTGTCCAGCTGTGTCTCCTACACTGACGGCACAGAAACCTTTTAAACTATTTATCATAAGAAAACTTATGTTTAACAGTTCATTATATTATTATAAAGTGATCATTTTTGGACAATATTTTTGGAAAATCTAATCTAGACCAGTCAGAATATCTGTACGAAACTAAAGCATAACAAAATAGTATTCGTAATTCCCAAAAAACCATCTTTAAACCTCAATATTGACTGAAACAGAACAAAAGCTAGCAACCCAAACTACCCCAGGGATGTCCAATAAATCAATTGACCAGTGTCCTTAACCGGGTACATGTTACAATGCGACATTTAATTCAGTTCCAATTGTACCCCGCGACGGGCGCAGGTGTCCTGTGTAAAGGACAAGGTTTATTTATTATTTAGTTCCCCTGGGATGGAATATTCACGATCCAGTGCATTTGGCTCCTTACTGGATATGCTGTCCTGGTACATTGTATTGAATGTTGGTAAAACTGTTAGTTGAATGAAATTTTAAAGCATTTATAATATAACTATTGAAATCGATAAAAATAGGAAAAATTTTATCGATTAAGGCAAAATTCAAACTTACAGAGGGAATGCTCTCGAACGAATGTCGGTAAATGTCTCCCATCGTTGCGATATTTAGAAAAATTTGGATGACTACAGGCGTGTTTCAGTGGCTCAGTGGTCAGTGTATTCTTCCTGTAAGGAAAAGATCGTGGGTTCGAACCCCGCCTGAAACGATTTAATTTTTCCTATCTTAATCGAAAATTGGTAGTAGAAGGATTTCGAATGTTCATGACATGTCAGGGGAATCCCTGTAAGGGACTGGTCGAATACTGTATTATCCATAATACCTATAATATCCATAATAACTATACCTATTGCGTTGTGTTTCTATGCTTACTTTGTTACGTTAAATGAGTAAAGTTATTTGGTAAATCAGCTTGAATTATTCTCTCCCCGGTTTACTCTTTATTCTCTCCCCAGTTTACTCTTACTGTTTCCACATACTGAATTTTATTAATGCACCTGACCGGTTCCGCCTTACGGTTTAGTTTGAGGATGCCGTGAGGCGGAATAATAATAATAATAATAATAAATATTCCACGACATTCTACACAACGCTATCTAGACCCATGGTAAGCATAGCTTAACTAGCTTGTGTTATGGAATCTAGAATGAGAATAAACATACTTAGATACTTTTTTTTTTGTAAATACGTACATATTATACATAGAAACACCCAGACCAATGCAAATATACATATTCATGCATACAAATATTTGCACTGAGCGGGAATCGGTCAGGTGTAATTAAAAAAAATACTGTGGAAAAAGTACAAGTCGACGGGTAAAAGGAAATAGGGCATAAGCGACATTTTGGTCAAAAATGAGTTATTATGCCATTGGACTTAAAATTTTCTGCTCTTTCGAATGCGCTTACTCCCATGGCTCTACGATGACTTTTTTGGCGTTTATGCCCAAGCAAAACAAATACAATTTATAGTGTTATTTTTGCTAACCGACGAAAATTCTGGTCATTTTTGCTATATTCATATTCATTCATATTCATTTATTCTGTGAAACATAGGTTAATTATAAAGGTCTTACAGGCTATGTTATGTTCGCTATGTCCTACCATATATGTGGTGTACAGAATGACACAGATAGATATTTCAGCGAATTTAAGTAATTATTATTATTTTATTTCAAATACATATAAATGTCAATCAATTCAATAAAAGTATTTAAGTTGTACTACAGATTTAACCAAAATTCACATTATATGCCTTATTAAATGTCAAATACAGCAATTGAGGTGTATGCAACTACATAAAACTATCAGTTTAAAACTCAATTTATACAACAATTTAACAATACTATGTCAGTTAATATTAAATGTCAAACGAAAAATTATGTTATGTCAAGGTTATGTCAAAAGGTATGTCAAACAATTGCATCATAAATATACAATGTCATTTAACAGTGTTATCGTTCAAAAATGCCACAACAGAGTAATATGTCTTATTCACCAAGAACATCGATAACTCCTTCTTAAACATATTGAAATTTGCCTCTTGTCTAATTGATTTTGGTAGTTTATTATAAATTTACGGTGCCATAGCAAAGATACTGTTATGATACAGTGCCGTTTTGCATGCAACTAAATGCAGTTTATCAGCACGACGTGCACTACTAACTACTACAAACTTTTCCATATTCTGCCTAACAAACACAGCAGTTTCATAAATGTAAAGACATGGCATAGTCAAGATTTTGTGTTTCTTAAAATATGGTACACAACTATCAGTTCTACGTAAGTAGCACATTGCTCGTATGCATCGTTTTTGTGCTATAAATACTTTATCCTTGTCAGTTGCATTACCCCAAAATATTATTCCATATCTTAAAGCTGAAGAAACTAGACCATGATAGGCTGTCAATAATGTAGTTCCATTTACAGTTTTTCTGAGCATGTAAAGGTTATAGGAGTATTGATGGAGTTTATTGCATACATGCTGAATTTGTTCATTCCAATTCAATGAGTTATCTATATACAGACCCAAGAATTTGGTTTTTTCTGTTTGTGTAATCATTTTACCATTATAATTTATATCCATGTCATGTGATTTATTTATCCTTTGTCCAAATTGCATTATTGTTGTCTTATCTAAATTTATTTTTAAATTATTCATCGTGAGCCAATTAATAACCCTAATAATATTATCATTTATGTCAGTTTCAAAATTATTAATGTCATTATTATTAAAAACTAAGGTACTGTCGTCAGCAAACATGATCATAGGATAAGAAGCAGAGTGAGGGAAGTCATTAATGTAGATAATGAAAAGCAGGGGCCCCAAAACACTACCCTGAGGTACTCCGTAGGTAACCGTTCTTTGAGATGAATTAAAAGTTATTTCAGATCTTTCGACTATTCTGCTCAATATCGTATACTGCTGACGGTTTTGCAGATAAGATTCAATTAATGCAGATATATTACCTCTCACCCCATAACAATTTAGTTTCTGAATCAAAATCTCACGATCAACGTAGTCAAAAGCCTTAGACATATCCATATACAATCCCATCACTGGCAATTTTTGGTCTATTCTGCTGACAATTAGGCTCAAAAAGTCGTATATTGCCATGTTTATGGACTTATTCTTTCGAAAACCTTTCTGACCATCGTGAAACATATTGTTTGTTTCAAAATATTTGCTCAAATGTATCGATATGACTTTTTCGATAATCTTTGAAAAAATGGGGACCAATGCTATTGGTCTATAGCAGGATAGATCTTCCCTATCGTTTTTTTTGAAAAGTGGTTTGATAGTTATAATTTTCAGTTCTTCAGGAAAGACACCTTACCTAACGACAATACAGTTATTGATAACATGACTCAACACTGGGGAGATAATATTGGATACTGATTTTATCACTTTTGTGTGGATACCGTCATATCCTGTGCTGTTGGTATTGTTCAGTGACATAATAATTTGATTCATGTCCTGAGGGATGGTCGGTGGCATAAACATAGAGGAAGATCTGTTAGATATATCAGTATTCCGATATGTGCATGTTGTTATCGGTTTTACCTGATCAATGAAATAGTTATTGAAAACTTCTGCTATCTCATGGGGATGTGAAACAGTTTTGCCCTCAAATTTTATAGTGTTTACGCTTTCTCTTGGACAATTAACTCTTGATTTTTGTATAACTTTCCACGTGGCTTTTGATTTATTTTTTGAATTCCTAATATAATATTCATTTTGGGTTTTTTTTGTGAGCCGAATTACCGTTTTTAAGCGCTGTGAAATATTTTTAAAGTTTGCTCTATTGTATTCAGTTACGTTTGATCTGTACTTCCAAAGCAGCTGACGCTTCCGTTTACTACACAATCGGATGCCTCGACTTAGCCACTTAGGTTTTATTTTCGTTCGGATCTTAACCTGAACGTTCGGAAAGCATGTATCGTAAAGTGCATTGAACATGTCGTAAAAGATTGTGAAGCTCTTAGATGCATCCTTTTGAGAAAATACTTTACTGAAATCCATGGCCCCGAGGTATTTTTTGAACTTTATCATATTGGGCTCGGAATAAATTCTTTTGGTTGAGAACCAGTAGTCATATCGACATGTTTTCTTTACTGGACATGTTAGCAATTGAGCTGTATGGTCTGATAATGCAAGATCTAGTATTTGTCCTTTACTACCATGTATATTATGGATGACATTATCTATACAGGTACCACTAGACAAGCGAGTAGGTTTATCAATTTCGTATTTTAAATTATAACCTTGTAGAAGGTCTTTGAATCTTTCAGAGTTACAGCATTTTTTTTAAAGATTTATGTTAAAATCACCACAGATAACCATTTTTTTATTAGACTTAAAGCAAAATAATTCCAAAATTTTACAGAAATTGCTAAAGAATATCTCAAATTTTCTTTTTATGTCACTGTTTTGAGGATTTCTATACATGCATATTATTATCATGTTATGGTCTATTAATTCAACAGCACAGTTTTCAAAAACATTAGGAACATTATATCTAGCCAAGTCAATTTCTTTACTTTTTATATCATTTTGGACAATTATACATGTACCTAATTATACATGATAAAGGTGATTGTACCCCTACAAAAATGATTTATTTTGGGTTTGTTGTCGGTAATACTTTTTTACTTCACAAGGGTGCCAAGCTTTTGGTTGTTTATGCCTTTTAAGCATTTCAATTGAAAAGTACAAATGTTGCTTAAAGCTTACTTCAATTTTGTAATTTAACAGAGCTTGTGCCCTATATACAAAATGCATACTTATATTACTCTGGCGGTTATCCCCTATTGCCATTCAGTTCTTAATGACAGCCAAGTCGGTTATGCTCTATTACCTAAATTGATTTTAATATGACACTGGTGGTTATACCTTACTTCCGTTTACTAATATAAATACGATTCGTGTTTTTATTAGTAAGGGGGTTAATTTTGATTTTTCTTGATTAAAAAGTATTAAAAATACTCTTTTTTTATTTCAAGAAACATCACACTATCTGCTCGTTAGCACAACTCTTCCCCCTTCGTAAAATATATTTCTAAGTAAAATATAACCCTTATTTATGCATGGTCGTAGTTTTATAACCTCGCTATATCGAATAATTCCCGTCAAATATTCACATCGTATTTTCACAAAAAATAAAACTACGAAGAAGTTATATTTAATTCAGTTAGTGGGTAACTGAATTTTGGATAAACGTTGGAATTTGGAGTTAATACATAGGTACATTTACGCCTGGGACTCATCGAAGGGGCAGACTTCATCGCGTGTGTACCACCTATACAATGGTGTGTTCAGACGAATTTTTCGACCTGATGCCCACAACTTTCATTCTATCTACGTACCTCTCGCCACAGGCTGGGAATCCATTCTCAGACGTTGCTACTAGAAACAGTACGCGCAGTCAGGTATGAAAGGAGCTTCACCCCCCGCACGCTTAAATTGTGCAGCCAAGCAAGTCAACTCATTATTGCTGTCAACCGGATTTTGTGGAGTTTCAAACGCACTGGAAAACGATTTTTTTTATTACTTTCGAGGCGAATAAGGAATATAATATGGGCGAATAAGGAAAGTTCCAAGGTGAAATAGTAGGGCGATTGCGGAATAAAACATGAATCGATAATATTTCTCGATTTATATTCAGCATCCTTGCGTTAGTGACTCGGAAGCCGTCGTCCTCTTTCGAATTTTACTTCATTAGTTCGCACTGTCTTGAGCATTCATGATAGAGAGACTATTGGCATGTATGTCATCCTGTACGACGGCGACGCCAAGCTAGCACTTTTAAAGTGGGGGCGAGTTAGGGACTCTGTGGTCCCACACCCGAGGAGAGGGCCAGATCGAGAGAGATGGTCCTGGATCGGCCGGGGTGCGAGGGATATGCCTGTTAACCTCACCTTCGGCAACCAAAAGTCGTGCATTTGAGTCGGTTCGAGTCCCACATAACCTCTCCCAACAGCTCCAGTGGTGTGCTGGTATCCATGGGGATTTTCCGCACACGAAAAAATACTTTTAAACTTAATACAGAAGTGCAGCCCTCCCCATTCATATATCAAAATATAAATATATTTGTATCAACATAGATCAAATGACGAGCTATATCTTTTAAATCTACCATTTAGTGTAAAATTATAGCAGGGTATACTGTAATAGGCTTCTTAGTAAAATAGATCCTTCGTATGTTTCTGTGAAAATTTACTCCCAAGCAATTTCACCCTACTTTAGAAGTTAGAGACATAATTACGGTGTCGTGTAATATCTGTTTTAGATATTTTCCTGATGAAGCGTTGGTTGCGTTACTTCATTACTTTTGGGGTGGCTTTTCAACCATATTTCTTTGCTTCGTAGCGACATTGTGTGTTACTAATGTCGTATATCCTGGTATTGTTTTGAATGCCTAGTGTTTCTTGTGCCCTATTACCTTTTATACAACCACTATGTAAAGTACCTTATCCTTCTTTTCCTATAATATTGATTGAACGGTCTAGTCGCTTATACCCTTTTACCTTGCGAAATGATAAATTGGAATGTCGCATATGCTTCTTATCCTTTAATATTTGATTTTGTGATTTGTACTTATGCCATATTTCCTCATTCAAAAATTATAAGCTGTGGTTATAAGCGACAAAAACTACTTTAAATAACGTCAAATCACTAAAACTAAGAATACCAGTAACTGTTCCATTTCTATCTGATTTTATAACTGTTTCGCTTTTCACAATATCTTAATAAATGACAAAAATACGTCAGTTTTTCTAAAATTTAAAACTTTGAACGGCTCTCCTGAACATTTCATCTTTTGTCGCTTATCCCCTATTTCCTTTTAAC
Organism: Eilema griseolum; assembly: GCA_963662185.1. Lineage (NCBI taxonomy): Eukaryota > Metazoa > Arthropoda > Insecta > Lepidoptera > Erebidae > Eilema > Eilema griseolum. The sequence goes on along the minus strand of OY759248.1, from coordinate 22,328,110 downwards.
CGTCGAAGTGTTTTTTTTACACCACTTAGGTGGCAGACAAGCATACGGCCCACCTGATGGAAAGTGGTTACCGTGGCCTATGGACGTTTGTAACACCAGATGAGTCACAGTTGCGCTGCCATCCCTGTGAGTACAGAGTTTCTGGGCCATCAGTGTAGAAGACAAAGCAGGACAAGCTTTTAGTCTTCCCATTGACAGCAGAAATTCTTCAGTGAGCTCTGGCTACCCTACTCATCGCTGGGAACACAACACGAAGTTCGCCCTACAGAATACCGAGGTTATAATACCTTGGTATTCTGTAGGGCGGAGGTACTTCCTCAGTCGGACTGCTCAATTGGGCGGAAATACCGCCGTGTCCTTCAATCCTCCAGAGTATTTCAATATGTGTAACAACCATAAACTTAATATATACTAACGTGTTTCCTTCTTCCTACAGTCCTGGATCCTGCTGCTCCTGATCCTGAAGCTGGGCGTGTTAAAGCATATGATGACGCCGTCAATCTGAGTGACACCATTGACACATGGTATATGTAAGTAATGGTGACTATCTTTTCTGAAACTTTGCCTTCTACTAACCATCAGGCAAGGCGAAGTCTAATTGACGTGTCCTATATAAAAAAGTAACAATAAATTCCACCAAGTGCCATCAATCAATTGTATAAATAGTCTGTTTCTCTCCCCTTTCTCTTACAAGCCAATGTTTTTAGTTTATATGTCATGGTAACCGCTTACCATAACGAGACTCGTACGCTTGTTTTTTACCGTAGTAGTATTAAAAAACCTTTTTTGGCAGAATATTTTTTTATATACCACTTAGGTGGCAGACAAGCACACGGCCCACCTGCAGGCACATTGGAAAACCGCAGCAGACATATTTTAATATTTTTAGGTATCTCGAAAAATAAATACTAGATAAAGCTGCTATAACTAATTAATTGAAATACCGCTACCTCAAGAAGGATCTCGGATACGTGATAGCCATCTAAATCGTTGGACTGATTTACTTACTAAGTGATCCGATTCCCTTTTTATATACCACTTGGTATATACCACACGGCCCACCTAATGGAAAGTGGTTACCGTGACCTATGGACATGTGCAACACCAAGGGAGACGCACTCGCGCTGCCAACCCTGTAAGCACAGAGTCTCTGTGCCGTCAGTGTAAAAGACAAAGCAGGACCAGCTTTTGGTTCTCCCACTGACAGCGCAAAAACTCTCCAGTGAGCTCTGGCTACCCTACTCACCGTCGGGAATACAACACGAGGTTATTATGGCCGCGGTATTCTGTATCCCTTTTTGGTGACCAAAAAGTCACTACAAATATTTTTATTGTATTATTTGAAATAAATAATATTAGCAACCGTATTTACTAATGTTCCCTCTAACCATAATGTCCCTCTAACCCTCCAGCTAAGCTAAATTGCTTGTGCTAGGAGTGGGTTCACGTCAGTAGTGCAATGGTCAGAATTCGAAACCAGGACCTCACGATTGTAAGGCCGACTGCTTAACCACGCTTAACGAACGGATTAGGGTAATTTTCTTATAATATTTACGCCTGTAAGCCCCCGAAGGGGTAGGCAGGGGTGTATTAACACTAACATTTTACCAACTATGATTTTCGGTCCCACGAAAACCAAATCAAACCGCCCTGTAACTTTTTTTCTCTCCATTCTATGGTTGCCTGTAAAAAATTGCCGCAGAGCGATAAGGCCGCCACTGCACTGTACATACCACTTAACTTGTATCTTTCATGTTCTATTGTTTTAATAATAATAATAATAATAAATCATTTATTTCAGGCAATAATAGAAAAGTTACAGGATGTTAAAAAACTTATTCTACGGCCCATAAATATATACCTTAAAACTAAAAATACATATAATATATCTTAACCTAAAGCACACGTAATGACGTCGACGTGTCACGGGGCGGGGTGTCGCGTGTCGGCAGGCGTCCTCGGAAGCGCCGAAACTTCACCCCCGTCGGCCAAAAGTCAGGACGCAGGATGGTAGCGGTGTGGCTGTTTGGAACTCGCACCACAAAAGAATTGAAGCTCACGTTGTGACGAGAGTCCAGCTTCTCCACCCTTAAGCCCATCCCGGTTTTCTTTTGGAGATAGTTCGCGACGTCTACGATCTTCACGCTGTGATGTACACGAGATACGTAGACCATCGTCGAAGGGACCTCTGCGCGGAACTGCTGCTCAATGCTCCTCGCTGCAGTACCACACTGGTTCTTGCGGGAGGACTTCTTCTTCTCAACAACTTTGAAGTCCTCCACATTACAAGGCTCCTTCCCCGGCGCCTTGACGGATGCAGTGTTGCACTGAGTGACACTACACTGTCGTCTCTTTGTTGGTACGGCTGTAGGGGTGCTGGCCGTAACAGCTGCGTAGTCACGTGGATGAGGAACTTGCAACGTGATATTCGGCCTCTTCACGGGTGAAGAAGGGGCAGCGGGGGCGGCGGGGCGCGCGATAGTGTTCGCGGCACGCTCCTCGGCCATCGGCGACTCAGGCGAATCAAATTTTGCTGACTCGAAACTGTAAAATGACGCATTCTGCGCGCCTCGTCGTACGTTGACATTATTAGAGGCTACATTATGTGACGTACTAGTTGTACTACTGTTACGGAGTAGCAATAATTCCGCCTGTAGTCCACTGATAGTTTTATCAGAAGCCTCTAATTTTGCCAACACATCAGCAAGGCTGGACTTCAAGAACGTGATGTCCTTGAGAAGTCTTGTGACATCTACGTGGTCGAATCCCACCGGTGGAAGCTTGTGCAGCTCCCTTGCGACGAAATCTGGCACGTCATCCGGGTCGGTTTGCTTCAGCAGGGTGATGATGTCCTGCACACTTCGTTCCCCTCCATCCCTTCTGCGAGATGGCATCTATTTTTTATCCTTGATATGTAGCCTAGTGGTATGGGTAATGGACTGCTAAGACGAGGTCTCGGGTTCGATCCCAGGTTTTACCATGGCACACACCAATGACTTTTCGACGCTTTTCGAAGTAATGTGTGTATTTATCGCAGGTTTATAAGTGCCCGGTTAATGGCAATAGGCTCGCCACCTAATACATTGGGACCTAAACATAAACTGGGGAAAGGTGGGTGCTAGCACCTCTGCCTACCCCTTCAGGGATATAGGCAGGATTTTCTGTTATGTTTATTTTTTATACAACTTTTGGTAGCAAACAAGCACATGCCCCACCTGATGGAAAGTCGTTAACACGACCTATGAACGTGTGCAACTCCAGAGGTATCAAACACGTGCTACTAACCCTGTAAGAACGTACAAAAAGAACGTACCTATAATAAAAATAGTAGGGGAACGAGCCTATTGCCGTTAAGGGAACACTCTGTAATAAAACAAAATCCCTATGGATCATCCTCCTGCTATATTGGACTTATAAGGTTATATTGGGCTCGAACCGACTAAAACGTACGCCGGAGGTGAGATTGACAGGCATATCCCTTGCATCCCGGCCGACCCAGCCTTCTCTCTCCATCTGGCCCTCCTCGGGTGTGGGGAACACAGAGTCCCCAATCGCCCCCATGTATGAGGACTTTTTCATAGGCTGTATGTTTACTATCGGATGGAGTGAGAGCCTTATCCCTCAGTCACCTTCTACAACACCCATGGGAACAGATGGGGTAGCCCTATCTATTCCACCGGGAACCAACAGCACAAAAAAGAGTCCTTTTTAATTATATTTTAAAGCAATTACTATGAAAACTATTCAAATCGTTCAAGATTGGAAAAAATATTGCTCAAATGGAACTTGAACCTCCCTGACCAGCCCCTTAGGCACGGCTCGGTAGCTGAGTGTCAGAGTATTTCACTTTTTTCAAATCTAAATAGATAAATTTGGCATCAAAATGACGTGGCACCTCACCCGCCACAGTATATAAAAATTATATTGTATTTTTAGGTTGTTTTCTCTTTTTGCATTCTGTTTTTTTTGTACTTTTTTTTTATACCACTTAATTGGCAGACAAGCACACGGCCCACCTGATGGAAAGTGGTTACCGAGGCCTAAGGACGTTTGTGACACCAGAGGAGTCACAGTCGCGCTGCCAACCCTATAAGTACAGAGTTTCTGTGCCGTCAGTAGAAGACAAAGCAAAACAAGCCTTTAGTCTTCCAACTGACAGCACAAATTCTCCAGTGAGCTCTGGCTACCCTACTCACCGATGGGAACACAACACGAAGTTATTATAGCCGCGGTATTCTGTAGGGCGGAGGTACTTCCCCAGTCGGACTGCTCAGTTGGGCGGAAATACCGCCGTGTCCTACCTCCTATAAAACTGTACTGTACTGTATACTGTGTCGCAATAAACATTTTTTCTTTCTTTCTAAAAAAGAATCCTAATAAAAAGCCGATTGGTTATTGCTATTATCAGCCATCACTAGTCTCGAAATCACAATTCGTAATTCTTATTACATTTCCTTTATATAATGAAATACGTTTTGGAAGTAATTCAACGAAAATCTTCTCTGTAGAAGAATGATTGTTCTGCGTCGTAGTGTGTTATCAATTTGAAACTAATGGCCCAATTTGGATTCAGCGGGGGCCAGGCCGATAATAAAATTCATCATGGAAAGCTTCCAGGGCAAAAATTAATATTCCTATGATGTAACAGAGTATTGCTTGTTGTGGTGCAAGTTATAAACGAGGAGAGAATACAGAGGGTAAACACGGGCTTAATAATATATTAACAAGGAGTTACACCGTATGAATATCGGTAGATGGCTCTCACCATCGCCATAAGACGGATATGTGTATAGAAGAATTTGGATGGTTTCGTGTGAAGGTCCTTTTTCCCAGTAGGGTAGGCAGAGACTACTGTTTTTAACTTGCCACGATCCCGGCATACCTCTTTCGCCTCTTCTACTTTCATAATTGTTCTCATACATGCTCGGCGGTTTCGGGTACTCTTGAAATGTCCTTTCTTCAAAATGTCTTCGATTTGATAGACATACGTATGGCTACGTCGATCCCTACCAGGTTGTCCATTCACCCTCACTTCATAAATTAGTTCTGTCTACGTCTTTCGTCCATCCTCTCCACATGTCCGAACCATCTAAGTATCCCTTTCTTTATCTTCGTCACTACATCTTCAAAAACACCACAACGTTCCCTTATCGCGCTGTTCTTCACTCGATCCGTCAACTTCACCCCTGCTATCCTTCTCAGACTTCTCATTTCCACAGCATTCAATTTACTTTCATACTAGCATACTAAATGCTTAAAATTTCATTGAAAAGGAGTTACACCATCAATGTGGTGGCAGGACGATTTATGTCAAAAGTCACAAATTCGATTATAATGAACGAAAGTGTAAAGAATTAGGACAAAATGGTCGCATTCTGCAATACTGTTAACGACTAGAACAAAAAATGCCCAGTCGTTAATAGTGGGAAACACTCCATATTGTGTCTTCTTCCTCTTAGGGTTAATCCCAATCACATCCAAAGCGTCATCTCGGAGTCTGGGGACTCCGTGGTCCCCAGACCCGAGGAGGGCCAGATATGGAGAGATGGCGCTAAGTCAGCTGGTTTGCGAGGGATATGCTTGCTTAACTCACCTCCAGCGTACGTTTTATTCAATTCGCGTCTGACATAGCCTCTCCCACTGGTTCCAGGCGGAGAGTATCCGTGGGGATTTTGATCTGTGACAAAGTGTTCCATTTACTGGTGGTAGAGATTTGACGGCACAAATTTGTCACAAATTTCGACCGGGTTGGTACCACCGTGCAATATTGCGAAAAACCCTTCATAGTAATTCAATTTCGGTTGGATTGCGTTCAGGGATCAGCAAATGCATAGCCGGGTAGAGGTGATGGTGGTCGCAGCACTAGTGGGACCAGTGGGTCTTGGCGTAGTCTAGTGAGGATGGTGCGGGGCGACGCGCCGGTCAAGGAGACCCGTAGAAACGGTGGTGCCGCTGGCCGCCCGCGGTATAGTACAGAGGCCCAACTGGGACTAACCACCCTGGAAGGCTGCCTCACCAGACCGCGCATAATCCCGGTATGGCTCGTCGTGCCGGTTGGTGACCGGAAGTGGGGGCCCCGGCGACCATATTCGGGGGGGTACGGGGGCCCTTCCGTGCGGCGTGTCGGCTCACGCCATGCCTCATAATCATAGACAAAACCAATATCCCGCACTTTGTCACGCGGTGCTGCGACGACAATCACCTCTTTTTTTTCACGCCCTTTTCTCCTTTTCATCATGGCAGCGCATTTAAGAGTATTGGGCAACACAGCGGCTCTTCAGACTCCCACAAGCTCGCTATTTGAGGTGGAGTCCACTAACATCTGTGGACTCCATGCGAACCTCAACGCCGTCCACCAACACCTTGAGACGGCGAAACCAGATATGCTCTTCCTCACGGAGACACAAATAGGCCGCCCTGATGACACGACCTATTTGCTTTACCCCGGCTATGTTATCGAGGAAAATTTCCGTGCAAAAGCCGGGGTGTGCGTGTTTGTTAGGGCGGATGTTTGTTGTCGCCGTTTGCGCTGCCTTGAGGACCCATCCTTTTCAACCCTATGGGTACACGTAGACCATGGCTCTACGAGTCAGATCTATGTGTGCCTCTACCGTTCCCATACAGGAGATGCTGAGACAACTCGACTCTTTGAATATCTGAGTCAGGCGGCAGATGATGCGCAGGAACGGTTTCCGAACGCCGAAGTGTTATTTTTGGGGGACTTTAATGCCCACCACGAAACCTGGTTGGGCTCCGCCAAAACAGACCATGCGGGAAGAGCCGCCCATGCATTTGCTCTGGCGCATGGCCTGACCCAATTGGTACACGAAGTCACTAGAATACCAAGAAGGTCGGGCCTAGCACCCTCTCTGCTAGACCTTCTGCTGACGAGTCACCCAGACCTGTACAATGTTTCGGTACAAGCCGCTTTAGGCAATTCCGACCACTGCCTGGTCTGCTCCAAGGTGCCAATTATAGCGCCCTCACGACCCGTGCAGGGGAAGCGGCGTCTCTGGCACTACTCGTCAGCAGATTGGGATGGGCTGCGCAACTATTTTGCGTCCATCCCGTGGGTTGAACGCTGCTTTGAAGGTAAGAAACCCTCAGATTGTGCTACTGCTGTTGCCGGTGAGATCGGTCTGGGTATGGAATACTATATCCCATACACTGATGTCACCGGTGCCCGAGGAGTGCGCCCTTGGTTCGGGCGCGAGTGTGCGAGGGCTGTTGACCAAAAGCAGTCCGCGTATCGCGCTTGGGTAAGGGCGCGTGCCACGCACGATCCCAATGTGGGCCACTTCAAGGCGGCGTACAACAGAGCCACAAAGGACTGCAAGAGGGCTTACGTCAGAGCGGATGCCCTGCGCATTGCACGGCTTGGTCAAGAGCTAGTGGCACATCCCACGGGCAGCCGTGGATACTGGCGACTGGCCAAAGCCGTGCAGGCCAACTTCTGTCAGCCTTCGCTGCCACCGCTGCGCTACCCTGATGGATCCCTGGCCCATGGACCGCAAGAGAAAGCCAATATGCTAGTAAATCTCTTTGCGGCCAATTCCCGAGTCGATGATTGCGGTATACAGCCGCCGACACTACCCAATGGTGACCACGTAATGCCTGAAATACGTATCAGGCAATGCGATGTCCGTGCGGTGCTTCAATCACTCGATGTCCGGAAAGCCAGTGGCCCGGATGGTATTCCAGCGGTGGTCTTACAAAAATGTGCAGCGGAGTTGTCTCCGATGCTTACGCGGCTGTACCGACTGTCCTACAGCTCGGGTACAGTGCCTTCGGCTTGGAAAGAGGCGAATGTACAGCCGATCCACAAGAAAGGGGATCGCTCAGAGCCAGCCAACTATCGACCCATAGCCGTCACCTCAGTGCTTTGCAAGGTCTTCGAGCACATCATTAACAAACAGCTCATGCGTCACCTAGAGGATCACTCCTTAATTAATGACCGGCAATATGGCTTCAGGCCGAAACGGTCAACGGGAGATCTTCTAGCATACGTTACCCATCTTTGGGGTGAGGCTATGGACAAGCACGGCGAATCACTGGCAATTAGTCTTGATATCGCCAAAGCTTTCGATAGAGTCTGGCACAAATCGCTTCTCTCCAAGCTACCAGCCTTTGGTCTGCCTCCTAGACTGTGCAACTGGATTGCTAGTTTTCTGCGGGAGCGCCGTATCCGCGTCCTCTGTGATGGACGGGCTTCGGAGTTCTTGCAAATAAATGCTGGCGTACCGCAGGGGTCTGTATTATCTCCCGCTCTCTTTCTTCTGCATATCAACGACATGCTGTCCACCGGCAGCATACATTGCTATGCAGACGATAGCACCTTACACGGGAGTTATCACGGACAACCTGCGGCCAAACAGTCTGATATCGTGGAAAAAAGACAGCTTCTTGTCACTGAACTGGACCGGATCTTGAATCACATTTCTCAATGGGGCTCTGAGAACATGGTCGAGTTCAATGCCAAGAAGACGCAGGCTTGTGCGTTCACAGCAAAGGTATCTTCTTTCCTTCCCCTTCCCACTCTTCAGAGCACGCCACTGCCACTGCAGGACAATCTCAATATCCTAGGCATGGATATTCGCTGCAAACTGAATAACAGAAATTACATCGAGAGCATCATCAAAACAGCCTCGCGGAAACTCGGACTCCTAAACAAAGTGAGACGTTTTTTCACGCCGGAGCAGCGGTGTCTTCTCTATAAGACACAAATTCGATCCTGCGTGGAATACTGCTCGCATCTCTGGGATGGCTCCGCGAAATACCTACTAGATGCTCTCGACAGGTTGCAGCGACGCGCGGTCCGAATTATTGGGAACCCTGAGGTCACGAACACCCTCGAGCCTTTGCAGATGCGTAGAGATATTGCTTCCTTGGCTGTATTTTACCGTCTCTACCACGGTGAGTGTTCTGACGAGCTCTTCCAACTAATCCCACCATCTCCTTTCCTACATAGGACAACACGTGCAGGCCTTAGATGCCACCCTCACACTGTGCAGAATATACGAGCAAGAACCAAGCGGTTCGGAGACTCTTTTCTTTGCCGCACCACCAAGACCTGGAATTCATTACCAGCACACGTGTTTCCTTCTTCCTACAGTCCCGGGGCCTTTAAGCGGGGCGTGAAAAAGCATCTGATGAGGCCGCCAAGCTGAGTGCCACCATTGTAGCACTTAGTGTCTGTAATGGTGACCCTCTTTCCTGAGACTTTGCCTTTAGCTTACCATCAGGCGAGGTGAGGTCAAGTTGGCGTGTCCTATATAAAAAAAAAAAAAAAAAATTAACCAGCCTAACTACGGATTTCACAAAAAATTCGATATCATGAAGAGACTGCCATATAACCTCCACAACCCAAAGGAGATATCGAAACATAGCAGCTAGACCAGATGTTGGACTTTATAAGGCTCTAACTACCCGTAACGACTGCCATAAAAGTTGGTATGGCTACCGGGACCGACGGCTTAATGTGCTCTCCAAGGCACGACCAGACCAATGCAAATACCTATATTCGTGTATACACCCGTTTCCGGGGTCGAGTTGGGGACTCTGTAGTCCCCACACCCGAGAAGAGGGCCAGATCGTGAGAGATGGCCCTGGGTCGGCCGGGGTGCGAGGGATATGCCTGGCAACCTCACCTTCGGCAACCAAAACGACCCACAGGCGGCGTGCGTTTTAGTCGGTTCGAGTCCGACATAACCTCCTCCACCGGCTCCGGTGGGGAGGTATCCGTGGGGATTTTGCGCACGTAAAAAAAAAAAAAAATCGTGTATACAAATATTTGCACTGAGCGGGGGTCGAACGCGCGCCTCCTGCGTAGCGATCACGTTCACTACCGCCACGGCACAGAGGCTGTCTAAACACTATATATTCTGTATATTTCTAAAATATTAAAAAACTATTTTTTAAGTAATTTAGGTTTATCGTATTACTAATTATCTACCTAGTTAGACTATGAATGGCGCTGTGGAATATATTCTAGAATATTTGTTCTCAATCATCGTCATCTTAATGTTGTTCCCTGTTATTTTCCAGGTAACTTTTATATAGAGATCAGGGGTCCGCTTACTCGTCCTTAAAAATGAGACTTATGGAGAATCCACCGATGTCATCGCTGACGAGATAGCAGACTGCATCGGCATTAAACCAAGAGCAATAAAGCCTCTCGGAAGAGCAGGAAAAATATACCTACTCATTTTTGATGGCGAATACAAATTGAGAGATCTTCTGAAGAATTTCAAAATCACGGAAAGAAAGTTCTTCTGCGCACCGTCCATCAAGGTCGAACCATTTAAAGAAAACATAAAGCACATCATACAGTGCAAGAAATGCTATGCATTTGATCACTCGAAGCAATCGTGCTATGGCAAACAAGAAGAACCACAAATAGTTATCACCACTCCAGAGGGTACCACGACAAAAGTCTGTAGAAACTGTAAAGGAGAAGATCACGGTGCCAACAACGCCAAATGTCCTGTGTTCAAAAATGTGATAGCTAAGCAAATGGAACAAGCAGAGGCTAAACAAACAAAGAGAGAGGAGAGAATTAAACGCTCAGTGGTAAGACTGGGTGTTAAATACGCAGATGTCACAAATACAAAGCAATTTCCAACTCTGCTACAAAAAGAACCCATACAACAGCAGGTAGAACAAGTACCACCGATAACAGGCGGTCTCACTCTAGAGGGCCTCTTTCAGACGCAGATAGAAATGCAGCAGACACTGACGATGCTAATGGACACAGTTAATAAGATACATTTGCATCTCAATGGCTAGCCACGACAGTAAAAAAATACAGAACCTCAAAATTTTACACCTGAATACCCAAGGAATGAGAAAAAAAATTTAAAGAAATAAAAGTACTGATACAGAAATATAGACCGGCTATAATTATATTGAACGAGTGCAAGATCGACTTTGAGACACAACAATGTAATATAAAAGGGTACGATAAACTCACCCACACCTTAGAAAAACACTTAGCTACTGCTATGTTTATAAAGAAAGGCCTAAGGTGGATAGAAACGGAAGTTACCCCAGGCTGGCATGATGAAAATAGGAAGATAGAAGGCATAGGCATAAAACTTTTTACCAACTACACAACAGGACAATATATCAAGGTCAAAGGAATATATATCCAAATTCCAAACCAGCATCATGCTAGAGAAGAATTGGAAGAGACCCTAGCTGATGAGCCATCCATTATCATAGGCGATATGAACTTACGTATGCAAAGCTTAGGCCATAGTAGAAACTCCGGCCTCGGCAACGTCGTTAGAAAAGCAATGAAAGATGGAATCTGCTCGCTGAAACACGCCAATGCACCATCTAGACCTTTCAGTCAAGGTGACACCATCTTAGATCTGGCTATAATAACACACCAACAACTAGAAGCGCAGGTCAAACAGCTAGAGAACGTAGGTTCGGATCACCTCCCTTGGTTGTTAACAGTAAAGATTGAACATACTTTAGAGGAACACATGTTTCGTAACACAAAAAAAATCTATGAGGATGAGAAACTGAGAGAGGCATACCAACAGACAATGTGGGAAGGCCTCAACAACCTTACTAAAGAAATCTCAACAGAAATTGATTGCGAGAAATATGTTGAAACCATGGAAAAAGCTATCACTACGGCCCTCGACACTCACGCACCCTTGAAGAAATTAACAAGGCAAGAACAACTGCCTAAGGAAATAAATGATAAAATAGACCTTAGAAACAAATTGAGACTAATTGTATGGCAAGTGAGAAATTGCAGCCACAGACTTCAATACGAAACACGCACTCTTTACAACCATGCTAAAAGAGAGGCCGAAAATGCACTGAAAGAATACACTGAAAGGGGCTGGCTTGACAAACTCCAAGATCCGAGGGACAACAGAGCACAAATATGGCGCATCCAACGTAATATGAAGAAGCCTATAGTTAAGCTACCAAACATCAAAGGATGCAGTACTGAAATAGAAACTATAGATAAGCTCACCGATACAGCGATAGTTAAAGAGGCAAAAATAGCTGAAAACGATAAGGGAACTGAAAAGATGACACCATTCCAACCGCTCGACCTAACGTCAACAAAAGAAGTTCAACTTGCACTCAGAAGATTCAAAAACAAAAAGGCCCCGGGCCCAGATGGAATAAAAGCAGACGCCCTCAAACTTGGGGGAGAAGTTTTCATTGAGGCATTTGTACCTCTTGCTAATTTTGTATTGTCCACAGGTTACTTCCCTAAGCGATGGAAAACTGGCATGTGCATATTCCTGCACAAGGCCGGCAAAGATCACCGTCAAGCATCATCTTACCGCCCGATCACACTGCTCAATATCATGGGCAAGCTGTGTGAGCGACTGATCCTGAGGAGACTTACTGCTACGATCAACCGGCTACAACCAAAGTTCCAGCACGGCTTCACAAGGGCAAGAGGCACAGCAACACAGATTTTACGTACCGGGAAAATAATCACTGATGCTCTAGCCACGGAAGACAGCGTCTCAATGATATCTACAGATCTATCAAAGGCCTTTGACTCGATCAATCACCAGGGCCTGGTCAAGAAACTTCAGAATGAAGACGTTTCCAACAACATAATTAAAATAATCGAGAACTACCTCGAAGGCAGGAACCTGAAAGGTAGATTTAGAACTACTACAACCAAGAACAAACCAATACTTCACGGCGTGCCCCAAGGCTCGATCCTAGGACCGATTATCTTCAATTTATACGTTCATGATATTTGGGACATACAAGACCACATTAGGGGTCTCAAACTTTCACAGTACGCGGATGATCTCTGTATACTCAACAGAGCCACGAATCCAGAACATGCGACTATCCGGGCTGAATGGGCAGCGGAAGTCATCGTTGACTACTACACAAGATGGGGGTTAAAGTGCAATATAGAGAAAACAGAATGCATCATGTTCTCGAAAAAGAAAAAATACCGGCCAACGGTGAAACTGAAAGAACAAACTTTGCACTACCAAAAACAGATCACGTACCTCGGTGTCGTCTTCGACAAACACATGAAGATGAATCAGCACACCGAGAAGGTCGTCAAAAAGCTGAAACAAGTCAGAGGAGCACTCGGTCCAATAATAGGATACAATGCAAAAACGGAAGTAGACACAAAACTGGCCATTATTCAGGCCTGCATCTTACCGCTCATGGACTATGGAGTGGTGCAGCTACTTTCCAGGTATAGCGCTACGAACCTAAGCAAAATCGAACGACAATACAGACTGGCACTAAAAAATGCCGCACAACTACCGAGACGAACACCCACGGAACTAATATGGGAAATGGCTGACATAGAAGCTTGGCACCTACGCGCAGAGGACCTTAACACTAAAATGTTAGAAAAGATAGCAAAATTAGAAATAGAAGACCTCGAATCCCCTGGAGATGCCTACCAAGCACATGGCGAATTCAATCCGCTTAGGGTTAATGATAGAATAGGCGAAATACTGTATGACCCTAATAAAAAAGGATACAAGCGGTGGCCCATTGACAAAACGAAGGCTCCGCGTCCCCTGAAAATCAAATAACACGCACACGCACACACACACTCACACTCACACTCACACTCGCACTCGCACTCGCACTCGCACTCGCACTCGCACTCGCACTTGCACTCGCACTCGCATCGCACACGCACACACACACGCACACACATACATACAAGATGAATGAAACACGTAATCTATTTGTGCTTTGTAACAAACTATATTGCGAATAAGTAAAACACAGCAAACACAGATCCATTAGGACATAAGTTAGCTGACTCATCTCCCACGGAGACATTTTTGTAACATAAAGTAGGCAAATAAATGTTATTCTGATTCTGATTCTGATACTCGTCCTTGGGTGATTAATAAGGTATTTATAGGAACGACTATCATCTGACCTCCCAAACCCGTGAGGAAAACCTGCACCGAAGTCTCGTTCGATTACCAGTAAGTGTACTGACTTGCAGGTGAGGTTACCTCAGAGATATTGATGGATTTAGAATTATTTTTTAATTTATTTAGTAACTTTGTACAAAGGTGGACTCAATGTCAAAGGCATTATCTAATAGTCAACCTTAGGGTGATTTAAAAACATTAAGGGTAAATAGATAAATAAATAAATTAGAATGTATAATAAATAGAAGAAACTAGATATTTACCTACAAGTGTTAAATATATTCTAAAAAACACTTTTATTTATTTATTTTATTTATTTAAACTTCATGCACAAATGTACAAAAGCGGACTTAATGCCACAGGCATTCCCTACCAGTCAACCCAATAGGTGGTGCAGAGAATAACAAGGTAGGTGCATTATGAAAGGCCAGTAGGTAATATATATATTAATACATATATATATATACATAAATATATAAATAAAATATACATACACATAATAATATCCAACCATACATTGATAAATATAATTCCAAAGAGGTTTCCTTCAATTTATCCAGCATGAGTTTCCGAACTCCCAATTTAAATGTGTGACGGCTTGTGGCCCCCCTGATCCCGAGAGGTAACTCGTTCCAAAGAAATATAGATTGCACAGGAAAGGAAGAGTGGATGAAATCGGATCGATGAGTAGGACAGCGCAAGACGAGGCTGTTTGCAGAACGCAAGTTTCTGTCATGATTGTAGCCAAGATATTGGAAATAGGGGGATAGGTAAGAGGAAGAATTAGGAAAAGTTAATATAGTATAGAGAGTGGTAAGAGCACGTTGGTTCCGACGCTGACGAATCTGCAACCAATTTAGTTGCGACCGATAAGCAGATACATGGTCATACTTGCGGAGGTTGTAGACGAATCTGATACAGTTGTTTAGAAGACGGTCAAATCTGTTAAGATACTCTGCATTCAGGTCCAAGTAGCAAACATCGCCATAATCAATTATAGGGAATAGCAATGCCTGCACAAGCATTGCTTTGGTGTAGGTAGGTAGAAGGTTCCGTAGACGATAAAATGCACGAAGCGAACCAGTAATTCTCTGACACACGTGGGATACTTGATCTCTCCAGCTCAGGGTAGAGTCAATAGTCAAACCAAATTCTTTGACTGCCGGGCTCACAGGTATGACTATACCATTGAGTGTGATAGCCGGGAGAGATGCCGCATCCACCCGTCCTCGAAAGCGTTGGCTCCCTATAATTATAGCCTGGCACTTACTTGGATTAACAGTCAATCCAAATCGGCTCGATCAGCTGCCAATGTGGTCCAGGTCCTGGTTGATTTTGTTTATCGCAGTGCACAAATCATCCATACTCGCCTGTGAATACAGGCTTTTATTACATTTTTTACATACACAAAATTGACTCGCGATCATGTCGCGTCGAACAAACCACCCCGTATCATTCCCAGCGCAAACCTTTGCGCTGGGAATGATGCGCATGATGCTGGCCGCGTTGCCCCGCTGAATCGCAATGGCCATCTTTTGCCCCAGGAACGAGCCGGAGCGGGAGTCACCGCCTTGGTCGTGGATATGGCGGCCAATTTAAAAATCAAAGGTCTAGTAAATAAAATAAAATCATCCTTTAAGTGGGGCGTGAAAAAGTTAGATAATGCCTTTGGCATTAAGTCCGCCTTTGTACAAAATTACTGTGCATAAAGTTGAATAAATAAATAAAAAGCATCTGACGAGGCCGCTAAGCTGAGCGCCACCATTGTAACATTACTTAGTGTCTGTAATGGTGACCCTCTTTCCTGAGACTTTGCCTTTAGTTTACCATCAGGCGAGGTGAAGTCAAGTTTGCGTGTCCTATATTAAAAAAAATCATTTCATCGGCAAAACCAAACTTATCCTTGACAATAAATATATTACTTATATATTCGTGTAATATATACTTTTATAATTTATACTTATCCATACTTATGAATATTTAATATTGAGGGTTTATACATTATTGTGTTTAGGGACTACTATAGAGCTGACGTACTTGAAGTTAAGATTTTTTTCCGTAATCGAAATGTCATTCAAGGTCCACTTTAATATAAAAATATAAAAACTAGGCAGAACATTGTAATCATTCGATACGCTACCGCTTATGAATTGGTCCATCGACCTCGACCGGGAGCGATGAATTACTGCAAATTAAAATTGTTTAATGAATCAAGTTTATTGCCCCAAAAGATTTGTTTCTGGTTAATTAAGATGTGTACTCTCTATGGCTCCACGATTTGGGAATATTAAGAAAATATCAAAGTAATGTATCTGTCTTATCGTAGACTACGATCTCTTACCCCTCGTTTACACCTAAGTATAAAACAGGTATTTGACAAGTTGCAATAGCCGCGTGGTTCCCGGCAGAGTAGAATTTGGACAACCCCATCTCTTCCCATGCAGTGTCGTAGAAGGTCACTAAGGGACAGATATATTAGATTGGGGAAAAAGTCTTTTCGCATTATAGTATGTATAAACTTGTAATAAAATCTCTTTGGCTATAGTATTTGCATCTGGCTGGTTTTGGTATCATTAAAGTTAAAACTTTAAAGAACATAATTCCAAATTCAAATTAGGAAAATGTGTGATTTTTATTTTTTTTTAATTATTTTATATAGGACACGCCAACTTGACCTCACCTCGCCTGATGGTAAGCTAAAGGCAAAGTCTTAGGAAAGAGGGTCACCATTACAGACACTAAGTGCTACAATGGTGGCACTTAGCTTGGCGGCCTCATCAGATGCTTTTTCACGCCCCGCTTGAAGGCCCCGGGACTGTAGGAAGAAGGAAACACGTGTGCTGGTAATGAATTCCAGGTCTTGGTGGTGCGACAAAGAAAAGAGTCTCCGAACCGCTTGGTTCTTGCTCGTATATTCTGCACAGTGTGAGGGTTACATCTAAGGCCTGTACGTGTTGTCCTATGCAGGAAACGAGATGGTGGGATTAGTTGGAAGAGCTCGTCAGAACACTCACCATGGTAGAGACGGTAAAATACAGCCAAGGAAGCAATATCTCTACGCATCTGCAAAGGCTCGAGGATGTTCGTGACCTCAGGGTTCCCAATAATTCGGACCGCGCGTCTCTGCAATCTGTCGAGAGCATCTAGTAGGTATTTCGCGGAGCCATCCCAGAGATGTGAGCAGTATTCCACGCAGGAGCGAATTTGTGTCTTATAGAGAAGACACCGCTGCTCCGGCGTGAAAAAACGTCTCACTTTGTTCAGGAGTTCGAGATTTCATTTGTTTTTCGTACTGTCAAGATGAATGAATCTAATGAAGAAATTCGATTTCGAATTTTATTACAAAAAAGGTAAAAATGCAACGCAAACCGCGAAAAAAAATTGCGATGCTTATGGACCTAGTGCAGTGTCTGTAGCACAAATTTGGTTTAAGCATTTTCATTCCGGAAATATTGACGTCAAAGATGCACGTCGCTCTGGTCGCTATTACAGATAAAATGGATGCCATTTTTAAAAAAAGTGGAGCAAGATCGGCATATCAGTAGTGACGAGGTAGTTGAAGAACTGGGTATTGACCACAAAACAGTTTTGGCGCATTTGAAAAAAACTGGATACATAAAAAAGCTCGTTATTTGGGTACCTCGCGACTTCACTGAAAGAAACCTAATGAACCGTGTACTCATTTGTGATTCTTTATTACGACGTAATGAAACTGAACCATTTTTGAAGAAGATGATAACTGGTGATGAAATGTGGATCACGTACGACAAGAACGTGCGAAAAAGGTCGTGGTCAAAGGCCGGTCAGGCTTCACAGACTGTGGCGAAACCCGGGTTAACTCGCAACAAGGTGATGCTGTGTGTGTGGTGGGATTGGAAGGGTATTATTCATTATGAGCTGTTACCACCAGGCAGGACCATCGATTCTGAACTCTACTGCGAACAACTGAACTGAGATTAAAGCAAGAAGGTGAGAGAAAGCGGCCGGAATTAATTAACAGAAGGGGTGTGGTTTTTCATCATGATAACGCTAGACCTCACACATCTTTAGCCACTCAGCAAAAATTAAGAGACTTTGGCTGGGAGGTGTTAATGCATCCGCCGTACAGTCCTGACCTTGCACCTTCAGATTTCCACCTGTTTCGGTCTCTTCAGAATTCTTTAGGCAATGTCAGGTTAACATCACGAGAGGACTGCCAAAACCACTTGTCGCGGTATTTTGATCAGAAGTCCCAAAATTTCTATATCGGTGGGATCATGTCCCTACCTACAAGATGGCAAAAAGTTATCGAATAAAATGGTACCTACATACTTCAGTTAAATGTAAATAAACTGTATTAAAAAATGTTATGAATTTTCTTAAAAATGCGATGAAACTTTTGCCCCTACCTATTATACAGCCTAGACTTAGCCTCAGATGCATGGCTTGAGTGAACAATAGTGCCCGGAAGACGGCATAATAATCATAATAATCATAATAATAATCATAATTTTATTTCGTTTAACACAGGTGGTACAAAGGTGTAACATTAAATAATATGCTCTTCCATGTTCCGCCTCCAGGGCATACGAAATTGGTTATTACATACCTAAATGGTCAATCCTACGTATTACATTATTATTATAACTAATAAAACAAAATTATACATGTCAGTGAACAATAAATACTTATTTAAATGTCAAATATAAAAAATATAATTAATTGATATTGTTATGTCATAGTTACAGGTTGTCATTTAGGAATTCATTTACTGAGTAATACGCTTTATCGGCAAGAAAGTTAAAAAGGCTGTACTTGAATTCACAGATCTCTGAGCATGTCCGAATTTGTTTAGGTAGTTTATTATATAATTTTGGCGCCATTGCATAAATACTCTTGTGGAGAAATGTGGTTCTACTACTCAGTAAGTGAAGTTTATCGGAGCGACGTTGACTCTCTACAGTTTTAAACAAGTGCATATTAGTTTTTACAAACATATTAACTTCATATATATACAGAGACGGCAAAGGTAGAAGTCTTAGTCTTTTGAAATATGGCACACAACTATCTGTTTGTTTTAATCCACAGATTGCTCTGAGACATTTCTTTTGTGCTATAAAAACATCATTGTTATCTGTACCATTGCCCCAGAATATTAGACCAAATCTCAGTGTGGATGCTACGTAACCATGATATGCTGCAAGGAGTGCTTTTTCATTTGCAACTTTACGCAGCATGTATAGTGCGTAGGTGGGTTTTGGTGCACACGTGTTCAATGTGTGTTTTCCAGGACATATTACTGTCTATATGCAAGCCTAAAAATTTTATCGTTTTCGTCTCATCGATTTCTTGTCCATTATATTGAATTATTAAGTTATGTTTCCATTTCTCTCTGATTTGAAAATTTATATATGTGGTTTTTGTTACGTTAATTTCTAGATTATTAAAATTCAACCATTCGGCAATGTCAACAAGGCTATTATTTATATTATTTTCGATGTCAATTAAATCTCCTGAGTCAAAAATTATAGTGCTGTCGTCGGCAAATAGAGACATCTGATGATCAGTAACTTTGGGAAGATCATTGATGTAGCATAAAAAAAGCAAGGGACCCAAAACGCTTCCCTGTGGCACCCCATACGTTATAATTCTAGCTTCAGAGGAGTATTTGACCTTAGTTTTAGTAACAGTGTTTATTCTTTCAATTTGTGTAATTTGACGTCTATTTTGTAAATATGATTTTAATAAAGCATGAATGTTACCCCTGATACCATATATTGACAGTTTATTCAGCAATGTTTTGTGATCTACATAATCAAAGGCTTTAGTCATATCCATGTATAGCGATACAACCGGTTTGCGGTTATCTATGTTAGTGTATATCGGTTGGAGAGCATTAAATATAGCCATGTTTATGGTTTTATTTTTTCTGAAACCCATTTGTTCCTGACATATGATATTGTTCTTTTCCAATAGTTGTTTAGACGAAAATTTTGCGCTATAAGTCTGGGGTCAGTTATATGTTTGCCCTCTACATTGATCTCTGTAATGCTTTCTTTAGGTATGTTGGGTTTTATTGAATTTATAACTTTCCAAATGGCTTTTGATTTGTATTGGCTTGTTTCAATATAGTAACTGTTTTGTGCTTTTTGGGTGAGTTTGGTAATTTTCTTGTACCTTTGTGTATAATTTTTGAAGGCAATCTTCGCGTCTTTATCCTTCGTTAGCCTATACCTCCAGAGTAGGTCGCGTCTCGTCCTGCTACATCGTTTTATGCCACGTGAGATCCACTTGGGTCTAGTAAATGAGTTTATTTTATGTTTAAACGTTGGAAAGCACAGGTCATAAAAACATTTGAATAAACCCAAAAAAGTATCATAACTTTCATCAACATTGTTGGCTGCATACACCTCTGAAAAAGTAAGGTTTTGAATAGTCTGCCTGAATAGATTAATATTATTTTTATTTATTTCACGTCTGTTTATGTACCAACATTTTAATATACATGTCGGTTTTACAGGGCACTTCATAAGCTGTGCTCTGTGATCCGAAACACCAAGCTCTAATACGCTACTTCTGCACCTTCTAATATTGGTTATAATATTGTCTATACATGTTCCACTACTAGGCCGGGTTATGTCTCTAATTTGAAATCTGAGGTTAAATTCTGTTGCCATTTGTTCAAACATAGTCGAATTTTTATTTTTCCTTAGTAAGTCAATGTTAAAATCGCCACATATTACCAGTTTTTGGTTATTTCTGTAGCAGATACTTTGCAGAATGTCATGTAGATTATTAAAAAAAATATTTATGTTACTTTGATATGGAGTTCTGTATATACAGAGTACTATGATACTGTGATCTAGTAACTCAACAGCGCAACATTCAAAACTATTTGTGACGTTGTATTTATTCACGGATTCTAGTATTGAGTAGTTTATTGCATTATGAACTAGTATGCAAGCTCCACCATTACGATCGTTTCTGGCAAAAACTGAGACTAACCTATAGTTTGGAATGTTCAGAAAGTCGACATCGCTCGTCGTCATATTGTGCTCCGTGAAGCACATAACATTAATTTGTTGACCATTATTTGATAAACTGTCCAATCTTTCAATGATACTATCAGATTTATTGATGAGACCGTCGATGTTTTGGTGTAGAATATGAAGATACTTATAGACGAAAAAGCTTCTGGTTTGCTTCTTCAATTTCCTGTGAGCAGCACGGAGGAGGTGTATTGTCTGGACTATTGGTATTGAGGACTTCTTGTGTAGTTGTTTTCGGTTTTTCCACGTTTTCCTGGCTAATTCCGTTTATGACTGTCTGAAGATTCTGTATAATATTTTTTATTCCAGTTTGTTTTATTCTGCCTGTTTTAATCGAAAACATGTCATAGGATAACCGCTTGTTAGAGTCGAGTATATAAGCATAGTTGTTGGACCAAGCATCCATAGTGAGTAGCCCGTTAAAGATTTCTACTCGGCAATTGTATATGCTAGCTCCACATATGTATGTCGGTAGTGCAATAATTATATTTGTGTGTTGCAGTTCTAGTAGTGATTTTTGTATTTCACAAACTAACTGCACATATTGTTGTGAATATTTGAAGTCGGGCTCACCTAATAAAATCACACACATGTCCTGTTTTGTATAACCATCTAATTTTTGTTTTTAAGTCCTGTAAGATTTGTCTTATTCCGCCACCAGGTTTGATATAATGACAATATCTAAAGCTATTTTTTAGTGTTGTGTCTTCTATCGCACTTAATACGTTATTATGATTATCATTGCTTATTATACATAATTTTCGTTCAGCCACTTTAGCTTCTTCTCTTTTTTTGGCTGTCTTTGCTACTTTCCTCATCTCACAAGTATTTGTGTCTTGTGTTAATGTTATATTAGTATGTTTGTCATTTTTTTGAGCTACTATATTAGGACTGATAGGTTCTTCTGACAATCCTAAGTTGATTGCACTTAAATTTAATATGGATTTGTCAAGTGTACGTTCTCTTATTCTAGCATATTCTTTTGCCGATTTATTTTTACGACCGGTACTAGTGATATTCGGAGATTCGGTACAGATTGATTTCAGCTGTGTTATTATTTTTGATTGATTTTGTACTGTTACTGATAGGGAAAGGTTCTCTTGCAATAACCTCTCGATTTCATTATCAGCGCTCCTGAGTTGATTTTGTAAATGTTCAATCGTATTTTTTAATTCATCTTCGTTGTTAACGGTTGACATATCCGGCAGACTTGACATACGAAGATCTGACATAGTTGACGTAAAGGAGTCGTCAGATATATTCAAGTCATTGATAATGTGACGTTTCCTTATTGTTATATTGTCATATTCAAGAGACATATTTAATTATTTTATTTGATATTCGGTGTCAGTATTGTATGTCGCTCGCTCCAACTTGTACGAAGTGTTCCAGTCCGGCACTCTTAACCTCCATGCCACGGTAGTACTTAGTGTTGCTCTTGAAATTACGGAGTGTATTTGTACTGAATAAGTGTATGGGTGGCTTAGTGACTCATGCTAGAGGAATTTTTTTCTCACATTCCTTTTGTTGAAGAACCTCGAATCACTTATTACACTTACTTATCTTGTTATTGCACTTTTTACATTCCTATTTGTATTTCATTTGAGTTCGTTTATTTAAATATGATTACGTTTCATAAGAATATTTCGTTATTTTAATATTTACACAGAGTTTGAACACTTTTGAATAGATTTATTTAATTCACATTAAACTTCAATATCACTGTGGTATATGTTGAGATAACACTTTTGCCGTTGTATGGTGTTATTACGGACTGATTAAAGTTAATTCCTTTATTTATTGTTGTTTTTATTTCGTTAAAACTAATAAAGATTGTGGAGCACTTTTTTAAACGTACTGACTAGGCAATATACTCACCCCCTATTACGTGGGACTGAATTCTATGATTGGTGAAATGTAGGTGTTAATTCACCTCTACCTAACCCTCCGGGGATAATGGCGTTCATCTGAGCACAAACAACGGTTTGTGCTCAGATGAATTGTTTGACATGATGCCCACAGCAACATTCTATTATCGCACCGCTCGTATGACGAGCGGTGCGACAATACAGGCAGGGAATACATCCCCACACATTGCAACCTGACACTGTACGGTATAAAAGAAACTTCATCCCACGCACACTCAAGCTGTGGAATGAACTCCCTGCTGCGGTGTTCCCTTGCGCCTACAATATGGGGTTCTTCAAAAGGGGCATTAGTAGGTTTCTTCAGGGTCGGCAGCGCGAGTGTGACGCCCCTGGTGTTGCATAAGTCCATAGGCCACGGTAACCACTTCCCATCAGGTGGGCCATGTGCTTGTCTGCCACCTAAGTGGTATAAAAATAAACATGCTTCTAAGCTGGACATTTGATCAGAGTACTAAGCATCTCTGCTGGAGACAATTAGAAGACACTAGGACTTAGGTACCTCCCTTTACAACTACCGATAGTACCGAGAAAAACCAATAACAAAAAACTGTTTTACAAATTTTATTCCCCCTAAATAGTCACGAGTACAATCAAAAGGAAAATCCCTTACAAATATTTCAAAATTCATAACGTGCTTTTAAGATAAATCGTAAATAAATCATTTTTACTCTATAACACAAAAACGTTATTTACAAACCCGATCAAAACAACGGTCCACCATAAATCCATAGTTACCAAAACTCCTTCGTTATTCAGATTCAACTGTAGATTATGGCCAGGACAACGTTACTTATCGTCATATTATACGCGATAGTCCGTAATGTATGTCCGAGCGGCGAATATATGGCGAATGTATGTAAATGTACTGGCGATACCAACGGTGCTCTTCGTGTTATGTTCAGTTTTATCTGAGGAAGGTAGGCTTTTGGTCAATGTTTGTTAGTTGTAAGTTTGTAACTCGGTTCTAATTTTGTAAAGGTAATATTATTTATTATCTTTTTTTTTATACCACAAGTACACGGCGCAACTGATGGAAAGTGGTTACCATGGCCTATGGACGTGTGCAAAACCAAGGGAGTCACACTCGCGCTGCTAACCCTGTAAGCACAGAGAGTTTCTGTGCCGTCAGTGTTAAAGACGAAGTAGGACTAGCTTTTGGTTTTCCCACTGACAACACAAAAACTCTCTAGTGAGCTCTGGCTACCCTAATCACCACCGGGAACACAACACAAGGTTATTATGGCCGCGTTATTCTATAGGGTGAAGGTACTTCCCCAGTCGGACAGCTCAATTGGACGGAAATACCGTTGTGTCTTACCTCCTGACCAAAACCTTCAATTCTATCTATCTACGTTACTATTTATTAAAGTAGATCAGCTTTATATAATTTATAACACGTCAATTAGACTTCACCTCGCCTAATGGTAAGCTGAAAGCAAAGTCTCAGAAAAGAGGGTAACCATTACATACACTTACAACCATTACATATTGTCGGGGGGACCTTGGTTTTGACGTAGTGCTCTACCAGTTAGGGTCCCCCGACATGACAACGCTTGCATCAAAATATGTATTACTAGGTATATCAAAGTTATAGGGCTAACTAACACAATTTATTTTCGACTTTTTAGGGGTTGTTTTTCGTGACGGAGGTTTTTTAAATTTTTAATATATCAAGAAGCAGTTTCTCATTAATGGCAATAGTCACAACACCTATTACGTACAATTTATTTTTTTAAATAAAACAGTTGAAAAATAAAGAATTTGTTCAAACAACTCTGTCATCCTTTCAGAGGATTAAATACAGATTGAAAATCGCAGTGATGTCAATTTAATTATGAATTATAATTAAAATACCTTTCTTAATACTTTTATGCCCGACTGTATTCGCCCAGTATAATGTGCGAAGAAATAAAAATGCAGGGAACGCTAGGTGCTAACAGTAGTTAAATCATGCACAGAGACAATTTATGTAAGCACGTTAGTTCGAGCTTCCAACGGAATTTCCGTGAATAAACCGGTCAACATGCATAATATACTGCATGCTTGTTCTTTTAAAAGAACAGGCCTGTAGGCACACTTCCAAATTGGCCAGGTGTAGCGACTTGTAGAACTAATCTTTTATGATAGATGAATTTGTCTCGTGTAAAAGCTATTTTGTTGGTTCATTTTCGTACAGTTTACAGCTATAGTTGTAAGAAAACAACTCTATCCCGGTGGGGTAGATAGAAAAATGTTTTTATACATACAATATTGTTGAGGAGGTAGGTCAAGGCGGTATTTCCGCCCAATTGAGCAGTCCGACTGGGGAAGTACCCCTACAGAATACCGCGGTTATAATAACTTCGTGTTGTGTTCCCGGCGGTGAGTAGAGTAGCCACAGCTCACTGGAGAGTTTTTGTGCTGTCAGTGGGATGACCAAAGGCTTGTCCTCTACACTGACGGCACAAAATCTTTGTTCCTACAGGGTCGGCAGCACGGATGTGACTCCACTGGTGTTACACACGTTCATAGGTCATGGTAACCACTTTCCATCAGGTGGGCCCTGTGCTTGTATGCCACCTAAGCTGTATATTTTTCTTTTTTAAATACAATATTATTTACGGGGATTAACGCAATCATAGTAAAGGTAAAGGTTGTATCCTTTGGGTTGCTTGACGTTTCGACCAGGTTTCACCGGCAAAGGTCACAGGTTGACTGGCTAAGTGAGTGTGTGTGTGTGTACAAACTGTCTGGTGTTTATCCCACTGCACAGAAAAGCGAGGTTGCATGTTTGGAATCACTGGATTCCGTGTTGCAAATAATTTAAACCCATATTCCCTCTCAAACGGCGCACATATACCAATTTAACTGGTAATTATATTTTTGAGCCGTTTGGAGTCGAAACGTTGGGTCCGTGGGGTCCAAGCGCGCGCGCGCTATTCAAAGAAATAGCGAAGCGACTAATCGACGCTTCCCGTGACTATAAGAATTCAGCCATACCTCGCTCAAAAAATTGGCATCGCTATTCAGCGTGGTAATGCCGCCAGCCTTTTGGGCACGGTACCAGTAGAGATCGATGGGGAGGAATTTTTCGATGCTCTTTTTCTCCATTTCATTTTTGTATATATATTGTATAGTTAGCATAGTTTTGTAAAAATTTTATAAGTATTTTTACTATTTAAATTAAGTTATTTATTAGTTCAATTGTGTATATATATGTACTAAAAAATAAAATATTCCCGATTGAAATTTTTGTGTTTCTTGATTTCAATCGCTTCACGTACAGCTCTTGAATAGCAAACCAAAGGTATGTATGTACCTATAGGTACCGTGATTGTGTTTATACCCGTAAACATTATCGATATCATGTAACGCGAAATTTTAAAAGATTTGTTTTAAACATGTTCACCGCTTTCTGAGAGGAAATAAGAAAGTATTGTTATGATAGGTTTTCCAGCACTATTGGGGCCGAAGTCAACCACGCCTCCTATTTGATTTGATTTGATTTATTTATTTCATGAACAATTTAATTGTGTTTGAAAAAATTTAACCTATAAATTTACTACACATACAATTTACTTTTTTACGCATGCACAAAATGTTACACTTCAGAAAAATTAATAAGAATTAAATACAAAATGTCATGCAATTAGGTAGATAATTTGATTTGAAGAATGTCAACTAATTTGATTCAAAATAATACAATTAACTAAAAGTCCATGTCAAAAAAAAAATTGTAGTAAAACTTACTAGTCAGTGCATCCAGGCATTTAGGCAATAGGCTTGCCCCCAATAGGGGGTCTTACGCGTGGTTACGCGTGAAACCGAATAACTTAGTTGGCGAAATGTGGTTG
Organism: Eilema griseolum; assembly: GCA_963662185.1. Taxonomy (NCBI): domain Eukaryota; kingdom Metazoa; phylum Arthropoda; class Insecta; order Lepidoptera; family Erebidae; genus Eilema; species Eilema griseolum. The sequence continues at coordinate 22,301,408 of OY759248.1, read as the reverse complement.
AAAAAAAGAAAATGAAATGAAATGAAATGAAAATTACATTTTCAGAAGTGGCCTAGACCGACACTATATCTAATAACTGCCATATCACAAAACAGGTGGACCGAGTGCAAGTCTGCTACCTAAGTGGTAAAAAATATTCACCAAACACATGTAATTGCAAAATCACGAAGAGACAAGCTATCAAAGTCCACAACCCCTAGCATTACGACGGTATCAATTATCGGGGGTAGGCATTTAGCTAAATTATGAGCCATAACCAGAGGTAATTGGGCGACCGGGCTTCGGATTATGTTACTTTACACAATATACCTCTAAATATAAAGCTTGGAATACATGGGTTGAATGGGGGAAAGGTAAATTGTTAGCGTGTGACGGATCAAATTGCAGCAATTAATATAAAGGCTTATAGCTCGCGTTTGAATCAATAATTGTGAAGGCGGAATAAGGGTGAAGGATATTATGAAATTGAATTATTTCTAATGATTATGAGTAAAAGAGTCTTAACTAATATTGTGATTGTACAGTTGTTTGTAATTACAAACCAATAATATTAATCCTCGTAATAATGGCTGAATATATTTTAATGCTTATAGTGTTTGATGATTTTTTGATTTGACAACATTTGATACCGGAATTTTAGGTTACAACTAGAAACAAACAAACACGTTTTTTTTTAAATAAAATTCATTTTTAACAGCTTGTATAGAGATTTATTTGATATTATTTTCATTTAGCCCGACGTTTTGCCTACCTTTCAGCTGTCATGGTCGCAGGGTGACTAAAGATTGTAGTTTGTGTTTATGAATTATGAAGTGTAGTATGTATGAAATTCTTATAAACAAATTAAAACCTAGGTTCAAAGGTTGCCTGTAAGAAATCGCCTAAAGCGATAAAGCCGCCCCTTGTAAGAAAGAAAGAAAAAAGAAAGAATAAATAAAGATATAAAGGCAGGAAGGAAGAGAGAAAGAAATAAAGACAGAAAGAAAATCATGTCATAGACTTACTAACTGCCGTTCATAATAGTTAACTTAAGAATATTTTATACAGATAACTAACATTATATATCATACAAACCATCTATAAAACTAAAACAATAAATTAAAGGGCAGGTCAGGAGTACTCTAAACCGACGAGCATGCATGAAGAATGTAATGAGAGTAAATGAAGCGAGAGTAGTATGTCAGAATCGTAGCAAATAGAGATCCGCGATCTCTGCCTACCCCTATGGGAGACAGGCGTGATTTTATGTATGTATGTATGTAAATAAATTTTGCCAATAAAAAAAATTTACTGCTCTTGTCTTCCTAATTTCTGTATCATGTATATTGTAATTGGCGTACAAAAAATTATATAATAAATAAATAAACATCCTCAAGTATGAAATTTACCCAATTTTACCCAAACACGTGAATACCCAACAGTGAATACCCAGCCTTAGTTTTATCTACTATATAGTGCTATTTATATAGTGAGTTGATACTCATCAGTCGTTATAACTACGCTATGCACACAAGTAATATGACAACTGGTGATGGTATGGTTATTATATTATCAACCAACTGCGGCCACAAAGGTGGGTTATGAATTGACTTCGACAAAAGAAAGGAGGGATCAAAGTAAGAAAGCATTTTGTACGTATGTTTGCTTGTAACTGCTAAATAACTGAAATAATTTAATAAAAGATAGATTGCACTTGTGTCGTTGGTACAAAAATTGAATATGGCCGCGGTATTCTGTAGGAAGGAGGCACTTCGCCAGTCGGACTGCTCAATTGGCACAGGAATACCGTCGTGTCCTACCTCCAAGTTATGTTATATAATAATACATACAAATAATCACGCCTTTATTCCCGGGGGGTTAGGTAGAAATGTATTAACACTCACATTTCACCAATCATTGAATACGGTCCCACTTAATAGAGGGTGAGCCTATTGTCCTCTTCCGGGCACTATTGTTGACTCGAGCCATCCATCTGAGGCTGAGTCGGGCTTTATATATCTGTCTGATGTTAAACAGCCCTATCCCTTAGTCGCCTTGTACGACACCGCATGGGAAGAGATGGGGTGGTCCAAATTCTACTCTGCCGGGAACACGCAATGTTATTTACACAACTACCTAACATAACTAAATCAAAACTTTTAAGCAATGGTAAAATACCTATACTTTTTAATTTTCCATTTCAAAAATTATCTTTATTTAAACACATCAAAAATGTATTCATAAAATCACATTGGTTAATTTACACTCAGAATATGTTAATTAATAAAACAACGAAACAAATTCAAATAGACCCGTAATACGCTGTTGAATCCACCGGGAACAGGTATAATTTTATTTTGTCGTATTATATCCAATAATTACGATATGTGCTGATGCAAATTGGAGAGTAAACTTGGCTGAGTGGCAATTGCTTTGTCCGACGGGGAATCACATTTTGAGTTTTAATTGTGAAGTTTTAAATGCAAAGGTAAGAAGTCAATACGAATTTTTGGCGTAGCGTCGTATTTTCTCTTTAGGTTACATACATACATACATACATATAATCACGTCTTTATCCCCGGAGGGTTAGGCAGCGGTTAATTAACACCCAAAATTCACCAATAATGTCATTCGGTCCCACGTAACAGAGGGTGAGCCTATTGCCGTATTTCGGGCACTATTGTTGACTCGAGCCATTCATCTGAGGCTGAGTCTGGGCTATATATATCTGTCTGATGTTAAACAGCCGATGGTCGCCTTGTACGACACCGCATGGGAAGCGATGGGGTGGTCCAAATTATATTATGCTCTATGGGTTAAGAGAGATTTTTATCAAATCAAATCATGTATGAGCATCACATAGGTTACAGAAACCTTATTTTTATCTCCAAGAAAAATTCGAAGTCACCTATGTTGGTAGCTAAGGCTGATCGGGGTCATTGGAATATCTTCTCTGAGTCACACTAGATTCCCCGGCCACGTAGGCCGATGTGACGAAGCACAGTACGGTTTTATTTGGAACAAGTCCGAATAACCACTTCATCAATAGTTCCGGTGAATTGAAGCCTGACAAGGGTGCCGCACGTAAAAAAGTACAAAAACGGTAGTACATTTATATTATCACACGTTTTTCAACATGGGGAAAACAACTATAAGCTTGTCATTTGCTTTTTTTATACAACTTAGGTGGCAGACAAGCACACGGCCCATCTGATGGAAAGTCGTTACCGTGACCTATGAACGTGTGCAACACCAGATGAGTTACACTCGTGCTACTGACCCTGTAAGAACAGAAAGTATCTGTGCCGTCAATGCAAAAGAAACAATCAGGACAAGCTTTGACAAACTCTCCAGTGAACTCTGATTACCCTACACAATATGAGGTTATTATAACCGTGGTATTCTGTAGGATGGAGGTACTTCATCAGTTGGACTGCTCAATCGGAACGTAAATACCATCGTGTTCTACCTCCTGGTATAATATCCATATAATATTAGAACTGAAATTACTAATCATATTGATAACTCACTTGTACTTTTCCACATTAATATAAGCAGAGGTAGGACACGGCGGTATTTCCGCCCATTTGAGCAGTCCGACTGGGGAAGTACCTCCGCCCTACAGAATACCGCGGTTATAATAACTTCGTGTTGTGTTCCCGGCGGTGAGTAGGGTAGCCAGAGCTCACTGGAGAGTTTTTGTGCTGTCAGTGGGACGACCAAAGGCTTGTCCTGCTTTGTCCTCTACACTGACGGCACAAAATCTCTGTTCTTACAGGGTCGGCAGCACGGATGTGACTCCACTGGTGTTACACACGTTCATAGGTCATGGTAACCACTTTCCATCAGGTGGGCCGTGTGCTTGTCTGCCACCTAAGTTGTATAAAAAAAAAACATTACTTTATTATTTATTACACCTGACCGGTTTCGCCTTACGGCATCCTCAAAGGTTTACAATGACATTTAAGAACATTCCTTTAGAAACATTGCCATTGTAAACCTTTGAGGATGCCGTAAGGCGAAACCGGTCAGGTGTAATAAGTAATAAAGTAATATGGAAAAGTACAAGTGAGTTATCAATATGTGTAACTACAAATTCCACCAAGTGCCATCAATCTACAGTATAAATAGTCTGAAATTACTAATATCCCCTCTAACTCCTCCAGCTAAGCTAATTAGCTTGTGTTAGGAGTGGGTTCACGTCGGTGGTGTAATGGCCAGAATTTAAACCCGGGACCTCTGGATCCTAAGCCCAACTCCTTATCCACTAAGCTCCAACGCTTCAACCTTTTACACAAGCTCGCATTTCTTCTGGTTATTTCTCCTTCTGCACTTTCTATCTCTATCTATGAGTCCTTTCAGTATTTAATTAAACACACTCTATTGTTTGCCACTCGTCAGAAAAAAGCTGTTGTCCAATTTGGACCCTGTACAAAGCACAATGATAAAGATGAACGAAAAAGTGAACCAGATTACACCCATGCGGGCACAAACAAACTGCATCTAGCAGCACTTTGAGCGCTGTTGATTGCAAATGTGCATTCACACAATATCTGAGATTGTAAAGTGTTCACTTTTATCTTTTTAGCAAGCTTTTATTTAGTAAAAGGGGCTAGCAATTTTCGAAGATACATTTTCAGAAAAAGTCGAGTCAACAGTACCCGCAGCCGGTGAGCATGTATGTAAACAATTATGAAAGTAGAAATATGGTATGTACTTAATACATAGGTTTTACAATTCATATTTGTTCAGCATATTTCGCCGCCGAGATCTTGGTTTGGTGGGGCTGGGGCTGTACATTCTCAATTAAATAAATAACATAAACATAACATATACTCACGCCTATATCCCCGAAGGGGTACGCAGAGGTGCTAGCACCCACATTTCGCCAGTTTATGTTTAGGTCCCAATGTAATAGGTGGCGAGCCTATTGCCATTAACCGGACACTTATAAACCTGAGATAAATACACAAATAACTTCTTTTAGATCGAAATGTCATTGGTGTGTGCCATGGTAAAACCTGGGACCGAACCCGAGACCTCGTCTCAGCAGTCCATTACCCATACCATTAGGCTACCGCCGTTCGTGCCAAGTTACCTTCTATGATTTAGGGCATGTACCAAAATGGATTTATTAAATTATCAAAATAATCGGGATATTTATTTTACCATGTTGCATTGTTTGCATTTCCGATATTTCGGAAACTCAAACAATGTAACATGGCAAATATCCCGATTATTTTGATTTTCTTCTTCTCGTATCAATGATTCACTGTTGGTGCTAAATTGTTCCCGAATAAAATTATGCTATCTCAACCGCGCTATCAGTGGCTTTATTCAAGACGTCTTTAGTGCAGGAAGTAGGACATATAAGGGGCACGAGACCAAGTGCACCATGGACTGCACGTGGGCACCGCAATCACATGCGGTTAAGCCCGAATCTCGCATTCCCTACTTGCATAGATTTTGTCTCGACCGGCCGACTGTGCGTAGACGACTGAGAGACCTCCACATCGGCCATGAGAGGTCGTGTTTTGATACTGATGTGAGTGACCATGATAGTTGAAATACCTATATTATCAAATTATTTCAACTATAGTGGGATCAAAGCTGCGACTTCTAATTCAGCAGTCGAACGATTTACAACCACGCAATGCCGGATCCGCACCCGCAATTGTCAATGTGTCGCATGGGCTTTGCAAACACAATTAACCTACATAAAGTTCACCCGGCCTTAGAACATCTGTCTGTATATTACACAAATAGTTCTCATATGGGGATCGGACCCGGGCCCGAGGCTCTCGACACTATGGCACTTGACGTAGTAATGGACCCGTAAGTACTCATGTATTACATATGTACATACATATAATCACGCCTTTATCCCCGGAGGGTTAGGCAGAGATGAATTATCACCCACATTTCACCAATAATTGTATTAGATCCCACGTAATAGGGGGTAATTTTAGGGGTATTTGGGGCACTATTGTTGACTCGAGCCATGCATCTGAGGCTGAGTCTGGGCTGTATATATCGGTCCGATGTTAAACAGCCCTATCCCTTAGTCGCCTTGTACGACACCACATGAGAAGAGATGGAGTGGTCCAAATTCTACGGGTACCACGCGGCATGTCATATATTATCTTTTACAAAAAATTATACCTAATATTTACAGAAACCGCGGGGTAATGGACTGATGAGACGAGATCTCGGGTTCGATCCCAGGTTTTACCATGGTGCACACCAATGACTTTTCGATGCTTTTCGAAGTTATGTGTGTATTTATCGCAGGTTTATAAGTGCCCGGTTAATGGCAATAGGCTCGTCACCTTATTACATTGAGACCAAAACATAAACTGGCGAAATGTGGATGCTAGCACGTCTGCCTACCCCTTCGGGGATATAGGTGTGAGTTTATGTTACGTTATGTAATTTACAGAAATAATATGTTTATGTATGTTTATCCGAATTCTAAAACCATTTTTTATGCCATTTGGGTGGCAGACAATTACATGGCTATCGACGTATGCAACACCAGGTGCTTCAGACTCGTGCTCCCTACCCCTGTAGAAACTTTTTAATACCTTAGGTACTTGAACAACTGTATTCCCCTAACTAAAATACTAATAACATATTGTATACCTTCTTTCATTAAAATCTCCACTTTCATGTACATGAGACTTTGCCTCTCGTATTGTAATTCCTCTGCTCACTCCCGGGTTTGCTGGAAGAGAACTCAACTTTGAGTTAAGCTCGCTTTTGTACATTACATCTTATTTTGTATAAATGTAATTTGTGTGTATATTGTACACAAAAGTATAAATTAATAAATAAACTCTACAAGTTCAGCTTAATTTAAGGTTAGGTGATGCTGTGTCAAATATACTAAAGTATTCATTAATATTACACATCGTTGAAATTGTTGCTCGTTTATAATTTTGATCAAAGCTCTAAGTTATATTTCATTCAAAAGATGTCTAGTTTCGAGTGCAAATGCATCAATATCCACCCATTAGTAGAAATACAGGGAAATAACTTCTAATTATGATCAACTTACAAGCAACGTCCTAAAAAACCGAATCTGATTGCAAATGTGACCCATTATTTTTTTTAGGACTTGCATATGTGTATTGCCTAGGTAATATCACATAGATGAAGAACGTGGTATATACCAAAAATATTATAACACAAGATAAGTAGGCACAACAGAAACAAAACAGATGTAATCTTCGTGTATGATAACTAGATTATTTTGGAGAGAGAGTAGCCCGCCATGGCCGGACATTGGTACAATTATATAATTAAGTTATACCCGCTGCACGCTCCGCCTCTCTCAACAATGATCAAACTAGGCTGTGGTTTCAGTTACAGCGGATATCATATACTTACTAATGTTAAGCGACCGCCAATACGTGGGTTACAAAATGTAGACCCAAGAATTACTGATTGGATGCCGTAAATGACGATATCTCTCTATCTATCTAGATTCTAGATGACTATACCAGCTGATGCATTGTCCACCGCGGCATGGGCAGCTGACAATTTTTTTCCTTCTAGGTATTTCTGTATTGTAAAATTCATTCGCTGTTTTTGGTATATTATGTGTGGGTGTGTTAAGTGTAAGTATAATATGTGCCTAGTTGTAGGTACAGTTTCATTATAAATTATGTTTGTAGTAAGTATGTACGTAAGTATAGTAGTATATATTATATCTATATAATATATATCAGAGTATAAATAATAATATAAAATAAATAATATATGTACACCGGAAGCTGCCCAATATATCTATCTATTTATCTAACTCACTCCATCCCATGGTTGCCTTGTGTAATAAGACCGCCATTTGTTATGTCACAAAACTGTACCAAATTTTGTCTTTCTGTATCCATTCTCTGTGTACATACAATAAAGAGATATATTATTATTATTATTATTTTAGCCAATTTTAAGCCAAGAGGAAATAGCTGATGATACTGTTTTTTTTACAATTTTAGGTCACCAGCTCAGACATTTCTTTTCCTTTAACACATTACCTTAACTGTAATATAGCCAATTTTCGGAAAGGAGCTTTCTACACTGCCGGTACAGAAACTCTGTGCTTACAGAGTCGGCTGTGCGAGAGTGGCTCCTCTGGAGTTACATACGTCCATAGGCCACGGTAACCATTTTCCATCAGGTGGGCCGTGTGCTTGTCTGCCACCTAAGTGGTATAAAAAAAAGGGAGGATATGACTGAATCTTTTTAACTTTTAACTTTGTTGCGGTGACCGCTGCTTACCCCACCGACATTAACCTTATAATTCACCTTCCTTAACCATTGTACGAAATTTCATTCGGGAGGCGAATGGGCATTCGAACCTGTTGCTGCTCCCATCCCTTCATTAGTTATAAAGTATTAACTTCTATAACACAAAACTTGATTTCCCATTTTCCTTCGAGACCCGCTGACCGCTCACACTGGAGCCCCAACCTTTGGCATTTGCAATGCTTGTTAATGTTAATAGGGAATCTGAATTCACCGTGCGATCGCTTTCCGGCTTACTGAATATCCATTTCAAGCGCATTACCGTGTTTAATGCCTCTGTAATAATATTAGGTAATGTGTGTCTCCAGTTAATAATGGCCTTTACCTTAGTTATTACCGACATAGGGCCACAGTCATGGACCATTGATATACCTACTGTGGTAATTATTAAATACATTACATACATACATATAATCACACCTTTTTCCCCAGAGAGGATCCTCGTAAGACAGACTCCTTGTCCACAAAGCTATCAAAGCTTTATCAATTTATTTATTGACTAGCTTTTGCCGGCGGCTCGGCCCGCGTGGATGTCGGTTCCCGCCAATTATTCGAATTTTTCTCACCTTTTAAACTTTTCCTAGACCTCCACGAACATTTCAAGACCGCTAGAAGCCGTTCTAGAGGTTTAGCTATACTAACGAACAGCAATTGATTTATATATACATAGGTATATATATTTCAATGTAAAGTTCTTTTGTAAATTTATTATCGTTCAGCAACTTCTGAGGGCAAATTTTTATTTTTTATACCACTCAGGTGGCAGATAAGCACACGGCTCACCTGATGGAAGGTTACCGTGGCCTATGGACGTTTGTAACACCAGAGGAGTCACAGTCGCGCTGCCAACCCTGTAAATATAGAGTTTCTGTGCCGTCAGTGTAGAAGACAAAGCAGGACAAGCCTTTAGTCTTCCCACTGACAGCACAAATTCTCCAGTGAGCTCTGGCTACCCTACTCACCGCTGGGAACACAACACGAAGTTATTATAGCCGCGGTATTCTGTAGGGCGGAGGTACTACCTCAGTCGGACTGTTCAATTGTCAAATGTCAAATCGCCGTGTCGCATCGCATACACACCATACTCATAGTTCATTACATAAGCCCATAACACAAGCCAGTTCACACTAGCCAAACATACACACACACTTGTAGGATATAGTAGACGTACAGTCAGCTTCAAATCGATCTAATCGAAAGAAAGTACTCAAAAATATTTTAATGCCTTCCACCTTACTGTTGATTGATTGTTCTGTTATTTGATAACTTTAGTATTTTTATATAGCATACATCAATTAGACTTCGCCTCACCTTATGTTAAGCTGAAGGCAATGTCTCAAAAAAGAGTTTAAAGAGATAGAGAGAAAGAGATTTTAATATATAAAATAAATAAAATAAAATAAAAAAGCCTTATATTTCTTGCAACAAGTTACAATAAGTAAATCAGTACTAATCCTATTCCTAACCTAGTTTGTATATATAAATGTAGGTTTAGTAAAGTTTTAATAGTGTAAAAGTTTAAAGAAAACTATGATGTTATACATCAATTTGGTCTGCAAGAACCCCTTTTCGGGTGAAGGCCTCCTCCAAAGAGTTCCACTTGTCCCTGTCTTGGGCGACGTGTAGCCACAGAGAGCCAGCCCTCTTTGTTATGTCATCGTCCCATTTCGTGAGCGGTCTACCTCTGCGGCGTTTGCCAATTGGGCCGGTCCATGACGTCACTCTCTTGGTCCATCTCTCGTCTTGTAGACGCGCCACATGTCCCGCCCATTTCCATTTTAGTCTGTGAGAGTGATATAGTGATATATATCATGTTACAATGGTGACACTCAGCTTGACGGCCTCTTCGTATGCTTTTTCACGCCCCGCTTAAAGGACCTCGAATTTTAGGAAGAAGGAAACACGCGATAAAGGAAATAATCTCCAAATCGCTTGGTTCACGATTGGATATTCTGCACCATTCTGGAGAATAATACAATTTAAATTAATAAAACAGTTTGATTTGCTCTTAACACCATTTGGTATTGAGATCATTTTCAGATGTTTTTTATTTTTTTATTAATATTCCCTCTAACCTCTCCAGCTAAGCTAAATTGCTTGTGTTAGGAGTGAGTTCACTTCGGTAGTGCAATGGCCAGGATTCGAAACTGGGACCTCTCGATCATAAGGCCAACTCCTTAATCTTATCCACTGAGCTACCGACGCTTTTAGTTAAGATCGTTCTGACGCTGACTGTACGACCAAGAACATTGGGGCGGGTATCACATCTTGGGAACTAACGAGGCAACTTCTTGGCCACACCGTGGCTTAACAAAGAAAAGTTCAGATGAAACGAAACTGTCAGCGGCAGGTTTCGGACGAGTTTCGGATACAATGTGCACGAATTGGGGTGACGATTGAACTACAAATATTTTTTTTTAATACTTTTTTTTTATACAACTTAGGTGGCAGACAAGCACAAGACCGACCTGATGGATAGTGGTTACCGTGACCTATAACCGTATGCAGCACCAGGGAATATGAAATATATCATTTTGCTATGAAATATATCATTTTTATGGTTAGTTCTCACTAACTTATGACTAATATAGCTTTAGAACAATTATGTATTATTAACTAATTTATTGATAATGTATTCATTTGTTGTACATGCAAATAAGAAATACGATTACTTACTGTGTTTCCAAAAAGATATAACCAGAGAGTATTTTAAAGTCTAGAGTCAAAAGATTCCTTCTAGCGTTTTTTTTTTTTTTTATACCACTTAGTTGGCAGACAAGCACACGGCCCACCTGATGGAAAGTGGTTACCGTGACCTATGGACGTCTGTAACACCAGAGGAGTCACAGTCGCGCTGCCAACCCTGTAAGTACAGAGTTTCTGTGCCGTCAGTAGAAGACAAAGCAGGACAAGCCAACACGAAGTTATTATAGCCGCGGTATTCTGTAGGGCGGAGGTACTACCCCAGTCGGACTACTCAATCGGGGGGAAATACCGCCGTGTCCTACCTCGCGTGTTCCGTCCTCGACCACATCACCACTTTAAGGCGTGTCTGATCCGAAGTTCACCTTGGTGGACTACGGGCACTATGGGTCTAAATAAATGGATGGTATGGATATAAATAAATACATTTTCTTTTTCCTTCACGCAGGCAGCATGAAGGTTCGTTATAGTACATGTGGTGAACCACGGGTCACAACAAGTGCCCGTAGTCCACCAAGGTGAACTTGTTAGGTGTACCACGGGTCGGGCGGGCTTTAAAGGCGTATCAATAATAAATAAAGTCAATTCATTCTATAAAAATATGATTTAAAGGTCCTCTATTTGTGTACCGCAATGAACGAAAAGACAGTGCACGATAGTTCGAAGTCTCGCGATTTGTTTAGAGTTTTTCCGAGGTGCAAGCCCGAAGTAAATTGTTTTCAAACTAATATAAATTCGTCTTCAATACCTTCTGTTTATCTGGGGAAATTATTTATTGTACGAATCGTACACGTTTTACTTTGCCAGTTTTTGTTTTATAGAATGGTTTTGTTTGTTGTTTTTATAACTTTGCTTTGGTTTTAGAGTTTGATTTGTTTACGTAAATGTGGCTATTGGTTCTTTTTTTTTTAAACTATAAACTGAATTTCAGAGATTTGATCGGTAATAATTTGATACTTAGTGGTTTTGTAAATTGGTTCCCAGCAAAGTAGAATTTGGACCACCCCATCTCTTCTCATGCGGTGTCGTACAAGGCGACTAAGGGCGAGTAGAGCTGTTTAACATCAGACAGATATATACAGCCCAGACTCAGCCTCAGATGCATGGCTTGAGTTAACAATAGTCCCCGAATGACGGCAGTAGTCTTACTACCTATTACGTAGGACCGAATTTAATAATTGGTGAAATGTGGGTTTCACCTCTGCGTAACCCTTTGGGGATAGTATCGTGATTATATGTAAATATGGCAACTTTACTCCGCGCACGGTCAAGCTGTGAAGTGATTCCCTGCTATCGTGTTTCTGAGCGATATGGGGTTATTCAAGAAGGGCATTAGAAGCTACCTGCAGGTTCGGCAGAGCGAGTGTGATTTTCCTGGTATTGCCCACATCCACGACAGATCCTGGTAACGACTTGTCTGCCACCCAAATGGTTTAACAAAGCATAAGTAAGTACCTATGCTATGCAGTCATCATATTAACGTGTAATTTTATGACATGTTTATGTTTATCCGTATTCTAGATTCCATAACACAAGTTAGTTAAGCTATACTTACCATGGGTCTAGATAGCGTTGTGTGAAATGTGGTAAAAAAAAATCTTCAGCGACTTAAATTTCGCGTTGAAGAATCAATAAATCTGTATAAATAATTATGTATTTCTGTATAGCCATTAAAACAAACGCTTTAAAAGCCATTAAACCTAATCTGAATGACTTTACAGTTACACTCAAGTTCTTATCGAGAAAATAGCAATAGAGTTTATAATTTTTTTTGTTGCTTTTACATAATTAATTTTAAAATTTCCATAAATTAATAATAAATACCTCTCTATACCTAATTAAGTACCATGGTAAGAACTAAATAAACTAAAAAATCTACTGCACGGCGCTCAAAGAAGAGGTACAGTTTTTATCCACATGAAAAACGTTACCCCAACTTTTTATTCAAAATCGAAAAGAGCATATGCGGGTGTTGCTTGTGTATTTTTTAGTCTTTTTCACGTTTACGCCGGACCACAACGTGTCCGCCGTTACTGGAGGTACCTCGAATGATTCTTTTGGACTCACGAGAATATACTCCTGCCAAAATTATAATTTTATTGTTCCTGTACTTTGAGTTTTGTGTTGATGAATCAGCAATCATCAATTATCAGGATACACAATCACGTCACAGTAACCATTTTTATATTTACAAATTTTAAAAAAAATATTTCGTCATTTTCGAATCTATAAATCATACATACATATCAGATCCATACATATATACATCATTAAAAGAGAATTAGTTGTGTCTGTATATTGGAGATATTAAAAATAAGCGATCCTAACACAAAAATCTTTTTGTCGGTTTGTTATCGATGTAACCAAAATACCATGGTTTTTGATGCAATTTTCTTCATAAGAAAGTTATTGGTCAGATGTAAAATAACCAAGCGGTTCAGAGACTCTTTTCTTTGCCGCACCACCAAGACCTGGAATTCATTACCAGCTCATGTGTTTCCTTCTTTCTACAGTCCTGAGTCCTTTAAGCGGGCGTGAAAAAACATCTAATGAGGCCACCAAGCTGAGTGCCACCATTGTAACATTACTTAATGTCTGTAATGATAACCCTCTTTTCTGAGACTTTGCCTTTAGCTTATGGTCAGGCGAGGTGAAGTCAAGTTGGCGTGCCCTAGATAAAAAAAAATCATAAGTGCAAACGAAGATATCACCAAAACTTGTGATAACCCACTACCACTCGCACGAACTGCAGCCATCAGCTACTGACATTATATAACCAATATAACAACCAAATGTCCAATGTGTAATTAAGATGATTATTAATTATGCTGCTATACAATTTTGGCTGCATACAGTCAACCAATCAAGTGCTTGTCTAGTCAATTATCGGTATTAAGCCATGATTAATGCAGGCTTAGATTACGAATTTGCTCACCAACTGGCCGAGAATAATAATCCTTTGTATTGAATAATGGATTATTGGTCAATTTATATGAAGATGCTATAGTTATAGCTGTTATGTTATTGATTTGTGATTATTATAATGGATAATTATTATTTTTATACCATTTAGATGGCAGACAAGCACACGGCCCACCTGATGGAAAGGGGTTACCGTGGCTTATGGACGTGTGTAATACCAGAGGAGTGACACTCGCGCTGCCGACACTGTAAGCACAGAGTTTTTGTACCGTCGGTTGTAGAAGACAAAGCAGGGCAAGCGTTTAGTCTTCCCACTGACAGCACAAACTATCCAGTGAGCTGTGGCTACTCTACTCACCGCCGGGGACATAACACTGAGTTATTATGGCCTTGGTTCAAATTTCATTCAACATAAACTCTCTGCTCCTACAGTGTCGGCAGCACGAGTGCGACTCTCGAGGTGTTGCTACGTCCATAGGCCACGGTAATAACTTTCCATCAGGTGGGCCGTGTGATTGTCTACCACCTGTGTGGTATAAAAAAGTAATAATCATCATCCTAGCACCAAATCCGTTGCATCCAAAGCTTTCTTTTAGGGGTTAGAATTTCGCTATCCAATTCCCAGACTACAGTCAAACGACTGTTGTTTGACTGTAGTCTAGTGGGTAAGGTGTTGGACTAAAAATCGAGTAATCACGAGTTCGATCTCCGGTCATAAACAAAGCCGAATACTACCACTAGTAAATTGGTTTAATTGTATGGGTAATCGTAAAATATACTAATGAGTTCGATCAGTATTTACTATATAGTAAATATCGCAGCAGAAATTAAACAAGAACGCTCGTAACCAAAATAACTGGTATTTCTTTTTATTCAGAAAATTGTAAATATAGTATTTCATCAGAACTCACGAGTGTACACAGTGTGAATACGTTTTTCGAAATCGAATAAAATGCCATTCCGAAAATGTAATATTAAAATCTGCATGTCAATGAAAATATGCACAAAAAATATCATCCACACAGAAATCCTATCATTTACAAGCTTAACGATAACGCACTGTGAAAGAGACTTTATATTTTTTGGACCAAAAAATCTGCATTTTTTTTGGCCGATGGTATCGCAGACCAAATACTGTCCAGCACTGTTTCATTTATTCTCCAATCATTGATTCCCTTTGTGTTACGAATTTTCAACGGACTTACCCTTTTACAGCTAGTATTTTAATATTTCGATGAACAAAAATTGAAATATGGCGACGGGACTGTGTGATTTAAAGAGAAATTTATTCAGAACGAGAGATTAGTTGTTGAATTTGAATATTTTATTTGCATTGTATTTTAGTAAAATAATGACTGGGGTTAATATAGGTGTATATGGAAGAAAAATCTTTAGGCCTCTTTAGCCTCATGAGCTTTAAGCCTTAGATAAGCTCACCTGCCTACTGGCACAAGCTGATTGACAAACGACGGTCTGTGCAGGCCCGAGAAGGTTTGAGAGATCTCATAAAAGTCAGAACAATCCATTAAAAGGAGGAAAATTTTAAAAAACAAAAATTTTATGGGTTTAAGGTAAGAACACAATATTATTTAACGATGACGCAGACAGAGCATGAGTCTCTCAATTAACACCTTTTCGTTTCAGGAATCACCAACAGCCCTCTCTGCAAAACCTGTATCAGAGAGAAAGAAACACCAGCACACATGGTATTACACTGTCCTGCTACCACCAAATACTGGGCTAAGTTCTTCAACAATACAGGAACGCTCCTTTTTTTAAAATGATATAGGAAAGTTCATGTAATTATACTTTTTTATTGTTTCTGTGTGTTTAGTTATTTTTTTATTTTATTTAAGTTCCTCGTAACACTTGCTATTTTTCGTATTGCAACAAAACAATTTTTCAGGTATCAAACTAAATGCTAATATATCCAAGATATTAAAATATAGTACGAAAGATTAAATGAAACACACTAAAGAAATGGGAAGGAATAACTAAGATGTAAATTAGAAACCCTACAATCGCTTCTAATAAACCCTGCCACTGACTTACGCTGATGAACGCTACCGCAAGCCATTACTGTACCTTGCAGTTGCAGTGAATGCAGACGAACCACAATTGCCGCTAACCGAGTATAGGTACCGACAGACACGGCCATATTGCCGTGCCGGATGAGCGGTCCGGTGACTCTGAAACCGGCGTGTGGAGTTTCGAGCCGGAACGTTCAGCGATCCATCGTGACTTGGTTAGCAGTTTCAGGACATATTTGGGCCAATAAATAATACTAGCTGAACCACCCCGACTTCGCCCTTTGCATGCTTTGGAGTCACGTCTCTCATGCCCCTTCACGCCCCTTTAAGCAGTCTATTGATTTCCAAAAATGTATGAGAAACTGCCAGATTTACATATATTTATGATTACTGCGTCACTCTTTGAGTATTATCCTTATGGTGAAAGAGAAAGAATACAAGTATTACCATCCCATCTCATCCAAAAGACTCCATAAACGTGAATTTATTTTCCAAAAACTCTAAGAAATCTTTTAACGTTTGAAGGAATACTTTACGGTCTCCATTTTTTTTAAATAAATTTGACACGTCAATGAGACTTGACGCCTTGCCTGATGGTAAGCTGAAGGCAAAGTTTCAGAAAAGAGGGTCACTACATATACACCATGTGGCAATAGTGACACTCAGCTTGACGGCCTCATCATATGCTATTCACACTCCGCTTAAAGGACCCGGGACTGTAGGTAGAAGGAAATACCATGTAATCACTATGAGTATCTGAATCCAACTTTTAAGATAGGATATGAACTAATAACCGAAGTAAGAGGCCACTAACGAAAAAATATACAGATGACATCATTGCGAGAGAAGGAAAACTCGATATAAAACCCTGTACCAACCTGTTTGTTAAGCGTGGAAACTGTTGGCCAGAGCCTTTCGATATTGGGAAAGGCCTATATCCAACAGGGGACTGCGATAGCCTAATTGATTTATCGATAGAGAAACAGCGTGATACCTATAAGCCTATAATCTTCTTTGATAAATAGATTTTTTCAATTCGATCCAATACTTCCTGAGATAAAAAAAAAACTCAGCTTTCTAATCTTCAGCTTTATAATATTACTTAGTATAGATTTTCACTAGTGAAATTAGAACTAAGTTAGTAAACAAAGTCCGCTCGAAATTAAGCTGTGCTTGACTTATTTATTAATAATCCGCTTAAAACTTATTTTTTGCGATTTTTAATCTATAAAATAGGTAACTGTATCCTACTTTACTAACTTTAAGTAAAAGAAAAAAGAAAATGTGGCCCTTGACGTCTGTTGGGGAAGGAGACGTACTAACTGTGAAGACTTTAATTTAAGAGAACAAGCGAATTACGTACAAAGACGTTCACACACACTATAGATTGAATCTGAAACAGTTCTTGATATTTCACTTTAATGCAAGTATCCTAGAACGACACTCAAGTACTGAATCTCGATTTATTTAAGATTTTTGACACAAAATATACATAACATAAGGACGTTGAACATTGGTACATTAGTACTGCTTATTTCTACAAAGAAATTTCTCCTATTAGACCGGCGAGAGGAGATCGTGAAGAATGTGTGTTTGATAACGGGACTGAAATATAAATCACGTGTTGGTTTCTATGGGTCGAGCGACTTTCGGGATCAGGATCACGGTTCCAGGTTCCTCTTTTAAAAATAATAATTTAATATCAATGCTTCAAAGTATGTATACTGAGGAGATAGTCAGAAGATACCTAGTGTTGCATACGTCCACAGGCCACTGTTATCTACATACACATACATACATACAAACAGTCCCGCCTTTTTCCCAGTGGGGTAGGCAGAGACTACTGTTTTCCACATGCCACGATCCTGGCTCTTTCGCTTCTTCTACTTTCATAATAGTTTTCATACATGCTCGCCGGTTTCGGGTACTCTTGACATGTCCTTTCTTCAGCATGTACAGCAACATCTATATATACGGCAACATTTTATACATAGAAACATCCAGACCGATCCAATACATTCATGTATACAAATATTTGCACTGAGCGAAAATTGAACCTGCACCCTTGCTTGGGAGTAAAACAATCTACCGCTTTCATTCTGTATGATATAATGTATAACTGTTTTGTGTCACAATGAAAGAAAATTTAAAAAAAACTTGTATGACACCCGCGAGGCGAGATGGAAATTTGTCTTAAGTTTAAGTTAATTTAACTACTGATGCCATAATTTTCAAGTCCGTACTACTTTTTATTTGAAAACTATATCCCTAGCTCGAAAAACTATCGTAAACGAGAGAACGAGGCCTCTTAGCCTTAGGAGGGACTTTGCCTCGCTGTGTGTGTTTATCTGCCTATACAATGGTTTGTGCTCAGATGAATTGTTTGATATGATGCCCACAGCTACATTCTATCAACGCACCTCACATAGGCGGAGAATTCATCCTCACACGTTGCAACCTGAGACGGTGCGCACTGTGCGTTATGAAAGAAACTTCATCCCACACACACTCAAGCTGTGGAATGACCTCCCTGCTGCAGATTTCCCAAGAACCTACAAGAGGTCCTTCAAGAGAGACATCAGAAGGTTTCTTCATGGTCGGCAGCGCGAGTGTAACTCCCCTGGTTGCATACGTCCATAAGCCACGGTAACCACTTCCCAATAGGTGGACCGTAGCTTGTCTGCCACCTAATTTGTATAAAAAAAAAAACCGGAGCTTTGCGATTGGTCGGCGTCACACACACAGGTTCACAATAGGCAGGCGGCCAATCGCAATGCTCCGATCTCTCGAAAAGTTTGCATTACGATTACGGTAGTTTTTCGTGCTACGGGCACTATATTCTATTTCGTCTACCGCTTCATTAAACAGAGAACCCAATTCCTAATGCATATAACCAACTCTTCCAATTTACTTCTGATTAAATTCGTTGCAGTTTCCAAAACAGTTCCACTTACCCTGGGATCTACGTATATCAAGCTCGGTGTTTCTGTGAGTCACGCCACTGGTTCTAGCGTACGGGGTCTAGTAGTATTAGTACTGAAAAAGTATGTTTGTTTGTATTTATTTATTTATTAAAAGACGCACCAACAGTATACATATAAATAGTTGACATCGTAGAATACAAAGTATAAGTTCTGATATGTACACCAATTAGAGGCATGTACAGTTCACACCATAAGATAGCGTACAGGTCCAGTGCTAGTTAAGAAATTAAGATTAAAAACTTACACAATGAAAATTCGCAAAGTCAGAGAAAAGCACCAAACGAGTCGTGGAAAATATCCAGCTGGTCGAGTTTACTGTTAAACGTATTGTACTCACGACACGCACGTGTCAGAGGTGAATGAAGTCCTATATTGGTTCTCACTAATGGTTGGCAGAAGGTTCTAATCAAAGGGTGACGCGGTGGATTTCGAGGCACGTTGTACAGAAGGCACACATTTTTTGAAGTGTGCCCTGTAAGTACAAAGGTGTAAGTAATATGTAGGTAGGTTATATACAGTTCGGTCCGCAGCCGCTAAGTAGCCGAGCACTCAGAGAGCGCTACACCATCCACCACTAAGCTCATTTCGCCCGCTTTGGTTTTATAAAACTGGGTAAATTCCAACACAAAATACATTAACATAAGATGAAATGTGATCTGGATGTGGTATCATCACTTTAATGATATTCATAATTTGAGATTAGTCTCTAATAACATAACATAACATAAACTCACGCCTATATTCCCGAAGGGGTAGGCAGAGGTGCTAGCACCCACTTTTCGCCAGTTTATGTTTAGGTCTCGATGTAATAGGTGGCGAGCCTATTGCTATTAACTGGGCACTTATAAACCTGCGATAAATACACACATAACTTCTAAAAGCATCGAAAAGTCATTGGTGTGTGCCATGGTGAAACCTGGGAAATGTCTAATACAATTAACTTTGTATAATACTAGCACCGCGCCGCGGTTTCACCCGCGTAAATCCTGATGCTATATTAATATCGGAATAAAAAGTAGCCTATGTTACTCACGAAGAATGTAGCTTTCTAATG
Organism: Eilema griseolum; assembly: GCA_963662185.1. NCBI lineage: Eukaryota > Metazoa > Arthropoda > Insecta > Lepidoptera > Erebidae > Eilema > Eilema griseolum. Next base: position 22,281,429 of record OY759248.1, on the reverse strand, counting down.
AAAAAAGAATTATTAAAATCGGTCCAGTATTTTTTGAGTTTATTCGTTACATACAAAAATACAAATCTTTCCTCTTTATAATATTATATAGTATAGATATTAATTAATTATTTTAGAAACAAAAAAAGATCGGGAAAATTTAAGATTATTTTCCCAAATAGTGGGAAAAAAGTTGAAGCTGGTATGCATAAATTTAAAACTACCCACATGTAAAATATTGTCAATTATTGTAACAATACAAACCTTTGAGTATGCCGTGAGGCGAAACCGGTTAGGTGAAAATAAAATATAGTGGAAAGTACAAAGTGTCTTATTCAACACTTTAATGATAAGTTGTCTAGTACAAGGTCGATTGTTGTAACTCCGTGAGTTTCGCAATCATCATCGCAGCGCGTATTCCGGCAGCTTCTAAAGCGTCCACAGTCAATTTTATGTTTTTTTTTATACCACTTAGTTGGCTGACAAGCACACGGCCCACCTGATGGAAAGTGGTTACCATGGCCTATAGACGTTTGTAACACCAGAGGAGTTACAGTCGCGCTACCAACCCTGTAAGTACAGAGTTTCTGTGCCGTCAGTAGAAGACAAAGCAGGACAAGCCTTTAGTCTTCCCACTGACAGCATAAATTCTCCAGTGAGCTCTGGCTACCCTACTCACCGCTGGGAACACAACACGAAGTTATTATAGCCGCGGTATTCTGTAGGGCGGAGGTACTTCCCCAGTCGGACTGCTTAATTGGGCGGAAATATCGCAGATTATTTATTATCCCTCGTAGGTGGTAGACAAGCACACCGCTCACCTGATTGAAACTGGTGGTGGACCTGTGCAAAACCAGGGTAGTCACACTCACGCTACCGACCCTGTAAGCACAAAGTATTTTTGTACCGTCAGCGCAGAAGACAAAGCAGGGCAAGTCTTTGATCTTCCCACTGACAGCACAAAAACTCTCCAATATGCTCCAAAAGCATGCAGATAAGTAAACAAACATGCCATTATTGTCACCTACGTATCCAGATGCTTGCCGAAACTGGTGGTCATACCAATAAAGGCGAACTCCTTTCTCTATATGTACGATATCACCTATCAGAAAAAAAAGGTAAAGAACTGTATGAAACACAGCATAATAACTGATTGGAGTGCAGCTCTTGGGTTTCATCAGTGATTTCAGAATTTTCACTCGTATCCTCTCAATTACGCTGACAATAACCATCACCACAGCGGAACTCATTCAAGAACTTTCTAAATTTGAGTTATAACTAAATTAACAAAATTGAAAAGCATATGATGAGGCCGTCAAGCTGAGTGTCACCATTGTCACATGGTATGTGTAAGTAATGGTGACCCTCTTCTCCGAGACTTTGCCTTCAACTTACCACCAGGCAAGACGAAGTCTAATTGACGTGTTCTATAAATAAATAAAAAATAACTTAACATTTTGAACTCACCACATCCACAATCATTATAATCATTTCTTTCATTCGTATATCCCTTCCCACCTCCCCAAGAGTCCGTTGGCTGAATGAAATTTCAGTAATTTGGTAAAGCGAATGCTAGGTACGGGTCCCGGGCGGGATTTTCTTACAATCCGCGCTTTGTTTTCAAGTCTATTTGAAGCGGAACGTCCAAAATTAACTGACCTCCCCAGCCCCCTCGCGCTAATATACCAATGACGAACGAAATGGAATTCTGTAGCAGTTTAGAGATCATTCTAATTGGTTATGACTGGTTTGAAGTATGCTGTCGACTTGTGTCGTATGGCACTTGCAATAAGGAGCATAATCGCTAGATAGAATTTTGTTTTTTCAAGTTGTTTTGTTTTGAATATTATCTGTTTGCGCAGATTAAGAATGTTTCATTCCGATGCTTATTTCATCGTTGTTATGATTTGGAGTTGCTAGGATATAAATGTTTGCATAATTCGCCTATTTAATGATTCATTGTGCTGCCTTTTTGGAACTCTTACACAACTGAATGTTTAAGAGTTTGAAAGCTCTTTGAAAATACATACACATCAAATACATTTCACGGGGAAATAGGATACTTCGGTATTTCCGTTCAATTGGGCAGTTTGACTGGGGAAGTACCTCCGCCCTACAGAATACCGCGGTCATATTAACCTCGTGTTGTGTTCCCGGCGGTGAGTAGGGTAGCCAGAGCTCACTGGAGAGTTTTTGTGCTGTCAGTGGGAAGACCAATACCTTGTCCTGCTTTCTCTTCTACACTAACGGCATAGAAACTCTCTGTGCTTACAGGGTTGGCAGCGCAAGTGTGACTACCTTGGTTTTGCACACGTCTATAGGCCACGGTAACCACTTTCCATCAGGTGGACCGTGTTGTTCTCTGCTATCTAAGTGGTATAAAAAACCTACATACATATAATCACGCCTTTATCCCCGGAGGGTTAGACAGAGGTGAATTAACACCCACATTTTACTAATCATTCAATTCGGTCCCACGTAATAGGGGATGAGCCTGTTGCCGTCTTTCGGGCATTATTGTTGACTCAAGCCATTCTTTAAAAATGAATCATATGCATTAAAATAAAACTTATACATCAATTTCGATGGCCTATGTGGCGTTGTGATACTTAGAACTATTTGATTTCTACGTAAGAGGTAGCAGGTTTGATTTCCTGTCGCGATAAAAATTGTATGCAAGGATATGTCAATTTGCTTACGTGACTTATCTAGTTGAACTATTATTGAATAGAAGTTTCTAGAACTGGGTAAATGGAGTTGTTCTAGTTAGTCTGGGTTGCTAGTTCATGGAATAACCTTGCTACCAATATAATATATTACCTACCGCAAAACGGGGATATTACTATTCATCACGATGTTTTGGCTGTACTTGGAACTTGTATTCTGATACCGTTCTTACAACGTACAGGTATATATTCCAGGAATAAAGCCTGTGTTTAATTTCAAATCATAATCTACCTCTGTACTACATTTTTCAAAGATTCGTACAATCACTTAAGCGTGATTTAATACATACATACATACATACATATAATCACGCCTGTATCCTCGGAGGGTTAGGTAGAGGTGAAATAACACCCACGTTTCACCAATCTTTGAAATCGGTCCCACATAATAGGGGGTAAGCCTATTGCCGTCTTCCGGGCACTATTGTTGACTCAAACCATGCTATGTTTGAATGCTAGTTATTGCTGCATGGTTCCCAGCTGAGTAGACCACCCTATCTCTGCCCATGCGGTGTCGTACAAGGCGACTAAGGGATAGGGATATTTAACATCAGACATATATATACAGTCCAGACTCAGCCTCGGAAGAGACCATGGTAGAGACCCTTAGGTCTACTTATGATCTAGAACACACGAAGTCTATCTACAAATGTCAATGAAACCTACATCTGCATCTACTGAACCTTGAGAGACGAAATATCAAGTTCGGTATTCCCCAAGGATACAACGTATCACTCACTTAATTTCCTACCAAAAAGTCGGTCCATCTTTGTCAGAAATACACAAATAATGAAACAACTGAATAAGTGAATGATGGCGTTTTTGTATGCTCGACGGAGGAGGGCGATCGCTCTTCAATTTTTTTTGTTTCATGCTTTATATAAAAATCTCGAGGGATGTCGAGATGTTTCGTGATATTTGTTTCGTAGAAAGAAAAGTGCTCGAGCTAAAATTTTACATTTCCTGTCACTGAAATAACATGATAATGGAAATAGAAATTAATGCTATCACAGATCCCCGTAAAGTAGAATTTGGACCACCCCTCTCATACGGTGTCGAACAAGGTGACTAAGGGATAGGGCTGTTTAACATCAGACAGATATATACAGCCCAGACTCAGCCTCAGATGCATGGCTAGAATCAACAATAGTACCCGATATACGGCAATAAGCGTGGGACCGAATAAAATTATTGGTGAAATGTGGGCGTTAATTCGCCTCTGCTTAATCCTCCGGGGATATTGCCTCACGTTTCGTATAGGTTACACTAGCCATGGTCACAAGCTGATTGGTATAATGGCGTTAATTCCCGTTAACATACCTAATTGTATTTCATGGGATGTGATAATTTAAGTTTGTGCTAAAATAACAGTTCAAGATTAAGTTTCAGGATTAGACAAGATCATTGTATAAGTATTAGGTTGGTTGGTGGTTACGGAGTAAGAATACAAGTATCATTACCCTATCTCTTCCGAAGGGATCGTAAGAGGCGACTAACGGAAACACACGTAGACGATATCACTGCAAGAGAAGGAAAACTTGAAATAAAACCCTGTACCAACCCGTCTGGCCAGCGTGGAAACAGTAGGCCAAAGCCTCCCAACATTGGGAGAGGCCTAATCCAGCAGTGGACTACGATTGGTTATTTGATTGATTGATAGGTTAATTAATTAATAGTTGTTCATTGACCAACGAATTAATATTTATATTAATTAATATAAAATCAAAATAATGGTCAATCTAGACACTCAAACCCGGTAATCGTCGGAAAATTTAGACCTTTCACTTTTTATAGGTTAGTTGTTTACAAATGTGGGTATTTGTAAAAAACTTACCTATAAAACGTGAAAGGTCTAAATAAGTAACCAAAACACATATTGAGAACAAACTTGTTCTTTTTCTACAGTAATTTTTATTAGACCTGACCTGGTTTTGTTTTGCGGCATCCTCAAAATTTTAAATAAAAGGTATAAATAAAAAATGAAAAAGTAACCAAGACTTCATTAAAATAAATTTGATTAATGACTTAAAAATGCATAGAGCACCAATTGCTGTGTTGGTTCCCAGTGGAGTAGAGTAGAGCCACCCTATATCTTCCCATGGGTGTCATAGATTGTGACTAAAGGATAGGGGTGTTCTTCATGCGACAGTAGGTTAGATGTCGGGCCGAAAATTATAGTTGACGAAATATAGTTGCAGAGTTTTTGTGCTGTCAGTGGGAAGAGCAAAGGCTTGTCCTGATTTTGTGTTCTGCACTAGAGGTACAAAATCTCTGTTCTTACAGAGTCGGAAGCACGGACGTGACTCCACTGGTGTTACACACGTTCATAGGTCATGGTAACCACTTTCCATCAGGTGGGCCGTGTACTTGTCTGCCACCTAAGTTATATAAAAAAAAATATGGGCGTTAATACACATCTGCCTAAACAATTTATTTTTATGTTCTTCAAGAATCTGCACATATTCTCTTTATGACGGTATTATATTTATGGGACTAAAAAAAGACACCTCTGCCTACTATTTCGCAGACTTAAAGACGTGAAAATATATACAAATATACCTAGTAAATAAAACATTTTATATACGAGTAGGTACTAGCATAAAAATAAGTGTTTAAAACAAAAACCCGACTACTGAAAAAATATTAAACAAGAAAATATCTAGGATGCCACTTAGTCTAACAAAATAATACATTGTAGGGAAAAGTGGCATTCGACCACGACTATCCTTGATATTTTCTTGTATAATACGTTTTCAGTAGTCGGGTTTTAGTTTTAAACTAATTTTGGGGTAAGAAATAGGTATAATTTACACATATTTGAAATGTGCACATTAAGTGAGAGTTAGTTGATACCAAACACGACATATTTATCTCAAATTTATTTTTTATTACAGCACTTTATGACCGCTAGATGGCGCCACATTAGATTCAGTGACACATTATATAGACTATAACGGACGTTATATAGCAGACGGCTAAGATGCTTCTAAAGATACCACATTCATCCCGTTCTAATTAGTGGTTGAGGAATTAGTGGTTGAACGTACATACATACATACATACATATCCTGTCAAAATCATAACCCTCCTGTTGCTTTCACGTAGTCAGTTCCAAATGTCCTTCAATCTCATAAATGTCCAACAAACCATGACTCTAAACGTGTACACGTGTATGCTTCATCACCTTGTACACACTACCGAGTGTCCTTACAACCCCACAGAGTATACAAGCCAGTGTGACGTCATATACACGTCATGCAGTTCTAAATTAACGTGGCACAGCAGCCTTGCATTAGAAAGTACAAGGTTAGCTCGTTGCCTGTATTAGCTACCGCCCACGCTATATGGCAAAGATTATATTTAATTTGAACAGATATGACAATCTTCTGATATAAATTATTTTTAGAGGCAATACAATTAAAAAACAGCAAGGCATTAAAGATGTGGAGAATTTTATAAATTGGGTACCTGTATGTATGAGTTTCAATTTCGCCAAGGTACAACGCACTTGCGTTTTCATGCCATACCATATAAATATGTGCAGGCGGCCAGTAGTAAGTGCGTTGTGGGTGTTATAATCTTGATAATAGACTTATAATAAAATTGTTAATTTACTGTCTACTAGAATCGGACGGTGATCGAAATTTCGTCAACCACAATATATACCAATCATTCAAATAATCAGGTTTGTTACACAAAGTATAGATATATCTATGTAACATCGAGAAATATGGTGGGCGCTCCTCAAATAATCTAATGCGAGCTACAATGGGCATAAGACGAAGATCCAAGAGAAAAGAACTGAATAATAATGAACAAATATATTGTACCTACTCACCTGTGTACCAATCAACAGTGAAAGCGACTTAAACGTGGGCAGTAAGTCCTTTACGCTCATTCCATTCGTGGAGTTTTGGTTTTGCAAGTGCATTTGAAACTCCTTCCGACTCGACTTTATAATAGAATAATACGTAGATATAAAATGTACTGTACCTATAAAATGGTGCGTGACGTCAGCGCTACCTAGTGGCCCCATCTGAAAACCAGCGCTGTGCATACTCAACGAAGGGTGTGCGCAGCATTCAATGCTGAGATGGGCCCTATTTGGGTTAAAAAAAAACCACTGAATTCTCATAATTTTGTAAGATAATGATTTCACTTTCTCAGACTCTTCGAAATAATACGAGTACTCATCGAAATCCTTGAATAAACCAAAAGACCTCATAAACAGTACTTACCAAAATAAATTTATAACTGGTCTGTATATAATCGACATTTACATAATCTATGATCCCTTACTGTGAAATGAGCGAGCAAATGCATCGAGTTGGATTACAGAACGTGGTAATACAGCAGCCTTGGGCCCTTTGCGGCGAGGCCAAGGACTGAGCAAGGATAACTGACTGGCTACAATATATTATGTGGCGTATATAGTACCTTTGCTGTTCATGTTGTGATTGCAAATATTCCGCTCATAATATATTTGTGTAGCATAATTTCATGTAGCCTATTATACTTTTGTAGCGTAAATTAAACAACCAGTTTGAAACTTTTTCTTTTTTTTAACTTAGAAAATTAATTTTGGTTTTGTGTTTATTGTACTATTTAAATCGATTAAGATTGGAAAAAGTTAAACGACTCAGACGGGACTAGAACCGACGACCAGTCCCTTACAAGGGGAAGGCTCTGAGCATTAAGCTACCGAGTCACATCTAGAGTGTTCAAAATATTACACGCAAATACACTAATTGTTTTAAAATTTCATAAAATTACCTTTTTTTTATACAACTTAGGTGGAAGACAAGCACACGGCCCACCTGATGGAAAGTGGTTACCATGACCTATGAACGTGTGTAACACCAGTGGAGTCACATCCGTGCTGCCGACCCTGTAAGAACAGAGATTTTGTGCCGTCAGTATACCTTCATGTCAGAGTCATGGTTTGTTACCTATTGATAAAATATATAATTTCATAAAATATCAGTATCAAAATAATCGGAATATTTACCATGTTGCTTGCCTTCGTCGATTATCGAACTATTCCACACAAAAAGAATTTTCCAATTCGAACCAGTAATTTCTGAGATTAACGTGTCCAAACCAACAAACTCTTCAGTTTTATAATGTTATTAGTATTAGTATAGATATATAAGGCGGAGAATCGGGGGCAATAAATAGCGCACATTGAGAGAGACCTATATCCAGCAATGGACTACGATAGGCTAATTGATTGATTGATACATATAATCACGGAGGGTTAGGCAGATTTGAATTAACACCCACATTTCAACAATCATGTATTCTGTCCCATGTAATGGAGGGTAAGCTTATTGACATATTCCGAACACTATTGTTGACTCGAGTCATGCATCTGAAACTGAGTCTGGGCTATCTATATCTGTCTGATGTTAAACAGCCCTATCTCTTAGTCACCTTGTACGACACCGCATGGGAAGATATGGGATGGTCCAAATTCTGCTTTGCTTGGAACCACTCTGCTATATAAAAACATATATTATAAAGCAAGCATAACAAAAAAAAGCATTATTAGGATACTCTCCAAAAAAGCTATAAACCCACTAAATCGATTTACCAATTTAATTAATCGACTATCATTATAACCGGTATTGATACGGCTTGCGCATTGCTATCGATACGGCTCCGGCTATAATATTGTGAGATATCGGTGTCATAGATCGTGGCTGTAATAGTAGGTTGGCATGTCAAACGGCCATGATGACAGGTGTACAGTAAACTGTTACGGTTTATGACCCCCGGCGAGCAATGGAGGCTTTAAGGTACTAGCATACTAATGTGTAACACTGTACCAGCCGGACTAACGGACATTCGGACAAAGCAGTCACCTCAAACTTTCAAGCTTGATTTATTTTTGTAAGTAGTAAATAAGTGTACAATTGTTTTAATGGTAAGTGGTTATCAGTGTTAAATACAATTGTAATATTCGAAGTACTCTTCTTGTTATATAAATCACACCAAAGTTTTGCTGTTTTATTATGATTGAAGAGTACATTACTGAGATTTGACTAATGCAGGAGTCCATTGACTTGTTTTATCTCAACTTTTGCAGGAACGATTGCCGACTGACCTACCGATCCCGAAAAGAAAGTCTGCACCAGAGCTTCATCCGCCGTACAGCAGGTATATGGGTTTACAGGTAACTTTGGTTTGGAAATCTTGATAGAGTTTCGGGTTTCGCCTCACCGGATCAACGATAAGGTGAGTATGCCGAACTCGTAACGATTAATAGCACACGATGTTGTGACCGCGGTATATGTATACCTTGCCAACGACTTATCCTTCTACAGTATCATAATTAAATTATTAATGTCAAAACTCAGAGATAGTGTGCAGGCACCTTTACAACACGTGCATACTTAAAATTCATTTCCTACTTTAAGTAAAGTTGAATTAGAATCATAATTTTAAACTGAAATGTATCTATCGCTCACGCTAATTATCCTACCAGGGTGAGCAGAGGCCGTCTATAAAATTTGAACTAACCAGGTCACTCAAAACTCTTTACGATCAACATATTTTGCACGAATAAGCTGAGTCAACTATAAAAGCGCCACCCATCCATTCTTCTTTTTACCATTTTCTTCCTAACACTCCCTTACTACAGTAGATGTGGCAAATATAAACTACATGGGTCACATCGTTGTCTAATGCGGCAACAGAGGTACGAAATTTTAATAGATCTACGAGGCGTAGCTTCTTAATCTGCTACGAGACGTAGCCACATAATATGCTACGAGGCGTAGCTACATAATCATTACTGTAACTTATTTAGGATTTTTTAAGGATATACGAGTATGTTTATATGAATTATGTTTTTTAAACTTTTATATAATACCCCATACAACTTCTTACAAATGTTATAAATGTGAAAGTTTGTGAATATGTTTGGATGTTTGTTATTTAATCATGTTATTTTTTCTCTATTCCATTTTTGTATATATTGTATAGTTAGCATAGTTTTATATTAATTTGTAAGTAATTGTATATTATAATAGAATATTTTATGTACCTAAATTTCTGATGGTAATAAATCATGCTTTAACGGCTGAACAGATCTATTTTGGAACACGTTTATTTATTCATAAAACATACATCTACCACCTTGACAAGGATACTCCCAAAACAGTAACGGACTTACACATATCAATTTAACAAATGTCTTATAAACTAATACATAAAAAATGAATGTAATACAATCTATAGATAAAATGAACTTATAACTAACTACAAATAAACGAATGTAATCAAACGTAAAAAATAAAAAAACTTATACATAACATGGGGGTATAAATTACAGTCTGGAATAACATCTAGACTACGGCTTTTTATCTTAAGAATATGTTCCCATAGGTAGTGAGAACGGGGGTAGCTAGTATTATTTTAAATCGATGTATGGAAAGTTCACACAATGCTCGTCTAACAAATAGCTTCTAGAATTTTCCATTTGTTATTATCACATTTGTCTCGCCGCCATTCCGTGGCACGACACGACTTTATGGACAAAATGGCGGCGGTCGCAACAGTAAATTTTCGACTTACTTTAAACCTGTCTAGGTACGAATAAATTTAGTTTTTTATTACTTTATTATGGAGTTGAATGTAAATGTGAAATAGAAGCGGTGGTTAGTTTTGTTGAAGTTATGTACTTTAACTATGAAGAAATGTATGAAACGTAATAATGTAAGAAAGATAAACCGAACTGATCATTGGGTGGGAAACCTAGTGACCATTTTTAGGAGATTGAGACATTTCGTGCTTTGGAGAGCAAGTTAAGCCATTGGTCCCACTTGCTATAAGGATATCTATTACACATATTAAGAACTAACTTATACTTTTCTAAAAGTTTTACAATTTGTAAACGTTTAAGGATGCCGTTAGGCGAAACTGATCAAGTCTAATAACTATTAAAAATAATGTGGAAAAGTACAAATGAGTTCTCAATATGTGTAACAACAAATTTTTTATGTATTTTTTTTATACCACTTAGTTGGCAGACAAGCACACGGCCCACCTGATGGAAAGTGGTTACCGTGACCTATGGACGTCTGTAACACCAGAGGAGTCACAGTCGCGCTGCCAACCCTGTAAGTACAGAGTTTCTATGCCCTCAGTAGAAGACAAAGCAGGACAAGCCTTTAGTCTTCCCACTGACAGCACAAATTCTCCAGTGAGCTCTGGCTACCCTACTCACCGCTGGGAACACAACACGAAGTTATTATAGCCGCGGTATTCTGTAGGGCGGAGGTACTACCTCAGTCGGACTGCTCAATCGGGCGGAAATACCGCCGTGTCCTACCTCCTTAACCACCAAGTGCCATCAATCGATAGTATATACCCGTAACAACTGGAATAGTATATCTATATAGTTACGGGTACTTGAAGCTATGAAAAGTCCTACATCTGACACTAGTGACTCGTGGAGATCCGATGACAGTCGCTTCATGAAAATATCGAAGTTCAGCCATGTCACAGTTAGATTAAAAAAAGTGATGCCTAGACGTCGAAGTGAAGGCCTCGAATGCAACTGGATCTAACCTAAGTATCATTATGAAGTCCTATTATTTCCTTATAAGCAGTATTAGTATTAATCCTATTATTTCATTTTTGGATATATTGTATAGTTAGCATAGTTTTGTACAAATTTTATAAGTAATTGCATATATTTTTCTGTATATATAATGTTCAATTATTTCTTATATTGTCTCTAAGCTTCAAAAAGTATAAAAAAAATAAAATATTCAATCCGGGCCTGAGCAGGTCGGATGGTAAGAGGCCGGACGGACTGACTTTGGTGCCCTGGAAGAACGGCAAATGTCTACTTTGGGACGTAACGTGTGTCAGCACGGTAGCCGCCAGCCACCTTAGTCGCACCATTCACTCCGCGTCGGCCGCTGCGGAAGACGCCGGCTCAAGGAAGAGGCTTAAGTACGCCGACTTGGAACCGCTGTACCAGTTCGTGCCAATAGCGGTGGAGACTCTGGGGAGTTGGGGCAAGGAAGCTAAAAGCCTTATTAAAGAAATCGGACAAAGGCTCATCGAGGCGACCGGTGACACTCGTTCCGGGTCGTTCCTGGTCCAAAGGCTGTCCATTGCCATCCAACGTGGCAACGCAGCAAATGTTATGGGCACTTTTGCACCGGGAGCGATCAGGGGCGGGTTATTTGATTAGTAGTTTTGACATATTGTAAATATTCAAAAACAATTTGATAAACTGATAATTTTCAAGCTCCTATATTACTAAACAACGGTTTTAAGTTTCAATAATTTCTAATAATAACTCAAAAAGACTGCCAATATTCATACAGGAAATCGCCTGTAAAAAACTGGTACGAATTGTGAAGAAACATTATTATGAAAACAAGAGATGTGTCCCTACGCATATCACCCCACCTGCCGTCTGCCAAAAATATTCACCTTTTGTTTTAGATGAAAATCGAAAAAGAATCTCGCCTTCATTAACGAAGGGTGTAAGTTACGCCGGGGACTCGTGAGGGGGCTATTCTCAAAGACACATCATTTTTGTTGTTTAGTCAGCAGTTCAAATGCAATATATTAAATTTACTAAATTGCTATAAATCAATATACTACTTGATAAACTTATTAATTTTACAATCATGTCAAGAAATAATATATAAATATTAAATACAATAAAACTAAAATAACTGTTATAGAACTTATAGCTAAGAACAATTAAAATGCGTCGTGGAATTCCTCCGCATCACATGCCTCTTGTGGTAGCGTTCCCAGAAGACTGGCAGCATTGCCACGTTGTATGGCAATGCTTATTCTCTGATCTAAGAAGAGGCCAGCCTTTTGGTCACGAGAAGCGTCGACCATACGCTTCGCAATCTCACGGAAGAGGTTGCGACCGCTCGGACCCCATGACCCCAAAGTCTCGACTCCAAGCGGCACAAATTCATAATCTCCGATGAGATTGGAGTATTTGCACCGCTTGAGAGCCTCTGCACGAACAGCAGCAGTACCAGCACAGCCAGCCATGCTATTTATATGGGTAGGAGCCATGGTATCAACGCATGTGGCGTCCCACACCTGAGTCCTACCCATCTTCCATGGCATTAACGACATGCCATCCGGTCTCTTGCCATCGTCACGCGTTTCAAGTCCAGCTGTCACGTCAAGTTCAAGTCACGGTTCAAGTACAGCTGGTACATCGACGGTGATAAGAGCACAGCGAATTATGTCGTTGAGACTGGCGTGCCGTGGAATTCGCCCAGCGCTCCTGCAGCACAACAGGCCATGGTGTCCGAATCTGTCAACAGCTTCTCCACAACGGCATTGATGCGGAGAAACACCCGGCGCACCTAAACGGAGACAAGTTGCGATGCGGAAGGTAGTGTCATCTAACATAGTCCCTTTTTTTATACAACTTAGGAGGCAGACAAGCACACGGCACACCTGATGGAAATTGGTTACCATGACCTATGAACGTGTGTAACACCAGTGGAGTCTCATCCGTGCTGCCGACCCTGTAAGAACAGAGATTTTGTGTCGTCAGTGTAGAGGACAAGCCTTTGGTCATCCCTACGTTAGACGACGGAAGAACTTGTAGCCAAAGATCCGATTCCCACACTCCAACCGCCAGTAAACGGGCACGCTCAGCAGCATTGGAACATGTATTTAGTATTTTTTTTCCAACTAAGCTGCAGAGCGGCTCGTCCCACTGACGCTGTGAGAAAAGGTGAGATCGGTGTTTCGACATCCAATTTTCCAAGCGTTCACTGCATCAGTCTTACACAATACTTCAGAATTAACTAGTGTTCTTGTGTGTACTGCCGTACTGTGGACTGAAGACAGGAACGCTGGTAAGCTGAAATCTGAAATTTTGCGAATACCGAGCCCACCCAAGCGAATCGGTAGAGTCGCTTGTAGTGAAGCTCGGTCAAACAAGGCCACATTTGAAATTTTGGTGAGGGTATTTTCTATAATTTTGTTCATTTTTTTCAAATTTGTTATACGTTTAAAAAATGGCGTTGATCGTAGGGCATGGGTGAAGTATGGAACGAATAGACAGTACCAAAAAATAGTGAAAGCCGAGTGTATATTAAATTGCTTGTGTTCTACATGAACGATGGCAAATCAATCAATTAGCCCTTCGTAGTTCACTGCTGGACATAGGCCTCTTCTAATCTTGTGAGGCTTTGGCCTACTGTTTCCACATCCAGGTGGGCTGGTACAGGGTTTTATTTCGAGTTTTCCTTCTCTCGTAGTGATATCGTCTGCGTATTTTTCCGTTAGTTGCTCCATACGACACCCTTCGGATCTGATGGGTGGTGATAGATACTTGTATTCTTTCTCCGTCACCACGCGGTTAACGATGATACATCAAATAGAACCAATATTATATATATTCTGCTTATCTCACTATAAATCTACCGTTTTAGCGATTTAGTCAACGCACGCAATGTATTTATCAAAATACTTTACAGGTACAATTGTTTACTACACATTCATGAACATAAGACAACATTCGATTCGTTAAGCCCGCAGTGACACTGCGATTGGCTAATTATTAGACTGGATGATTGACAAGCCTCTCCCTGGTGCCGGCCTGGGGGTGACAGGTGGAGCCGCCTGTCACCCTGGCAGAAGCAGGCCGCGGTGGTGCGCCTGGCGCGCCCCCCCGTTTCCGGGAACAAGTTGGGGACTCTGTAGTCCCCACACCCGAGAAGAGGGCCAGATCGTGAGAGATGGCCCTGGGTCGGCCGGGGTGTGAGGGATATGCCTGTCAACCTCACCTTCGGCAACCAAAACGACCCACAGGCGGCGTGCGTTTTAGTCGATTTGAGTCCGACATAACCTCTTCCACCGGCTCCGGTGAGGAGGTATCCGTGGGGATTTTGCGCACGTAAAAAAAAAGAGCCTCTCCCTAGTTTGGCAATTAACAACATTTGTAATATATATTACCATACCATACATAACCGCGGTAGCCTAGTGGTATGGGTAATGGACTGCTTAGACGAGGTCTCGGGTTCGATCCCAGGTTTTACCATGGCACACACCAATGACTTTTTGATGCTTTTCGAAGTTATGTGTGTGTGTATAGCAGGTTTGTAAGTGCCATTGGGACCTAAACATAAACTGGAGAAATATAGGTGCTAGTACCTCTGCCTACCCCTTCGGGGATATAGGCGTGAGTTTATGTTATGTTATAATATAATTAAAGTACTGTTCCAGACTATAATATATCTCTAAGCTGTACTTACAAACATCCATCTAATGTCACGCATCTACAAGCAAATGGAGTACATTCAAATAAATGAAACACTAGGCACCTAGACAATATAGAATAAGCATATTATTACTTTTATGGCAATCGTACATATATGCCAATCACATGCATTGATTTTTTTTTTTTTTATACCACTTGGTTGGCAGACAAGCACACGGCCCACCTGATGGAAAGCAGTTACCGTGGCCTATGGACGTGTGCTACGCCAAGGGAGTCACACTCGCGCTGCCAACCCTGTAAGCAAGAGTTTCTGTGCCGTCACTGTTAAAGATAAAGCAGGACAAGCTTTTGGTCTTCCCACTGACAGCATAAAATCTCTCCAGTGAGCTCTAGCTACCGTACTCACCGCTAACACAACACGAGGTTATTATAGCCACGGTATTCTGTAGGGCGGGGGTACTTCCCCAGTCGGACTGATCAATTGGACGGAAATACCGCCGTGTCCAACATTATCCTATTCTATTCTACTAAAAAATGTCTTACAGATAATAACTTTAAAACTATCGCGTTCCATGATATTCAATAATGTTAACGAGAATTGAACGTCAGACAAACCAAAGGTATGTATGTATGTACCTGTGGTTTGCCTGACGTTTGATTCCCGTTGACGTTTAATACCATGTCTTACAGATGCCAAAATATTTTTTCTCTTCCAAAATGTGTGTACATCAGAATAGGCACCAGCAAAGCATTTTTAATTTGTACTTGAAGTTAAAACCGGAGGGCACATGAGATGGTTTCGCGAGTGAACAGAAAAAAAAACATTTTGTTTTGACACAACGAGGGGGAAGCTGATTGAAATGCTAAAAATATTTCGTGTACTGTTTCGCTACTGTTTGTGAATTAAGGTGTAATGTGTACATAATGTGAAAATGTTTAATGTACCGTTGATTTGAAAAAGGTTTTGTTGTGTATTTTTTGGCGTACGCTTCTCTGACTTCACAGAGCTTTAATGGAATCAACATTTATTTCACAATGGAAGATGTCGCGGTGTTTCGGAGATTTGTTTAATATGTTTGAAGAAGGTACCTTTGTTTAAACTTCATTATAATACAGAGACAGTAATAATGTTTAATATACCGTATGGTATTCAAAGTATTCAGGTATTGCCGTGCCTCTCAGAGTACATTAAGCCGTCAGTCAATAATTTTCAAAGGTTGCATTACATACATATAATTACGCCTTTATCCCCGGAGAATTAGGTAGATGTGAATTAACACGCGACATTTCATCAATAATTGTATTCGGTCCCACGAAATAGGGAGTGAACCTATTGCCGTATTTCAGGCACTATTGTTGACTAGAATCATGCATCTGAGGCTGATTCTGAGCTGCAGCCCTATCCCTTAGTCACTTTGTACGACACCGCATGGGAAGAGATGGGGTGGACCAAATTCTACTCTGCCGGGAACCACACGCCTATATTTAATAATGTTATAATATTACTTGACATAAAAAAGTGATAATTTTAATCGATTAAGATACCATACAACGTGGCAATGCTGCCAGTCTTCTGGGAACGCTACCACAAAAGGCATGCAATGCGGAGGAATTCCACGACGCATTTTAATTGTTCTTAGCTATAAGTTGTATAATAGTTATTTTAGTTTTATTGTATTTAATATTTATAAATTATTTCTTGACATGATTGTAAAATTAATAAAAATTAAGATTATATAAGAGAATTAATTGAATCGGTTCAGGCGGAATTTTAACCCGCGATATTTCACACTCTGACCACTAAGCCACAGAACCTTCGCCCGATACCATCTTATTTCTTCTTTACATATTTTGAATTGCTAGCATATACTAAATGCTTTAAAATTTCATTCAAATGTCAACTTTGTTATTCATATGTGCTTTTTATGTTCCTAGACTGTATAATCGAAATTGTTTCTTAAATTTGAACGAACGAACATCGAGCAGTCTACAAAGCTAGTTGGTGCCCTAAAAAGTCCGATAACTGGTCTAACTGCAGAAATTAAATTACGGCAATGGATTGTGTAGGTCAGATGAGAGTCCACATTCTATTTCAATAAAATATGATAAATGTGAACACGTGAGCGGTCTGAACTTTGACTTAACATGGTTTTAATTGAATTGGTATGAATATGGGATGATTTCTATATGAGCGTTGGGACCGCGGGTGTACCGATCAGAATTCTGCTGTTCTTTTACAGAAAAATAGTAGCTTTAGAGTACCTTAGTCCTTTGACGACCTCTGTGGCGTAGCGGTAGAGCATTCGACTGCTATGCAGGGGGCGCGGGTTCGATTCCCGCTCAGTGCAAATATTTGTATGCATGAATATGTATATTTGCATTGGTCTGGGTGTTTCTATGTATAATATGTATATATTTACAAAAAAAAAAAGAATCTAAGTATGTTTATCCGCATTCTAGATTCCATAACACAAGCTAGTTAAGCTATGCTTACCATGGGTGGTTGCGCCGAAGTGGAAACTGTATTTTTGACACGGAAACCCACTCCTTTTATACCCGTCTCCTCTCCCGCACTAATCATAGATATGGCTTCCGTCCGCCATTTGTGAAATATAGACACTCAGTGCCGCTTTGAACTAGCCAGCGTAAAGGCGATCGCGCGCGCGCGTCTCTCAGAAATGAATAATATTTGTTGTATTTTAACCGCTTCATAGACCTTTACCGATCGGATGGTGCCTCTCGTGTGTTCCTCAAGGGATCTAGTGACGCTGACGGCAGCTCCTGAGCAAGGAAGAGAAGATCCGTGTACCGGCTGCGATGAAAAACACGTGGGTCGTGAAGGTTAGTGCATCCTCTCCTAATTTCTCGGGCTGCATTCACTGCCTGGATCGAATCCGCGGCAGCCCGGCCACCTGTCTTGTTTTGTGTGTAAAGTGTCAATAGAACAGTTATCTGCTTCCCCGCAATACAGTCCACTCGCACACGTTGGCCCAAGCGCCACCATTTTTGGTCCGGATCGAGCCGGATTCTTAGCCGTAGTTCGTATTTTGTTATTATTCTAATGGGAATGAGCGCACCGCACCTAAGTGCCTGGTTATTTTAGTAGAAAACCCCGCATCCAGACACTTAGGCTTAGAATTTGTTGTCCGTTCGCCGCTGGCTCGCATTGTACCTACCTAATACATAAATAGGTTAGGTATCATATCAACACTTAATCGTAGTTCACAATTTTCGCATCGCACCTAAGTGCCTGGTTATTTTAGTAGAAAACCCCGCATCCAGACATTTAGGCTTAGATCTTAGGTATACTCAGACACCCTAGTGCATAGGCACAGTGTAATACCTAACGCATTTGGCTTTGTTTTGTTTTTTTCAATTACGTTGTTCTCGGCTCACGTCGTATTTGCCTAGTACCTGCGTGGGTAGACACGTGGCTGTGCCTACCTCGCTCGCATCTCATCCCAATTCATACGAAAGTATTTTAATTTGAATAGATATTACGCAATACTTAATCTCGGAAATAATAGTTGAATCTAGACAGCGACCATCGCGCAGGTGCGACCTTGTTGCTATGCGCGTTTGTTCAAGCGTGCATTCACAGTTGTAAGCACCTACCTACCTATCTGCCGAGTGTCGCTCGCGCCGCCTCGCTGCTCTGTGCCGCTAAGATTAAGTCATTTCATATTTGTTGTTTACCTCACTTTAGTTCGAGATTTAATTGTAAACATGTCCCCAAAGGTTGATAGGACCGGTAAGGTTCAATTGAAACTTTTAAACGCTAAAAAAGAAATGATTTACTCTCGCGTACAATCGATTTATGATAATGCACTTAAAACCTCTGATTTGGTCATCAGAGATTCGTTCTTGTGTTCTATAGAAAACTTAGATAGTCTACGCGCGGATTTCGAAACCTTAGTACATGACATCAACGTTTTAGAGTTGAATTTGAATCCCGATTACTCAGTGAGTTATCAGGCCTTGTCGTCGTTTGACGATTTGTATTGTCGTATCAAACGCGTCGCTAGGAGTTTGGAGAAACCGGCTGACCTACCCAACCCCACTCGCGACCGACCTAAGTTGCCACCAATTCAAATACCCGAATTTGATGGTAACATTCGCAATTGGTGTCTATTTATAGATAGTTTTGAGAATACAATAGATAAGAACGATTCGTTGACAGATCACGAAAAATTGCATTATCTCGTTGAAAAATTGACTGGTAAAGCTATAACCGTTTGCGCTGGAATTACGTTTAGTGCCGAGAATTATAATTTAATTTTAAATACTTTGAAAGCTAGGTATGAGGATAAAAGATCGGTAGCTAACGCCTATTTAGATCAGATGTTTGATTTGAAATCTATTACGGCATGTAACGATCAAAACTTAGAGAAATTTCTAGATACTTTCGCGTCAGCTGTTCGCGCCGTAAAGAACCTAAAGGTCGATGACCTCTGCGACTTCGTATTTTTGTATATGGGTTTAAGGAAATTAGATTCCGAAACCATTCGTTTGTTTGAGTCGGATCATCGCGGCAATAGGATTCCTAAGTTCGAAGACTTAGAAAGTTTTGTTCGCGAGCATATAAAGGTATTGCAACGCTCTTCATCGAAACATGAAGGCGCGAAGACAGTTGTTGATTCTGCACGCAAAGTAGATGCGTCATCGAAGTCACTGAGGTCAACTCATACTTATGTTAGTACCGCACCAGCACGTGTACAGTCACCTGTTTGCTCTTTGTGTAGCACTCATCATTCGCAACTGTACAGGTGTCCTGGTTTTCTAAAATTGTCGCCTAGTGATCGTTATAAATTTGTTCGCGCTAATAATTTTTGTTTTAATTGTCTCGGTACTAAACACCGCGTTGTTTTATGTAATAGTAGAAATAGTTGTCGCAAATGTCAAGCGAGACACCACACTTTGCTTCATTTTGAGAATAGTAATGCCGCATCCAATGTGAGCACGGTTGGCTCGTCGAGCGGTGACACACGGCAGCCTGCGCCGCAGCCGCAGCCCGCGCTCGCGCGCGCTCCAGCCCGCCCGGTGACCGCCGCGGATGACGTCACCTTGTGTTCGTTCTCCGATAGTGCTGCACTCACTACTGTGTGTCTTGCGACCGCTCGCGTTGTTATTGTTGATGCATTAGGTAAGCCGCGCATTGTTCGAGCGCTGTTAGATGGCGCTTCGCAAAGTAATTTTATTACTCAAGATTGTTGTCGGCGTCTTGGTTTCAATGTTGATAAGCGTTCAACCCGCTCAGTGGTGAAGGGTTTTGGAAGCTTACAGTCAGCTGTTCGTGGCACCGTTAAAACAAGGTTTAGATCTCGTTTTAATAATAATATTTGGTTTGACATGGATTCGCTCGTTATAGATAGAATAGCTGAACAGTTGCCTACCGTCCCGGTTGACACGTCTTTATTAACGAAATTTAAAGATTTGCCTTTAGCAGATGAGACTTACGCTGTTCCTGGAGTCGTCGATATATTGATCGGCGCTTCGATTCTCCCGCACCTCCAGCTATCACGTAAGGTTCAAGGGGGACCGACGTACCCCGCTCCGCACGCCCTGGAAACAGTTCTGGGTTTTGTTATAATTGGTTCCGCACCCGCTTCTATAGATAGTTTTAGTCACTCGACTGCTTCGTTCTGTTGCACCGTCGAGCCGCCACTGGAGTCTACCATCCGCAAGTTTTCACTCGGTGGCTCCCGTGTATCCGCTGAAAAACGCTTTCTTTGTTTGGAACGAAAGATGCAGGCGTCCCCAAAGTCGAAGCGGGCCTATGATGAGGTTGTTAACGAATATTTAGATAAAGGTTACATCTCACCTGCGCCTGCGGACACTGGCGGGACCCAGCCTTCGTACATTATCCCGCACCGCGGAGTTATTAGAGAAGATAAGCTTACTACTAAAACTCCGCGTAGTTTTGGATGGCAGTGCTAAGACTAGCACTTCCGTGTCGCTTAATGACATTTTGTATTGTGGTCGGAATCTTTAAGGTAATTTATTTGACATAATTGTAAATTTTCGCATTAATATTAGTAGAATTTTAGCTTTAGGACTCAACAGTCGCTTTGTGTTGGGCCCACTCTTCGCCCCATCGTTTGGGACACATTCGTCGCTAATAGAGTGGCAAAATTCAATCTGAATTGGCGCCACATAATCTCTTTCACGTTGCTGGCACCGACAACCCAGCCGATTGTCTCTCTCGTGGATTGCTTCCTTCGCGAATTTTGGATCACCCGTTGTGGTTTGGTGGACCGTCCTGGATTCATGCCGCGTTAGATGGGTGGCCAGTTAGTCAATTCAATCCCACTACGGTTTCCGAACCACCCGAGGAGAAGAAGCACTCGCTTGTTGTATCGGTCCCACGTGAAGAGACCCTTATTTTGTTGTTGGCTAATCGCGTCTCGTCTTGGTCGAGACTGTTGCGTTGTGTTGTTTGTTCGCCTCTGCCCGCTGCCTAGCCAGCAGTAGGCACGAGCTCCAATCTAGGTTTATATTTTAGTTGTTATTTCCCAAACCTAGATTTAGATTAGACTTTAGATTTGTTTCGCATTTGTCGTTTCGAAGGTAACCCTTCAAGCCGGGGGGAATGGTTGCGCCGAAGTGGAAACTGTATTTTTGACACGGAAACCCACTCCTTTTATACCCGTCTCCTCTCCCGCACTAATCATAGATATGGCTTCCGTCCGCCATTTGTGAAATATAGACACTCAGTGCCGCTTTGAACTAGCCAGCGTAAAGGCGATCGCGCGCGCGCGTCTCTCAGAAATGAATAATATTTGTTGTATTTTAACCGCTTCATAGACCTTTACCGATCGGATGGTGCCTCTCGTGTGTTCCTCAAGGGATCTAGTGACGCTGACGGCAGCTCCTGAGCAAGGAAGAGAAGATCCGTGTACCGGCTGCGATGAAAAACACGTGGGTCGTGAAGGTTAGTGCATCCTCTCCTAATTTCTCGGGCTGCATTCACTGCCTGGATCGAATCCGCGGCAGCCCGGCCACCTGTCTTGTTTTGTGTGTAAAGTGTCAATAGAACAGTTATCTGCTTCCCCGCAATACAGTCCACTCGCACACGTTGGCCCAAGCGCCACCAATGGGTCTAGATAGCGTTGTGTAGAATGTCGTGGAATATTTATTATTTATTTGTTTATTTAGTGAATATTTAATAGAATTCAGTCTATTTGTTTTTTTATATAACTTTAATCTAAAAAAAATATACTGGATTTCATTGAAAATACGCTGAGGTACACAGCATATTTCTTTTTTGTGCTTTAATCTGCGATTAGTCTTATTTTTTTTTTCAACTATAAATAAATTAATCAATAGCTAAATTAGCGACTACAACGGAAATAATTGGAACACCCAGGGTCTAAACGTTTGGCCCGGGGATGTTCCTATTTTGATACATATTTTTTACAAAAAGAAACTGAATTCTATTAAAGGTACACTGAGGTACACTAAAGGTACTATCATTCTATAAAAAATCAGCAGAATTCTGATAATTTTGTAATCATACTATATTTCTATCATACTCTAGCTGTCGCTAAGACTCACCAAACTTGTAAATATATCATTTTGACATTTGATGACCTCTGTTGCGTAACAGTAGTACGTGACGTTCGACTGCTACGCAGAGGGCGTGGTGTATATTCCCGTTTAATGCAAATATTTGTATGCATGAATATGTATATTTGTATTCGTCTGGGTGTTTCTATGTATAAATAGAAGTTTAAACATGTTTATCCGCAGTCTAGATCTCATAACACAAGCTGGTTAAACTATGCTAGCTGCCCGCGTACGAAGGCAACTCGGGCGTCGGAGGTCGATGAACGACCTCCGCCCCCCATGAGCGCCGGCCTGGGGGTGACAGGTGAAGCCGCCTGTCACCCGAAGCAGGCCGCGGCGGTGGCGCGCGTGGCGCGCCTCCCCGTTTCCGGGGATGAGTTGGGGACTCTGTAGTCCCCACACCCGAGAAGAGGGCCAGATCGTGAGAGATGGCCCTGGGTCGGCCGGGGTGCGAGGGATATGCCTGTCAACCTCACCTTCGGCAACCAAAACGACCCACAGGCGGCGTGCGTTTTAGTCGGTTCGTGTCCGACATAACCTCCTCCACCGGCTCCGGTGGGGAGGTATCCGTGGGGATTTTGCGCACGTAAAAAAAAAAAAAAAAAAGCTGGTTAAACTATGCTTACTATGGGTCTAGATAGCGTTATGTCGAATGTTCTAGAACATTTTTTATTTATTTACTATTTATCCGCGTGGTCAGAGTAGAATTTGGCCCACCCCATCACTTCCCATGCGGTGTCGTACAAGATGACTAAGGGATAGAGCTGTTTAACACCAGACAGATATATACAGCCGAGACTCAGCTTTAGATGCATTGCTCGAGTCAACAATAGTGCTCGGAAGACTGCAATAGGTTCACACCCTATTACGTGGGACTGACTGAATTCAATGATTGGTGAAATGTGGGTGTTAATTCACCTCTACCTAACCCTCCGGGGATAAAGGCGTGATTATAAGTATATACTATTTCTCTTTTACGGGACAAGTAAGTATGTACTTGTCCTTTCTTGGCTATAGCATTTGAACCAGGCGTCTCTCATGATCTGTAAATCTGTATTGGTCTCAAGTATTAGATAAACCTATGCAATGAGACTTTCATAGATTGGAAATTACTTTTCGTTCGCAAATTACAAGTTAGCACCATAAAATCTAAAGGTATTCTAATAACAGATTCACAGCCAGCGAGATCAATTGAAGATAGCAGAGAAACTTACCATTCGTCTCACGTTCTCTAAGACTAGCTTTTCAAAAAGAATTAAAACTATCGCTTGGCCTGGCATGGCTTATCGCTGTAGC
Source organism: Eilema griseolum (assembly GCA_963662185.1). NCBI lineage: Eukaryota > Metazoa > Arthropoda > Insecta > Lepidoptera > Erebidae > Eilema > Eilema griseolum. Next base: position 22,257,633 of record OY759248.1, on the reverse strand, counting down.
AGGCGGCAATTAAGCAGATTGCGTTTGTATGGATTCCACATAAATCAGGGATCCGCTGCGTTCCACGCCGGGCTGCGAATTCCCTGCGGGTGTGCCTCTCAGAACAGCGACTAGTGGTTTATTTATTTTTTATATTTGGTTATATATTTGGATATATATTTGGTTGGCAGACAAGCACACAGCCCACCTGATGGAAAGTGGTTTCCGTATACGATGGACGTGTGCAACACCAAGGGAGTCACAATCGCAATGCCAACCCTGTAAGCACAAGAGTTTCTGTGCCATCAGTGTAAAAGACAAACAAGGACAAGTTTTTGGTCTTCCCACTGACAGTACAAAAACTCTCCAGTGAGCTCTGCTACCCTACTCACCGCCGGGAACACAACACGAGAATATTATGGCCGCGGTATTCTGTAGGGTGGAGGTACTTCACCAGACGGACTGCTCAATTAGACTGAAACACCGTCGTGTCCTACCTCTCTTATTAGCAGTGACATGAAATATTTCGTAGGAACCGATAGATTCATTACCAGCTCACTTGTTTCCTTCTTCCTACAGAGCCGGTTCCTTTAAGCGGGGCGTAACAAATCATATGAAGAGGCCGTCAAGCTGAATGTCACCATCGTCACATGGTATATGTAAGTAATGGTGACCCTCTTTTCTGAGACTTCAGCTTACCATCAGGCAAGGCGAAGTCTAATTGACGTGTCTTATATAAAACAGCCGTTGGATCCAACGTGTCCTAGAGCGGAGACCATTACTGTAAGCAATGTGCTGAGTGAGAGGAACTCCCACACCCAGGGCCGCCACAAGGACCCACCTCGGCGCTTCCCACGCCAGGCATTCAGTCAGCGTGTCTATCAGTTATCAACTCCTGAAGCACCTGTACCCAATGATCACCTGCATCAGCCGGTACGACAAGTCCGTGTCACCTTTCTAGCCAGTCGTCCATAATGTGTTTTACCGTCGCAATCACTGCTGGCCAAGTCATAGTTTCCACTCCTCCACCACGTTCTGATGGAACTGGGACGTCATAACCTCGATTACTGGAAGCTCGGCTTCATGTCTTCGCCGCCTTTCGGTACCGTAATCGAAAGGGCTCTCACCGCCAGGTCCTATGGAGTACTGAAACTCGTCAGCTCTTCGCCTCAAAGTCGGTCATGGTGATGAGCAACAGGGGTAACCCCTGATGACCTTGATCCGCTTCGGTTCTGGCAACTGTCGCCCGGTACTGGCCTATTGAGTACCATCTATGACACCCAAGAGAAGAAAGTGTAATCGAGTTAGAGCAGGTGCGGGAGCTGAAGAGCACCTACCTATAGTACCTTTAGTATAAGTAGGTGCTCTATGTGGATGCTCTATGAGGAGGTAGGACACGGCGGTATATCTGCCCAATTGAGCAGTCCGACTGGGGAAGTACCTCCGCCCTACAGAATACCGCGGTTATAATAACTTCGTGTTGTGTTCCCGGCGGTGAGAAGGGTAGCCAGAGTTCACTGGAGAGTTTTTGTGCTGTCAGTGGGATGACCAAAGACTTGTCCTCTGCACTGACGGCACAAAATCTCTGTTCTTACGGGGTCGGCAGCACGGATGTGACTCCACTGGTGCTACACACGTTCATAGGTCATGGTAACCACTTTCCATCAGGTTGGCCGTGTGCTCGTCTGCCAACTAAGTTGATTAAAAAAAATACCCTTATCTACATAGAGCCTCTATAAAAAATTTTGCAGGTGGTATTTTTGAATACTAATTATTTTTACAACATTGTCCATGAAGAGCACCTACGAGTCAGTGACCTAGTTCTGGTATAGATGGGCCGTTACCTAGCATGTTTATTACAAACATAAGGTACTCGCAGTTTTTGTGGCCACACACAATACTTAGCAATATGTCTTCGTGTGATTTAGTTTAACGTAATTAACGCTTACCAATGTAGACATTTCGGGGCTCCACGGGGACATGCCCACTCGTATTTAATGCGCAATAACATTTGCCTGGAAGCCCTACAATCATATTAATGAAATGTTTTGTATGGCTTATTGCTTAGGATGAGCAGCTTGGTTTTTCGAAGAAGATATTAAACTTATATTAATACCTCCTCTATCTTTTTCGTGCGGAAATCCCCGTGGGTTATAACCCCTTTTACCATTGGGGGTGGTTATGATGGACTAGTACTGACTAAAACCGCACGTCTAGGGTCTTCAGATCTTGGTGTGTAATGTGGTCCATAACGCATTTCCTGTGCATGGCGCCTGAAAGAGACTACTATTTATGATAGACCCTTGTACATTTCACTGTAGATCAATAAAAAAAAATACCTACCTATCTATCTATCCAAAGGCGATAAATTCACCCATTGCATTAATATCTATCAGTGGCGAGGGGTATCTATAACCCGATACATGCCGGCTTGCTCTATAAAAACCTATATGTAATTCATTATCTGAATTCAGAACACCCAGAATTAAATAGAAAATCTATATGGCTGTTCTATAGCAAGTAAGACTACTTTTCTACTGGCTTCCTGTGGAAAATTTCACTCAATATCTATAATACTTGGAAGGCGGAACTCAAAGAGGTAGGACACGACGGTATTCCCGTCCGAATTGAGAAGTCCGACTGGGGAAGTACCTCCACCCTACAGAATACCACGACTATAATAACCTCGTGTTGTGTTCTCGGTGGTGAGTAGGGTAGCCAGAGCTCACTGGAGAGTTTTTGTGCTGTCAGTGGGAAGACCAAAGGATTGTCCTGCTTTTTGTTCTGCACTGAGGGCACAAAAAATCTCTGTTCTTACAGGGTCGGCAGTACGGATGTTACTCCACTGGTGTTACACACGTTCATAGGTCACGGTAACCACTTTCCACCAGGTGGGCCGTGTGCTTGTCTGCCACCTAAGTTGTATAAAAAAAAGCCCAGCCTAACAACAATTTCACATAATCAATTCATGATGCATAATGACAAACATTATCGATACACAACGCACTCCTAACGATGAACGTTCTCGATACAATCAATACAAAACAATAAGACCCTAACGACATCTAATTTCCCTAAATCGTTCTCAAAGATTCCCTTCCCCAAATATAGAACAGTATAAATATATCAATCGAATACAATTGGCCTTGGTTGCGTTGAGAAAATGTATTCTGCTTGCATACATACTATATAGCAACTGAAGCAGTGATTTGGAATTCGTATCAAAATTTATATGTGAAAATAAATAGAACTGAAATGGGTTTGTTTTTGTAATGATAAGTGGTACATTTGCAGCTTTGTAATGTTTAGTACAATGCTTACTTTTGCACAACGCTATTCAAAATCTAGAATTAAATCTAGAATTTTCGTATACTAGGTGCCTGCGTGGCGATTATCGCGCTCAGAAGTAACTTTATGGTGACCTTTTTAATTCTATTTTTAGCCATATATTGTGTTGACATTGATATTTTTAATACCAGTGTTTCTAAATTTCACAAAATATCATGTATTCAATTTTTTGGAGATGCTGCAGTGTAAATACGGAGGTATTCAGTTACACGGGAACTTAATTTTCCATGTTGTTGTGTCTTTATTTATTTCGTATTATTACATTCATACATATAATCACGAATTCATCCCTGGAGGGTTAGGCAGAGGTGAATTAACACCCACATTTTACTAATCATTGAATTTGGTCTCGACTCGAACCATGCATCTGAGGCTGATGCTGGGCTGTATATAGCTGTCTGATGTTAAACAGCCCTATACCGTAGTCACCATGTACGACACCGCATGGAAAGAGATGTATTTTTAATGTATTTTTAGCTAAAATATGTTCTTATTTTCTGTTGCTGTTTACTAATATATACTACTCATTATCTTGTTCATATGTGAAAACTTTTAAGTATCCTTCTCATACTGTTTACTTTTGTATATAAGTATATGTACTTAAATTTAGCTGTAAGTTTGCCGTAAAAATAAAATAAAATATCTTCGGTTTTATGTTACGGTTTTTAAGTCTAAGACCTTTCTAATAAAAGGAACCTATTCAAAATCGGTTCATAAGTCAATGCGTCCATTACTAACAAATAGATTTATTAAACTACTTAGGTGGCAAACAAGCACAAGTGTTTACTGTGGCCTATGGACGTGTGCAACTCAAGAGACGTTAAAATCATGCTGCCGAGCATGAAAAAATATTCTATTGTCCTTCTTGAAGAACCCCATATTGTGGACGTTTTACCGTTTTACATTTTTTACTCACTTTAATATACTAATGTATTTACCTACTATTCTTATATGTTATTGTATTATTATCACTTATACATTGTCATTCGCTATTTATCGTATAATATATATATGGCTCCTGGACACCTTCATTTACACGTACACAGATTCACACATAACTTTGGCGGTTTGGCGTCCGTGTGTCACTGCCCAATCGGGCTCCGGTTGAAAACCAGCGCTAGGTTTCTACCTGGCATATGCTGAACTGGACACCCATTTGGTGCATTTGTGTGTCGCACTGATTGCACGTTTGTTGCGTTTGGAGTTTGAAAGCATGTTTATTATTATTAATGTGTGAACATGCTTCCAGTACTTTAAATGGTATTATAATGTTATTGTGTAATTTCCTTTATGTGTGACCACTTAGCACTAAATAAATGTTTGTTTCTTTCTTTCTTTCTCTCTTTAGACGCTTTGGAAAATCACAACAGGTAGTTCATTCCACAGCTTGAGCGTGCGTGGGATGTAGTAAACAGAATTCCAAATAAAACTAACTTCAGAAGCTTAATTAAATAATATCAGCATTGTCGGCCACTATTCGTTGGACTTCACCCCAGCTTAACATCAGGCAGGGTGCAGCGAATTTCACCACCTAAGTATATCAACTCACATTAACTCACATCTCCTATGTACAGACACAGCAGACTTTATTTACTAATATTTCCTCTAACCCATCCCATGCATACATTGGCAGAGCAGGCAGAGAAAGACACCCACAATTCACCAATCATTGAATTCGGTCCCACGTAATAGGGGGTGAGCCTATTACCGTCTTCCGGACACGATTGTTGACTCAAACGATGCATCTCAGGCTGAGTCTGGGCAGTAGATATCTGTCTGATGTTAAACAGCCCTATCCCTTAGATGCCTTGTACGAGATGGGTTGATCCAAATTCTACTCTGCCGGGAACCACGCGGGAACCCCTCCTGTTAAGCTAAATTGCTTGTGTTAGGACAACCCGGGACCTTTCGATGGTAAGGCTGATTCTTTAACCACTACCCTTATAATATTTTTGATAATAACTCTAACAATCTTCAATATATCATTCCCAATATCATAATACCTACAGATTTATTACAACCCTACGTATTTTATATAAAGAACTTATTTCACGCACCAAAATTCGTACAAAAGATAAGTAAAAGTAACCGGTTCATAAGTAATCCGGTATTATCTAAATACTTCACGTTACAATACTAATATGGCAAGTATCGAAAAAAGAGTTGTAGCGATGATTCAGAGCCGCTTAAAATATTACTCGGGCCTCTATAAAGATGGCGGTATGAGGCATAAGCGATGGCGATTGTTCCTGTTATTGCAAATTTAGCTCACTTACTTTGATAATACTTAAGGATAGCCCAATAAGCGATCAAGAACGCATGGGTTCAAAGTCCTGGTATTTTGGACCTGCGCTGCACATTTACATTTTACTTAGTAATAATTTTACAGTACTTTTTTTTACCACTTAGGTGGCAAACAAGCACACGGCCCACCTGATGGAAAGTGGTCACCGTGGCCTGTGGACGCGTGCAAAACCAAGAGAGTCACACTCACGCTGACAAACCTGCAAACATTGAGAGTTTCTTTGCCGTCAGTGTAAAAGACAAAGCAGGACAAGCTTTATACACCTGGGCTGCATTAACTACTGAAGACTATCACTAATTAATTGAAATAGCTAAATTATCACAAAATACGTACTTACTCTCACATTTTAATTGCTGTCACTTTCACCATTATCTCAGCGATGTTTGAGGTTGCATCCAAAGCTTTCACCTTGAACCTCTTACCTCTTTCCTCCTTTTGGTTTACTTAAACAGCTTTTATGGGAGCGACTGCCATCGTACTAGCTACTTAGAGAGCAAAATCTGTGTCAAAGCTGTGTTCAGTACTAGTTGAAACATCAGCCAACCGGCTGGCCCCAAATTTCTTAGTGAATAATGGATTCATTATAATTGGTGACAGAGAAGGAATACAATTATCACCACCCCATCTATCAACTATCGGATGAATGGGTGTCGTAAAAGGTGACTAACAGAAAAATACGCAGACGATATCACTGCGCGAGAAGGAAACAGTTAGTAGTCCAAAGCCTCTTGAAATTGGGAGAAGCCTAAGTCCAGCAGTGGACTGCGATGGGCTATCTGATTGATTGATATTACTTGAAAATAGCATTTAAATCTACCTTAAACAATAAATTAGTACGAGATTAATGATTACATAACAAAATTCCCGCTTATTCTCCCAACTTAGGCCACACCAAAGGGTTTCGCAGTATGTGTGACATTCCCGGGGGAAATCTTTTCGACGCCGACAGGGGTGAAGTCGGTATTAACTCCCGTTTCATTCGTCAACTCAGGCCCTAACCCCGACATGCATTTTACATAGTATGCTATTTGAAAACTTGCCTTTTGGTGACCCTAATGCATTCGTTATAAGATGCTATTATTGTTTATACCTGTAATATCGTTAAGCTATAAAATAGCAATAAAATTTGAGTGAATTGGTACTTTGGGTCGCAGAAACGGTTTGGTGTGCTTAACACTTATTTTATACATATTTAGGACACGTCAGTTAGACTTCACCTCGCCTGATGGTAAGTTGAAAGCAAAGTCTCAGAAAAGAGGGTCACCACTACAGACATATACTATGTTACAATGGTGACACCCAGCTTGCAGGCTCATCACATGCTTTTCACACCCAGCTTAAAGATTATTTAAAGTTAAAGATTATTTTCATACATTGATTTTTTTTATAGAACTTGGGTGGCAGACAATCAGCTCACCTCATGGATTGCGGTTACAGAGACCTACGGTGTACAACTTCAGAGAAGTCACTCTCGTAAGAATAGTGAGTTTCTGTGCCATCAGTGTAGAAGACAAAGCAGGACAAGCCTTTGGTCTACCCACTGACAGCACAAAAACTATCCAGTGAGCTCTGGCTACCCTATTCACCACAGGGAACATAACACGAGGTTATTATGGCAACGGTATTCTGTAGAGTGGAGGTACTTCTCCAATCAAACTACTCAATTAATACCTCCTGACTTGATGTCTAGAAGATGACGATGACGTGATGACAACAAGCTTTTTCTGAGAATATTTTAGCAACTGAACATATTATGGATAGTTGAAGTCTCAGAGCTAGGATAGATAGGTAGACCCTGAGTCTTGATAATTTTATTTATTTACCAGTAGGTACAGTCTTATGGCTGTCCTAGACGTGCCAAGATTTAATAAACAAAACAGTGATATTCTAGGCGTGCAGATAGAAATGAAAGCTTGAAAAAGAGTTAATTTATAATTCAAAATATAACAGATATGTATTTAAAGGTGAAAAAGTGGTGAGTTCAATAGTTTTTCTCCTCTCAATATCACTCCTCTCCTCACATAAATTCTACGCTAATATCCATCGCAACAAAAGAAATTTTCACTTCAAAACTGTAGATTACAGATGACTAAAAAAACTATCAGCATATACCCGCTTTAAAAAAAGGATATAACTGCAATTTCAAAAGTATTTTTCTTAAAACTTGAACGACATACTCAACCTCGCTTGCTTATCTGCCAGCATAGCACTAACAAGAAAAGACAACCTGAAAACGCTGAATAAAACCCCACAAGTCCAACTGGAATCAACTCACGTACACTCATCAGCGCCCGACGAAAAACGAGCAATAGATCAACACTCATTTCCCGTATACAGCAAAGAGATTTCAACTTACGATAACAAGCACTCTGTATACTGAGCACCCGAAGTTTGTATAGCACCTCGTATAAGCATGTTTGTGTAGAAAGCACCCTGTATGTACCCGAAATTTCTATAGAGAGCGACTTGTGTGATGTAAGGGAGTCACTAGAGTGGTGTATTTGAATTCTTAATATGAAATGAGGTTCACATGTCGCATAATATCTCTTTCACTTGCTATATAATGTTTTTGGTCTGTTTTTTCTCTTACCTGATTTGCTTATAAAACTAGGTGAGAATAACGGTAGTTATTCAGAAAAGATTTTGCTTAAGCGATTTTTATTTTGAGAAGAGTGTTTAGTGCTAAGGATTCAAATGTGTACATAATTTAGTTCCGAGTTGTTCACTAGATGCCGTTGTACAATTTGTCGGATTTGTAGATGGCGGTATCGAAAGTCTCCGGAACCATGTTATAAACTTGAGTGAATAAAGTTGTTTTTGTCCTCGCGAATGTGTGTTGATTATTTAAAACCCATTCAGAAACGATTTTTGGGACTACGGTCCTTGGACTCTCTTGAGTGTCTTGAGTTCACTCTTGAGTGAAGATTGAAATAAAACCACTTTTTTAACGAAAACGTCAGGTTAAACGTAAATAATACTCAATAAATTGCTATAGATAGATTTTTATTCTATTCTAGAATCCTTTAAAAAGTGGTTTAATATCAAACAATAAAGATGATAAATCCTCCAAAGTAATAATCGAACACTCTACCGGTAATACATAAATAACGCGCCTAAATATCTTTTTTAAATGTTAAGCAAATTGAGTATTTGACAACTATTACAAAAAATATAAAATGTATTGGATATGGTAGCTTATACGTAAATAATAAGTATACAAAATATTTTTCACAAAAAGATGAACAAATATATTATAATTATAAAATAAAATTGAAACTTTTATCCGTGTTTCACATGAGGTAAACCGTAGAAAATTAGTTTACGGTTCGCGTGACGTAACTATAAGAATTTTCCTTAGCGTAACAGAAACTTTAGTTGTTTAGTCTCTTCGTAGATATTATTTAATGACGTCACACGCAGAATGTTATGTGAACGACTGTATTTCGCACACTTTTTAAGCTAACAAAGTGAAAACGCCTATTTTTCTAATTAATAAGGTTTTTCGGGAAAATTATGAATTGTAACAGGTATTAAATAAATTTATACAGTTTTTTAAGATACGTTTCCGAAATTGCAATACTAAATAATTGATGATCAAGTTCATAAAACCATTGGTATTGTAACGATATGTGTGATGTGTGAGGGGCATAATTTCCATTTGGGCAAGCCACACATGATATTAAGTAGTTGAGAGAATACAGAATATTGTTAACTGGATAACCAAAGGCTCCGAATTCACTCACGAATAATCCCAAGCGTCTACAATATGGGGTTCTTCAAGAGGGACATCGGAAGGTTTCTTCATGGTCGGCCGCGCGAGTGTGACACCCCTGGTGTTGCATACGTCTATAAGCCACGGTAACCGCTTCCCATCAGGTGGGCCGTGTGCTTGTCTGCCAACTAAGTGGTATAAAAAAAAAGAGCGATTGCAGAATGCAGAAGGTCGGGTGCTGTGGCTGTCTGTGTTTGTCTATTTCCAGCAGTGGACTGCAACAAGCTGTATTTAGTTGAATGACCCTACCCCATTGGGAAAGAAGCATGACTGTATTGATAGACGCGATGGTTAATCCGTTTGCTTTCTAAACATGGGTCCCAATGAATGATGGGTTCCAACAAAAAAGTATATGCATTAAAAATCTACCCACAACCCTTTCAACTATCTGTCTGCCCCTCTTTTATCTACTCTATGACATAAACAAACTCCACACTGACTTATTCTAAAACTTGTCATGGTGTATTTTTTAGCCATTAGACGAGCACGTCTTGTTAGTACGAGAGTGAAATAAAACATCGCGTCTCCGGGGGTCGACGCACAAATAAACAGACGTGACACTCTTTTGATCTCGCGCCGTCGAGTAATGAGTTCGTTGACTATGGTGCCCTCAGTGTGTGCACTCCGATAATACACTCAATGTAGAAAGTACTGGATTTATTTATTGGTGTTGGATTTTGAGGAAATGGTGGGACAGCATAGCAAGAGCTTTAGAATTGAGGTATTTTATACCAATTAGGTGGCAGACAAGTACATGGCCCACCTGATGGAAAGTGGTTACCGTGGCCTATGGCCGTGTGCAAAACCAAGGGAGCACACTCGCGCTACCAACCCTGTAAGCACAGAGTTTCTGTGCCGTCAGTGTAAAAGACATAGCAGGACAAGCTTTTGGTCATCCCACTGACAGCACAAAAACTCTCTAGTGAGTTCTATTATAATTTTTTCAGTCAAGCACACGGCCCACCTGATGAGGAGTGGTGACGGTAACCTATGAACGAGCGCAACAACATTTGTGAGCTTATAATTAAAATCACCTAAATTGAAAACCCTTTTTTCTTCTCCTCAAGTAGACTACTAATATAATACTCAAATTCAACACAACATAGATACCTAGCACAATATATCTATAATCATTACGTAGTTATCACCAAAAAGGGAAGTTTATTATAGATTAGAATAATTGTACGAACTGAGCTCAAATTCTGTAGTTTTCTATTAAAATAAACCCGCGAATCTTCGAGTCTACTACATGCTTATATCTAACATACTACTGTCACACCACAGGGGATTTTTATACCACTTAGGTGGCAGACAAGCACACGCCCCTTTTGATGGAAAGTGGTTACCGTGGCCGATGGACGTGTGCAATCCCAGGGGGGTCACACTCGCGCTGTCGACCCTGTAAGAACGTCCTAATTCCCTTCTTGAAGAACCCCATATTGTAGTTGCTTGGGAAAACAGGGAGTTCATTTCACAGCTTAAGCGTGCGGGGGATGAAGTTCCCATCACACCTAACTGTGCGTATTGTTTTAAGACGCCATGTGTGGAGTTGAATTCCTCACCTATGGTGAAAGGTGTGGAAAATAAGATCCGAAAAAAGTACGCATATTATTTTCATTCCAGCCTACAATTACGTTTTCTCTCTGAAGTACAAACATCTATTTGCCTCCCGAGTCAGAGCAACACATTATGTTGCACTAAATTTGTAAAGCCCCAACACTAAAAACGGCACAATTCGAACACAACTACTTCCGCATTCTTGAACTCACATCCCGTACATACTCCAAAAGGAACTTCAAATAAAAAGTCTCGGCCTCATGCAACAGTTAGCGCAGCGAGGCGCACAGAAGGACTCGAGTGGCCTGCCCCGAGGCAAGAGGCAGGCCTCGAGGCTCAAAGACCCTACACACAAGAGCCTTTGCCACGTAAAAAGACAGCTGGACTTACCTTCTGTTGGACGTAATTGCTGTTTAAATGTGGAATGTAAGATATTTTTTGAATTAGGAATTGCGGTTTGTTTTTTTTCGTCTGACATCTTTGTGAGAACTTTATACAAACTTTATTTGGACAAAGTTTTTATTTCGTTTTAAAACTGACTGGAAAATGTAAGTTTTGTTTTTTTATTATCATTTTAAGTACTAACTGTGCGTAGTGCAGTGTGCGTAGTGTAGAGTAGTGCGATTGGTGACCTGTAATTCGGGTTTTTATTACCTACCACAGGCACCAGCGATCCACATCCCAATGTGCATACAGTAATCCTTTTGTGTCATCTTTTGCATTTATTGGTTTGTGGTGAGAAATAGACAATTTTTATTTTATTTAATTTTAAGTATAATATACTTTATTTAATTGTTACTTATGCTTGTATATCTTTTAAAAAGTAGGCAGAAATGAATTTATACGTATATTTCACCAAATATGTTTCTGTTTCTAGTTCTAAGCCAGTCCACAACTGACGAGGGGGTTAGATCAGACACGATGTGACTAAAAAACCGCACATGCTGGGGTGTAAGGTTTACTTTCAGTTCAAGGATTGTTTGATTGCAGCGACTTCTGAGGGTTACTACATCTACTACATCAGTCCAGCTTAATTTTTAGACAGTCAAACCACCTCACTGCAGCAAACCTCCTTTTCGTTCGTCTATTAATGGTACAGTCGTTGTAAACTATAGTTACCTGAAGACATTAATCACTTTCATTCCTCGCTACGTAACTTTTCCACGTGGCTGTACTGTACTTAACTAGCTGCAACGAAATTATTTCACGTCACAAAGAAACCGCGCGAAATATAGCTGCAAAACATACCATCCGGTTCATAAGTTAACGAAAACAGCCGAAACACGACCTTAATCGAATTTCGTGTACACGTAAATTAAGGCGGCGCATTCACTGTACGACAATCTTGGTTATATTATGATATATAATTATATATTATACATGCGACAGGGTAGTTGTATTAGTGAAGTGATAATTGTGTGACAGGTACAAGCCTATTTGTAATTTTTTCACGCATATTTCTTTGCTAAGCTATAATGTTATAACAGCAAAACCTAATAATACTGAAGCAGTCTTAAAAATCAAACGAGGGACTCCTTACACAGGAGTCATAATGATGACATGTCATGGTCCTATTAATAGAATAATCTTTAGTTATTTGATGGTAATATTATTTCAATGAATATAAAATATACCAATTTAATTAATGGGGTGTTAGAGATCCATGGGTGAATAGAAATAAAATGACCGTTATATTTTTTTAATAATCTCTTTTGCTAAAGTTTAAGTATCTCCACCACCAAGACCTGGAATTCACGTGCTTCCTTCTTCCTACAGTCCCGGGTCCTTTAAGCGGGGCTTGAAAAAGCATCTGATGAGGCCGCCAAGCTGAGTGCCACCATTGTCTATAGAGACCCTCTTTCCTGGGACTTTGTCTTTAGCTTACCATCAGGCGAGGTGAGGTCAAGTTGGCGTGTACTAGATTTAAAAAAGAAAAAAATATTATTACATCAAACTAATCCATAGTTTCACATGAAAGAAAATAACTACAGAATTTGTTTGGTTGGCGGTTTGGTGGTTTTACCCGGTACACGTCATCTGTCCTCAAAAAGATATGCCCAGTCACGTTAATAATAAAGTCTGTACGGACAAAAAGTGTTATATTTGAAGAATTCTTCTACACCTTAAATGAGCCGAAATTATATGGGTGTAACAGTAACAATTAATCAGTTATATACTATTGAATTAAATTTTAAAGCATGTAGTATGCTAACTATTCAATCCGATTAAGATAGATTTTTTTTGTTTTTTTTATCATATCAGACGGGATTCGAACCCACGATCACTGCTGTTATATTAAAATTTCTATACAAAATTATAATATGACAATTGTATAGAAGGGTCGGTAGCTTAGTGGTTAATAAGTCGGTTTTACGATCGAGAGGTCCCGGGTTCAAACCCTGGCCATTACACTACCGGCATGAACCCACTCCTAACACAAACAATTTAGCTTACCTGGAGCGGTAAGAGGGAATATTAGTAACTAGCTGACCCATCCCAGTTTCGCCCGGGGTGTATTTTGAAGCTTCCTTTTGAGCCCGTATGTTTTAGTCTTCAAAATATGTATGAAAAATTGCCGGCTTTGTTAACATTTATTATCAATGCTCCGCTCCCTCAAGTAGTAGCGTGATGATATATAGCCTAAAACCTTCCTCGATAAATGGACTACCCAACTCGGACCAGTAGTTCCAGAGATTAGCGCGTTCAAACAAGCAAACAAACAAACAAACTCTACAGCTTTATAATATTAGTATAGATTACGATTCTGATATTCTTTAAAAAAAAATACTCCGCATATTTTTTTTATTAGTAAGGGCCCTATCTATACGATAAAACTCATCAGCTTTCTATCAATCGCGTCGTCCACAGACCGCCTTAAATGCATACGTATACAGAGTGATTAATCGAGCAGACGGAGTATCTACGGCGTGTTTCGTTCCATCCTCAACAATGATGGATGAGCAGTGCAGTCCGTTCCTCACACGCGCTTATTTGTCAGTGTGTTGCTAACTTGCTGATGGGCTGCGGACTTGACTTGTACACTCAGCGTCAGATCGATCTTGACGAAAAAATACTAGTTTTTTTTTACCGAATTACTAATATTCCCTCTAACCCCTCCAGCTAAGCTAAATTGCTTGTTAGGAGTGGTTTCACGTCGGAAGTGTAATGGTCAGGATTCGAATCCGAGACCTTTCGATCGTAAGGCCGACTTCTTTACCACTAAGTTTTTTCATGCAAAAACAGCTGAACTGATCTGAATGCCGCGGTAGCCTAGTGGTATGGGTAATGGACTGCTGAGACGAGGTCTCGGGTTCGATTCCAGGTTTTACCATGGCACACACCAATGACTTTTCGATGCTTTTCGAAGTTATGTGTGTATTTATCGCAGGTTTATAAGTGCCCGGTTAATGGCAATTGGCTCGCCACCTATTACATTGGGTAAACATAAACTGGCGAAATGTGGGTGTTAGTACCTCTGCCTACCCCTTCGAGGTTATAGGCGTGAGCTTATGCTATGCTATGATCTGAATGAAATTTGACGCAGATGTAGTTTATAAATTGGTATAAGTTATCATATTTGAATCCTAATCCTAATGAAATGAATGATATCGCAGTAATAGTTTTTTGTGGGCCACAGGAATAGAATCAATATTTGACACAATAACGTTGCAGGTAACAGGTAGTGCTTGATAAGGTCCGAATAAAAAAATTAAGAATTGAGAAGCCTTTTTTCTATTGCCTTGTAAAATGAATAAAATTTTTAGGCGAGAAAAGAACAAAATTTGGGGCAAATCCATACCTTTTTTAAAGAATATTAGAACCAAAATTACTAATACTCCCTCTAACCCCTCCAGCTAAGCTAAATTATTTGTGTGAGGAGTGAGTTCACGACCGTAATGTAATGCCCAGGATTCAAACTCGAGACCTTTCGATCGTACGGCCCACTTCTTCACCACTAAGCAACTGAATTAATGCCTTAATTTTCCCCTTTCCTATTGACAAATTATTCTTACATTTGGTATACACGTTTAGTTCGGACAATAATACAATTAAAATCAATAAAACAGTTTGATTTATTCTTACATACATATATATAATCACACCTTTATCCATGCAAGGTTAGGCAGAGGTGAATTAACACCCACATTTCACCAATAAATGTATTTGATCCCGCGTAATAGGGGGTGAGCCTATTGACGTATTCCAGGCACTATTGTTGACTCGAGCCATGTATAGGAGTCTGAGTCTGGGCTGTATATATCTGTCTGATGTTAAACAGCCCTATTCCTTAGGCGCCTTGTACGACACCGCATGGGAAGAGATTTTGTGACCGTAATTCTACTCTGCCGGGAACCACGCGGCTGTCGATTTGTTCTTAAAACATTATTATTAAGATCGTTTTGAGTCTTCGTACTTTAAACCGATGTGATGCTGACTGTACGTTCATTTCATATTTTCTATCGCTAATGGCATCAACATAAAATATTTATAGGGTGTTTGAAAGTGGTTGTTCATTTTTTTTTAATTATGTTGTCTGACAACCTCGTTGGTGGGACTGTCAAAGGTTTGACTAATGCCATTAAAGCCGCTAATGCTAGGTATGTAATGATGAACTGTTTTGAAGGTCAAATGAAGCCTAAACTTCGGGATGCCTCAAAGTCAGAGGTGCTGGTTTCGAACCCTTTTAGCGCAAATATCTTATTACATACATTCATATAATCACGCCTTTATACCCGAAGGGTTAAGCAGAGGTGAATTAACACCAACATTTCAACAATTATTGAGTTCGGTCCCACGTGTGTATTTGGGGATCTATGAAGACTTTTTATTTCTTTCCATAATACACAACAGAATAAAAATAATTTAGAAATTAAAGACAATTTTAACTTAACTAATAGTTAATAAAGTAGATGAGTAAATTGATAATGGAAATGCGTGGTCAACCTTAGTCTCTGGCTTGCTCGCACAATATAAATAGTAAATAAAACCGAATTGTAAAAAAAAGTAAAACTGGTTCTACTAATATAGTTCTCTTAGTTTTTGCTGGAATCTTCTCAGTAGCACTAACGTAACGAACCACCAAAAGAATCATTTTCCAATAGTTAATTTACATTAAATATTTAATATTTGGTGGCGCGATTCTCATGCCACCTGAGCTAGTGGACTGTATTTTGCGGGGGGTGAAGTTAACATGTTTCATATGACACTTTACACAACAAACAAGATAGGTGATCGGGTTGCCGCGGAGGTGGTTTAGGCGCTGAATGCAACCCAAGAAATTAGGAGAGGATGCACTAACCTTTACGACGCCACGTGCTATCGGGGCCGGTGCACCGGTCTTCTCTTCCTGGCTCAGGAGTTGCCGCCCACATCACTAAATCACTTGAGGGACACACGAGAGGCACAATCCGATCGTTAAAGCTCTATGAAAGCGGTTAAAATCCAACAAACATTATTAATTTCTAAGAGTCGCGTGCGCGGCCGCCATTGTTGATTGCTAGTTCGATGCGAAGTCAAGATGCGGCCACTTTGACCATTGGCGGGGTGAAAACTATTGTTATCTCACTTTAGAGGTAGTGCGGGAGGGTGATGGGTATAGGGAGCGTGTGCTCAGCGTCAACCAATTGAGACGATTTGAATTTACTACTACTGGCGCCACCATTCCCCCCGGCTTGAAGGGTTACTTTCAAAACGAAAAATGTGGAACAAATCTAAAGTCTAATCTAAATCTAGGTTTGGGAAATAACAACTAAAATATAAACCTAGATTTGAACTCGTGCCTACTGTTGGCTAGGCAGAGGGCAGAGGCGAACAACCGGGCGCAGATACGATCCGGTTGCGGTTTTAACCCGTACAACACGAGTTATCCCGCGGGAATCGGGAAAAACTTCCTCTACTACTCCTAGAGGCCAATGCAAAGGAGGCGCATTCCAGTCATAAGGACTACCACCGTACCTACAGTAATTGGGTTAGATGGAGTATTCCATTTGATTGACGCGACTGCAGCGTGTGCAAACAATCGGTTCTCCAACGATTTCAAAACGATTAGACTAATCTATCCAAAAGAGCGTGACGAGTTAGAAGGTGCATTCTATCGTCATCAACATCTATTGCGGGCAAATATTTTAGCGTACTTAAATCACCGGTCAACTCTATATGACCGCGCGTAGATAAAATTCTCAAAAATCGGCCTACATAAACAACACAACGCAACAGTCTCGACCAAGACGAGACGTGATTAGCCAACAACAAAATAAGGGACTCTTCACGCGGGACCGATACAACAAGCGAGTGCTTCTTCTCCTCGGGTGGTTCGGAAACCGTAGTGGGATTGAATTGACTAACTGGCCACTTATCTAACGCGGCATGAATCCAGGACGGTCCACTAAACCATAACGGGTGATCTAAAATTTGCGAAGGAAGCAATCCACGAGAGAGACAATCGGCTGTGTTGTCGGTGCCAGCAACGTGAAAGAGATTTTGTGGCGCTAATTCAGATTGAATTTTTGCCACTCTATTAGCGAAGAATGTGTCCCAACGATGGGGCGAAGAGTGGGCCCAACACAAAGCGACTGTTGAGTCCGAAAAAGCTAAAATTCTACTAATATTAATGCGACACGGTAGTGCTAGTCTTAGCACTGCCATCCAAAACTACGCGGAGTTTAGTAGTAAGCTTATCTTCTCTAATAACTCCGTGGTGCGGGATAATGTACGAAGGCTGGGTCTCGTCAGTGTCCGCAGGCGCAGGTGAGATGTAACCTTTATCTAAATATTCGTTAACAACCTCATCATAGGCTTGCTTTAACTTTGGAGACGCCTGCATCCTTCGTTCTAAACAAAGAAAGCGTTTTTCAGCGGATACACGGGAGTCACCGAGCGAAAAAATATCTCCCTTGAAAGGGAGCGCGACAACATAACGACCCTGCTCATCTCGAGTAGTCGTGCGACAATAAATCTCCTCAGCCATCTTGTCATCAGGGCTTAGGATAGGTGGGACATTGACCTCTTCAATTTCCCAAAACTTGCGGATGGTAGACTCCAGTGGCGGCTCGACGGTGCAACAGAACGAAGCAGTCGAGTGACTAAAACTATCTATAGAAGCGGGTGCGGAACCAATTATAACAAAACCAAGAACTGTTTCCAGTGCGTGCGGAGCGGGGTACGTCGGTCCCCCTTGAACCTTACGTGATAACTGGAGGTGCGGGAGAATCGAAGCGCCGATCAATATATCGACGACTCCAGGAACAGCGTAAGTCTCATCTGCTAAAGGCAAGTCTTTAAATTTCGTTAATAAAGACGTGTCAACCGTGACGGTAGGCAACTGTTCAGTTATTTTATCTATAACGAGCGAATCCATGTCAAACCAAATATTATTATTAAAACGAGATCCAAACCTTGTTTTAACGGTGCCATGAACAGCTGCCTGTAAACCTCCAAAACCCTTCACCACTGAGCGGGTTGAACGCTTATTAACATTGAAACCAAGACGTTGACAACAATCTTGAGTAATAAAATTACTTTGCGAAGCGCCATCTAATAGCGCTCGAACAATGTGCGGTTTACCTAACGCATCAACAATGATAACGCGAGCAGTCGCGAGGACAACAGTAGTGAGCGCAGTACTAGCGGACAACGAACACAAGGTGACGTCATTCGCAGCGGTCTCCGGGCGGGCCGGAGCGCGCGCGAGCGCGGGCTGCGGCTGTTGCGCAGGCCGCCGTGTGCCACCGCTTGACGAACCAACTGTGCTCACATTGGATGCGGCATTACTATTTTCAAAATGAAGGAAAGTGTGGTGTCTCGCTTGACATTTGCGACAACTATTTCTACTATTACATAAAACAACGCGGTGTTTAGCACCGAGACAATTAAAACAAAAATTATTAGCGCGAACAAATTTATAACGATCATTAGGCGATAATTTTAGGAAACCCGGACACTTGTACAATTGCGAATGATGAGTATTACACAAAGAGCAAACAGGTGATTGTACATGTGCTGGTGCGGTATTAACATAAGTATGAGTTGACCTCAGTGACCTCGATGACGAATCTATTTTGTGTTCGGAACTAACAACTTTCTTCGCGCCCTCATGCTTCGATGAAGAGCGTTGCAATACTTTTATATGCTCGCGAACAAAACTTTCTAAGTTTTCGAACTTAGGAATTTTATTGCCGCGATGATCCGACTCAAATAAACGAATGGTTTCGGGATCTAATTTCTTTAAACCCATATACAAAAATAAGAAGTCGCAGAGGTCATCGATCTTTAGGTTCTTTACGGCGCGAACAGATGATGCGAAAGTATCTAGAAACTTCTCTAAGTTTTGATCGTTACATGCCGTAATAGATTTCAAATCAAACATCTGATCCAAATATGAGTTAGTTACCGATCTTTTATCCTCATACTTAGCTTTCAAAGTATTTAAAATTAAATTATAATTTTCGGCACTAAACGTAATTCCAGCGCAAACGGTTATAGCTTTACCAGTTAATTTTTCAACGAGATAATGCAATTTTTCGTGATCTGTTAACGAATCGTTCTTATCTATTTTATTCTCAAAACTATCTATAAATAAACACCAATTGCGAATGTTACCATCAAATTCGGGTATCTGAATTGGTGGCAACTTTGGTCGGTCGCGAGTGGGATTGGGTCGGTCAGACGGTTTCTCCAAACTCCTAGCGACGCGTTTGATACGACAATACAAATCGTCAAACGACGACAAGCCCTGATAACTCACTGAGTAATCGGGATTTAAATTTAACTCTAAAACGTTGATGCTATGTACTAAGGATTCGAAATCCGCGCGTAAACTATCCAAGTTTTCTATAGAACACAAGAACGAATCTCTAATAGCCAAATCAGAGGTTTTAAGTGCATTATCACAAATCGATTGTACGCGAGAGTAAATCATTTCTCTTTTAGCGTATAAAAGTTTCAATTGAACTTTACTATCGGCACTACCAACCTTTGGGGGCATGTTTACAACTAAATATCAAACTAAAGTGCGGTAAACAACAAATGAAATGACTTAATCTCAGCGGTACAGAGCAGCGACGCGGCGCGAGCGATATCCGTAGGTAAGTAGTTACTTATGACTGCGAGTGCAAGCTTGAACAAACGCGCATAGCAACAACCCGATCGTACCTACGCGAGCTAGATCGCTGTCTAGGTTCAACTATTATTATTAGAAATTGAAACAAATAAAAACAAAAGCCAAATGCGTTAGGTATTACACTGTGCCTATGCACTAGGGTGTCTAGGATACCTAAGATCTAAACCTAAATGCCTAGATGCGGGGTTTTCTACTAAAATAACTAGGTATTTAGGTGCGGTGCGTTTATTCCCCATGGAATAAATAACAAAATGCGAGCTACGACTAAGGATCCGGCTCGACCAGGACCAAAAAGAATGGTGGCGCGATTCTCATGCCACCTGAGCTAGTGGACTGTATTTTGCGGGGGGTGAAGTTAACATGTTTCATATGACACTTTACACAACAAACAAGATAGATGATCGGGTTGCCGCGGAGGTGGTTTAGGCGCTGAATGCAACCCAAGAAATTAGGAGAGGATGCACTAACCTTTACGACGCCACGTGCTATCGGGGCCGGTGCACCGGTCTTCTCTTCCTGGCTCAGGAGTTGCCGCCCACATCACTAAATCACTTGAGGGACACACGAGAGGCACAATCCGATCGGTAAAGCTCTATGAAAGCGGTTAAAATCCAACAAACATTATTAATTTCTAAGAGTCGCGTGCGCGGCCGCCATTGTTGATTGCTAGTTCGATGCGAAGTCAAGATGCGGCCACTTTGACCATTGGCGGGGCGAAAACTATTGTTATCTCACTTTAGAGGTAGTGCGGGAGGGAGATGGGTATAGGGAGCGTGTGCTCAGCGTCAACCAATTGAGACGATTTGAATTTACTACTACTGGCGCCACCAATATTTTTGTAATATTTCTTAACATAAATGTAAAATTTTGTCATTCATATCATACATTATGTGCCTAAACTGAATAAATGAAATATATTCTTGGATTCTTTGAACTATGACTTTATTTAGGTATTTAAACTATCGTGGTCACTCACAT
The DNA here is from genome assembly GCA_963662185.1 of Eilema griseolum. Classification (NCBI taxonomy): domain Eukaryota; kingdom Metazoa; phylum Arthropoda; class Insecta; order Lepidoptera; family Erebidae; genus Eilema; species Eilema griseolum. The sequence continues at coordinate 22,236,576 of OY759248.1, read as the reverse complement.
TAGTATTAAAGTTGAATGAAATTTTAAAGCATTTAGTATACTAACTATTCAATCGATTAAGAAACAGAAAAAATTGAATCTGTTCAGGCGGGACTGACCACTAAGCCACAGAACCTTTGCCCTGTAAGGGAAAGATCGCGGGTTCGAACCGCCCGCCTGAACCGATCCATTTTTTTCTGTTCCTTAATCGAGTATTAAGGTTATCGGGATACAGAATACCGCGGTTATAATAACTTCGTGTTGTGTTCCCAGCGGTGAGTAGGGTAGCCAGAGCTCACTGTAGAATTTGTGCTGTCAGTGGGATAACTAAAGGCTTGTCCTGCTTTGTCCTCTACACTGACGGAACAGAGACTGTGCTTACAGGGTCGGTAGCGCGAGTGTGGCTTCTCTGGTGTTACACACGGCCATATGCCACGGTAACCACTTTCCATCAGGTGGGCCGAGCGCTTGTCTGCCACCTAAGAGGTAAAAAAAAAATTACCATGTTTTAATTTTATTTTATTTTATTCTTTATTGCACAAAATCAATACAGAGGTCATACATAAAAATATATATATCAGAAATATATACAAAGGCGAGCGTGACTCAATATGAGTTCTCTCCCAGCAAACCTACAAGTTGTACTGTAATCTATTGATGTACAATTAAGAATTATCTATCCATCTAACCTTTGAAGTAGCAGAGAAGCCGTTAAAGTAAGAAGTGTTGAACTCAGAACGTGGCAAAATATCCCGATAACTTTAATACTAATATGACTCTATACAACGTTCGAGCAATTAAAACTTGATATCCTACATAAAGAGCTCATAAGCCCTACGATTATTAAAACGAACCACACGACAGACAAAACTTTTTTGGTCAATTGCATAAAACTTATAATTCTCGGTAGTAACGCTATTTGTGAACTCAAAATAGGTTCTACGAGTACAAGTCTAGATAATATCTATAGTAGTAATTAATCACTGTATGGAAGCGACTGCTTTTCATAGTTTAATCTTTTTAACAACATGGCAACATGCACACAGCGCAATCCATCATACACGACTTTTTAAAATATTGAATGTTAGATACCGCGTTCTATTTCACATGCATGAAACGCGAGCTGTGTTTACAGTTCTATTTTAGTCAAAACATAACTAAAGTGAGTGGTGCATGTATTGATTAGTCATAATATAACTAGAGTTCATAACATAAACGTAATTAGACAAATATATTTTTGAGATTGAAACCGCCAAATGAGTACCTGTCTCTTGCCATATCGGAGATCTATTTAAGTAATTTGAAGTGTTATGTTCTCTTGGAAGTGACTGTGTATGTCTTTTTCAGAATAAATTGCTTAAACCTTAAACCTTAAGTGGTGAATGTATTGATTAGTCAAAACATTACTGTCTGTCCCAAGGTTGCCTGGAAGAAATCGCTTAAGCGATAAGGCCGCCCATTGTACATAGAACTGTATACATGCTACCTACTTGTCCTACTGTAAATCTGTTAGTGTACAATAAATAATTATCTATCTATCTATCTAACAAAACTAAAGTATTGAATGAAATTTTAAAGCATTTAGTCTGCTAACCATTCAAACCAATAAACCGTCGCCGTAAGACGGATATATGTAAATATGATGCAGGTTCTGTGGCCTAGTGGTCAGAGCGTTCCCCCTGTAAGGGATAGATCGCGGGTTCGAAACCTGCCTGAATCTACTCATTTTTTTCTATGACTTAATCGATTTGAATAACTAAAGTAAGTGGTGAATTTATTGGTTAGTCATAACATAACTAGAGTGGTGAATGTGTTGAATATTGTTATGTTTGGAGTAACAAAGTATTATAGTTTTTTACAAATTTTATTGAACATAATGAGCTCATAGTCCACATACTAGTAATATAGCCTATGATTACTGCGGTGCCTAAAGTACCAGGTTTGATTCCTAGATCAGGTATTATAATTGAGTTTCTCTGTTAGAAAACTATCAATGGCAACTCAAAATTAATATACATTTTTCATATATTTTGTTCCCATTGAAAATTTTGTGTAGTCGCTGATAAATTATTAAGTCGTAATTAAACAATATCAGATAACCGATGAAATGTAGGAGTAAAATATTTTCACTTCAGTCTACCCCTCTTGGGATAAACGGCTGGGGATTTACAAAAAAAAAATTAAAAACAAACATGGTAAACCCAATTTCCTTGTTACGAAGAAATATCAAGCCCAATAAAACCTCGTGGAAAGTTTAAATCCTTCTCCAAGTTCTCTATGCCCGGGGAATTAAAAAGTAAAACATTACCTGGAAGCAGCCATAAATCAAAAGCTTTAAGATTTTAATTAAAATGATAAATATTAGTCCGCGCTCTAATCTTTGCGAGTCCGTTACAGTAAGGGTAGGTTCACATCTGACTGTTAGCATACAATGTTATTTGCAGTATATTAGCGAGCGACAACGATACGGAACAGAATTGAGCATTACAGAAATCAGGATATTTACCATGTATTGCTTTGAGATTATGAAATTTCTGCACTTTGTTCGGTCCATTGTTGTTTCTGCGGAGACAGACCACTGATTACTAGAAATTCGATAGTTGAAACCCATTCTCACGATTGAAGTTCCGATACTTTCGGAATGAAATATCGGAAACTCAAAACAATAGTGGGAAATATCCCAATAGTAATATGAGTTTTTAAATTTCAGTGCAAAAAAGACGTACGCGCCTACAATATGGGGTTCTTCAAATGGGGCATTAGGAGGTTTCTTCAGGGTCGGCAGCGCGAGTGTGACGCCCCTGGTGTTGCATGCGTCCATAGGCCACGGTAACCACTTCCTATCAGGTGGGCTGTGTGCTTGTCTGCCACCTGAGTGGTATAAAAAAAGATGTTACCTAAAATGATTATAATAAGGAAACGGAAACTTTCCTAAATATTGTTCGACAAATCTTGTTAAGGGGTCGATGATTGACGGTTCCAATAAATTTATTGACGCCAATCACTTCAGTCAGCGAGCACCTTTAACTTTTGAATTAATCGCTTTGATTGATATTATAAGTGATGGCAATAATTGTATGTATATGTTAGCTCAACATACATACATACATAACATAACAAAAAAAAGTCTCAAAAAAATGGTCTGCTGAGACGAGGTCTCGGGTTCGATCCCAGGTTTTACCATGGCACACACCAATGACTTTTCTATGCTTTTCGAAGTTATATGTGTATTTATCGCAGGTTTATAAGTGCCTGGTTATTAGCAATAGGCTCGCCACCTATTACATTGGGACCTAGACATAAACTGGCGTAATGTGGGTGCTAGCATCTCTGCCTACCCCTTCGAAGATATAGGCGTGAGTTTATGTTATGTTATGTTGTGTAACATACAAAAGGCGAGGAGGTATACAGGTATACAGGTAACATTTCACTAGCTTTGAGTTATCGTATACCAGGCACGTTGCTTGATTTTTTTTTTATATGTTGTTGTAAAGTTTTTATTAAAAACCTCACAATCGTTTTGCCCGAACCGTAACTTAAAAGTTCAGGATAAAGTGTTGTACATAGTATATTGAATATAATATATTGGACTATTGCAAGAGATATTCCCGGCGATTTTTTATATAGGACACGTCATTCTTCGCCTCGCCTGATGCTAAGCTGAAGGTGAAGTCTCAGAAAAGAGGGTCACCATTATAAACATATACCAAGTTACAATGGTGACACTTAGCTTGACGGCCTCATAGAATTCAACAGCCAACCTGTATTTGGCGCACATTAAAAAGGGCCTAAAAGCCTATCTATGTCTTTCCGTGGATACCTTATAACATTCTGGCTAATAAATAATTTAAATTATAGTGACGTATACAATACATGCGACACTAAATAATGATTCAAATGTATTAAGAAAATGCCCCCCGTAGTCTGGGTGTTTCTATTAGAAATTAAAATTCGGGTTCGATCCCCGCTCAGTGCAAATATTGGTGGTGCATGAATATGGGTATTTGCATTGGTCTGGGTGTTTCTATGTATAATATGTATGTATTTACAAAAAAAAAGTATTTAAGTATGTTTATCCGTATTCTAGTTGTGTAGAATATTGTAGAATAGAAAACCAATGAAACCTTTCGAATAAATGACATATCTTGTGAACGCTCAAGTCAGCAAGCACCTTTAACCACTTTTGTTGTTAATCACATTTGATATACGATGGTAATAGTGGCATGTGTATGTTAATTTGTCAACCTTTACTTAAGAGCCTAATGGGTAATTAAGTGAGCTAAACTATAATATATTGGTTCGGTAATAATGTGAAATGGGCCGGGGTCGTGGCGGAGGGCTTTTGCGATGTCTTAAGGACGGACTTAAGAGGTGAACACATATCTGTATATTAATATGTCAAGTGAGACTTTTGATCTTGGATTTTGGCATAGTTAAATTTGGCATAGCTACAGAAATTTATATATAACTAGATAGAATAGACCGCCCTAGATGACTTCGTATGAAAAAAATTATAAATAAACAAGTCTACAAGAACCGGACAAATATAAGTCGGTATCGCGAACGAATGATTTATTGATTAAATGTATAGTACCTATACATTCAATTAGCCCACTGCAGTCCACTGCTGGCCATAGGCCTCTCCCATTGTGCACGATTTCGTCTGCTCCTTCGCCTTCTGCATCCAGTCCAGCCTCGTTTTTTTCTTCTCTTCGGTGCAATACTGTCTCGTAGACATTCAACACGTGGGCAAAATATAGGCTTATCTTGTGAGGCTATCAGTTCATTGACTGGCGGCCGTTTCTTCTTAATTGATTAGATCAGATCTTTAGTCGTTTTCCTTTTAAGCCTCATGAATCCAGTATCTGCCTGCACTAAGTTTGAGGCGAGGTTGTTTGGGCGTTTTTCCAAACGTTTGGCATAAGAACCTGATGACGTGTTTATTTGGTATTCAACCAAATCTACTTTCAGGTCTATGTGTATACATTAATTAACATGAATTTCAATTTTTAGTTTATTATTATTTCTTGGAAACCAGGTTTCGTTAAAAGAAAAATATTTCTGTTATGGAAACCGGTTTCCAAACCTTGGTTTTCAATCTGGTCGAAGGGTATTTTAATCTCAGTTTCAAGTTACAGTAACCGATTTCTATATTTATTTGGAAAAATAAAGGGCTACGTATCTGTACAACTTTAAAGTTCCTACCTCATAATCAAATGGGTTTTTTATACCATTTAGGTGGCAGACAAGCACACGGCCCACCTTATGGAAAGTGGTTACCGTGGCCTATCAACGTGTGCAACACTAGATGAGTCGCGCTGCTGACCCTGTAAGCACATAGTTTCTGTGCCGTCAGTGTAGAAGACAAAGTAGGCAATAGTCTTAAAATTAGGTTCCTATCCCCATTAAACTTCATTACAAAAACTCCCGTACGTGTTTTTGTGGTAGGGTCCGAACTTTGACATCCTACTATCTACCCATACCCGGGCTAAAAAAAACGACAAAAAAATCATATGTCAATAGAGAATTTATGGGCTATTTCAAAAACATAATTTATGTATGAATATTTTCATTTAGAACGGAACATTTAGCAACATATTTATTACGAAACAATAACCGGCCGTACATATTATAAAGGGTGAGCCCACTGGCCGACATAAATCACTGGAACGGTTTAGGCAGTGTTCACACCGACCCTATTTTTATTTACTGCTGTATCGCTAGCCTATCTACATATTTGGTACTTTTGATATGGATGAATAAATTTGTTTCGGTAGTGGATGCGGTATTATTTTCTTTTATTTTAGTACTGATGTTAAGCCTAAAGACGTGAAGCGAAGAGAAGGTGACTTTTTTCTTAGCAACACCATAAAGTCTTAGAATTCTTCACCAGTGCTCGTTTTCCTTCTTACTTGCAGAGCGGGGCATAAAAAAGCGTCTGATGAGGCCATCTAGCTAAGGGCTACCATTGTAATATCTTAGGTATATGTAATGGTGTCTCACTTTGCGGAGACTTCACCTTCGGCTTACCATCGGGCAAGGTGAAAAAAGCATTTTAATAGAATAGGGTACGTGACTCCTTCTGCGAGCATGTTCCCAACTCAGAGTCGGTTTTCCGTCTGATTATGAACTCCAATATTTTCCGTGAAGCGACTGCTATTTACCCTCCGCAACTCATGGCGATATAGAAGACTAGGTTTAGGTTAGGAGGCGCGTGTTTGATTCCCACTCAGTGCAACGAAAGTGCACGAAATATATATTTGTAGTGGTCTGGGTGTTTCAATCTATATTAATATTTATAATATTATAAAGCTGCAGAGTTTGTTTGTTTGTTTGTTTGAACGCGCTAATCTCTGGAACTACTGGTCCGATTTGAATGATTCTTTCAGTGTTGGGTAGTCCATTTATCGAGAAAGGTTTTAAGCTATATATCATCACGCTACTACTTAAGGGAGCGGAGCATTGATAATAAATGTTAACAAATCCGGCAATTTTTCATACAGATTTTGAAGACTAAAACATACGGGCTCAAAGGGATATGAAGCTTCAAAATATACCCCGGGCGAAGCTGGGGTGGGTCAGCTAGTGTATAATATGTATGTATTTACAAAAAAAAAGTATCTAAATATGTATGTTTATCCGCTTTCTAGATTCCATAGCACAAGCTAGTTAAGATATGCTTATCATAGGTCTAGATATCGTTGTATTTAATGTTGTAGAATATTGATTTATTTTTATTTATTTGAAGCACGGTGCAATGATTTTTAGTCCCACGGAATAAGAGGGTGAACTTATCACTGTCTTGCGGGCACTTTGTAATGGTACAACCAAGTTTATTTTAGGATGTAGAACTTCCAAATTAACAATCTGCAAATAAAACGACGTCTCCATCAAACATCCCACATCATGTCAGTGCGTTTCACGACGTTATAATATAGCAGTGTATACCATATTGTCAAACTCCCACTAGCAAGAGGGTCAGTGATAAATGTATCACTCAAGATCTGAGCCCCCAGGGGCGTCGGTATGACGAGGCTATGGAGAACTACCATATTCTCCGTTTTATGAGTGCTTCATGATAAGTAAATAATACAAAAATGTAGGATTTAATTTCTCAGAACTTTTAGTTGAAAAAATAATGAGTTTACTGAAAGAATTAGTCTCAATCTTGGGTTTCATAACTAATTTTAAATAAATATTATTGTCTTCATAGGTATGTTAGTCAATGTTCCAATATATTTTTATAATGCGATAGTTTTTAATAATATTCAAGTATGCGTGAAGAGAACCGCGGTAGCCTAGTGGTACGGGTAATGGACTGCTGAGACGAGGTCTGGGGTTCGATCCCAGGTTTACCATGGCACACACCAATGACTTTTCGATGCTTTTTGAAGTTATTTGTGTATTTATCTCAGGTTTATAAGTGCCCGGTTAATGGCAATAGGCTCGCCACCTATTATATTGAGTCCTAAACATAAACTGGTGAAATGTTGGTGCTAGCACCTCTGCCTACCCCTTAGGGGATATAGGTGTGAGTTTATGTATATGAATAGACAAAAAATATTGAAGTGACATATATCAATGTGGGTGCATCTCTAGTAATCCCTTCATGCATATAAAAGCGTGAACATATATTTAAAAAAAATGTGAAGGCCGAAAAATGATACTAAAATTTTCCGCTGATATCAATCTGGTGGTGAGTAGGGTAACTAAAGCTCACTGGAGAGTCAGTGGGACGACCAAAGGCTTGTCCTGCTTAGTCTTCTACACTGTGTCACACGAGCATGAGTGTGACTCTCTTGCTATTGCACACGTCCATAGACCATGGTAACCAATTTCCAAAAGGTGTGCTTGTCTGCCACCTAATTTGTATTAAAAAAAAGTTCAATCATAATATTTTCTCTTTCTCATTGTTCTCAAAGGGTACCCTTATGATGTGCGTGTAATATTAACAGACAGTTCTATATACTCCAATAGACACGCCGTTTAACCAAATAATCACGAACGATTTAACCCAACCAGTTTTACGCCGGAAGGCATCGGAAATTTTAATCAAAGAAAACTTTATATTGCGGATATTTCATGTAAACATCCCCGAGGTAACACGTTCGAGCTCGTGTGTGTTATGTGTTAAAGCAAATAAAACCAATGTATAAATAGTTCAATTTTATCCATTGGTTTGCATTACTGAGTCGGCAAACATTATAGCCCCTACTATGACACAGACGTTAATGTGGAATGCCCGGTTTCGCACGTCGAGAAGTTTTTATATATATAGACCCGAGTGGCCTTCGTACACGGGCAGCTTGTCTTGCAATCCATCGTCGTTCCCGCGGCCACTCCCGCCCCGCCTCCTCCTTCATTGCTTGCCCGCAGAAGGAGACGACGGCCGCATACGCTTCGGTGCAGCAAACCATCGCCGCGAACAAGGTGGCAAGTGTGAGAGCTCACACTCCCAGGGCCGCCACCAACTCCCGTCTTGGCGTCTCCCACGCCGGACACTCGGTGAGCGTGTGCAGTCCCGAGTCCTCGCTCGCATTACAGTGATGGCACTCGAACGTTGGCTCTTTCTCCATCCGACGCAGATACTGCCCGAAGCACCCGTGCTCGGTGATCATCTGAGTCCGACGGTACGAGAGGCTGCCGTGTGGCCTCTCTAGCCTCTCCCCCATGATTCTTTTTTTGTCGCCCCTTGACTATAGCAACAGCGTTTTTGATCGCTCTACAAAGGCTACAGGTGGAGGGATACCAGTAGTTGTGTCGATTGGCTTATCAAACAATGTATTTATGTTCGCAAACACCATCCTCCGGCTGCAACACTGTTTACCTCCGATACAAGTTATTAACGGAAACAGATCTCGTCCGGTTTAATTTTAAAATTTATGATATGCACGGCGGCGTTCGCACATAATTTGCGCAAATATCGTTTCAAATTGAAATGAAAATATACAATGTTGCACATATTAATATTCAACGTTGTATTGGACGTGGACATACGATATAATATCGGTGTATCTAACACATACACGCCTATATCTATATATAGGCGTGTGTGTGTGTATGTTATTTCATCGTCACTGGTAGGTGATAGCGATGATGGCATCACTATCACCAATAGATGGTGATGGTGACACATACTAAGCATAGATTAACTGACTTGTGCTATGGATTTTAGAATGGGGATAAAATACTCACGTACTTTTTTGTAAATAATAAATAAATAAATATTCTACAACATTCTACACAACGCTATATAGACCCTTGGTAAGCATAGCTTAACTAGCTTATGTTATCGAATCTAGAATGCGGATAAACATACTTAGATTTTTGCTTTTTGTAAAACTGACTAAAACGCACGCCGCCTGTGGGTTGTTCTTGGTTGCCGAAGATGAGGTTGACAGGCATATCCCTCGCACCCCGGCCGACCCAGGGCCATCTCTCACGATCTGGCCCTCTCCTCGGGTATGGGGACTACAGTGTCCCCAACTCGTCCCCGGAAATGGGGAGGATATATGAACACCCAGACCAATGCAAAAAGGCATATTTACGCATACAAATATTTGCACTGACCGAGAATCGAACCTGCGCCGCCCTCTGCGTAACAGTCGAATGTTCTACTACTACAAAATTCAGAACAATACAACATGGTAAATATCTCGATTATTTTAATACTAAAGGTAATAGTGAATTGTTATATATGCGGAATAGAAGGACAAGTAAAACAATCGCTGGCTTACTATGCACTGATTTATTCATTGGCCGGTACATCGAGATAGGTGGGGAGTAACGCGCCGCGCGTGCCTACTTGCATATACAACACCCCTCCCCTTAGTACAAGTACTCGCTAAGATACATAGGTATTATAATTATATTTATTATTACAACAGCTAGAAGTATATATAATTGTATTTATTATTATAACAGCTAGAAGTATTTTTTAAAACTAATTAACGGGCGATTACGTAACATTCTCTTTGTGGGACCTGTGGCGCCATCTCCCGTTGGTTCCTGGCCTCCGGGTTCAGACTGCGCTTCTTGAAACTCATTCTCTGAGTCTGACTTCCTCTCTGACGATGTATTGTCTGAATGACCTGAAGTTGACCTTTCATCCGGTACTGTTTGGGCGGAGTAACCTTCACCCTCGTTATCCTCCGGTACTGGAATGGCGTTCGGTACGTATATCTCCTCTCTTCTTCCTCTCGCTGGAATCTCCTCTCTGACACTCTGTGAAGACACTTCTGCCTCCCAGATACCAGCGTCAGAACCCGTCGGACTACGTGTGACCCCGTTAGCAGGTACTCGTTCAAGCACTGGCGACGATGGCGGCGAAGGAAGCGGCGACGTCATTGTTGACGGCATTGCAAGCGGAGGAGATGGTCCAGGCTGACTGGCGTAACTTGAAGTATCCCATTGCATGTTACTAGCCCCTTTGTATATAATCAACTGATTGAAATGTCTTTTACAACTTTCTAAACTATTTATGTCTTTCACTAAATATAAAACGTTTCCTATTCTTTTTAAAATTACTCCTTTACACCAATAATATTTATTTTTATTTACGTATTTTTTGTACATCACAATGTCATTTACTTTCATATAATTAGGTTTAATTTTATGTTTAGTTGACGAACACTGTTGATTTCTCACACGGTTAACTACGGTGGGTGACAAGGGCGGTGATGACTTCGATGAGCTTGGGTAAATAAGATCCAATCGCGACCTTAGCTTCCGACCAAACACCAACTCGGCTGGGGTCGACCCTGTGGTCGTATGAACAGAGTTGCGGTAGTCCATCAAATATTTTAATAATTTTAGAGATGCGTCCTTACCGTTATTACTTGATAACAGACATGATTTGAGGCCTCTTTTTACTACCTTAACTAAGCTCTCCGCCTGCCCGTTACAGGACGGGCTATATACGGGTGACGTCAAATGAGAAATCCCATTTGACACACAAAATAGTTCAAATTCTCGTGAACAAAAAGCTGTGCCATTATCACTTACTATGGTTTTTGGTATGCCAAACCTTGACATAAACTCACATAGTTTCCCTATTACCGCGGTAGAAGATATCGCAGTATTCATATTAAAAGCCTCTAACCATTTGGTATGTGCATCTACTACAACCAGATAATAGCACCCATTAATTGGGCCCATGAAATCTATGTGTACTCTGTAAAACGGATAAGGTGGGAATTCCCAAGGTGAAAGTGGAGCACGGGGGGGAGAGGGCCGCAGATGGACACAAACCTCGCACGAACCTATCGTCGATTCTATGGCTTGGTCAATCCCTGGAAACCAAAACCTTGACCGAGCCTCGGCCTTGGTTTTAACTATACCCAAATGCGACGAATGCAGTTCCTTTAAAATGGGTTGGTATAAAGTCATGGGTAGAACAACCTTGTGGCCTCTCATGACGCAACCGCCTTCATAAGATAATTGCGACCTACATAAATAGTATGGTTTTAATATATCGTCTACCTTTCGGGGCCACCCGTTTAATGTATAGTCTATAACACGCTTTAAGGTGATGTCCCTCTCCGTTTCCTCCCTTAGTTTTTCAAGTGTGACGGGCATGCTACCATCTACCACGAAACACACGTAGGTGGCTCGGTCATAAGCCACCTCACAATCACAACAGTTGCACTGTTCAGTGCACGCGCACTGGTGTGCGGCGCGAGGTAGGCTCGCCCGAGATAAATAATCTGCACTGTTATCAGTGCTGCGTATATACTCAATTTTATAATTATAACTAGTTAGAAATAATGCGTACCGCTGTAACCTATTCGCAGACATCTCCGGTATACCCTTATATGGCCCGAAAATAGATAACAATGGTTTGTGATCCGTTCGTAATATAAATGGGTCGGACCGGCCATATAGATAGTGATGGAACCGTCGTACCCCATAAACAATGGCTGTTGCTTCCTTTTGAATCTGGGCATAACGTTTCTCCGCCGAGTTCAAGGTGCGCGACATGAACGAGATGGGCCTCTCGACGCCGTCAGACCCTATTTGTGACAGGACCGCGCCTAGACCGCTAGGAGAAGCATCCACCGTTAATATTATCTGCGCATGTGAATCGTAATGCGCAAGTACTTGATCTGACGTCATCAATTGTTTAATTGTTCTAAAAGCGGCGTCATGGCTTTTATTCCAGTCCCATTTGCTATCTTTTTTTAATAGCTCATATAGCGGACTGAGAATAGATGATGCGTTTGGTATAAAATTTCTATAGTAGTTAATCAACCCCAAAAATGACTGTAGTTGACCTACACTTGTCGGTACTGGCGCTTCCACCATAGCCTTTATTTTTCCTGGCGCTTTTTTTAAACCCTCTTTTGTAATTATATAGCCCAGATAATTCACCTCGTCTTGGAAAAAACCACATTTCTCTGTCTGTAAGGTTAACCCTGCATCCTCCAAGCGTCCCAGAACGGCGTTCAATCGAACTAAATGTTCCTGTTTATCCCTGCCAGTCACTAAAATGTCATCTAACAGGCACACAACTCCGTCAATACCCGACAGTACCGACTCGATCGCCCGTTGAAAAATTGATGGCGAGCTAGCTAATCCAAATACTAAACGCGTAAATCGGAATAATCCTAGCATTGTATTTATGCACGTCAAATTTTTTGATTCGTCATCTAAAACAAATTGGTTATAAGCCATAGATAGATCGAGTTTGCTAAATTGTTGTCCGCCGTGAATCTTTGAAAATAATTCTTTAGTTGTGGGTAGCGGGTATTGTTCTATTACAAGTTGCTTATTGATACTTACCGAATAATCTGCACATAATCTAACCGTCCCATTTCGCTTAAGTACCGGTACTATTGGTGACGCATAGTCCGAATATTCAATTGCTTCTAAGATTCCTAAACCAACCAACCTATTGATTTCTTTATGAACCTTATCACGCAATGCAAATGCTACTGGTCGTGCCTTACAGAAAACCGGTTTTGAGCCTTCTTTCAATAACAGTTTTATTTTATACTTGTTAAATGTTCCTAGCTTATCCGAAAACAATTCAGAATATTTTTCTTTTAGCTCCCTGCCCGTATATTGTGAATCTGTACAATAGTTAATTGATGTCAGTTGTAACTGAAATAGGGATATAAAATCCCTGCCCAAAAGCGGTGGGCCACCATCACGGACCACATATAGGAACATAAGGCGATTGTGCCCGTCGTAAACGATTGATACACGCAACATACCTACACATATTATTTTGCCTCCATTATAGGTCATCAGCTGTTTTCGCGTACTCGATAATGACACATCTTTAAAATATTTTTTATAGAAGGTTTCTGATATTACCGATACCGCAGAACCACTATCAATTTCAAATTTACATGGGATGCTATTAATAATAACGGTTTCCACCATAGGTTCCCCCTTATGTGAACGAATGTGAAACAACTTACCGTCATCGGCATTGTCATCCTCACCCTTGTCACGACAATCCACGTCTACGTAGTTCACTTTTGTGCACATTTTACGCAAGTGGCCTTTTACGTGACATTTTTTACATGTATAATTCGCGAATTTACAATCAGCTGACTTGTGGTTCGTATACCCACATACCGTACACTTCTCTTTGCCTGTACTTGTTTTGCTATTGGAAGTTTTAAAAAGCGGTTGATCCGTCGTAGACATCTGCATACCAGCACAGGCCGCGGCTGCGCTCAGATTCTCTGCCATCTCCACGACCATAGCCAGCGTCAGATCGGCCAGGTCCTTCGTGTAAAGCTTTTCCTTTTCGCGTCCTGGCTGCATCCCCATAATAAACTTGTCACGGAGAGCTTCTTCTACATTGAGACACCCACACCTCGCTGACAGGCCTCGCAATCGCGCCGCCCACTGTGAATGGGATTCCCCTACCTGTTGACTGGCCACGTAGAATTTATGACGCTCACCAAATCCTACACATTTTGGAGTGAAGTGGTTATCCAGGAGAAGCAACAGGTCCTGATACGGTACAGTTTCCACATCCTTCGGCAATATTAAGTCTGTAGCTAGCTTGTAGGTACCCTCAACGAGTGCACTAAGCAGGATCGCTTTCCTTTTCTCGCCCGTCGCATCCGTGATCGCATTGATATTATTCGCAATAAAGAATTGTGTTATCCGGCCTTTATACGTCTTCCAGGTCTGTGTATTGTGGTCGAATGTACTTAAAATACCAAATTGCACGTTAGACATTTTATACTCGTCGCCACTGTTATATATGCGGAATAGAAGGACAAGTAAAACAATCGCTGGCTTACTATGCACTGATTTATTCATTGGCCGGTACATCGAGATAGGTGGGGAGTAACGCGCCGCGCGTGCCTACTTGCATATACAACATGAATGTAGTGCTCTTTGACCATATACTGTATAGACACAGCAAAAAAATAACATATCTAATATGTGTGAGTAAACTAATCTCAATATTGATCTTTAAACTGTCAATAATATGTCTACTTGTACCAAAGTAGATCTTTTTACGCCGCGTTATAGTACCATTTACTGTGTCTATAGAAATTTTATATGGAATACGTACATATTTAAGCTTGTTATTAAATAAAATATATAGTACATACTATAAAGAGCCTTTCAAAACCGTTTAGTAAAAGCATTGTTGCATGTTCCAATATTTTAATTTTTTACCCCATCCAAGCATCGAATGTGAAACACAATTATCAACATGGCCTCCTCTTAAAACGCGTCCCCTATACAACAATTTAAAAACCACTAAACTCGTACAGAAACAAAAAACTTCATTAAAATAAACATACATGGCAACACCCCAACATGCGGGGGAACCCCCACTATTTATAGGTCAATTACCCCGCGGTAATTAAGGCTATGTTTCAACTAGATCACAGCTTTTGCCAAGATTGCTAAAATAAATTTCAAGTGGAGATTTTCAACTAAGTAGAGAAGACATTACGTTATCGCAGCAAGTAAACAGTCTTATAATAACTTAATTAAACTGAATTAATCTTGGACCTAGATAAGGAGTCTTGTAATTTTTTGGTATGGTAAGATTTTGTACATTATTTGATTTGTTTACACCAGTTTACTTGGTGCTAAGGGTGACATATAATATTGATACGTGCACGGGGTACAATTAAAAGCCGTTTACTCAACGAGCTAGATACTTAAATCACTAGTACACACAGTACTCTTCAACAGTTCCAGTCGTTCAGTAGTTCACAGTAGTCCACAGTCATTGCTCAGGTCACAGGTAGAATCTTCTTAGGTAGCTTAAGCTCGCTGTGTTCGTTATCGATCTCAAAGACAGAATGAATCGTGTCGCTATGCGAGCGTGTTTTTATACCTCTCAATTAGGAGCGTCGAATCATCTAGAAAATACGAGAGCGATAGCTACCAATTCTCTTTTGAAGTTTACCGCCGTCGCTAACCTTTCGAGTTCATTCTCGATATTTACCTATTGTTTGTTTTTATTCAAAAGTGTGTAGGTACTCGTGAGTAGGTTGTGACTTTGTGTTGACGATTCTAGATTTTTCTATGCCATTCGGTAGAGTACCTCGTCACTAACAATGCGTTTTTATTTCTTGAAGTTTCGATTATTAGTTTTCGAGATATCGACGTCTGTCGTAACAGTATGGTAAGATTTTGTACATTATTTGATATGACGATTATTTGACCAGTTCACTTGGTGCCAAGGGTGACATATAATATTTATATTATAACTGTGAAAAAGTAGGTAAAACGATTGGGTATTTCTGACTAGTCAAATTAGTTACTTTTTCTAAAAGTTAAAACGGTAAGTTACAAGGAAACTTGTGTGAAATAATTTATTGTGTCGTCATAATAGTCAAATCATTTAATATTATACATATATATTATAATTATACGATGTAGGAGTTAGGACACGATGGTATTCCCGTTCTAAATGAGCATTCCGACTGGGGAAGACCCTCCGTCCTACAGAATACAGCGGCCATAATAACCTCGTGTTGTGTTTCCAGTGGTGAGTAGGGCAGCCAGAGCTCACTGGAGAGTTATTGTGCGGTCTGTGTGAAGACCAAAAGCTGGTCCTGCTTTGTCTTCTGCACTGACGGCACAGAAACTTTGATCTTACAGGGTCGACAGCGTGAGTGTGACGCTACCACTTTCCATCAAAGGGGCCGTATGCCGTAGGCGCGCCTCCCCGTTTCCGGGGACGAGTTGGGGACTCTGTAGTCCCCACACCCGAGAAGAGGACCAGATCGTGAGAGATGGCCCTGGGTCGGCCGGGGTGCGAGGGATATGCCTGTCAACCTCACCTTCGGCAACCAAAACGACCCACAGGCGGCGTGCGTTTTAGTCGGTTCGTGTCCGACATAACCTCCTCCACCGGCCCCGGTGGGGAGGTATCCGGGGGATTTTGCGCACGTAAAAAAAAAAAAAAAAGGGGCCGTATGCCTGTTTGCCACCTAAGTGGTATAAAAATTAGGTAGCTGATTAAATATGAATAAAACGGTAAAATAAGAACCAACGCAACTTGTACGGCTCATTCACCATTCTTAATTTAATAAGCTCAATTAAGTAATTTATATTTTTACTACAAGAAAATATCATTTTTTTTATATACATGCATACATAACAAGCGTAGCACGACATTTTAAAAAAGGAACTTATTTCACGATTCTCTTTGAGCTCTGCATGATTTAAAAATATATATTTGCTTTTAGAACGCATTTGAATACATTTTTATAATTTTTCTTGCTTACAGATCTGGCTATTAGCACTTTATTTACTTTTTAATTGATACAGAATAAATAAGTATGTATTATTAATTACTTCCAATTCATGTCTACTTAATTCTGTTTATAGACATCAAAGAATTTTTGAATGTATATTTTATGCTTCATGCTCATTAGGGGAAACTGATCTTAATTAAGAGAGTAAAGCTTTTATGTATCGAATACTAAGGGCATAATGAAGTGACATGGTTGCTTGCTGGTGGAGCAAAACAACTCAGTTTTAGGCAGGGGATATTTTTCAGGAGATTAATCCCTCTTTTCTTATTGCTTTAAGCGCATGCAGAATAAGAGTAAGCTTTGGTTAATACTTGTAACGGCCTAACGATAAAGAGGTCCTGGGTCCAAATCCTGGCTATTACACTACCGATGCGAACCCACTCCTAGCACAAGCAACGATGCTTTTCTAAGTTATGTGTGTATTTATCGCAGGTTTATAAGTGCCCGGTTAATGGCAATAGGCTCGCCACTTATTACATTGGGACCTAGATAACCATAAACTGGCGAAATGTAGGTGCTAGCACCTCTGCCTACCCCTTTGGGGATATAGGCGAGAGTTTATGTTATGTAATCTTAAAAAAAAAGGTGACAGGCTGCTCACCCCGGCAACTGATGGCATGTACTTGCACGAACTTTAATGAGTAATAGAGCTATCCAACGCTTAAAAAAGTGCTGGACTTTAATAAGAGACAATAACTGCCTCAACTATACAAGTATAGCCCGTGTATAATGAAGTATGACTATGACATTCCCAAATGCGATCAGATCTGATTATAACTTGTTTTGGTCGATTGCAAATGTAAGATGGGGGAAAAATTTGTGTGAGGTAGGACACGGCGGTATTTCCGCCCAATTGAGCAGTCCGGCTGGGGAAGTACCTCCGCCCTACAGAATACCGCGGTTATAATAAATTCGTGTTGTGTTACCAGCGGTGAGTAGGGTAGCCAGAGCTCACCGGAGAATTTGTGCTGTCAGTGGGATGAGTAATGGCTTGTCCTGCTTTGTCCTCTACACTGACGGCACAGAAACTCTGTGCTTACAGGTTTAGCAGCGCGAGTGTGACTCCTCTGTTATTACACACGTCTATAGGCCACGGTGACCACTTTCCATCAGGTGGGCCGTGCGCTTGTCTACCACCTTAGTGGTATAAAAAAAAGGCATGGAAGAATTATCTAGTCATATTTTGCACTCCACGATCATATGCTATATGTCATTACGCAATGGGGGAGCGTCAGCAGTGTTATCTATCTATCTCTATTATCGCTCAGAAAATACTTACTTCAGTAATAAATACCACAATGTACTAACTACAGTAGTCCAAAGAACAACAGATTACTGTTCAAAAAAGGAATTCTTAAAAATGTGTACAAAAACAGAATGGCAAGCGTAGATCGATGACGTCATCAATAACGAGTGGAGTCTCTCGCCAGCGCCATCTAGATTTATCAGAACCAACGTCTACAATGCTAGAGGGGGCAACAGGATAAAGTGGACATTACGCGTATTTGTATTAGCAGACGATAAAAAGTTCATCTTATTGGCCACTCTCTTTCTTTTTGGTTAGGTGAGAGATAGTACGATATTTTACTTTATTTTTACGGAAATTTACGGCTAATTTAAGTACATATATACAAAAGTAAATAGTATCAAATGGTCACTGGTCACAAGTTTTCACATATAAACAAGATTATGGAGGTAGTACACGGCGGTATTTCCACCCAATTGAGCAGTCCGACTGAAGAAGTACCTCCGCCCTACAGAATACCGCGGCCATAATATCTTCGTGTTGTGTTCCCAGCGGTGAGTAGGGTAGCCAGAGATCACTGGAGAATTCGTGCTGTCAGTGGGAGGACTAAGGGCTTGTCCTGCTTTGTCTTCTGAACTGACGGCACAGACGGTCTGTGCTTGCAGGGTTGGCGCCGCGAGTGTGGCTCCTCTGGTGTTACACACGTCCATAGGCCACGGTAACCACTTTCCATCAGGTGGGCCGTGTGCTTGTCTGCCACCAAGGGGGTATAAAAAAAAATTAAAAAAAAGGAGTATTAGATATTAGTAAACAGCCAAAACAGAAAATAAGAACATATTATAGCGAACGATACATAAATACATTGATAATAATTCGAAACAAATAAAGACACAATAACATGGAAAATTAAGTTCCCGTGTAACTGAATACCTCCGTATTTACACTGAAATATTCTCACAAATTACTGCTACTCGCCATCGTTAATGGAGAATACCTACTCTTAATATTTTACTGTAATATTTTTATTTGCTGTGAAGAATATTATTTCACATGTGGAAGTTTGGGATTATCAATTTCCATACTACGTCCTTAAGCCCTTCTTTTTATTTCCCAAGCTATAAATCAGTTAAAGATTATAAATATAAATAATCTATACTTTTATAATTATGAATGCGAAAGTAACTCTGTCTGTCTACCTGTTACGCTTTCACATCCAAAATCATTGAACCGATTTTGAAGAAATCTGTAACAAGGGTAGATAAGATCTTAGGTCTTGATAGGTTTGTTAGATCGTGATAATCGACATCCACGCGGGTGGAGCCGCAGACAACTAATATTATTAAATAAATAAATGAATAATCTTCGATACAAAATCGTATCCATACTAAACTGTCATCCGCCCCAACGCTGGCTACTCTCGCAACAAATGATAATTGACAACCGCTGCCGATTTATGGCCACGCGATTAGCCGACCGCGATGTGTGTGAGATTTGTTGAGTTATATCATCTATATCATGTTATATTTTAACCGATTTTGAGAAATGAGGATTTTTATTTATTTATACACTAGCTTATGCCCGCAACTTGGTCCGCATTACGTTTAACTGTGATTTGCGTTTTGTTATTCCAGTACTGATGATTTTTTGTTATACCACTTTTTGTAGTGACTTGTATTCTCTTTGAAGTTATGAACCTTTTATAACACGGTAACTTACACGACTTTCTTTTAAATGTATAGTTTTCAGACATGTTTCATGAGCAGTTGGGAATATATGACCTCATTAAGGTCTTCAGAGACTAAGTTAATATCATCTGTGAGGCGATATACCTGTTCGGTAACAGAAAGGAGTTCGACAGTAGTTACTCCCGTTAAAGTCACTTAAATCAAATTGCGTTGAAGGGTGTTGACCCCGGGTACCGAAGTTCAAGGATCGGATATAACCGGAAATGACGCGCGAGTGAAAAATACTAGTAAAGGAAAATAGTAGTGTGTTAGGCTTAAAACCGGGGTTCAAACCCGCGAGCTCATGATCATAAGTCTGACACATAAACTTTTAAACTATCGCTAAAATATACATATTAGTCAAGATAACCACTGACGTATGCTTGTTTGCAACTCAATCAGCATAACAAAATTCGTTTCTCTGAAATAATGGTTCCTAGAATAAAATATTTCCACAAATAATGCTGATTTCGACTTTTATATACTACAATTTTCCGAGCGTTCCGTTGTTAATTTTTATTGAGAGTGTGCTACGAAATGCTACGTGTGCTACGAGTATATTTGCTACGAATACCGTAGAAATTTCGTAGCGAATGATCTAGATTTTACTTTTTTAATTAACGATTTATTTGAAATAGAGTATATGAAATTTTTATCCCGGGAGGGGTATACTCACGGGTGACAGCAAGCCTACGATTATACCACTAACTATGATTGTGCAATCAAGATCATCCTCTGAACATTTTCCCAGCTCAATTTGGGGTTGGCTCAGTATACTATCATGAAACGGCCATGCTTCGATGTTTTCCACGAAGTGACTCCCGTCTGACGTACAAAACTCATTCTAAGATTCTAATTCTTCATCTTCTTCATTTCACATTGCGACCTGAGATGGTGCGCACTGTGCGGTATGAAAGAAACTTCATCCCACGCACACTCAAGCTGTGGAATGACCTCCCTGCTGCGGTTTTCCCAAGCGCCTACAATATGGGGTTCTTCAAGAGGGGCATCAGAAGATTTCTTCATGGTCGGCAGCGCGAGTGTGTTACCCCTGGTGTTGCATACGTCCATAGGCCATGGTAACTGCTTCTCATCAGGTGGGCCGTGTGCTTGTCTGCCAACTATCCCAGTCGTACCGAAGTTTTCACCTCGGAGTCCAGAGTCCGCTTTTTCAGTCAACTTGTAACTGGATTTGGCTGAACTTCGATATTTACGTGAAGCGAATGACATCTGACCTCCACAACCTAAAGGCCATATAACATCATTGCAGTTAGACCAGTTTTTGGACTTTTTAGGGCTTCTACTACCCGTAACGACTTGCACAGATGATGATGTTGAACATGAACATGAACATGGCTAATATTGTAATGGTTACGGTTAAACGTGCTTTCTGAAACACCAAGGGCTGTTATTTAAGAATGGTCACCCATCCTCAGACTGACCTTGCTAATTCAGATCGATTTACATGAGAAAAAGAATCAGATCAGGCGGAATTCGAACCCGCGATCTTTCCCTTACAGGGGGAATGCTCTGACAACTAAGCCACCGAACCTTATCTGAAATCATCCAAATCTTTCTATATACCGTCTTACGGTGATGGTGGAAAACATCTACACCAATGAATGAAATTACAATAATTTTTAAACATTGATTTTTGATGACTCCGCCTAAACTATTGAATGAAATTTTAAAGCATTAACTATTTAAAAAAAATACTTTAAAATTAAGATAAGACTGTTTAACATCAGACAGATATATACAGCCCAGACTTAGCCAAAGACGCATGGCTTGAGGCAACAATAGTGCCCGGAAAACAGCAATAGGCTCACCTTCTATACGTGGGCCCGAATACAATGATGGTGAATTGGGGGTGTTAATTCACCTGTGCCTAACCCTCCGTGGATAAAGGTGTGATTATATGTATGTCTGTATGTAGTTTAAAATTTCATTCAATGACCGTACTAATATTGCTTAATCTTGACACGAATTTAATTCTCGTTCGTTCGTACTAAAGTACGTAAGTAATTGAAAAACAAACACTTACTACACCTGTGGTGGTCAGTCGTGGTCGCCAGTCGTGGTCGCTGATGGTGGTCTCGCGTGCACCGCTTCACGGCAGATAGCATAGCAGTAATTCCCACGAGCGTGATGTCAGGCGCACGTCACACAACGCTAATTGCATGGCCACTGTACTGCTTGATATGAGTTTTTAATATATTCTGCTAAGTTTCACCTGGTTAGTACCAGGTACTGTGAACTACATACATAGATATATAGCTAAGCCTTTATCCCTAGAGGGTTAGGCAAAGGTGAATTAACACCCACATTTCATCAATAATTATATTCGCTTCCACGTAATAGGGGGTGAGCCTATTGCCATATTCCGGGCACTATTATTGACTCGAGCCATGCATCTGAGGTTGAATCTGGGCTGATGTTAAACAGCCATCTCTCTTAGTCGCCCTGTACGACACCGCATGGGAAGAGATGGAGTGCCCTAATTCTACTCTGCCGGAAACCATGCACGCACGCATTTTTACAGGAGGTAGGACACGGTGGTATTTCCGCCCGATTGAGCAGTCCGACTCTGTAAGTACCTCCGCCCTACAGTATACCGCGGTTATAATAACTGCGTGTTGTGTTCCCAGCGGTGAGTAGGGTAGCCAGAGCTCATTGGAGATTTTTTTCTGTCAGTGGGATGACTAAAGGCTTGTCCTGCTTCGTCCTCTACACTGACGGCACAGACACTCTGTGTGAGTATAGAGTCCACTCAGAGCCTGTAGTCTTGGAAGAAACGCATTAAAACTTACCTACCCTACCTATTTCTCAAAAAGCTTCTAGAAAAGTAGCAGTAATTATAAATATTGTAGCACAGCACAGGTTGGCAATGGCAATAAAATGTATGAAATAAATACGGGTAACGGACGTTCGCCACTAGCCAGGGGCAGCGGCGCACATTGCCAGCACGTGCATTGCGAAGCGAATTGATTTTACCCACGACAAACACGATTTTATTGTATAAAACTTGTTAGCTTAGATTTATATTGTTGTGTATTTTCGTTTATAAATATATAATAAATGCATGGATAACCCCAGGTTCCCGGCAGAGTAGAATTTGGACCACCCCATCTGTTCAAATGCGGTGTCGTACAAGGTGACTAAGGGATAGGGCTGTTTAATATCAGACAGATATATACAGCCCAGACTCAGCCTCAGATCCATGACTCGAGTCAACAATAGTGCCCGGAATACGGCAGTCTATATACCTACTGATTGACGGATGAAGGTCTGGTCGAAGCTATCATTTCGGGGCTGGCAGGTTAGACAACATTTGCACCTATAAAACCGATATAAACCTGGAACCCGTGGGATCGAAAATCATAGTTGGTAAAATGTGGGTGTTAATACACCTCTGCCTACCCTTTCGGGAATTTATAGGTGTGAGTATATCTATGTGTATGCTATAATATTATTTCAGTACAGAAAAGCAAAGGAAGCTAAACGCACACAAGACTAATCCGATATAAGATTTTTAATGTTGCATTTTTTTTATTATTTAAACTTCATGTACACATGTACACAGGCGGACTTAATGCCACAGGCATTCTCTACCAATCAACCCAAAAGGTTGTGCAGAGAATAACAAGGTAGGTGCATTATGAAAGGTATTTTACTTTTGTCTAATACAATTTAAATACCTATGGTACAAAATAAATGACCAGTCTGCTAAATTGTACCGATGGTAGACCTCCACAAAAAGTATATTTTATCTAACCTAACGTAGAGGCAAGATATTGTTCTTTTGTCATACGATAATCAAGACATTAAACTTTATTTTACATACCTATTTATCTTTATAAGTCCTTTTATAAAGTAAATATCAGAGTCCAAGTCAAAAGTGGTTCAATTTACGGTCGCTTGCTATGTGCAATATCAATCCGTATTTCGTAATCCAAGATTGATAATTTAAACCGCTTCTTGATTTAACTATTTCAATAAACGACCTTTAGATCGTTATGAAGATCCTTTTTTCCAAACTATCTTCGGAAGGACGAATCGACCCTTTAAGATCGCTGTTTGTACCAAAGTGACGGCTTTTTTTGTTGGTGTTAGTGGCGAAATAGGTATATTGAAATACTGATTGTGCGTAGATCGATCGATTGTCAAAAATCTGGAATACATATAATCTTAGATTGACGATCGAATATTGGAAGCGGCCGTTAACCGATAAGATAAGATTCATTTATTTGTAAGAATATTGTATAAAAGTTGATTGTAGGTACATAATATTCTGCTGTCTCCAGCGTACAAATATTGAAAGGTAGTAATACAAATTTAAATAATGTCAGCATACAATCAATAATAATTCCTCATTTAAATGATATAGTCATAATAGAAGTTATATAATTGCAAAATGTCAAATCATGGGTTATACAAGTCAAGGTTCACAGAATAAGACAATTTTAGACTCCAAAACGTTCGCTTAGGAAGTCTTTCGTGGAATAATAACATTTAGTCAGAAGGAATTGGAATAGTTTACATTTAAATGTCTTGAGCTTTAGAGTCTTAAAACGACTCTCTCATACATACGTTGACAGCTGTCATAAACGTCAAATCTAATACATTTGTCATTTCATTCAATAGTGTTGACGAACTTGTATAGTAAGCATACGAAATACTATAAAAAAAAAAAAAATTGTCGTTGCATTCTACAATACCCCGGCAAACGAATTCTCTCTGGTCTAGGGGCCAGCAGAAATAGTAGTAAAACAATCATCTTCTCATAATAAAATATAAACAAAAATAAAGCAGATAAGTCGCAACACCTACAAAGTATTACCTTCCTGCGGCTACGGGAAGGAGGTATACATTCCCGTAGCCACGGACTCAGCGGACTTTTTGTCCGTATGTAAACACAGAGTGGGTTCCGTAGGTAATTAATTAACGCGCGTGTTTGCGCCCACCGGCAATTTAATACACCTTTAGGGTTCCTTCAACTCTGTTTTTATAATGCAACGTAGGGAACCGCAGGGAGATATCTTTTACGAAATTTCGGTTAGGCTTTGTACACAACTTTTGTTGTGAGCTGCGGGGAGTTAATAAGCCTAAGGAATATGTGGTTTGTGTTTCTTTTTAAGCTGACCACACAATTCGCTCGGTTGTTACTGTGGTCGGCCTCACACAAAATGGTGGCCCTTCACATGGCTATTTATGTTTGCTACTGGGCGTATATGCAAACATGTTAGTACGGACAAAAACAATTTACATACACATGTATAATCACGCTTTTATCCCCGGAGGGTTAGGCAGAGGTGAATTAACACCCACAATTCACCACTCATTTTATTCAGTTCCATGTAATAGTGGGTGAGCCTATTGCCGTGTTCCGGGCACTATTGTTGACTAGATCCATTTATCTGAGGCGGAGTCTGGCTGTATATATCTGTCTGATGTTAAACACCCCTATCCCTAGTATAGTTGCCTTGTACTACACCGCATGGGAAGAGATGAGGTGATCCAAACTCTGCTCTGCCGGGAACCATGCGCAAATTAATTCGCTTCAATGAGGTGTCACAGGTGAATTGTCACATTTTGTCTGTTGTTTAAAGGTACTGACCGTGAAGTATAAAAATAACTAAATAACTTGTCAATTATTCGTATTTGGTATTGGCAATACTTGTTAAATAGGCGATACGGCCAATACTTTGTCTAATACACTGTCCACACATGGTAATTGTATTTCAATTATGTCAAGTACAAATAGCCATGTAAACTGCCTGCCACTATAATATTGTTTGTGTTTTATGCAATACTTAAGCCTGTATACTTTTGAGCCGCAACTAGTAATCAACCGCGGTAGCCTAGTGGTATGGGTAATGGACTGCTGAGATGAGGTGTCGGGTTCGATCCCAGGTTTTGCCATGGTCCACACCAATGACTTTTCGATGCTTTTCGAAGTTATGTGTGTATTTATCGCAGGTTTATAAGTGCCCGGTTAATGGCAATAGGCTCATCACCTATTACGTTGGAACCTAAACATAAACTGGTGAAATGTGGGTGCTAGCACCTCTGCGTACCCTTTCGGGGATATAGGCGTGAGATTATGTTATGTTAAAAATAAATAAAAAAACCCGTCACAAAAAATAAACTTCCATAAAGTAGAAAATAAATTGTGTTGGTTAACCTTTTAACTTTTATATACCTACTAATATATTGATTCAGGCGTTATTGTGTCAGGAGACCCTAATAGGTAAAACACTCCATCATGTCATCGAAAGGATCTAAGAGGGACCCTGCCAAACACTCCCGACTAATTCACCTTAAAAAAAGCGATTCATCCATTTGGGAGCTACGGTGTCACAGATATACACACACAGACACGTCAAACTGCTAAGAATACTCTTTTGTTTTGTGCATCGGTAGTTTAAAAGCATAAAACTGACATTTGAATGAAAATTTAATAATAATAATAATAATAATAATAATTTATTTCTAAGAATATGGTACATTGAGGTCTTTATGTTATTTCACTTGTTCAAACATATTCTACCATACCCTGGTGTAGAAATATTAAATTTTATAATAATAATATTTAAGATTTACAATAGTAATGTCAAATATGTCACTCATGCAATCAATTAATTATTTATTTCTTTTACGTTTTACAATAATAATTTAAATTTTACGATAATAGTATCAAATGTGTGGACAGTGTATTAAGCATTTAGTATGCTAATATAGATAGAAAAAATTGAAACGATCCGATCTTTACCTTACAGTGGGAATTTGAATGGTTTCATGCGAAGGTTCGGTGGCTTAGTGGTCAGAGCGTTCCCCCTGTAAGGCAAAGATCGCGGGTTCTAAGCCCTCCTGGGCCGTTTCAATTTTTTCGATGTATATCGATTTATGAAACTGACATTTCAATTACAAAACAGTTAACAGAACTGAACACCAAACCCACAATACTCAATGATAGCAAACAACATCGCATCCATAATCACGCTTTCTTACTAACCTATATCCTTAGACCATAATACTATATAGACACAGCTATTCTAACAAATAACCGTGGTAGCCTAGTGATATGGGTAATGGACTGCTGAGACGAGGTCTCGGGTTCGATCCCAGGTTTTACCATGACACACACCAATGACTTTTCGATGCTTTTCGAAGTAATGTGTGTATTTATCGCAGGTTTATAAGTGCCCGGTTAATGGCAATAGGCTCGCCACCTATTGCGTTGGAACCTAAACATAAACTGGCGAAATGTGGGTGCTAGCACCCCTGCCTACCCCTTCGGGGGTAACATAACATAACATAAACTCACACCTATATCGGTGTGAGTTTATGTTATGTTATGTTTTGTAACAAAATTTATCACAAAATACGAGGTGAAAAATGCGTTTTGAGTGATAACCTTTTTAGTACATTGTTCGGTTGAAGCGTTCACCGCCTGAGTAGCTGCAGGTCCGCTAGTGGTGTTTTTTTGGCGTGTTGAAGTGAATATTCTGCATTCCGGGGAGACACCATTGATGATGACGTTGCTGTTGCTGTTATTGTTATTTATTTCTATGTTTATTATTATTATTTCCAATTACCTTTTTTATTATTTACAAGTGTGATCCGCAATAAAAACGCTACGCTAATTTCAATTGCCGCGTGATTCCCGGCAATGTAGAATTTAGACGACCCCATCTCTTACCATGCGGTGTCGTTCAAGGCGACTAAGGGATAGGGCTGTTTAGCATCAGACAGATATATACAGCCCAGACTCGGCCTCAGATGCAAGGCTTGAGTCTACAATAGTGCCTGGAAGACGACAATAGGCTCACGTATTACGTGGGACCGAATTCAATGGTTGGTGAAGTGTGAGTGTTAATTCACCTCTGCCTAACTGCCTCCGGGGATAAAGGTGTAATGTTATGTATGTGTGTTATTTAAACTGCCAATGTGAGCATGTCATGGGATGTATGTAAATATCAACTTATAACTAAGCAGCCATTTTTACGCTAGTAATTACACTTACTGAGTCTATTGAGTTCGTATATAGTCTAAACCAATATATTTAGTTTTATCTACGGAACCTTCACGGTTATTCGGCGAGTAGCTGCGCACTATCCATTGTTACTTGGTTGTATTCAAGCTCTTTATTGTCTTGTAAAGTTCGCGGCAGTAATACGCTCTCTAGGTGCAACTTATTTCCCAACACAATAGGTAATTTCATTTTCTGCTTAAAACTGAACCGATAATTATATTTTATGAGTATCATTAAAGTAGTAGCGATATTACTGTAGTATGGTTTGACTATTGGGTCAGATATCGCGAATTCGATTCCCGCTTGTTGTTAAAATATTTTACTGCTTATATATGTTTCTTTTCAACCACAACTAAACTACGTCTTTTTTTTATACCACTTAGGTGGCAGACAAACGGCCCACCTGATGGAAAGTGGTTACGTGGCCTATGGACGTCTGTAACACCAGAGAAGTCACACCAGCGCTGCCGACCCTGTAAGAACAGAGTTTCTGTGCCGTCAGTGTAGAGGACAAAGCAGGACAAGCCTTTAGCCATCCCCCTGATAGCACAAATTCTCCAGTGAGCTATGGCTACCCTACTCACCGCTGGGAACACAACACGAAGTTATTATAACCGCGGTATTCTGTAGGGCTGTACTTCCCCAGTCGGACTGCTCAATTGGGCGGAAATACCACCATGTCCTCCTACCTCCTCCAAAAGAAACGTCAATATATATACGTATATATGTTAATTAGACTTCGACTAAACTGAGAATAAAAGCGTGGTTGACACGACAGAAGAAGTGGTGGTTGAAAAAAAACCTATTTTAGTCATTGAAATATTTTAATATAATGGTAATGAATAACAGACTTTAATGTAATAGGTTTCCTCGATACAGGCTTGCCTAGTGAGGAAACCACAGATAGATCTAGGTTAAGTTAAGTGGGTTTTCTGCAGAATGTTTCTCATTAGATCATAACATACTTATTACACAAAACTTGGTCAGAGTTACCCAAAATGACTATTATATAGTTGTTCTGTTATGAAATTTGTGTACCCATGTTACATTGTGCATCAATAAATACTTTTTTTATTTTCAATGGTGCGACAAAGGAACGAGTCTCTAAACCGCTTGGAGTCTAAGAGACACGATGACAATTTCTTCTTTTTACAAAACAAGTTTGTAGCGAACTTGTGAGGAACTTATGAGTGCCTCCGAAAGGGCAATCCAAGTAGCAGCACATTGGAAACATATTGTAATATCACCATTGTAACATGGTATATGTATGTAATGGTGACCCTCATTTCTGAGACTTTATCTTCAGCTTACCATCAAGCGAGGCGAAGTCTAATTGACGTGTCCTATATAAAAAAAGATAACAAAGTTTTAGATCAAGTTGTTTACACTATAACATTAGAGCGGTTGACAGGATTAATATTTGGAACTAAAAAATATAGTTAACGAATTTTGATGTTAATAATGATGTCGTACTCTATAACGTCATTTAAAGAATAGGAGCGTCTGAAGCGTCAATAGTTTATTGGTTTAAGAAACGGTCTTAGGATTGAGTGGTACCAAGCTCGATATCTGGCCATTACACAACCGAAGTGTATCCGCACAATCAATTTAACTTAGCTTAAGGGGAATATTAATATTCTATTAAAAAGATATAAGTACAATACATAAATGAAATTTAAAATTGAAAACTATTATAAGGTACTAAAACTAAAAAAAAAATTACATACGTAAGGCGTCATGAAATTCCTCCGTATCATCACCGACCGGTTACGTACCCAGAAGGATGGCAGCATTGCCACATTGAATGGCAATGCTTATCCTCTATGCAAGATAATAACCAGCCTTCTGGTCGTGCGGTCTCAGCATGGAGAACGGGCACTTGGACCCCACCTCCCCAACGTTTCAACCACAAACGGCTCAAAAACATAATCACCTGTCAGGTTTAAAAAAAAAAATCCAATGTAGATAGCCGCACAATCCCCAACTTTCATTCGCTAATACCTATAAAACTTCTACAGCTCAATCATTGCTTGTTCACACGTAAATATAGTACGAACAATAATATCACCACAACATCAACATTCCCCTTCCCCCCGGACCACGAAAGTGACCTGACGTGTGCACGTACAAGATTTTAAATTTTAAAATTAAATAAATGCATTTTATTCGCTAATTAAACAGTGAAATATTTGAGTGAAGTACCAGGCGCGCATAACAAAGCAGAGAACGCGGAGTATTGGGGTGAGTGAGATAGCAACTGTTGAAACAAGCGGTAGTTGGAGAACTTCACTTTCACTTTGTGACACAGAAGACTGTCATCTGTCATTGCACTTTATATGTCAAAGTCGTCTGTCATCATATGTCAGTTGGATTGTCAACTGTCACCAGACGTCATATATGAATTGTCACCTGTCATCAGTAATCACTTCATTCCGTACTCAACATAGTGTTAAAATTGCCAGAGCAAAAAAAGGTTGATCAAGTTGTGGGAGATTTTGAAGACGGTGGTCTACTGATACAATAGATTGTGAGTTGATTCTCCATAAACCACACACACCACTGGCACTACTTAGTGACGGTCCGCTATCATATTACTGTGACGTCACACTGTGCGACTGGAGCTGAGCTATACTCACCTGCTCTGTAAGGCCAAGCCGACGGTATAGAGATTCGTATCATCTAAATACTTTTTACTTACACCTCGCAGTAGGACCAAAATGAGCAGCAAAACGCTACGCACACCTCCTACATCAAACAAGAAATCCCTATCTAAAGAAAAGTCACTTTCCGATCCTGAGTTAGCGTCTTTAAAAGGCCAAAATGATTCGATTAGTGGTACTACGGTTCGGAGTAAGCGACAGCGGGTTGATGATTCACCAGGGAATGACAGTATAGGAAACAGGGTAACTTATTTGGATTGCTTTAAAAACGATTTAATGCAGATGCTTACAGTATGGAAAGCAGAACAGGATGAACGCTTTACGAATTGGAAGTCCGAGCAAGACGCAATCCTTTCCTTACTTGTGCGGGATGTGTCAGAATTAAAAAAACAGTGCCTACAAATACAGCAGTCCAATTCAGAAATGGAGAAAAGTATGGACTTTATGAATAGTAGCTATGAAGAAATAAAAACTAAAATTCAAAGACTGGAAATTGAGAGGAAGGAGAGTGTTGAAGTAATTAATAACCTGGAAAAGCAGATACAAGAGGGGAATCTTCGAACTAGGAGTGCTACAATAGAGATACGAAATGTGCCACTGCAAGAACAAGAAAAACCCAGTGACCTCATAAATTTAGTGTCAAATATTGGAAAAGCAGTTCAATTTAACGTAAAACTCACAGACTTTCGAGATATCTACCGCCTTCCAGGTAAATCTGGCACTATAAGACCCATCGTGGCCGAGTTTGGATCAGTATCTTTGAGGAATGACTTCTTAACAGCTGTACGCCGATTTAATAAGGAACGCGCGTTGTGTGATAAATTAAATTCTGAAATCATTGGTATACCAGGACAGAGGAGAGCTGTATATGCTGATGAACATCTTACCCCTTCACTCAAGAAACTACTTTATGAAACACGTCTTGTAGCAAAGTTACATAGTTACTCTTGCTGGCATTCAAATGGTAAAATACTAGTACGTACTGACAGAGAGGCTAAGCCAATACATATTATGTCTGAAAAATGTTTAACTTTTTTATCAAAAACACAAATGAGCACGTAAATGATTGTCCAAATCCTGATGTTGTGTCTTTTAGGCTGTTGTTAAAGTTTATACTTAGTTTATATGGTTCGGCTTTGCCTAGATTGTATCGGATTGGTTATATGACACATATCATTATTTTTGCTCTTTTATCTGTTTTGTATGTATCAACTAGAAGATTTTTAAGAAAGCCGCATGTTGCCTATTTGAATTGTTACTTTTTAGATCTATTAGCCTCACTACAAATATTAAATAATTTATTAAACTCGCACACTATACACCTACACATTTCACTATACTTTATAATTGACATCGTATCACAGAAACCGAACCACAACAAAATTCAACGTCTTAAACCAAATTGAAAACGATATTGATAGCTACGAAGTAGCTGATTTTCTAATTTGTAATGTGGAAGATTGCAAATCAAATCTACCTGATACCTACTGTCTTAAACTTTTAAGTCAAAATATACGCAGTATAAACTATAATCTAGAAGGTTTGCTGCCAGTCCTAGTTAGATCCAAAGTGACTTGGGACTGCCTCATCCTAACGGAATGTTGGTTACATTCTAACCCAAACATACCTGTTTTGGATGGTTATAACTCCTCTGCAACAATTAGAAACTATACCCAAAATGAAGGCGTTGTAGTATATTACAAAGACCAACTACACATAGCTATTGAAGAAAGAATTGTGCGAGAAGCAAATTGCTTGGTTATAAGATTTAACCTGAATACAATAGCTATAGCCATATATCGACCAACGGGCTACAAAAACAAAGACAACTTCATTCAGTCGTTAAATGGGTTACTACAGGATTATGCGTCTATGCCAAATATAATTGTTCTGGGCGATATTAACATAGATATTGCAGTAACTAGCATAGACCCCTACAGGTTTGCATATCTTGATATGTTAGCATGTCATAGCTTACTTCCTGCATACACTATTCCTACTCATGATAAAACTTGCTTAGATCACGTCTTCATAAAGACAATTTTACCCATTAAATGTTTAATCCTCCAGACCTCCCTAACTGATCATGATTGTTCAGCACTTTACATAACCACACGAGTTAAGGAAAAACCCGCCAAATATATAAATCGCCTTGAAGCCGTTGAATTTGATAGAAAGATAAGAGAAGCCGATTTCAGCCCAATCTATAATACAAAAAATACAAATTTGGCGGTAGATTACCTTGTTAACACCATTCGGGAACTAATAGTGGGTAACACAAAGCGGGTTAAAATAGTTAGGCGTAGAAGAATACTTAAACCATGGATAACGACGGGTATGTTGAAGTGTATTAGAAACCGGGACAATCTTTATAAAAAATCTAAAAATGAACCTAATAACGAAATTCTAAGGGTAACTTATAAGAGGTATAGAAATTTTTGTAACGCGACTCTAAAAAAGGTCAAAAGAAACTATGAAAAACTGCAGCTCCAAAATTCTAAAAATAATAACAGTAAATTATGGAAAACCATTAAAGAAATTACATATACTACAAAAATAAAAGAGTCATCGCACGAATTAATATGTTCTGATGACCCACTAAACGATGTTAAGAGCGTTAATGAGTATTTTGCTAGTATCGGTAAGAATTTAGCTAAAAAAATAATTGATTGCCCACAGCACAAGAGATCAGTTGATATTGAGTCCTGTTCGCATTCATTTGTTCTCTTACCAACAGATTGCAATGAAATAGAATCAATAATAAATAATTTAAAAAGTGATTGTGCGGTTGGATTGGATATGATCTCTGCAAATATTATAAAAATATATAAGGACATCCTACTGGCACCAATAACATATGTCTGTAACTTGTCCCTCTCTACTGGAACTTTCCCAACGGCCTTTAAGAGATCGCGTATATGTCCCGTTTATAAGGGTCGTGGTAGCAGAGGCTGTGTCAATAATTATAGACCTATTTCCATTCTTCCAACATTGTCTAAAATCCTAGAACGTCTGATAAACAAAAGATTGACGAGATACATGGAAAAATTCAATATAATTTCGGACTCACAATTTGGATTTAGAACCAAAAAATCAACATCTGATGCTGTTCATGACCTAACAAATTATATAGTTGCAAATTTAGACAAAAAACAAAAAGTAATAGCAATATTCCTAGACCTGGCCAAAGCATTTGACACAGTCTCTGTCCCGCTGCTCTTAATAAAACTGGAAAAACTTGGCATCAGGGGTGTACAGCTGAATCTCTTCAAGGACTATCTTAGCAACCGTACCCAAATTGTTAAAATCGACAACTATGCCAGTGATGAGGTTGCTATGGACTTTGGTGTTCCTCAAGGCAGTATATTGGGTCCAACGCTTTTTCTAGCATATATAAACGACCTGTGCCAGCTTAAATTTCCACACACCAAAATTGTCACTTTCGCAGATGATACAGCATTACTGTTCTCGGGCGATAGTTGGACGCAAGTATACAAGTATGCTCAAAGTGGTTTTAATGCTGTAAATAGATGGTTATATAGTAATATATTAACGTTGAATATTGAGAAAACCAAATATATGACATTTTCCATAAGGGATCCGGGTGTAGAAGAGAGTTTGTTCACTGTCAATTCTCATTCTTGTACAAACCTTAATTTTAGTTTTAATGTTACAGATTGTACCTGTCCTAGTCTGCTCAAAACGAATTCTATTAAATACTTGGGAGTGGTAATTGACAGTAGACTGACATTTCAGGAGCATATTGAACTGCTGGCAAACAGAGTGCGAAAGCTTATTTACGTGTTCAAAAGCCTAAGACATGTGGCGGATAAAGAGCTTATAAAAACAGTATATTACGCGCTTTGCCAGTCAATCATCTCTTATTGCATTACAATATGGGGCGGCACATCTAAAACCCATCTCCTTACGCTAGAAAGGGCTCAAAGAGTGATTCTGAAGGTAGCTTCCTTTTTACCATTTTATCACCCAACCACAGATCTCTACCTGCGCAGTGATGTCCTCACAGTTCGTCAGCTATTTATCCTACATACTGTAACGAAGCAACATTCCCTGGTCGTTTTTGATCCGGAAAAGCAATACTCCAAACGTAGAGATGATAGGGTTTGTGACATCCACAAACTTAACACCAGCTTTGCACAACACTTCTTTTGTTACCAGGGTGCTAACCTATACAACAAGGTAAATCGCGTCGTGGCAATCTATAAGCTCACCAAGTCAGCTAGCAAACCCATTATAGTTAAATGGTTAAAGACACTAGATTACAAAACAACGGAAAGTTTGCTACACAGCTCTCAACTTTAAAATGTGCCTTATTACATTTATTTCATACACACACCTTGCTTACAAATACATAATATTATACACACACAAGACACGAAACACATTTTCATTCTTCTTTTTTTCTTTTTGAGGCCTTGTAATATTTAATATTATTATATAAGTTTCTTTTACATGTACATTATAAACATATAGGTTTAACATTTATTATTATTTCCTGTACGAGTACATGTATTTAGTTTTAGTTGTATCCATAATAACCGAGTCCGTTGGGTGATTGCCTGGTGATCTGTGATACAGGTTTACGCCTACTTCAGACACCAGTCCTCTCACAATTTTTAATATTGTTTATACGAATGGGTGCAATGTAAATTGATGTAAATTTGAGAGGAAAAATAAAGATTATTTTATTATTTATTATTTATAATTGGCAATACGGCCAGCCTTCTGGCCACCCTCCCGGTTGACATTAATGGGGACGAAATCTTTGATGCCTGAAAGGGTTTGTCAGGTATTTTCTGTATTGTTTTTACATTTTAATTTAGATAAATCTCATGTACATCAACTCAAATGTACATTCGCTAACAAAACAGTTTGGAAAAACTCTCCTCCTTTAAATAAATAAACTAGGAGCCAGCAGTAATCCTGCTAATGCATCACGATAAATATTGCACCTATAAATCTATCCAGTCCCGTGAAGCGCAACACTACGGACTATATAGTGACGTCATAAAGAATGCATTAACAGAGAATTGTACCTGTTTGTACAGTCAGCAGCAGATCTATCTTGACTAACAAATTACTTGAAATGTTCTTAATACCTTGGTTTTCCCGCCTTCCTGTTTAATGATTGTTCTGATATTTAGTACACACCTTTACTTTTGACAATAACAGAACATAAACTCACGCCTATATCCCCGAAGGGGTAGGCAGAGGTAGCACCCAGATTTCGCCAGTTTATGTTTAGATCCCAATGTAATAGGTGGCGAGCCTATTGCCATTAACCGGGCACTCATAAACACTTATAAACCTGCGATAAATACACACATAACTTCGAAAAGCATCGAATATTTATTGGCGTGTGCCATGGTAAAACCTGGGATCGAACTCGAAACCTCGTCTCAGCAGTCCATTACTCATAACACTAGGCTACCGCAGTTGCGGTATTAAAATCATTTTGAGACTTTGTAGTCAAGACGCTGGCTGTACATCGCAGCAGGAATGGACGTGTGAAAAAGGGCATTAATCTCATCCCTATAGGTTTTAGGGGATAGGCGACAGAAAATTTTCGTCCTTCCGCTTTTGAGTTAATGAAGACAAAGTATATTGAGTCCTTTCAAAATACCTGCTCGTGTCACCGCGCCCCTTTTCACCCGACGGCGACATTTGTAGGATTGGAATCGACCACGACGCTTTATGCTCGTATATTTTGAAGCTTATGAAGGTGGTTAAGAGCGAGAAATATCTGCATTAACATCTCAAAACTATATAGATATTTTAGTGTTATAAATAGGATGGTATTTAAACGTATATCAACCATTTTGTACGACAAAATAATCCAAATTCACATCAAAAATACTGATTGAGCACCAACAAACTACTGCAAGTAAGTAGTTAGTTAGCAACCAACCAACCAATCAATTATAAAAAAAATTACCACAAAGACATAGTCTTCTAACCTAACCTATCCATTTCGGGGTGGGTGGTGATCATTTTGAACTTAATTAGATGCACAATCAGTATTTTTACTGAACGCGAAAATATTATCTTTTTAAATATAACTACGGCCTTGTTAAAAACACCGGTCAGTGCGAGTCGGACTTGCTTACCGAAGGTTCCATAACTGTTTCATTTGAGACCCCATTCATCAAAAATCAGTTCAGACATTAGGCCCGTTGTGCGGAAAAAAAAACTACATACATACGCGCGTAACACATTACCCTCGCTAGCGCAATCGGGTCAAAATTTTTTTTTTCGTCGTCGTAAAAAGACGAAACTGATAAATTCAAAAGGTACAGAGAACTCTGATGACTCGCTTCACGTCATCGCGTAGGTAACCTCGCTGTAAGGTTAAATTTCCTATTCAATAACATTAATACTTTTCAAAGCTAACGATTTACCTTTATTAACGCGGGATTACAGGACACAAAACATAATTTGTGTGCAATTAATGTCGATTCACACGACGTGAAAGCGCGGGCTTTTCTCAATTTGGAGCGCTGAGAATAGCGATTTATAATTGAAGATGCCTACATTTAAAATTACTACAAGATGATTATATCATATATTATCTTGGTTTCCGGTTGCTTGTGAAACCTAGGCCTCGTTTTTTTTTAAATATAGTACACGACAATTAGACTTCACCTTATAGTTTTCGTTTACCATTTGGTTGGCAGACAAACACACGGTCATCCTGATAGAAAGTGAATACTGTGGCCTATGGACGTGTGCAACACCAAGGGAATCATACTCGCGCTGCCAACTCTGTAAGCACAAGAGTTTCTGTACCGTCAGTGTAAAAGACAAAGAAGGACAAGCTTTTGGTCTTCCCACTGACAGCACAAAAACTCTCCAGTGAGCTACCCTACTCACCGCTGGGAACACAACACTAGGTTATTATTCTGTAGGGTGGAGGTACTACCCTAGTCGGAGTGCTCAATTGGTCAGAAATACCGTGGCGTCCAAAGTCTCAGAAAAGAGAGTCACCATTACATACATTTACCAGGTTACAATGGTGACACTCAGGTTGACGGCCTCATCATATGCTTTTTCACGCCCCGCTTAAAGGGCCCGGAACTGTAGAAAGAAGGAAACACGTAAGTTGGTAATGAATTCCAGGCCAGGCCAAGCGTAACCCGGGCTCCGCTTATTCTCCTCTTGATTTCACTTATACGGCTTTTATAGGCTTCTTATCTGACTTCCCAACTCCAAGAGGCAAAACTGTACCAGAACCATGTCTATTAATCAACAGGTGTACCGATTTAAAACAGGTTGGCCTGACCTCAAAGTGCTTGGTGTATCTTCCGAAAGTGAAGACCAGTGATAGCATGATTTATGAAATTTAACGTACATAGTATCTATTTGTACATATATACTTTCAGTCCCACCTCTTTCCGAACACAATACACATCTTCTGTTCTGTGTATAACAAACTATGTTGTGCGTATGACCTGAATTCATAGACTGTGAGTACATTTTTAATTTGAAGACCCGAATACGTACTATAGAACGATACTACACTTGTAGTACTCTACGAAGACAGATGTAGACAATGAGCTTATCGTCCGCGGTTCTCGTGGCCACACTGAACAGCGACGCGCCTTTCTCTCACCCCACGTGACAAGGCGCCAATTTGGCCGGATTAAAACATCTATTTACTTTGAACTGAAACAAGTTCGTTGAAAATATAAAATAGACGAAGTTCATACATTCGTATAGCTTTTTCAATTACTTTTCCGTACTACCAAGGTTTAATGACCTGTCTGCATGGTAAGCATGTATGGTAAGCATGCATGGTAGACGTGCATTACTTGGTACATCCTAAATAGACCAAATAATGATCAGCCAAAATTATCTATTAGAAATTTGTTTTAGCCGTCTTGACAGCCTTATGCTGTCAATTTTTAACTATCGATTCCAAATTAATTTTGGTTTATATACAATAAAAATATTACAATTATTTCCTTCATTAAACTCTTGATTATGTAAAAAGTGTTTAAGAAAACACGTATCAGTGTAACCAATGTATGTATGTATGTCTTTATCCGAATTTTAGTTCCGTCCTTTAATATTCGTCCGAATTTACTAAGTTTGTTAACCAAACCTAATTATTGTGTTGCTGAACTTAAAATAAAGACAACTCTATCTTTTGTGACATAATTTTGTTATTATTTGTATACAGCACGATCCTTAGATTGTCAAAAGCACCTCTCACTTAATTTAAGAAACAATTATAAATCCCTTTTTCTGAGAAAAACGTGAATGTAATAACGAGATTGTATCAAACTGTAGACCAATCCCACTCATAAACACACACACACACACACTTTGACTTGAAAGCAAATATATTTATGTTTTATTTCATGTATATACACTGCAAGTAATTACAGTGTCTCCGTGCCTCGGAGAGCACATTAAGCCGTCGGTTCCGTTTGCCATCCAAAGGTAAAACTAGGTAAAACACAAACATGCTCATAAAATAGCTTACAAAAAACAAAACACATATTATAATGCTTGCTACACCATTATAATATGTTTGTACATATAATCATGTTGAACAAACCCACTTAAACAAAAGCTAAATTCAAAAACAAAACATAATTAACGTGCACACTGAGTCACAGAGCTGAAATGCACGAGCCAAATTCAACATTTTTAATTTACCCCAGTCATATGGGGTATCAACAAAAAGGCCGGTACTTTATCAATCTCGGCAACTCCGGTGGCGACACCTACCGCCACCTACTGCCGGTGTCTGGTACTAGAAAGAGTAAAAAGTCCTGAATACAGTCGGTTACGTATGGCTTCTCCGCACGCCACCCTTGCGATTTGTCAACACTGATTTATTTACTTTCTTTTATTCACAAGTTTCGTGGCTGTTGGAATAGTGTGGGTTTTTGGGACCATTTGCAGTTGCACACACACAACTGTGTACAACACACAGTTGTGTATTTGGATAATTCTTGGCTTGTCTTGATTACTTACTGGACCGAGTTCTTTTAAGAAACTTATTTTTGATGAAGTGTTTTTGTATCGGGTACTTATTTTGCATTTATTTTTACCCGACTGCGTCAGAGAGGGTAATGTTTATCGCGCGTATGTATGTATGTATGCATCTAAATATGTATGTAGCTTTCTTTGTTCCCCTCTACAGGCCTAACTAATTTTTTAACATTTGAAAATAATCGTGACACCCACTCTCGGTGCAGAATATACGACCCTTTCCTTTGTCGCACCATTAAGGCCTGGAACTCATTACCAGCTCACATGTTTCCATCTTCTTATAGTCCCAGGTCCTTTGAGCGGGGTGCGAAAAAGCATATGATGAGGCTGTTAAGCTGAGTGTCACCATTGTCACAATGTATATGTAAGTAATGGTGACTCTCTTTTCTGAGGCTTTACATTCAGCTTACTATCAGGGAAGGCGAAGTCTAATTGACGTGCTCTATATAAAAAAAACCCGTTACCGACTATTTACAAAATGTGACAATTCACATCTTTACACCTTATATAAATATGTAAAGTTTACTTGCCAAGTTTTCACTTCTATCGACACTCCCGGAGTGTCACTGGTCTTTTCCAAACCGTCTTTTTTGCGAATATAGATATTCTTTTACCGTTGTATGACGCAACGTATTATTTATTTATTTATTCATTTATTCGCATAATACAGTCATAATAAATTGGTCACTAAAAATAAATAAGTACCGGGTAAAACGGGGTAAATAGCGATCTATGGATGAAAAGAAATAAAAGGGTCAACTAAATTCTGTAGTTGTTTTCTTTCGAATTGAAACTATGGACTAGTTCAATGAACAGAATAATCCAAAATCTGTGTATATACATTAAGTTTTGTATAAGAAATCATTTAAAGAAATGTAACGGGTTTCCTGGAAGAGAACTCAACTATGAGTTAAGCTCGCCTTTGTACATTACATCTCATCAACTATAAATAAATAAAATAAATAAATAAACGACCATTTTATTCCTATTAATTCATGGATCGGTACATTGTGTTATTACCAGACACCAGTAATAGTATGCAAATATTACATTATTCGATTCGTCTTTTTAACCCCCGACGCAAAAACGACGGGGTGTTATACATATAAGTTTGATGTGTCTCTGTGTGTGTGTGTGTGTGTGTGTGTGTGTGTGTGTGTCTGTCTGTGGCATCATGGCTCCTGAACGGATAAACCGATTTGAATTATTATTTTTTTGTTTGAAAGGTACCATGGTAAGGAAGGAATGTTTTTAGCTATGTTTGAAAAAAACAGTCCAAGATGGCCGCAAAAAATCCCTCTCACAAAAAACAACCCCCGAAACGTTAAAAATATGTTGTGTTAGTTAGCCCTTTTTTTTACGTACGCAAAATCCCCACGGATACCCCCCAACGGGAGCCGGTGGAAGAGGTTATGTCGGACTCAAACCAACCAAAACGCACGCCGCCTGTTAGCCCTATAACTTTGATATACCTAGTAATACATATTTGATCAAGCGTTGTCAATGTCGGGGGACCTTGAATCGTTTCCATAATATGACGTAGTGCTCTACCAGTTAGGGTCCCCCGACATGACAAGGCTTGCATCAAAATATGTATTACTAGGTATATCAAAGTTATAGGGCTAACTAACACAACTTATTTACGACGTTTTGGGGGTTGTTTTTTGTGACGGGGTTTTTTTAATTATTAAGTTTACACTATTCAAATCAAAATAATAATAAAACGTCTGAAATTCATCGTCATTAATATAAATTCATTCGATACTTAATTAATTAAAAAAACTAATAGCAATAATTTAATCAATTGCCAAAAAAATCTCAAAATATAAATAAAAATGTCAAAAAAACAAGAAACTACTTTTTAAACTTTTAGCGACTTGTCATTGAGAATGTATCGGCACCAATGCTATCCGATGGTTCCAAATTAATGGTCCCAAAACCAAATGACACTTAGTTCAAAAATATATCCACATCGACTCCAATCGGACCACTCGTACTTAACTGTCGTTTATCTGGCAAAATAGCTGCCAACTATGGCGCTGATACCATTTCCATAATTTCCCAAGCGGACCAATCTTATCGCCAACTTACACAGACATTCATAAAACCCTTATAACAATACGCATAGAGTTGATAATACTCTGATAGATAGATCTGTTGGAATTGGTGACCGCACTCGGCCGTACTAGTGAGGGCATGGTAAGTGGAATATTAGTCCTACTTGTAACGCGATCTGCCTTCATATTATTATCGATATTCGTGTATCAAGACTGTTTGGCGTACAATTGATGGTTTATGTTTAGGTTAAGCACTAGTATCTAGTGTTATTTGTAGGTTAGGGTTATTGTTTGCAGAAAATGGTACAAGAAGAGGCCTATTCATGTAAAGTTAGACTATACATTAAGTCAGGCCTAGGGGTGACTGGTGGAGCCGCCTGTCACCCTGGCAGAAGCAGGCCGCCGCGTTTTACCGGGGACGAG
The DNA here is from genome assembly GCA_963662185.1 of Eilema griseolum. Classification (NCBI taxonomy): domain Eukaryota; kingdom Metazoa; phylum Arthropoda; class Insecta; order Lepidoptera; family Erebidae; genus Eilema; species Eilema griseolum. The sequence continues at coordinate 22,194,680 of OY759248.1, read as the reverse complement.
TTGGGGACTCTGTAATTCCCACACACCCGAGCAGAGGGCCAGATCGTGAGAGATGGCCCTGGGTCGGCCGGGGTGCGAGGGATATGTCTGTCAACCTCACCTTCGGCAACCAAAACGACCCACAGGCGGCGTGCGTTTTAGTCGGTTCGAGTCCGACATACCCTCTCCCACCGGCTCCAGTAGGGAGGTATCCATAGGGATTTGCGCACGTAAAAAAAAACTATACATTAAGTTGAATAATCACGCCTTTATTCTTGGAGGTTTAGGCAGAGGTGAATCAACACCCATTTTTCACCAATCACATAAGTCCATAGGCCCCGATAACCACTTTCCCTCAGATGGGCCGTGTGCTTGTCTGCCAACCAAGTGCTATTAAAAAAAATATTGTATTCGGTCCCACGTAATTTCTATAGTATTTCTATATAACCTGTAAGGGAAAGGCTCGAATCCCGACTGGACCGATTCAATTTTTTCTATCTTAATCGATCTATTAGGGACAGCTTCATTCCTGGAGACGTCACCTTTAATTTACTATCATGCGTGGTGAAGCCGCATTAAAGTACTCTATATAAAAAAAAACTAAAGAAATGACAATTATCATTATTAAAACGGTAGTGACACGGGTAACCAAGTTAATTATGCCTAAGGAAAATCTTAATATGTTGTGTTCCCAGCGGTGAGCAATGTAGCCAGAGCTCAATGAAGAATTTGTGCTGTCAGTGGGATGACTAAAGGCTTGTCCTGCTTTGTCCTCTACACTGACCGCACAGAAACTCTGTGCTTACAGGGTTGGTAAGTACCCTAACTGAATAGGTTACCTTAGGCCCTTAGTTTGATGAGTTACTAATAAGATTTAAGGAATAAGAGAGTAACAGTTGATACGAGGTGTTTTATTACAGTGAGCCCGCTACAGAAGCTCGTTTAAACCTTCAGATTGGCTAATAATGGTAGGATTACTTACCGGCATCATTGTCAAAGCTTCGTACATCTTCTGTAGATGCGTGTCAACAAGCGAACGCAATGGAATGTCGTCTGATAAACAAATTCTACACATCGACAGCTTCTCCATTTTTGCGTTTAGGTTAGTTTATTGTCACAGTTTGTGTAGTATGTAGGTTAAATAATGTATACTGTATGGCAATTAGAATTTATAATAAACTACCCGCTCAGTTTAAGACTCTAAAGCTTAAGACATTTAAATATAAACCATTCCAATTCCTTCTGACTAAATGTTACTATTCCACGAAAGAAATAAAATGGTCAACTAAATTCTAATGAGCCTCTCTGTGGCGTAGCGGTAGTGAACGTGACTGCTACGCAGGAGGCGCGGGTTCGATCCCCGCTCAGTGCAAATATTTGTATGCATGAATATGGGTATTTGCATTGGTCTGGATGTTTCTATGTATAATATGTATGTATTTACAAAAAGAAAAAGTATTTAAGTAAGTTTATCCGTATTCTTGATCCCATAACACAAGCTAGTTAAACTATGCCTCCCATGGGTCTAGATAGCGTTGTGTAGAATGTTGTAGAATATTATTATTAATATTATTATTATTTTTTCTGTTGTTGTTTTCTTTCGAAGTGAAACTATGGACTGGTTCAATGAACAGAATAATCAAAAATCTGTGTATATACATAAAGTTTTGTAAAAGAAATTATTTAAACAAATACAACAATCCAAAGACTTCCTAAGCGAACATTTTGAGTCTAAATTTGACTTATTCTGTGAACCTTGACTTATTCTGTGAACCTTGATGACTGGTAATTTTGTTGTGTGCGATCCATGAGGCAATCAGAGTAGTGCCATGGGAAAGTTTAATTTCCCATGACACTACTGGTAATGCCAAGCAGTAGTGCCACGGGTAATAAACGATTAAAATCGGCACAGGGGTTTAGGCATGACAGCGTAACAAACAGTATAATTTATTATTTAATCTGTAAACAGTATTGAAATTGAACTCTAAAACAGTTCAAAGTTCTATAATTCGAAGTCGGGAAGTCAGTAGTAGACGCCAGGAGGTGTTCTGAAGCGCAAGTGGGTGTCAAAAGTGTTTGTGTCATTATATTGCCGGGGACGGTCGATGGCTGAGTGCAATAGCTGGCGGAAATGCGCCAGACACCGACTCTGCATATTCCTCGATAGCTTTTTAAACATTAAAGGGATATATAAAGGTTTTTGGGGAGTTTTATGCAAACATGGACAGTGTTACCATTATAGGAAATTTGGTGAGTTATTAGTGTATGTGTATAATGTATATATTATTATTGTGTACAAATTAAGACTATTATCCTTACTGTTAATAGTTCATTCTACTGCGTGCAGTGTCGGAGTTATTTTAAAATTATTAGAACCGATTTATACATCGCGACCTGAGACGGTGCGCACTGTGCGGTATAAAAGAAACTTCATTCCACGCACACTCAAGCGGTGGAATGACCTCCCTGTGTCGGTTTTTCTAAGCGCCCACAATATGGAAAGCAAGAAAGAAAGAAAGAAAGAAAGCAAGAAAGAAAGAAAGAAAGAAAGAAAGAAATATTTATTTGGTGCAAGGTGGTCACAGAAATAACAATAACCAACAATATATTTAAAAAAAAATACAAGTAAAACAGTGGCTCACAGATACACCAAATAGGTGTCCAGTTCAGCATGTGCCAGGTATAAACCTGACGCTGGTTTTCAACTGGAACCTAATTTGCCAGTGACACACGGACGCCGAACCGTCGAAGTCGAGTGTGAAAGTATAATGCATGAGGGTATGTAGAAGTTATGTACTTATATTACAATATGAAGATAAACAATAATATACTGTAAATATATTAAAAACAAACATATTTCGTGATAACAGGCGGTAGAAGATTTTAGTGACCAAATAAAATACGTAAATAATACAACTAAATAAAATATGGGGTTCTTCAAGAGGGGCATCAGAAAGGTTTCTTCATGGTCGGCTGCGCGAGTGTAACACCCCTGGTATTGCATACGTCCATAGGCCACGGTAACCACTTCCCATAAGGTGGACCGTGTATTTTTCTACCACCTAAGTGGTATAAAAAATCGAAATTACTAATATTCCCTCCAACCTTTAGAGGGTTTCTAACGGGTTAGAGGGAATATTAGTAGTTTGGTTTTTAAGCTAAATTGCTTGTGTTAGGAGTCGTTTAACGTCTGTAGTGTAATGGTCAGGTTTCGAACCCGGGACCTATCGATCGTAAGGCTAACGCCACCACTAAGCTACCGACGCCTGCCTTTGGCATTCAGTTCACCTTTGTCCAAATCATTGTGGATAAACATTAAAAATAAATAAATATGTTGCATACGTTCATAGGCCACGGTAACCGCTTCCCATCAGGTGGGCCGTGTGCTTATCTGCCAACTAAGTGGTATAATAAAAAAAAGCAGATTCTTATTTCAATTGTGTACTTGTAAGTACAGTTTGTGGAATCGCTTTTTCTTCTTTTTAAGGCTTTTAGTAACCTTAATTACGAACCCTCTAACCCCTCCAGCTAAGCTAAATTGCTTGTGGTAGGTGTAGGTTTACGTAGGTAGTCAAGTAATATCAAGGTCATAAAACCGATGATATGCAAATTGAATTGTTATTTGCTGGGAGTAATCAAAATACTCTCCGATAGATCATACGAGTTTCTGTAGATGGCTCTCATCGGTGCCGCAAGACGGATAAATAAGAAGATTTGAATGGCTTCAGACGAGATTTGATGGCTTCAGACGAGATTCGATGGCTTCAGACGAGATTCGATGGCTTCAGACGAGTTCGATGGCTTCAGACGAGATTCGATGGCTTCAGACAAGTTCGATGGCTTCAGACGAGATTCGATGGCTTCAGACGAGATTCGATGGCTTCAGACGAGATTCGATGGCTTCAGACGTGATTCGATGGCTTCAGAAGAGATTCGATGGCTTCAGACGAGATTCGATGGCTTCAGACTAGATTCGATGGCTTCAGACGAGATTCGATGGCTTCAGACGAGATTCGATGGCTTCAGACGAGATTCGATGGCTTCAGACGAGATTCGATGGCTCAGTGGTCAGAGCATTCCCCCTGCGACTCTCCATTTAAGGGCAAGATCGCGGGTTCAAATACCGCCTGAAACTATTCAATTTTTCCTTTCTTGATCGATCCTACTTCTCCTTGCCATAATTAAATTTGGTGGGAGTTTTACAGGTGTATCTGCCGTCTGACACTCTCAACCCTGAGAGGAAAACCCACGCTAGAGCCTCGTCAGATGAAGTTGTAGGTATCGGCCCGCAGATGAAACTTTCTGAGGTCCTGAAGATATTATTTTATGATAATAGAAATAAAGAATAACTACAACAAACTTACAAAAGAGTACGGCGAAATTAAAGCATTTCTACTTCAGCCGTTTTTACAAATACATTTAGCGTCTAACAACAACACATAAACTACGCTCACTTAATTGTAAAACATGTTGTATACCTTCCCCATCAACAAACTTGAGTGAACAAACTAAAACAAAAATGAGCAACGCTAAACAAAAATAAGCAAAGTTAAAACAATACATCAGACGATGAATATTCCTCGTTTATTATTTAAGTACGAACAAAATCCACTAGACTCAACTTCACAATGTAAGTAGCAGTTGTTAGTAAGCACAAAACAAAAATAAAACTCGCCTTCATTTATAGTAGGTAACTTCTTTGAAACGACGTGCAAAAGTACGGCGAACTTGTGGATCCGAGAAATTTGGATTAGGAGTAGAGTCGGTGCGGATAGTCTCAGATTAGTAGTAATATAATCTCAGCCAAATAATTTTACAACTTTTTCGGTACGTATAGCTACATTGACGTATGGTTTTATTTACTAGTCATTTAAAAATTAATTTTGTAATTAAATAATTAGTTGCGGGCGTGCCATTATTTTTTACCTTTTAGTGTAATTTTTTTATTTTTTTTATTGTAAGTAATGGTGTTTCCGTGTATGAATGAATGATTTTCAAAAAAAAGAATATGTCGAAGAGATAATGATTTATTTTTGAATTAACTGTCGTATGTTTAGTTAGAAATTAATTCCGATGTTATTATTACATATTATAAAATCTATGCGTTATTTATATGTATTTTTGAATGTCCATAATTATTTTTAATATTATTTTATTTATGCTGTATGGAATGCGCGGCAGTGGCAACAGTATGCTCAAGGTACTTGTGGACAGGGGTTATGAGTGCCACATATTAAGGCTCGTCTATAAGATGCACCAATCTTTTGTAAAATATAAGTACTAACATAGATTTAAGTGAAAAAAATTTTACTAACAAAACAATGGATTTTAATTATCTGGCAAATAAATGAATTATTATCATTATTGACGACCTCTGTGGCGTAGCGGTAGAGCATTCGACTGCTATGCAGGAGGCGCGGGTTCGATTCCCGCTCATTGCAAATATTGGTATGCATGAATATGTATATTTGCATTGGTCTGGGTGTTTCTATGTATAATAAGTATGTATTTACAAAAAAAAAGTATCTAAGTATGTTTATTCGCATTCTAGATCCCATAACACAAGCTAGTTAAGCTATGCTTACCATGGGTCCAGATAGCGTTGTGTAGAATGTCGTGAAATATTATTATTATTATGGGGTAACTAGGTATTAGTAAACATTTTTTTTTCAATTAATTTAATAAGCGGTATGTGAAGACTTCTACCAACTTCTACCAACCATTGTATCACTATCCAGCTAACTATGTACAAATCTAACAGCTGCACTTGTTTGCCGCGTTAATCACACAATAAATATCAACTTCTGCACCTAAGAAGTCCATCAACTAGTTTTTGAGTAATTAATTATTAGAGTACCTAATTAATTATCACTAGACCGATTAACGAAATACTGGATTATGTTGTCAACAGCTTGATGACTGCCTTATCCAACGCTGTCGATCCAAGTCTGAACTCAAATGGCAAAGAAACACGGACGGAAAGAGGCGACAGGCAATTCATACGAGCGTCTGCGACGGCGACACTACGGGGCGTAGTGATGTGCCCGTCGTACTAATAGAACTAAAGCACTTAATAGATTTAAAGATTTTTCTATTATGGTACAATATGGCGAAACTATGTACCTACTGGATATAACACCTTTATGTTACCCATATTTGTAATGAATGAATGAATAAATAAATAAATGAAATTTATTAATTAAATTTATATTCAGGTACGGTTTATTTTATGTTACCTCTGCTTGCTAAAGACAGAAAAAGGGTGAAGGTTTTGATTTAAGTATTAATAATGTACCTACCTAAAGCTTTCCAAAATAAAGACTCATACAATTTTTTGAAAAAGAAAGGTTTTTGATAATTTGTATTTATTTCAGAGATAGCTCATAGATTTTCTATTTTTTTTTTAAATGTAAGTTACTTATAGAATAATGTATTGGTTAAGTAATTCATACATAATTATGTCGCAAATTGAAACAAATTATTGCTGTATAGACTCATTAGACAGACATGACAGATGACTCAAAACGACTTTATAGACCACAAACCGAAAAAAAAAATTCAAATCAAATTATGATCAAGGAACAGTCAATATTCCTTCTTTCGTTCCTAAAGGCGCATCACTAGCCTGCAAGTTTGACAAGCTTCCCGACCGACACCGAACTATTGTTCGCTGGACAATTTTACTTTTGTCCGCCAGAAATAAATTGAAATAAATGAAATGGAACATAAACAAAATTGAAATAAATGAAATGGAACATTTTTTATAAATTGAGGTGAAAAATTAATTGTTCCATACATATTTATAAAATTAAATGCCGATCGGGAGACATAAATCACAAAATGATGGAGGTTCATTTAAATGCAAAATGTATAACAATTTATTTAAATCATTGCATTGGTAATGAAGGCGCTATTGACAATTTCTATGGCGTGGTACGCGGGACCTCCAAACTTAGCAGACGAATACAGTACGTATTTGTCTGCTAAGTTGGAGGTCCCGCATTCGATTCCCGCTCAGTGCAAATATTTGCTTATTAGAATCTATCCATTTGCATTGGTTCATATTTTCATGTTTTTGTTTAGTTTCTTTTAATTATATTTGACTTTGTAAATCAATTGTAGACAAGTCACACACTCCTCATTTTAGATTCAAGCAATCTTAAGCATTAACAGTTGTATATACGCTTAAAATATACTTTATCAACTGTTTGAAACATTTAGAATAGATTTATTATGGGAATTAACGCGATCATGGTATATGTTCTTCTACTATTCAAGAGCTGTACGTGAAGCGATTCAAATCAAGAAACACAAAAATTTCAATCGGGTTTAAATTATGTGTAACATGGAATCCCACTGAATCCGACTGCGCAGAAAAGCGAGGTTGCATGTTTTGAATCACTGTTCAAATAAGCTACCTCGCTTTTCTGCGCAGTTGGATAAACTGATAAACTGTCCGACAGTTTGCTTACAGAATAGGGACACTGTTAGTGTGGTATGTGACGGTACATGGCGAAACGAAATTCTTAAAAATATCCAGAATGTGTGGGTAGCTGATGAACCTACTACCTCACGAACTCCAAGACGGTGCGCGTTCACCACTGAGCCAGTCAGCGTGTGACCTCGGCCGTTGTAACCTGGTCGAAACTTCAGGCAAATCATAGGTATGTATGTACCTATACCATGATCGCATTAATCCCCAAAAGCATTATTGTATACCGCGGTAGCCTAGTGGTATGGGTAATGGACTGCTGAGACGAGGTCTCGGGTTCGATCCCAGGTTTTACCATGGCACACACCAATGACTTTTCGCTGCTTTTCGAAGTTATGTGTGTATTAATAGCAGATTTATAAGTGCCCAGTTAATGGCAATAGGCTCGCCACCTATTACATTGGGACCTAAACATAAACTGGCGAAATGTGGGTGCTAGCACCTCTGCCTACCCCTTCGGGAAATTTAGGCGTGAGATTATGTTATGTTATGATTATTGTATATCATCGAACGTGGAAGTATAAAGTAGGTTTGAGAGATTATCTTAATTTAAAATATGTTACGATACTGTTGTATTTGACAGTACTTCTCCGGTCAACTTGGCCAATTCAGTAACCATAGCTTTTCATCTTGAGATCTTCAGAATCAGAACTTTGTTAATATGTATAGCAGTATATATCTGAGATTATCAGCTCCGTCTAGTTTTGGTATATCGTAACGTGTAGCCTAAAGTCTGGCCAAGCACGAGCATGCAGTGTATGAAGGGTTATTAATATGCATGAGCAAGCTTATACCTGGCGGTGGGGAGTTTAGTCTCATCGCGAGGATGTGTACAGTTATGATTAAAGTAGTTAGGATTTGTTTATATTTGTTGTAAATCCTTACCATCAGGAAGGTGGAGTAGTAACAATTACATTTATTATACAAAAAATATGTGTATACTTATATACAGTCCTGGTTGTCCTGAGAAATTATCCAAAGAATTCTCTCAAAAAACTAAAATTTGAACTTCGGTATATCGGTTTTGGTCTTTGTTTATACAACTTCGGTGGCAGACAAGCACACGGCCCTCCTGATGGAAAGATGGAAAGTGGCTACCGTGACCTATGAACGTGTGCAACACCAGAGGAGTTACACCCGTTGGTTATTATAGCCGTGTATTATGTAAGGTGGAGGTACTTCCCCAATCGGACTGCTCAATTGGGACGGGAACGAATATAATAATAATAGGACACGAGTCCTGTCGTGTCTCCCCTGATGGCTCCCCTCGGGGATGGTTTCGGTATTTCGGGGATGGTTCCGGTTTCGGATTTCGAACTTCGAATTCTTGATACATAATCTTAAAATTACTACCCGAATTCACTCGTGAAAATCTACATTTTCCATATGAAATATACTATGATTCCAAACTGCACGCAATTACGATTGAATAAACAATTAAGAAACGTCAATAAAGTTAAAATACATGAATGAAAATAAATATTTTCATAAAAAGAGGAAATTGATAATGATTCGTATTTTGTATAAAAATACAAGCGTAGGGAATAATTAAAAGATAATCTGGAACGAGTGATGCGAGAAAAACGAGCCGATCGAATGGGGACCGAAACGTTATAATTTCAGTTCGCAGATGAGCATGTAAGGGAGCCTGCACACACACCCTAAGAGAGGCCCAGCTCGAGAGAGAAGGCCGTGAGTCGGACAGGTGCGAGGGATATGCCTGTTAACCTCACCTTCGACCAACCAAAAACGACCCACAGGCGTCGTGCTTTTTAGTCGGTTCGAGTCCGACATAACCTCTCCCATCGGCTGTGGTGGTGGGGGTAAAAAAAAGGAGCCTGCACAACCGCTACGACTCACTTTTTAGCTTACATTGCTCTAGTGCTTACTTTTTAGGGCCCCACATAGATTTTCAGGGCCCTAAACCTCAACCATCCGGTACATCTCCAGATTATGTTAGAGACTCTTTCGATTGTTCGTTTTTTTATATAGGACACGTCAAGTAGACTTTGCGGACACTGAATGCGGGCTTGTCTAGTCTTGACTTTTATGGTGATTAGGCCTACAGTTAAGGTGAATTTGCGATTAAGACCTGTATTTCATTAACTCTCACAATGACATTAAAACTTTCGTTTAGAATACAATCTGTCCTCAGATCTAGTTATAAATCAAGATTTTGAACTGAGTACTACTCTAGATGGGCCTAAGATCTATGTAGTTTAAAGTATAATTTACCTTAATTTTAACATATTAATAGATATAGGTATTAAGGGCCAGATTGTGAGAGATGGTCCTGGGTCGTTCGGAGTGCGAGGGATATGCCTGTCAACCTCACCTTCGGCAACCAAAACGACCCACAGGCGGCGTGCGTTTTAGTCGGTTCGAGTCCGACATAACCTCTTCTACCGGCTCCGGTGGGGAGGGATACGTGGGGATTTTGCGCACGTAAAAAAATGATATAGGTATTTTCTTATTAATACTCTCTCAAAGAAATCATTTCATTAGATTAAGTAGTAAATAGAATTCTTAAATAGATACAAATATAAGTATTTCATTGATAAAATGTTTGAAACGCGGGAAGTCAGCCAATATTTGTAATAAATAAATGGAAGAAATGATTGTTATTTCTAAGGGAAACTATATTAAAGTAGATATTGGGACATTTTAGCCATAAAGCTGTCTCGATATACATTTCCAATCACAATACAGTCTTAAACTACCTCCTAGAAAAACAAATCCGTCGTATTTTTTTCTATTTTCTTTTCTATATTGGTCTTACCACAAAATATAAAATTAAGACGAAATCAGTTATTGCTTCTATAGCACAATTTTCTATCGTAGTAAATGTACATGTATTTGTTAGAACTAAGCTTAATGAACTCTTAATTATCCGTATCGCTGCTTGCTTTCGTTTAGGTGCTCCTTGCGTTTCTCCACATCAATGTCGCTGTGGCGAAGAAGTTGGTAGCCTTGGACATCGTGGTCTCTCTTGCAGCAGGAGCGCAGGACGGCTGTCACGGCACGGGTATATCAATGACATAATCCATCGGGCTTTTGTCACCGCTGACGTTCCAGCCAATTTAGAACCTACTGGCTTGGTGCGCGACGATGGCAAGCCAGATGGAATGTCATTGGTGCCCTGGAAGATGGGAAGGCATTTGGTGTAGGATGCAACATGTGCAACATGCAACATAACAAATTTGAGCCGTTTGGGGTCGAGACGCTGGGATCATGGGGTCCAAGTGCTCGTCTTTTGTTTCGTGAAATTTCAAAACGTTTAATTGATGCTACCCGTGACCAGTGGGCTGGTTTATTTCTTGCGCAAAGGATTGGTATTGCCATTCAACGTGGCAATGCTGCCAGCCTTCTGGCCACCCTCCCGGTTGACGTCGATGGGGAGGAATTCTTTGACACCTGAACCTGCAGGATTGTTTAGGTATATTCAGTTTTTTCATTTTTTATATACTTTTATTTAGATAACTTCCGTGTACATTATGTAAATATTAATACTGTTATAGTAAAGAAAGAGAAACGTGATACCTATAATAAGATAGATAAAAGAAATAAAACCTGGCCTTTGTAAAACTAAAACCAAGAAAGATTATACTGAAGGAGCGGAATTTCCAAACGCAGTCATCAAAATAGCTTATATGGAAATTCTTACAGAAAGCCTCGTGGTTCCCGGCAGAGTAGAATTTGGACCACCCCATCTCTTCCAGGGCAACTAAGGGATAGGGCTGTTTAACATCAGACAGATATATACAGCCCGGACTCAGCCTCAGATTCATGCGTTTAGTCAACAATAGTGCCCAGTAGAAAGCAATAGGCTCACCTCCTATTACTTAATTTAATGATGGGTGAAATGTGGGCGTTAATTCACTTAACCCTCCGGGGATAAAGGTGTGATTATATGTATGTATATGTGTATGTCTTACAGAAATTACTTGTACAAAAGTTGTGGAATGACATAAACATTTTTATTATTTATTATTACCATATGTACATACGTCTTTTTTCAAATATATATTATATACGTCTGTACGCCTCGTCTGTAATGTATGTGCATTCCACTTAATATCGCCCCTGCCGCCCGGGGGCTCTCATTAAAATTTCAGCTTGGCTGTTTGTAGCGACCGCGAATAACTTGCTTTATTAACGGAATAATCACATCTAATATTATGTTTCCTTCGTTTTTGTGTCTGTATATAAAGTATTTTATTTGTGTTATAACTTGGCCGGATATTTTTTTTTATGCCACTAAGGTGGCAGGCAAGCACACGGCCCACCTGATGGATAGTGATTACCGTGGCCTATGGACGTGTGTAACACCAGAGGAGCCACACTCGCGCTGCTGACCCTGAAAAAAGAAAGAAAAGAAAAAAGAAAAATAAATTTAGAATTCCTATTCAAATACATTTTTAGAGCAAATCTGTTCTGTGCCCAGAGCTAAGTTAAATAGCATTGTTACCATAGTAAAAAAAAAACTAATTTACAAATACTAATCAAATACATTTTGTAAAAATTACTAGTTAATAGCAAAAATATTACATTGACGGCACAGAAACTCTCAATACTTGCGGGGTTGACAGCACGAGTGTGACTCTCTTAATTTTGCACGCGTCCATAGGCCACGGTGACTACTTTCCATCAGGTTGGCCGTGTGTTTGCCTGCCACCAAAGTGGTATAAAAAAAATAGTACAGAGCTAAGTTAAATAGCATAGTTACCAAAGTTAAAAAAAAAATGAATTCCTAGTCGAATACTCTTTTAAAGCCACTAGTTAACTTCACATTTATTGAATATTCATTACTATATATTTAGAGTGTACAATAGTTAATGCTGACACAGCTTATACACTACAAGCCAAACTAAGTAACCCCTCCAGTTAAGCTAATTTACTTGTACTACTAATGGGTTTCTTTGTACTGTAACTGACAGACTCAAACCCTCATCTTCAAATCAGACGCCTAGCCATACGAATGTCGGCGCACGCGGAGCAGAACATCCGATCAAGAACCAAGCGGTTCGGTGACTCTTTCCTCTGTCGCACCATTAAGGCCTGGAATTCATTACCAGCTCACGTGTTTCCTTCTTCCTACAGTCCCGGGTAAGGGACCCGGGACTGCAGCGTGGGGGCGTGAAAAAGCATATGATGAGGCCGTCAAGCTGAGTGTCACCATTGTCACATGGTATATGTAAGTAATGGTGACACTCTTTTCTGAGACTGTGCCTTCAGCTTACCATTAGGCAAGGCGAAGTCTAATTGACATGTTCTATCTATAAAAAAAAATCCATTAATCCAAAATGGCCAACACAACAAAATGTCAATTTCCATACGGCACTTAATATTCCTTAGCAATGTTCCAATACGTATATACGAAGCTATTTAAGTCGAATGTTTTAACGCAGAAATCCCGTCAGAAGGTCGGCCCACCGTCAATTTTGCGTCCCCCTTTGAATTATACCCGTCATATCCATACATTCTGGGTTCAAAGACAGGCATTCACATAATACGCCAGCTTTTTACCGCCATTCACTTAGTGGGCTGCGAAAAATGGGCTCGTCGATAGGGATGCACGATTAGTTATATCGATTACTCTGGCCGTTCTTTTTTGGTGTTTTGAATGTTGGTAGTTTGTACCGAGCAAGTGACTTTCTGTATTTTTATACCATCTAAGTGGCAGACAAGCACACGGCCCATCTGATGGAAATTTGTCACTATAGACGCGTGCAAGACCAAAAGAACCACACTCGTGCTACCGTCTGTGTAAAAGACAAAGCAGGACAAGCCTTTGGTCGTCCCACTGACAGCACAAAAACTCTCCAGTGAGCTCTGGCTACCCTACTCACCGCCGGGAACACAACACGAAGTTATTATAACCGCGATATTCTGTAGGGCGGAGGTACTTCCCCAGTCCGACTGTTCATTTGGGCGGAAATACCGCCGTGTCCTACCTCCTCAATAAATTAGGTTATTATGGCTGCGGTATTCTGCAGGGTGGAGGTACTTCCCCAGTCGGACTGCTCAATTGGACGGAAATACCTTCGTGCCCTACCTCCTTGTAATGATTATTCTTCGCCTGTGGTATATATCCCTTTCCTCATGTCATCCCTTTGAGTCCGTAGTTTTAATCTTCAAATAATGCATGGAAATCTGTTTGATACTTGTCATTTATGGTCACTGCTCCCGCTTCCCTAAATAGTAGCATGATGATATATAGCCTAAAGCCTTCATCGATAAACGGATTGTTCAACTATCAATGAATTTTTGAATTCGATTCAGTAGTTCCTGAGATTAGCGCGTTTAAACAAACAAACAAACTCTTCAGCCTTATAATATACATACATACATACATCACACACAATCACGTCTTTATCCCCGGAGAGTTAAGCAGAGATTAATTGCCACCCAAATTTCACCAATTACTGAATTCTGTCCTACGCTATAGAAGGTAAGCCTATTGTTGTGTAGATATAGTTATATCTGTCTGATGTTAAACAGCCCTATCCCTTTGTCGCCTTGTACGATACCGCACCGAAGTGATGGGGTGGCCGAAATTCTACTCTGACAAGACCCACACGATTTTAACTCCGTTTATATTCTTCGATGCTGTTAAGCCTGCGCCAGAACCTCATCCATCATGCAGCAGGTGTATTGGCTTGCTGCCGAAGTTGTTAGCCAGCTGTCCCTAAGATCTCTGCAGGGTCGCATATATCCCACGACTCAGATTTAGTGGCCACGTGGTTCCCGGCAGAGTAGAATTTGGGCCACCCCACCTCATCCCAAGTGGTGTCGTACAAGACGACTAAGGGATAGGGCTGTATAAAATCAGACAGATACTCAGACTCAGAATAAAATGCATGGCTCGAGTCAACAATAGTGCCCGCAAGACCTCTATTACGTGGGTCAGAATACAATGATTGGTGAAATGTGGGTGTTAACTCACCTCTGTCTAACCCTCCAGGGACAAAGGCATGACTATATGTATGTAGTCAAGCTCCAATTCAATATCTCACATCACAATAAACACCTCTTTCAATTCAGTACCATTTAATATAAAAAAAATCACAAAAACCGTTCCCCAATATCGATATATCGTCACAAATCAATTACGCCCAACCCTACTTATCTAAAACACCTCCCAAAAATGCTTTGACACTTTTTATAATGTTATCTTGATGCTACTATTACATGGCATATGAATGAGGAAACCATGCTCCAATGGCTCGGACGTTTTCGGGCGAAAACTGTAAGATATTATGAATCAACTTTGGGAGCCTATTATATTCTATCGGGGCTTGGTTTATTTGAACGATATATGTATATACGTAAAGAGAATTATTGAATTTATTCAAAATATATATCATAGACGTAGAAATCCAAATTAATTGGTTTCATTTCGAGAAAACGTCATAAGCATGTAAGATTCTATTTGGTGATAGATTCGTTATAGATTTGTTGATCAATTAGTAAGTCCATATGCTAACTTTTCCTAGAAATGTATACATTCATATGTATTCATATGTATGTATTCATATTTACGGCTGTAAATTCCCAAATGCACACATCTCGCCTACCATGATATTCGGTCCCGTAATATGGAGACTTTTGGCTTTTAAAACGGAAAAAGTTTACATCCAAGATGGGACTTAACCTTGTGATTAGTAACCGTTCGATTCTAAAGGGAATACTCTGGTCAACTAAACCACCTTTTTTCTTTCGTGCGCAAAATCGCCACGGATACCTCCCCACCGGAGCCGGTGGTAGACTAAGACGCACGCCGCCTGTGGGTCGTTTTGGTTGCCGAAGGTGAGGTTGACAGGCATATCCCTCGCTCCCCGGCCGACCCAGGGCTATTTCTCACGATCTGGCCCTCTTCTCGGGTGTGGGGACTACAGAGTCCCCAACTCGTCCCCGGAAAAGGGAAGGCGCGCGAGGCGCGGCACGGCCGCGGCCTGCTTCTGCCAGGGTGACAGGCGGCTCCACCTGTCACCCCCAGGCCTGCGCACATGGGGGGCGGAGGTCGTTCATCGACCTCTGACGCCCGAGTCAACTAAACTACCTAGACACATCCTAGATATATGAAATTCTCCAATACATGCGTCTTAGTTATGATCCGTGTGGTGAAAGAAAAAGAATACAAGTATCACCACCCCATCTCATGCGACAAGTGTCGTAAGATGCGACTAACAGAAACATACGCAGACTAACACTTCATGGTATGGAATTAAAGTTCAAATTGACTTTTAAGTATTATTACGAATCTTTTGTATGAGAGTATATAAAATTGTTGTTTTTAGACAATGTTTTAAAATGTTCTCTTCGTAAGAACCATCCTCGTAGGTATGAGGATGGTTCTTACGAAGAGAACATTTTAAAACAAGGATAGATAAGGAAAGATAATTCAAGGAATATTCTAAAAAAAAAAATTAGCGAAATCGTTTCAGCTGCTCTCGAGATTTGCGCTAAACAACACATTCAGCAATTCATAATTATATTATAGATATACAACAACACCTAAAACTAATTATAATTTTCATTTTTTGTGACGGCAACACTGACCACCATTTCCTTCCCTATCTCTATAATTATTATTAGGACTTGGTAGAATTGATGTTGACAAATATTCACGAGTATGTTTGCAATGGCCACTGGGACCTATTTGTATGTTTACCCTTCATGCGTGAAACTAACCATGAAGTCTAGTGATATATCGCCGAGGCATTAAATGTCTGACAAAAGCTTTATAGCAAAATTATCAGAAAAAATTAGGATAGACAAAAATCGTAGAGCAAAATTATAGAGTTCGACTGTTAAATCAGAAATTGCTGCCGCGGCGGTGTCGCGCCTAGCGCGCCTCCCCGTTTCCGGGGTCGAGTTGGGGACTCTGTAGTCCCCACACCCGAGACGAGGGCCAGATCGCGAGAGATGGCCCTGGGTCGGCCGGGGTGCGAGGGATATGCCTGTCAACCTCACCTTCGGCAACCAAAGCGACCCACAGGCGGAGTGCGTTTTGGTCAGTTCGAGTCCGACATAACCTCCTCCATCGGCTCCGGTGGGGAGATCCGTGGGGATATTGCGCACGTAAAAAAAAAAAAAACAGAAATTGCTAGTTCGATTCCCGCGCTACAATATGTTGTATGTATGAATTTATGTAAATTAGTATTATTCTAGGTGTCTTTATATAGAAAATATACATGCCAACAAATGTATATAAGTATGTTTATCCACTATTCTTAATATAAGTCCAAACCCCTAGACAAGTGGCGCCATCATTATTAAAATAGATTAATCAACGTTATAGGAGGTGGGACACAACGGTATTTCCGTCCAATTGAGCAGTCCGACTGGGTAAGTACCTCCGCCCTACAGAATACCGCGGTTATAATAACTTCGTGTTGTGTTCCCAGCGGTGAGTAGGGTAGCCAGAGCTCACTGGAGAATTTGTGCTGTCAGTGGGATGACTAAAGACTTGTCCTGCTTTGTCCTCTACACTGTCGGCACAGAGACTGTTCTTACAGGGTCGGCACCGCGAGTGTGACTTCTTCTCTGGTGTTACACACGTCCATAGGTCACGATAACCATTTTCCATCAGGTGGACCGTGCGATTGTCTGCCACCTAAGTGGTATGAAAAAAACGTATGCATTGACACTTATTTTGACATTTATGACAGCCATAAACATATGTTAATCGTCATTCTATTCTAGGATGGTAGATACATTATATAGAATGTCCTGCTGTATTTATTATCTACAAGCTGACCCGCCGTACCTTAGCTCGCATATTTTCAAACCTCATATCGGCCTCTTGAAGCTCATAATTCTTTAGTCTTCATAATAATACATTAAAATTTGCCGGATTTGTTGACATTTATGATCACTACTCCGCTCCCTTAATTATTAGCGTAATGATATATAGCCTCAAACCTTCATCGATTAACGAACTACTAAACATACGAACGAAATTTTACAATTCAAACCAAGTAGTTCCTGAGATAAGCGCCTGGAACAAACGAACAATCAAATAAAAAGCTCTTTAGCTTTATAATATTAGATTATAATCATAGATCTTCCCATTCACAGTAATAACTTGAATCAGAAAACTTACAATATGGAACATTGTCGTAAAAACAACAATAGACCAAGAAAAAACGAGCGAAAGCCACAAATAAATCCAATACACAATAATTCAATTCACAAATCAAGGAAAAAGCGCAATATTCCTTAAACGCGCCGTAGCATTCAATCTTTCTATGGAGTCTGTAATGGGACTCACAAATAGTGGACCAATCGTTTAAAGGTTCAAATTCGGATATAATAT
This sequence comes from Eilema griseolum, assembly GCA_963662185.1. Classification (NCBI taxonomy): domain Eukaryota; kingdom Metazoa; phylum Arthropoda; class Insecta; order Lepidoptera; family Erebidae; genus Eilema; species Eilema griseolum. Next base: position 22,176,888 of record OY759248.1, on the reverse strand, counting down.
TTTTTAATGAACATGACATTTTAAAAAAAGTTACTATCAAGTACACTTTATTTAAGTTACAAGAGATTTTAGTCTAGTTGGAATCTTTCAATTAAATAATAACATAACATAAACTCACGTCTATATCCCCGAAGGGGTAGGCAGAGGTGCTAGCACCCACATTTCGCCAGTTTATGTTTACGTCCTAATGTAATAGGTGGCGAGCCTATTGCTATTAACCTGCACTTATAAACCTGCGATAATACACACATAACTTCGAAAAGCATCGAAAAGTCATTGTTGTGTGCCATGGTAAAACCTGGGATCGAACACGAGACCTCGTCTCTGCAGTCCATTACCCATACCACTAGGCTACAGCGGTACTTACTAAATTATACTAACTAAATAATAATTGTCATGTTTGTGTACGATAGCGCAATAAATGAATATTGTATTCCACCACATAAAATTAGATTTACAATAATTTAGAAATTAGAGTACGCCAATATATAAAAATTAATTATTACATTATACAATTAAAATATTGTCCACATTTTTTATTATATATTGTATTATATATTATATATTGTATTATATATTATATATTGTATTATATATTGTTAATTAAATAATACTTGAAATTTTTATCAAGAGAAATAGAGACAGTAACTCCAAAAACTAATGGTTGCGCCGATGTAGAAGCTGTATTTCTTGACGTGGAAACACACTCTTTCTATACCCGTCTCCTCTCCCGCACTAACCATAGAATAGGACTAGATAGCTTCCGTCCGCCATTTGTGATATAGACACTCAGTCTCGCTTTGAACTAGCCAGCGTAATGACGGACCGCGCTCGCGTCTCTCAAAAATGATTAATATTTGTTACATTTTTACCGCTTCATAGACCTTTACCGATCGGATTGTGCCTCTCGTGTGTTCCTCAAGTGATCTAGTGACGCTGACGGCAGCTCCTGAGCAAGGAAGAGAAGATCCGTGTACCGGCTGCGATGAAAACACGTGTGTCGTGAAGGTTAGTGCATCCTCTCCTAATTTCTCGGGTTGCATTCATTGCTTGGATCACGCCCGCGGCAACCCGACCACCTGTCTTTTGTGTGTAAAGCGTCAATGGAACAGTTAGCTACATCCCCGCAATACAGTCCACTACCGCACTCGGCCATGCGCCACCATTTTTGGTCCGGATCGAGCCGGATTCTTAGCCGTAGTTCGTATTTTGTTATTATTCTAATGGGAATAAGCGCATCGCACCTAAGTGCCTGGTTATTTTAGTAGAAAACCCCGCATCCAGACATTTAGGCTTAGAATTTGTTGTCCGTTCGCCGCTGGCTCGCATTGTACCTACCTAATACATAAATAGGTTAGGTATCATATCAACACTTAATCGTAGTTTGCAATTTTCGCACCGCGCCTAATTACCTAGTTATTTTAGTAGAAAACCCCGCATCTAGGTATTTAGGCTTAGATCTTAGGTATACTAGACACCCTAGTGCATAGGCACAGTGTAATACCTAACGCATTTGGCTTTGTTTTATTTTTTTCAATTACGTTGCTCGCTCGCCGCTGGCTCGCGTCGTATTTGCCTGGTACCTGCGTGGGTAGACACGTGGTTGTACCTCATTCCAATTCATACGAAAGTATTTTAATTTGAATAGATATTACGCAATACTTAGTCCCTGAAATAATAGTTGAACCTAGACAGCGACCATCGCGTAGGTACGATCTTGTTGCTATGCGCGTTAGTTCAAGCTTGCACTGGCAGTTATAAGTACCTACCTACCTACGGTTATCGCTCGCGCCGCCTCGCTGCTCTGTACCGCTAAGATTAAGTCATTTCATATTTGTTGTTTACCGCACTTTAGTTTGAGATTTAATTGTAAACATGTCCCCAAAGGTTGATAGGACCGGTAAGGTTCAATTGAAACTTTTAAACGCTAAAAAAGAAATGATTTACTCTCGCGTACAATCGATTTATGATAATGCACTTAAAACCTCTGATTTGGTCATCAGAGATTCGTTCTTGTGTTCTATAGAAAACTTAGATAGTCTACGCGCGGATTTCGAAACCTTAGTACATGACATCAACGTTTTAGAGTTGAATTTGAATCCCGATTACTCAGTGAGTTATCAGGCCTTGTCGTCGTTTGACGATTTGTATTGTCGTATCAAACGCGTCGCTAGGAGTTTGGAGAAACCGGCTGACCTACCCAACCCCACTCGCGACCGACCTAAGTTGCCACCAATTCAAATACCCGAATTTGATGGTAACATTCGCAATTGGTGTCTATTTATAGATAGTTTTGAGAATACAATAGATAAGAACGATTCGTTGACAGATCACGAAAAATTGCATTATCTCGTTGAAAAATTGACTGGTAAAGCTATAACCGTTTGCGCTGGAATTACGTTTAGTGCCGAGAATTATAATTTAATTTTAAATACTTTGAAAGCTAGGTATGAGGATAAAAGATCGGTAGCTAACGCCTATTTAGATCAGATGTTTGATTTGAAATCTATTACGGCATGTAACGATCAAAACTTAGAGAAATTTCTAGATACTTTCGCGTCAGCTGTTCGCGCCGTAAAGAACCTAAAGATCGATGACCTCTGCGACTTCGTATTTTTGTATATGGGTTTAAGGAAATTAGATTCCGAAACCATTCGTTTGTTTGAGTCGGATCATCGCGGCAATAAAATTCCTAAGTTCGAAGACTTAGAAAGTTTTGTTCGCGAGCATATAAAGGTATTGCAACGCTCTTCATCGAGACATGAAGGCGCGAAGATAGTTGTTGATTCTGCACGCAAAGTAGATGCGTCATCGAAGTCACTGAGGTCAACTCATACTTATGTTAGTACCGCACCAGCACATGTACAATCACCTGTTTGCTCTTTGTGTAGTACTCATCATTCGCAACTGTACAGGTGTCCTGGTTTTCTAAAGTTGTCGCCTAGTGATCGTTATAAATTTGTTCGCGCTAATAATTTTTGTTTTAATTGTCTCGGTACTAAACACCGCGTTGTTTTATGTAATAGTAGAAATAGTTGTCGCAAATGTCAAGCGAGACACCACACTTTGCTTCATTTTGAGAATAGTAATGCCGCATCCAATGTGAGCACGGTTGGCTCGTCGAGCGGTGACACACGGCGGCCTGCGCCGCAGCCGCAGCCCGCGCTCGCGCGCGCTCCGGCCCGCCCGGTGACCGCCGCGGATGACGTCACCTTGTGTTCGTTCTCCGCTAGTGCTGCACTCACTACTGTGTGTCTTGCGACCGCTCGCGTTGTTATTGTTGATGCATTAGGTAAGCCGCGCATTGTTCGAGCGCTGTTAGATGGCGCTTCGCAAAGTAATTTCATTACTCAAGATTGTTGTCGGCGTCTTGGTTTCAATGTTGATAAGCGTTCAACCCGCTCAGTGGTGAAGGGTTTTGGAAGCTTACAGTCAGCTGTTCGTGGCACCGTTAAAACAAGGTTTAGATCTCGTTTTAATAATAATATTTGGTTTGACATGGATTCGCTCGTTATAGATAGAATAGCTGAACAGTTGCCTACCGTCCCGGTTGACACGTCTTTATTAACGAAATTTAAAGACTTGCCTTTAGCAGATGAGACTTACGCTGTTCCTGGAGTCGTCGATATATTGATCGGCGCTTCGATTCTCCCGCACCTCCAGTTATCACGTAAGGTTCAAGGGGGACCGACGTACCCCGCTCCGCACGCACTGGAAACAGTTCTTGGTTTTGTTATAATTGGTTCCGCACCCGCTTCTATAGATAGTTTTGGTCACTCGACTGCTTCGTTCTGTTGCACCGTCGAGCCGCCGCTGGAGTCTACCATCCGCAAGTTTTCACTCGGTGGCTCCCGTGTATCCGCTGAAAAACGCTTTCTTTGTTTGGAACGAAAGATGCAGGCGTCCCCAAAGTCGAAGCGGGCCTATGATGAGGTTGTTAACGAATATTTAGATAAAGGTTACATCTCACCTGCGCCTGCGGACACTGGCGGGACCCAGCCTTCGTACATTATCCCGCACCGCGGAGTTATTAGAGAAGATAAGCTTACTACTAAAACTCCGTGTAGTTTTGGATGGCAGTGCTAAGACTAGCACTTCCGTGTCGCTTAATGACATAATTGTAAATTTTCGCATTAATATTAGTAATTTTTAGCTTTTAGGACTCAACAGTCGCTTTGTGTTGGGCCCACTCTTCGCCCCATCGTTGGGACACATTCGTCGCTAATAGAGTGGCAAAAATTCAATCTGAATTGGCGCCACATAATCTCTTTCACGTTGCTGGCACCGACAACCCAGCCGATTGTCTCTCTCGTGGATTGCTTCCTTCGCAAATTTTAGATCACCCGTTATGGTTTAGTGGACCGTCCTGGATTCATGCCGCGTTAGATGGGTGGCCAGTTAGTCAATTCAATCCCACTACGGTTTCCGAACCACCCGAGGAGAAGAAGCACTCGCTTGTTGTATCGGTCCCGCGTGAAGAGACCCTTATTTGTTGTTGGCTAATCGCGTCTCGTCTTGGTCGAGACTGTTGCGTTGTGTTCGCCTCTGCCCTCTGCCTAGCCAGCGGTAGGCACGAGCTCCAATCTAGGTTTATATTTTAGTTGTTATTTCCCAAACCTAGATTTAGATTAGACTTTAGATTTGTTTCGCATTTGTCGTTTCGAAGGTAACCCTTCAAGCCGGGGGGAATGGTTGCGCCGATGTAGAAGCTGTATTTCTTGACGTGGAAACACACTCTTTCTATACCCGTCTCCTCTCCCGCACTAACCATAGAATAGGACTAGATAGCTTCCGTCCGCCATTTGTGATATAGACACTCAGTCTCGCTTTGAACTAGCCAGCGTAATGACGGACCGCGCTCGCGTCTCTCAAAAATGATTAATATTTGTTACATTTTTACCGCTTCATAGACCTTTACCGATCGGATTGTGCCTCTCGTGTGTTCCTCAAGTGATCTAGTGACGCTGACGGCAGCTCCTGAGCAAGGAAGAGAAGATCCGTGTACCGGCTGCGATGAAAACACGTGTGTCGTGAAGGTTAGTGCATCCTCTCCTAATTTCTCGGGTTGCATTCATTGCTTGGATCACGCCCGCGGCAACCCGACCACCTGTCTTTTGTGTGTAAAGCGTCAATGGAACAGTTAGCTACATCCCCGCAATACAGTCCACTACCGCACTCGGCCATGCGCCACCAACTAATTTTATGTATATATGACTTCACAGTATTTTTTATTGTTACACCTGTACCTGTAACCAAAGCTCACTGAAGAGTTTTTGTGCCGTCTGTGGGAAGACCAAAGGCTTGTCCTGATTTTGTGTTCTACACTGAAGGCACAGAAAATCTCTGTTCTTACAGGGTCGACTGCACGGGTGTGACTCCCCTGGTGTTACACACGTTCATAATTCACGGTAACCAGTTTCCATCCGGCCCACCTGATGGAAAGTGGTTACCATGAATTATGTGCTTGTCTGCCACCTAGGTTGTATAAAAAAAAATATCCTCCTAAAAAATAAGGTAAACTCACAGCTTTCAGTTGCTATGCTGCATGCTATCCCAGTTGCTATCTTCTACCAAAAATGATATGAGAAAAATTACGGTCGTCAAGTCGCCACAATTTTCGTGTCCCATCGCACAGCGGGGAATAAGAGAAAAAACCGAGAATAGTCCCTTTATCGTAACCAAACCACATGTTTTTATGGCATCCCCGTCAGTTAGAAAGTTCGCACAAAGGAGAAACTTATTTATTTGATAGAGCACTTTGCTTGACTGTATGCTCAATAACCTTTTAAAGATATTGATATTATAATTTTGTGGTAATGGACTAACGAGCTACGAACCAATTGCGAGGTCTATTTGTAGATATTACCTGCATATGTAGCATAGAAAGATGTGGTCTCTGCCTACCCCATTACACTAACTGCGGGTGAATGATTGGTGAATTTGAACTCATTCACTGCTGTAGGACCTCGCGCTATTCTCAAAGGACTTCCAAGAAACGTGTACTGTGCGTTTCGTGACGACCTCCGTGGCGTAGTGGTAGAGCATTCGACTGCTATGCAGGGGGCGCGGGTTCGATTCCCGCTCAGTGCAAATATTTGTATGCATGAATATGTATTGTTACCTGCACGGGATACAATTAAATGCCGTTTACTCAACGAAGAGATTTATTAGCTCGCTACAAACTAGACAATTTAATCACTAGTACACACAGTACTCTTCAACAGTTCCAGTCGCTCAGTAGTTCACAGTAGTCCACAGTAGTTGCTCAGGTCGCAGGTAGAATCTTCTTCTTAAGCTCGCTGTGTTCGTTATCGATCTCAAAGACAGGATGAATCGTGTCGCTATGCAAGCGTGTTTTATACCTCTCAATTAGGAGGGTCGAATCATCTAGAAAATACGCGAGCGATAACTACCTACTCTCTTTTGAAGTTTGCCGCCGTCGCTGAACTTCGAGTTCATTTTCGATATTTACCTATTGTTTGTTTTTATTCAAGAGAGTAGGTACTCGTAGGTAGGTTGTGACTTTGTGTTGACGATTCTAGATTTTTCTATGCCAATCGGTAGAGTACCTCGTCACTAACATTGCGTTTTTATTTCTTGAAGACTCGTTTATTAGTTTTCGAGATATCGACGTCTGTCGTAACAGTATATTTGCATTGCTCTGGGTGTTTCAAATAATATGTGGTTTACTAATGTCAGGCAAAAAACGTTCCCCAAAGTGTCACATGTCAAAGTTTGTTTCGCAAATTTTCATTTAGCGAAACAACTTTTCGCAATTTTACAGTTAGCAATACTACTTTTGGCAATTCATTGTTTAACAAATAATTACATGGCAATATTTCATTTTACCAAGTATTAGGTAGTCAAATATGGTTTGGCATAACACATGGACAAATAATTTATAGGTAAGAAGTTCTATAATAATTATATTGCTATTATACAAATCAATTCCAGCGCTTCGCCGACCGCTGCCGGACCTACTTACCTACTTTTGGAATATTTTTTTTTACAAAATAAAGCATTTGCTTAATGTATATTTGACTTTATTTTTTATTTATTTATTTATTTAATTTAGTAGGACAGCCATTGGTTAATACATACAAAAACTTTGTCACTCGATATAACACATTATTCCCTGCATGATGTTTAACCTTTTAAGGCAGCCACAGCATTCACAATATTATTACTGATCACTGACACATCAAGTTAATTGTCAACTCTTATATTTTATATAAATATCAGTATTATATTATATATATTAAATATCAGTAAATTAAAAATAAGTCAATAAATTATATATACATCAAAACAAAAACAAAAACAAAACATTATTTTTTATATGAATCAAGTCAAAATCAAATTAAAATCAGATTAGGTAAAGCAAACAATAAGTTATAATTAGAAACACAGATTAAATAATAATTAAAATTAATTTATGAATAAATTAAAAGCTTTGTAACGAAATTAAAATTAAATTGTGAAGTCAAATTAAATTTATATTAAGATTAAATTATGAGTTAAAATAAAATAATGAATTAAATTTACATTATGAATTAAAATTAAATAATGAATTAAAATTAAATAATGAATTAAAATTAAATAACGAATTAAAATTAAATAATGAATTAAAATTAAATAATGAATTAAAATTAAATTATAAATTAAAATTAAATTGTGAAATTAATCGAATTATGAAATATCCAAAATTGGGAATTAAAACTAAATCACGAATTCAAATTTTATAATATAATTTTATTAATAATAATTCAAACTTTATAAAAATTGACCAAGTAAAAAGTTGCCAAATGAATATTTGACGAAGTGTATTAAAATGCAAAATATAAATCTGCCAAAGATTCTTTTGGGAAATGAAACTATGCGATAAGTTTTTTGCGAAATGAAATTTGACGAAACATATTTTGCCAAACGGCAGGATCCCATAATATGTACTTATGTATTTACAAAATGCTCATGCTCATGCTCATGCTCATAAAGGCGTGATTATATGCATGTATGTATGTTATAATATTAGTATGGGTAATAAGTTTTTTTTTTTTTTTTTTTTTTATACCACTTAGTTGGCAGACAAGCACACGGCCCACCTGATGGAAAGTAGTTACCGTGGCCTATGGACGTCTGTAACACCAGAGGAGTCACAGTCGCGCTGCCAACCCTGTAAGTACAGAGTTTCTGTGCCGTCAGTAGAAGACAAATCAGGACAAGCCTTTAGTCTTCCCACTGACGGCACAAATTCTCCAGTGAGCTCTGGCTACCCTACTCACCGCTGGGAACACAACACGAAGTTATTATAACCGCGGTATTCTGTAGGGCGGAGGTACTTCCCCAGTCGGACTGCTCAATCGGGCGGATATACCGCCGTGTCCTACCTCCGTAGAACACACCCTCTATAGCAATCAGAAATATATGACAAAGTATGACACGTCATAAAATATAGCCCCCTGTTTAAATAACTGTAAAACAATCTCCGTTTCATATGATCTAATGATGACAAAGTTACAGGCCAAGTGTTAAGCGTCAAAGCTTAATGAAACTCGCCTCACTGAAAAGTTACGAACACCAATATTTGGTTACAGACTCGCGCATGTTAACAAAGGTGCCATATTATATTAACCGAAACAGAACTTGAGGAAATTTATTACAAAAGCTGCAAACGTGCCTGTACCACAATAATTATAACACCATCTCATCTTATTCAGTTTTCACATCCATTACTTTTTTTATTAAAATTGCAAACTTCATACTTTATACAAAAGTAGCGATGGATATCGTATGATTTGGTAGTGCAGGGTGACAGTGATGTTGAATATAGTTTCGTGGTAGCTGCTAAGTATGAAGGGGTGCTAACTTTAGACAGGCCGTCGGGCGCATCGTCCCAAGACAGGCACACAAATGCAACTTGCAACTATGACACACTGTTGCAATATTAGACGTTCCATCTCCAGGTCTTATTACCTTACGTCTGCTTTTCAAAACGTTTTAGGGAAATAGCTGGGATTGGGAGAATTGTTTCTTGTGATGTGTTCTAAGTCAGCTGTGTTTGTTTATTCAAATTATGTGTTTGTATTCATGTTGGTTACACAGTAACGTTTACGAATTATGAGTTCTAGATTTACAGTTAGATTTATAAGAAAACATAACATAGCATAAACTCACGCCTATAAGAGAAGGGGTAGGCAGAGGTGCTAGCACCCACAACCAGTTTATGTTTAGGTCCCAATGTAATAGGTGGCGAGCCTATTGCCATTAACCGGGCACTTATAAACCTGCGATAAATACACACATAACTTCGAAAAGCATCGAAAAGTCATTGGTGTGTGCCATGGTAAAACCCGGGATCGAACCCGAGACCTCGTCTCAGCAGTCCATTACCCATACCACTAGGCTACCGCGGTTGTTAAGATAAATAGGTAAAAATAAAATCTGGTAATCAGATCTCTTATATCTGGCCATAATTACAATTATTTTACTATGTTTTTTTAAATTTATTTTTTAAGTACCATTATTATTAATGTATTGTACAAATCGTATGAAATAAAGTTCAGTTAAATTAAAATCTAATCTATACTATGTAACGAATGAACTACTTAAGATATACCATGTTTAATTTAATTAAATAATAAATAATTATTATTATGAAACAAACATTCATGTACAATTTTTTTTTTTTTTTTTTTACGTGCGCAAAATCCCCACGGGTACCTCCCCACCGGAGCCGGTGGAGGAGGTTATGTCGGACTCGAACCGACTAAAACGCACGCCGCCTGTGGGTCGTTTTGGTTGCCGAAGGTGAGGTTGACAGGCATATCCCTCGCACCCCGGCCGACCCAGGGCCATCTCTCACGATATGGCCCTCTTCTCGGTTGTGGGGACTACAGAGTCCCCAACTCGTCCCCGGAAACGGGGAGGCGCGCCACGCGCGCCACCGCCGCGGCCTGCTTCTGCCAGGGTGACAGGCGGCTTCACCTGTCACCCCCAGGCCGGCGCTCATGGGGGGCGGAGGTCGTTCATCGGCCTCCGACGCCCGAGTTGCCTTCGTGCGCGGGCAGCTTGTCTTGCGATCCTTCGTCGCTCCCGCTGCCGCTCCCGCCCCGCCTCCTCCTTCACGAGCATTACTTGCTCGCAGAAGGAGGCGCCGGCCGCCCACGCATCCGCGCAGCGAACCATCGCCGCGAGCAAGGTGGAGAGCGTGAGAACCCTTACTCCCAGGGCCGCCACAAGCTCCCGCCTCGGCGTCTCCCACGCCGGACACTCGGTGAGCGTGTGCGGACCTGAGTCCTCGCTCGCGTCGCAGTGATGGCACTCGGACGTTGGCTCTTTCTGCATCCGACGCAGATACTTTCCGAAGCATCCGTGCTCGGTGATCATCTGCGTCAGACGGTACGAGAGGCTGCCGTGTGGCCTCTCTAGCCACTCCCCCATGATGGGTCTTACCGCCGTTACTACGGCGTGCCCTGCGCTTGGTTGCCCAAGTCGTCTCTCCCATTCCGCCACCATTTCCCTGTGGAGCCGGGATCTCACGGCCCGAATTTCTTCGGGCTCGGGATCGTGACCCCGCTCCCGCGCCGCCCTTCGGAACCGGTATAGCGCCGAAAGGCATCTCGCTTCCAGGATCCATGGTGGCGATCCGGCGAGGAGACTCGCCGCGTTGAATGATATCGTGCGGTACCCCCTTATGATGCGGCACGCCAGCTTCCGCTGCGGACGCTGCAGCAGGAGCATGTGCCGATCACTCAGGGTGTCCGCCCACACGGGACACCCGTACAGGGCCATGGACCGCACGACACCCGCGTAGAGTCTCCTGCAGGAGTCCTCCGGGCCCCTCAGGTTGGGCAATAGCCGCGCCAGAGCGTTGGCTGTGCCCGCCAATTTGGGGCCCAGACTTCGGAAGTGCTTCCCGAAGTCCCACCGGCCGTCGAGCACGAGCCCCAGATATTTCATCTGGGGCTTGATGCCGATGAGAGTGCCTCCCACTGTCAGACTGGAACCAGGTGGTGGCGTGCGCCGAGGTCCATGAAAGAACATGGCCTCGGATTTATGCAAAGCCACCTCAAGGCCCAGCCGCCGGATCCGTTCCACAACTTGAGCAACCGCGGTCGTGGCCCTCAGGATCGCTTCGCGGTGTGTAGCCCCGCTCGCCGTCACTAGCGTGTCGTCCGCATAGCACGTGACGGCGGCGCCGTCCGCAAGCTCACCGCGAAGCACCCAGTCGTATCCAATGTTCCACAGTAGCGGCCCGAGAACCGATCCCTGTGGAACACCGCACGACATCTCACGCCGACCGACGCCGGTCGCACTTGGGTAGATGACGGCTCTCTCCGTCAGGTACGCCCCGACTATGCGGCGGAGGTAGAGAGGCACACCGTGGTACACGAGTGCCTCCCTGATGCAACTCCAGGGCAAGGTGTTGAACGCGTTGGAGATGTCCAAGGACACCGCCAACGTCACCTCGCCCCGGGCAACTGCCTCCTCCGCCAAAGTCCTCACGCGCATGATGGCATCCACGGTGGACCGCCACCGGCGGAAGCCATATTGGGCATCCGCCAGGTCCGGCCCCCTACCAGAGAGGTGCTCGACGAGGCGCTTCGCAATAACTCTTTCAAAGAGCTTGCCCACCTCGTCGAGCAACACAATGGGCCGGTAGCCGGACGGTTCGTCCGCCGGGCGACCCTCCTTTCGGATGAGGACCAGTTTCCCCGTCTTCCACATCTTCGGAAACTGGCCCCGCTCCAAGCATGCGCTGAGGAACCCTCTAAGTCGGGGTTCGAGACCGTCTTCTCCCAGAGCTAGGACCCACGCGCGGCCTGGAATGCCGTCGGGTCCCGGGGCGGTGCTCTTCTTGGCTCTAAGCCTTCGCACCGCCAGCTCCAGTTCTACCCAAGTGACCTCGGGGACTTCGTCGTCAACTACCACACTGGGCGCCACAGGCGACCGAGGTGGCGGAGTCATCTGCGGCGGAACGTGTTCCGCTCGCGCCGGGAACAGGGACTCGACCACTCCACCGAGCAGAGCTGGCTGGAGAACCCGGGTCAACGGCGGGGCCCGGGGGCGCAGCTTTCCTCTTACCATAAGGTAAGGCCGCCCCCATGGGTCCCGCTCCAGCGTCTCCATGAGCTCCTTGTAAGCCGCGGCTTTCGCCCGCTTAATCTCCGCTCGGAGGGCATCTCTGGCCTCCCTGTATCCCACATGAAGCTCCGCCACTCGGGGCTCCGTATCTGCGGTTCGGCTACGCCTCCTACGGAGTCTGGTCCACCGGCGGTGCGCGATCACGCAGGCTTGCCGTAGCCTCGCGATCTCCGCAGACCACCAGTAGACCCGACGCCTCGGACTATAGGGTGGTGCCCTAGGCATACCCGCATCGCAGACACGAGTCATGGCCTCCCGGAACCACACCGCCTCATCGTCGATATCGACAGGCCTGTCCGGCGCAATGGCCCAGGCCTGTACGATGGCGGCCTCCAGGAGGACCTCCCGATTCAGTCTCCCAAGCACCCAGCGTGGCTCGCGTGGGGCCGGTATGACCGGCGCATCACCCGCGGGGGGGGAGACATCAAACCGAACGTATCGGTGATCCGCCAGTGTCTCCACCCCCACAACAACACGCCAGTCCCGCACACGGTGCGACAGCGAAGCGCCTGCGAACGATAGGTCGATAATCGAACTGCGCTCCGCGGTCACGAACGTGGCTTCGGCCCCGCGATTCTGGAGAACTAGACCGTGATTAGCGGCCCAGCTCTCCAGAGCCCTACCTCGTGGGTTCGTGTGCCGGGACCCCCAGGTCACTGACCAGGCGTTGAAGTCCCCGAGCACAAGAACCGGATGAGGATGACAGGCGTTGACGACGTCGGTCAGTCGCTCCAGCGACTGCCGGTACTCCCCTATGCGTCGGTGTAGGCTCGGCGTGAGATAGACGGCCACGACCGCAATCTCCCCCACACGCGCCGCTACGATGCCATGCTCCCTTGCCACGACAACAGGGGGAGGGGCACCCATAGCGGCGTTGTACACCAGTGCCGCCGACCCGTCCAGGTCGACCACCCAGGCAGGCCCAAGGGGCCGGTGAGTGTACGGATCGGCGACAGCGGCGACGTGTATGGACCACTGTGCCATGCTCTGGAGCAGAAGACCCTGAGCATCGGCACCGTGGCCCACGTTCGCCTGCAGGATGCGGAGCTGGGGATCCATTATGGAACCATCTCCGCATCCCGCCGCGAACTTTGGGTGGAGCCTTGCGGCTTCGGCTCCCCCCCGGTGCAGGCCTTGCTGCCAACCCTATGGTCGGCCGGTTTGCCCCCCGCTGCACACCTGAAACAGTGCAGCGGAGCTTCGCATCCACCGGCCGTATGGTCGGGTTGGCCACAGCGGAAGCAGCGGTCACCGACCGTCACCGCCGCCGTGCACTGCACCCCCACGTGGCCGACCGACAGGCACCTGAAGCACCTGGTCGGTCGAGCCTGCAGGAGCCGGACCTGCACCCGCACCACGCCTCCAACGGCGAGGAACCCCCGGTCGGCAGCCTTTTTGGCTGCTGCGATGGGGCAGCCGACAACTGCCGCCCCCAGTCCACGGCGGCCGAAGCGGATTGCTCCGACCTTCACCGCCTCTAGGGGGCAGCCCCCGGCCTCCGCCACGGTGAGGCGGATTTGCTCCACCGTGATGGAGTCGTCCAGGTCCGAAATGCGCATTTCTGCGCACTTGTTGGGCCTGGACACCCGGACGTCGGCTGCGTCAAGCGTCTCCCTAAGCTTAGCCGCTAGGGCATCAGCCTGGGGACCGCTCGAAGCGCCTGGGATCTCGAGTAGCCGAGCACCCGTCCGAGTGGGTTTCACCCGGATGGGGCCCGGCATGTCGAGGGCCTTCATGTCAACGCAGGCTCTCGCCTGCGTGACAATCTGGGCGTACTGCACGCCCCTATCCGCCGCCTCCGCCGTCATCGTAAGGACGACGGCGGTTGAGCGGGGGACGCGCAGCCTCCCTGGCACTCCCCTCGCAGCAGCCTCAGCCCTCCTGGCCTTTTTGGCTGCCTTTCGGTTCGCCTTGCGCCGCTTTTTTGAGGCGCCGGCAACCTCCCAGCCCCCCTCCGGCGAGGAGCTCGTGGCGGCTATACCCGCCGAAGTTCGGGCCAGAGCTGGGGCCGGGGCTAGGGCTGGGGACTTCTTCCTCTTGCCCTTGCCCTTTCCCCTTCCCCTGGGCCGCGCGACCTGCGCATCCTGGGGGGGGCTCACAGCCCCCGCAGCGAGAGCAGCCCGAGCGGGCGGAGCGGCATGGGCGGCAAACGCAGCGGACGGGCTGCTGGCCGACCCCTGCGGGGATCCCGCCACTACCGGACAGGTGGGGCCCCTCTTAACTGCCCCGGCATATCCGGCCGGAGCCGCCAGGGGTGGTCGGCGGCTGGAGTCCATTATGGACTCCAGCCAGCTCCGGGTGCGCTCCTCCTGCGCCACCCGCCACGCCCGCTGCTCCGCCAGCGCCTCCTCCTGGCGCTTCTCCATGGCAGCTATTGCCGCCATGCAGAGCGCCAACGGGTCCGCAGGCCGAGCCGGCCGCAGCACCGGCGACTCCTGCCGAGCTGGTCGGGCCGGCGACTTCAGCGGCTCCGGCCGCGGCGACTCCAACGGCGCTAGAGGCTCCGGCCGCAGCGGTGACCTCGACCGCACGGGCAACAGCGGCCGCGCCGGCCGTCCCGACGGCGTCGGCTGCAACAGCGGCTCCGGCCGCAGTGGCGACCTTGATCGCACGGGCAACAGCGGATGCGCCGGCGGCGTCGGCTGCGCCACCAGTCGCCGCCGCGCCGACCGCGTAACGCGCTCCGCCGGCAGCCCAGCGACGACCGCTTGGAGGCTCGCCAGATCGGCCGCCATCCTCCCCATCTCCTTGCGGTAATCGGCCGCCATCCGCTCATTGCTCTCCAGGAGCTCCAGGTGCCTCCTGCCCAAATGAGCCCTGTCGAGCTGCAACTCGGCTAACTCCGCCTTCAGGAGGTCGAACAGCTCGACAAGCCGCGTCGTCGCCTGCGTGACCCGGTGCTCCTCCGGCGTCGGAGAATCGGTGCGGGCCCCGGCCCAACCTTCTAGGGCTTCTATCACCTCCTCAGATATTCTGTCGGCGCGAGGCAAGGGTAAGGATGCCGCCGAGGTGGAGGAACTCGGCGGCGCTTCCACATCCTCCGGGGCCCTGAGGCTATCACCACGCTGCAGCTGCGTGCGGCTGACCGCTAGCAGCTTCGGCGGTGGTGGATGCAGCGTCTCGTCACCGTCGTGACTGCTGCTGGTGGAAGAGGAGTCGGTCAAGGTGAGCTCCAAGTCCGACTCCGTCTTCTGTGGTGGAGGGGAAGGAGGAGGAAGAGACTTCTTCCTGAATCTCCTCTTCCGCCGTACAGATTTCCGGGTCTGTAGGCCCACCGGGCTGTTCGCCCTACTCCTCTCCGTGGCGGTGTCGAATTCCTCCGACACCGCGGTTTGGGACGCGACCTCCGCGTCGTGGTGCTGCGCGACCTCCGCGCAGACTGTTCTGCTTGGTTTGGGTTTTAATGTTAATATTGAATTTTCCATGTAAATCCCACGAGTAGAACCGATAAAATTACACTCCCCGGGTGACGGCCATTCCGGGAAGCGGGGTACATACTACGGAGGTCCCCTGGTATCCGTAGGTTTTAAGCGACTTCGCTGTCGGGTTTTTTCAGACTTTTCCTTGTCGCGGGCCGGCCAATTAAGGCAAGCCCCGCGGCCTTCAGAATATCGGCTTCCCAAGTGTGGCTAGCACTCAGGTCGTTGTCGATATCCTGGAGGTTACGCGACGCGGGAGAGCAGCCAACTCTCCCAGCACCGACGGTGGCACGAATGCCTGCCAGCCTCTGCGCGAGCAGTAGGCCGGCCCGTCCCTGGATCCCATGGATCCTTGTGTCGCCCCCATGTCCCCTCTGAAAGCAGAGGGATACCGGGAGCGACAGGCTAGCCCTAAAAAGGGCTGTTTGGGATGGAAGGGATTCTACGAATCACTTCCCGCGGGCCTTGCAGGTCCGCCATACCACGACCCCCTCAGGGTCAGATAGCCCTAAAAAGGGCTTGTCGGGTTATTGGTCGACGGCTAGCAGAGCTCCTTCTCCTTGGAGTCAGAGTCTACTAACCGTCGTCCAGGGTGCACCAGCCTCCCCGCTTCCGTTCCCCAGGACCGCGGTCCAGAGGGAAAAGAAACAGGTAAGCCAACGTGGAGGTTACCCAACCCGCACCCCCATTCATGTACAATTACATTAGAATAGACAGCACTTTTCAAAGGTAGACCTACAGTTTTCAATTTTTTTTTAAACACCTTGTTAAGTACCTAAACTTAAGCATATAAAAATATGACGCAATCGATCAAAAATGTATCCTTTTTGCGGATGATACAACTCTTATAGTTAAAAGTAATGACTTTAAAACTTTAGAGGCTGAAGTCAAAATAGCAATTAGTAAGTCAATAAACTGGCTAGAAGAAAACAATCTTAGAATCAACATTAATAAGACAAATATTGTACAATTTCAAACATGCAAAGCTAACACACCAAAGCTAGAAATAGCATACAATAATCAGCTCTTAAATAATGTTGAAGAGTGTGTATTTTTAGGTATCTCGGTAGACAAATATTGTACCTGGAAACCACATATACAAAAAACCATCAATAAGATTGATCGATTCATTTTTGTTCTAAAAAGAGTTAAAGAAACAATAGATGAAAAAGCTGCAATCATGACTTATCATGCCTATGTGTCCTCCCTATTACGATACGGCGTCGTAGTTTGGGGTAATTCAGTGGACATTGATAAATTATTTGTTGCCCAAAAGAAATGCATTAGAGCAATGTTCAAATGCGATCACCTCGACAGCTGTAAACCTTTATTTAAAAAATACCAAATTCTCCCTTTGCCATGTATGTATATTTTGGAAATATGTGTCTTTGTAAAGAATAACTCCTTACTTTTTAAAAAATTAGGAGATAAGGAAGGCAGCCGAACCAGACATAAAGATCGCCTGGAAATACCACAAATTAGCCTAGAATTATATAAACGTAATTCATATTGTATGGCCATACAAATATATAACCACCTGCCAGATAACCTAAAAAAGTTACCGTGTAAACGATTCCGTAGAGAATTGTGCAAGATTCTACAAGAAAAAGTTTATTATAACATTAAGGAATACCTTCAAGACCAATTAATTAATCAACTTTATAAAATGTAAGTAATAAATTGACATTGCAACCCTTGACATACTTAATATATTGTATTTTACTCCCGAAATTAATTCCAGACATTAAACTGACTCAGGGTTATATTGGCTACTACGTTATGTATGACTTATTGAATGTTATAATATTATTAGACCTTAAATTGACTCATTGTTATAATGGCTACTGCATAGTGTGTGACTTATTGAATGTGATATTTTTATGTTACTTAAATCTTATTATTTTAAATTACCGTATTGTACAATGTTTAATTCAGTGAAATATTTGCACGCCACACTTGGCAGAATATGCAGATCAAGAAAAATTTAACACCTGTAATGACCATGTTCTTGGAAATAAACGTTATTCTATTCTATTCTATTCTATTCTATGATTATTATAATTTAGAGAATCAAATAATCAAAGAATCAATTTCATTTATTCAGTTTAGGCACATAAAGAGCACATATGAACGTCAAAATTTTACAATTATGTATGTCAAGAGATAATATAAAAATATTAAATAATGTAAAAATAAACCATTGGAAAATGATTCTTTCGCTGGTTCGGTAGATTAGTTCTACTGAGAAGATACCAGCAAGAAACTCAGCGAACTACATTAGAACTAGTTATTTTTCTTTTTTAAATTTGCTTTAGTTTACAATTTATTTTGTGCGAGCAAGCAAGAGACTTATGTTGACCACGCATTAACATCATTGAGGTACTCATCCACTTTATAGTAACCTTTACTCATTAAAGGTTTTTTCACTTCTTTTTTAAATTTATTTATTGGCATAGTAATCAAGTCTTGAGGAATTTTGTTAAATATTTTTATGCAGCTGCCTACAAATGAATCACCAACCTTGCGAAGCCTAAGTTTTGGTACAACTAGTTTATCTTTATTTCTCGTATTAAAATTGTATACATCAGATAGTCAGACACTCCATGGCTATTCTCTTGAAATGCCTGCTTGGTACGCATTTATTAGTTTTATTAGTTTAAGGAATCAACCTTAACATTGAGATGTCCTGGGTTCTAATCCTGGCCATTACATTACCGACGTAAACCTACTCCTAACAATGATTAGCTGTGGCCTTTGAAAGTACTAATAATTTCAGGTAATAATAATCATTCGATATTTTACATCCTTTCTTTTTTCTTTTTTTTGGTGAAGCTGTGAAGCTGAGGTGTCTGTAATGGTGTCCCTCTTTCCTGAGACTTTGCCATGCGAGATGAAGTAACATTGACGTTTCCTAAAACTTTCCTTCTGCTACCACGCCTCCAAGTTAATTCAAAACCTTGATGCTACTTTAACTATTCTTAGTGCACATTGGGGTTGTAAACTACGACACTAGAAACAATAATTCTTATTCCTTATCAGTATTCAGCTCATGGAAACTATCTTCCATTGTTTCATAAGCTTTGAAAGTTAACTGGGTATCCGGTAGTAGACTTCCGGGTATGCAAAAGCACAAATTATCGTGAAACTTAATTAACATTTAAAGTGTACAGTCGTGGTAAGAAATAGTTTGCATCAAAGCACTTTATCAGCTCTGACAAAAATATTGCATTCACGCTTCATATTGTATGATTTTAGACAGGCATTTTTTTTATACCACTTTTTTTTTATACCACTTAGTTGGCAGACAAGCACACGGCCCACCTGATGGAAAGTGGTTAACGTGACCTATAGACGTCTGTAACACCAGAGAAGTCACAGTCGCGCTGCCAACCCTGTAAGTACAGAGTTTCTGTGCTGTCAGTAGAAGACAAAGCAGGACAAGCCTTTAGTCTTCCCACTGACAGCACAAATTCTCCAGTGAGCTCTGGCTGCCCTACTCACCGCTGGGAACACAACTTAGGTGACAGACAAGCACACGGCCCACCTGATTGAAAGTGGTTACCGTGGCCTATGGAAGTGTGCAAAACCAAGGGAGTAACGCTCTCGCGGCCGTCCCTGGAAGTTTCTGTGCCGTCAGTGTAAAAGACGAAGCTTTTCCGCTTTTGGTCTTCCCACTAACGGCGCAAAAACTCTCTAGTGAGCTCTGGCTACTCTACTCGCCGCCGGGAACACAACACAAGGTTATTATTGCCGCGGTATTCTATAGGGAGGAGGTACTTCCCCAGTCGGACTGCTCAATTGGACGGAAATACCGTCGTGTCCTATCTCCTTTAACAATTGTATAACTTGCTTAGTAGAAACACTTTTCCATACAAATATTCAAAATTGAAGTCTATGTTATAGACAGTATTTCCATGGTAAGGTATTTCCATTTTGACATGGTTTTCTTCTTCGGTAACCGTTGAAAAAAAAACCGTAAATAACAGAAAATTACGAAGATAAACCTATCCATCTTTGTTCGTAACTTGGTTATGATACAAGATGACTGTCTACTTAGGTTACTGGTTACAAAATACGGTTACGATGGCGGCCTAAAAGGTCTTCTGCTTATACTACTATTATAAAATTCAACGGGATAATATAGGATTAACTCAAATGAATATGATAAATTTCTTGGTTTTAGTCTTTAATTGGTACACTTAATACCTAGTTCTTTTATTTATAGTTTTATGTACTAATTAATTTGAAAATAATATGCAGATAAGGTAATATGACGTATTTGTATTGAGTTTAAATACAAAATATATTTTTTTTTTAACTCTTATTGCTTTTAAATATTCCGTTGACTTTTGTAATAGTAGACATTTCATATTTTTCTAATTAATTAAACAGAAAATATATTTCTTTTCAAAGTTTTAATCTGGGATATTCTTTTTTCCCCTATTGTCTAAAATAGCCGTTCTAAAAGAGCGTTTTATCACGCTATTATAGGACAAAAAAAACGGAAAGAAAATCGAGAACGAAGAAATCAAGTCCAATGTAATCCGTTTATTTTACGTAATGTTGTTATGAAATTGGATATAATTCAGAGGTATATACTATCTAAATCCTTGTTGTCATACTAATTAAGCATACATTTATATGAACCTACCTACTTATAATTTTTGGTTTCACAAACAAATTCAAATACTGACGGAGGTTTTTGTACCCTCACTGTACACCGCGTTTTAAATCCCACTATTTTTGTGTTTTCAAAAAGCGTACACAGAGTAATAAAAATAAAAGAGTTGCCGTGCCTTGTGGGGCACAAGAAAAATCTTACTTTGTTGCTATACTCAGACGTTCTACTATTTACTAATTAATGTTACCCGCATGTTAACTGGTAGAGTGACCATGATTTTGCTACAAACCGGACTTTCAAGCTTAAAAGGAAAAAGATAAAACAGTTAGTGCTCAACATTAGTTTATTCTTTTAACTAGGACACGCCAATTTGACTTTACCTCGCCTGATGGTAAGTTAAAAGCAAAGTTTCAGAAAAGTGGGTCACCATTACAGACACTAAGTAATGTTACAATGGTGGTACTCAGCTTGGCGGCTTCATCAGTTGGTTTTTAACGCCCCGCTTAAAGGACTCTGGACTGTAGGAAGAAGGAAATACGTCCAAATGATTCACTATATTGACGACCCAACAGTCAAATACTGAGATAGTCTTCGTCATTCAGAGAATTCATTCATAGCAGTAGGTAGATTACATATATTCATAACTTGGTTGTTAGAACCGTATTATCTGCGTCTTTTTTAGAAGGTTCTTTGTTACAAGTTAGTCACTTTTTATCTTGGAGAAGTATTCTTTACTTAATATGATCAATGTAATTATTATGTAAACAGTTAAAATGAAACTAAAAGAATCAATTACAAAGAGTAACATTCTGCCTTTGAAACAATTTGTTATAATGTCATTGAAACTGTCAATTCTATAATTCCATCTTCCTTTCTATTTTAGTGATTTGTAACAGAAAACGACCAATAATGCCAACCGTCATGTAGGCTATTATTTTGTTTGCAGTATGTTTTGATAGATTGCTGGAGTAAATTCACCTTTCATAACACTTACGGGAACAAATGAAATAACACTTGGACGTACAACACACTTGCGACGACTGCCAAACGGACGGACAGCCGCCCGTGTGACTCCCGCATGTGATTCGAATAGTTTTCATACAAAAGTAGACATGCGGGTAGCTGCAAGTGCTCGGTGGGCCTTTTTTTAATACCAATTAGGTGGCAGACAAGCACACGGCCTACCCGATGAAAAGTGGTCACCGTGGCCTATAGATGCGTGTGAAACCAAGAGAGTCACAATTGCGCTGTCAACCCTGCAAGCATTGAGAGATTTTGTGCCGTCAGTGTAAAAGACAAAGCAGGACAAGCTTTTGGTCTTTCCACTAACAGCACATAAACCCTAAAGTGAGCTCTGGCTACCCTACTCACCGTCGGGAACATAACAAGAGGTTATTATGGAAGTGGTATTCTGTAGGGCGGTGGTAAGTACTTCCTCAGTCGGACTGCTTAATTGGACGGCAGTTAAGGAGGTATCCTAATATACTATATTTTAATGGTTATTAGTGTATTATATACTACTACTGTATTATATAATACACTAATAACCATCAAAAAGAGCACATTACAAATATGTGAAATATCCCACCTAAATCGTGGTCACCGTATCATTTTCCCGCACTCTCATCGCTAGAGTTTCCACTCTTTATTTGTAATTACTTGATGCGTTTGGAATTGGAATTAAATCTGTCTCCACACTCTCCACACTCCGCCTTCACTGTAGCGGCTGCATGCTAATTGTCAGCGTGAAATTAGCTTATTTTTTAATCACGCCTTTGTCCCGGGAGGGGTTAGGCAGAGGTGAATTAACACCTACATTTCACCAATTATATTCGGTCCCACGTAATATGAAGTGAGCCTATCACCGTCTTTAGGGCACTATTGTTGAGTACAGTTATGCATCTGAGGTGGCGTCTGGGCTGTAGATATCTGTCTGAAGTTAAAAAGTGCTATCCCTTAGTCGCCTTGTACGACACCGCATGGTAAGAGATGGGGTGGTTCAAATTGTTCTCTGCCGGGAACCACGCGGTCGGGACACAGATAATATAGGACGGTATACCATTATTACATTACTTCCAGACAACATTATCGAACTAATCTGTTCAGAACATATTCAGAACTATATTTCCTGACACCTATTATTATTGTAGTTTTAGCCATTAGAACAAAATTTTAAACTGACAGCATAAAAATGCGACAAATCCGAGAGGCGTAGAATTCACACTAGTCGCATTAACTTGACATGGCTGTAGAGTATGTAGAATAACAGAAAGGACAACTTGATGAGCTATATGCCTACCTACTTAATTGACAATCATTCAGTATAAGTATTAAAGTTATCGGGATATTTAATAAACATGTATTGTTCTGAGTTTCCGATATTTCGGAGGATTCACGGAGGAACTCCGTAAGCTCCGGGATAGGACTGTTTAACATCGGAGGCTCCGTGATCATAGTGCTTGCAACAGCGCAGCTTGTAGGAGATAAGACACGGCGGTATTTCCGCCCAATTGAGCAGTCCGACTGGGGAAGTACCTCCGCCCTACAGAATACCGCGGCTATAATAACTTCGTGTTGTGTTCCCAGCGGTGAGTAGGGCAGCCAGAGCTCACTGGAGAATTTGTGCTGTCAGTGGGAAGACTAAAGGCTTGTCCTGCTTTGTCCTCTACACTGACGGCATAGAAACTCTATGCTTACAGGATCGGAAGCGCGAGTGTGGCTTCTCTAGTGTTACACACGTCCATATGCCACGGTAACCACTTTCCATCAGGTGGGCCGTGTGCTTGTCTGTCACCTAAGTGGTATAAAAAAAAAGCTCCGAAATATCGGAAGGTCAGAAACAATACTACATGGTAAATATCCCGATCACTTTAATACTAATGTGAGTGACTAGGATAGTTTAACCCTAGATGCATATCGTGAGTCAAAGCGACTCACGCGAGACACATATTTCTCTCTCTCTTTCTAAATAGTGCTTACATCGCGTTGCTTTTTCAAATCAACTCAGTGTAGCCACAGGTGGGCCGATTGGTGCACGCGTGTCGCAGGTAAGTGTTGTATTTACGTAGATATCACATTACTGTGAGTCAAACTGACCTCACGTTATGTTATATGTAACATTTTGAACTTTAAACTTTGAATTATTGTATGATTGTTTTCTTTGCTTTAATAAGTAATTTGTTTTGTTTTAGTTTGTGTGACATAAAATTTAACTAACCCATTAATTCTACACGATGACGTCATCTAGAGCGCTGGAAGAACTCGGGGCGTTCCGCAGGGCTCGATCCTGGGCCCATTGCTCTTCATCCTGTACAGTGCAGATATCACCAGCACAATCACCAACTGCAGGTACCACCTCTATGCTGATGATCTGCAGATGTATATATCTTTTCCACCATCCGACTGCCAGGAATCTATAAATAAAATAAATGAAGACCTAATTAGAATCTCGCAGTGGTCTCAGAAAAACTGTCTGGCTCTAAACCCAACTAAATCTAAATTTATGATCCTGGGAACAAGACAACAAGTGGATAAAACATCTCAACACCAATTAAACATCAACATCAATGGCTGTCTTGTAACACAGGTGGAGGAGGCGCGGAATCTGGGGGTGGTTTTTGATCAACAGCTGCGATTCGAGACACACATCCTGCAAGCTGTCAGAAACTGTTTCTACAGGCTGAAAGTGTTGTACAGGATTCGCCCCTATATAAGTGTCAACATTAGAAAGTTGCTGTGTGAGTCACTTATACTTTCCAGGCTCAACTATGCTGACAGTGTGTACGGGAACTGTCTGCTAGGTAGAACTGAGCGACTGATCCAACGTGTGCAGAATGCCTGTGCACGGTTCTGTTTCCGGATCCCCCCACGTACGCATATAACACCTTTTCTGAACAGGGACAACATAATGAAGATGGCAGAGCGCAGAGAGTTACATTTGGCCACCTTGCTCTTTGGGGTAGTACAAAAACACAGACCGAGATATCTGTACGATAGGTTATCGTGGGCGAGTGACTACAATAAACATGGGACGAGGGCGTCTGCTTACCGTATGATAACACCGGGCCACCGGACCACTGCATACAGGGGTAGTTTCAAGTTCGCGGCTAGCCGGATCTGGAACGACCTGCCACCGCCAATCCGTGCCCTGAAAACAGTAAAGTCATTTAGAAATATGTATCGAGTATATCTATTAAATAAACAACAACAGAAATGACAAACTCACACTTGGAATGCACGCTAGAAACTGTAGGGGCGGTTGGCGAGGGCGATCCACTGTTCTGCTGTCGTGTGAGATGGCGTGGTCCCGGTGATGACTTCACGCTTTTTTGGCTGCGCGACCGCATGATGACACCTGATTACTCTCATTTACGCATTTCTCGGTTTTTTCTTTATTCACTCACCATAGTCACCAACAATATTATCGGTACCATATTATGCACGGCACTTACGGGCAAATACGTTGCATTGCACTAACTGGCTTACTCGTTGCAAATGAGGGGATATGTAATTGCAACTTTTGATTATAATTGTTACATCACAATGTGATGTAAATCAAATATTGTAACATATAAATAATGTCTTACGCAACCCAAGCCAAGCTGCAGTGCAGTGACCAATGACAGCGTCGAAGCGGCTGGAATGTTTGCGCGGGATTTTTAAAATAAATGAGCGTGGCGTCAGCGCTGCCTAGCGGCCCCATCTGAAAACCAGCGCTGCGCATACTCTCAGTGTGCGTAGCATTTAATGCTGAGATGGGGCCCTATTTTGGGTTCACACAGTGTGAGATATACTAGATTAAGGTTAGATGTAAATATAGTTCATAAGTATTTTAATAACACTGTGAGATGCAAAATAAAAAATTTCTTTCTTTCTTCTTTCTTTCTTTCTTATATTTTAGAGCTTTTAGAAGCCGAGGACGAAGGAGAATCAAAGTCAAAGTCAAAGTCTTTATTTGCATTCATGTGTTGTGTAGTACAGATCTAAGCGACAATTTGGGTTACAACATGAAGCCCTGTTGGGGCACAGCAAATTTATAAAGCAAACAAAAAATATATATTATGGGGGAGACGTCAGTCTCAGGGGAATGAATAGTTTCACGAGATGTGAGTATATAATATATTTCAAAGATTGATTTACACTGATAATGTTTACGGGGTTACAATGCCTGAAAGTCAGTAACACTACGTCGAATACAGTAAGTATTGCTCCGGCGAGCTTAGGTAGGTACCAGCGAGACGTGTGCGTAAGCGCGGTAGCCGGCGGACTGGCCTTTGCGGCCGTGTGTCGAACTAACCGCTTATGTGTCAGAGGGAGACGCATAGCGCGCGGGTAACCGTCCACGCGTGGCGCGTATAGAATGTCTAGGAACCTGGGTTGCTATATACTCCCCCTCCAGTTCTGGAGAACGCCCTCGCTCCTGGACTGGTGATTCAACCTTCTTTGTAGGACGTCCGCGATTCCTTTTTGGAATTACGGGTTTTGGTACAGTGCTGTCCTCCCTACCTTGATAAAGGCTAAGATCCTGAGTATGATATTTACCTATGATTTGATTAGGCTGTTCTGCATTAGCAATGTTGTAGGTCGTAGGACTAAGCTTCTCTACAATCCTGTAAGGGCCATCGCGACGAGGGTAAAATTTAGAAGTAAGATCCTTAGATCCCTTACTCAACAGGTGGGACTTCAGCATAACTAGGTCATTTACCTTAAAGGTTACTGATGGCTGACGCGATGCATCGGCGTACTGCTTTGTCTTATCTTGTTGGATTTCCACTCGTTCTCGAACAGCTGATAGTGACTCTAAGAAGTTACTAAGATAGGGAGAGACTTGAGGTACAAAATTATCTTTACCCAATATGGCACGAGGGTCATGTATGACCTCTGTAGGGGATCGCATTTCTCTGCCGAAAGATAAATAAGCAGGTGACTTACCAGTTGTGCGGCATCTCGCACTATTTAAGGCAAAACGGATCACCGACAACTTCTTAGGCCAAGAAGTATGGTCGTTTTCTACGAGATGTGCTAGCATTGCCTTTAGATCACGGTTTTTCCGTTCTGCAGGGTTAGCTTCTGGATGATAAAGTGGAATAAAGTTTTGTTTAATATCTAGTACTGACATACATTGCTGCATTAATGCGGAAATAAACTGTACGCCGTTGTCTGAAATAATTCTGCGAGGCAAACCATATCGCATAAAGTATTCCTCAATAAGGATATGAGCACAGGCTTCTGCTGTGGCTTCTTTAAGAGGAAATAGCTCTATCCAACGGGTAGCTGTATCTTCAACGAGCAAGATCCATCGCTCCCCCTGATCTCCTTCCGGTAATGGGCCAAATAAATCTATAGCCAACACCTCGTTACGTTGATTCATAACTGGTGTCTGGAGTAAACCAGGTGGTTTGGTATTACTTGCCTTGTAACGCTGGCAGTGGATGCAGGCTTTGACATAATCGGTGATTATGCGACGCATCCCTGTGAAATAATACAACTGAGCTACTTTATGGTATGTTCTATCAATACCTGGGTGACAGGCAGTTGGAGAGTCGTGTAACTCCTTTAAAATGTCAGGCACCAGACAGGCGGGGATTACTAACTGAGGGGATTCACTATCAGAGTCTGGATTAAAGCGGTATAGGACGCCTTGTGTAGTGATATAGCCCCTTTGTAACCACCTATGGGCAGTGACATCTTCAGATCCTTCGAGGTCTCTAATTACCTTTTCTAGTTCCGGATCCGAAATTTGTTCCATACGGAGTTGGCTGGGCGTCTTTCTAGGCAGGTCACAAATCACGGAGCAAACACCGCAGTTGTCGCGAGAGTCACTCGAACAGACTGGTCTACTCAGCGTGTCTGCCACGACGTTCGCCTTCCCTGGCGTATATTGGAATTTAATATCAAAAGATTGGAGCTTTAGAGCCCAACGAACTAATCTACCTGTTGGTGATTTGAGGGACAGCAGCCACCGAAGAGGTTGATGGTCACTGCCAATTATGACAGGCTGGCCGTCTATGTAGGGACGAAACCGCTCAACCGCCCACACTACAGCGAGTGCCTCACGCTCCGTGGTGGAGTAGTTGCGCTCTGCACCGTTGAGTAGTCGGCTGGCATATTCGATAGGCCTTTCCTGATTGCTATCGCCCTGTAATAAAACTGCACCTAAGGCGTAGTTACTTGCGTCTGTACGCAGAACAAAAGGACGACTGAAATCGGCTTGAACCAGTATGGGAGCTGTGGTCAGTAGACATTTTAGCTCGGTAAATGCTTGGGTCTGTTCTGAGCCCCAAGACCATTCTTGGTTCTTTCTAGTCAAACGGGTTAATGGTTCGGCAATTTTTGAAAAACTCGGTATGAATTTTCTGAACCAAGAACAAGTTTGTAGGAAGGTTCTCAGGTGTTTAAGGTTACCTGGCTCCTTCATATCAGTTACAGCCTTCACCTTTTCCGGATCGGCCGATATACCTTGTTGAGTTATGACATGACCGAGGTATTTAACGCTAGCTCTGGCGAAGACACATTTCTCTCTATTAACATGGAGTTTGAAGTCGGCTAGACGTTTAAATACTATTTCGAGGTCTTGCAGGTGTTTTTGGTACCCCTGGGACATAATCAACAGATCATCTAAGTAGCATAGCATAGTTACCTCTTGAAGTGCAGAGCAGGACCGGAGACGATCAATAAGACGCTGGAACGTGGCCGGACCGTTGCGGACCCCAAAGGGCATCCTTTTGAACCTATAGGTCCCTAAACAACACACAAAAGCAGTTTTGTCTTTATCTGATTCCCTTACCTTTACTTGCCAGTAGGAAGATCGAAGATCCAACGTACTCATGTAGCAGTCCTGTTTCGTACTCTGTAGTAACTCGTCGATGCGTGGCATCGGGTATGTGTCAGCCTTAGTTATTGAATTCAAACGCCTATAGTCTACACAAAAACGGATACCACCATTAGATTTTGGCACCATAAGCGCCGGT
This sequence comes from Eilema griseolum, assembly GCA_963662185.1. Taxonomy (NCBI): domain Eukaryota; kingdom Metazoa; phylum Arthropoda; class Insecta; order Lepidoptera; family Erebidae; genus Eilema; species Eilema griseolum. The sequence continues at coordinate 22,148,734 of OY759248.1, read as the reverse complement.
GAACACCAAGCCGATTCACATTCTTCAATGATGTCGTCTTGTAGCATCTTCGCTATTTCAGCTTTCATCAGCTGTTTTTTTGAAGGGTTAAGGCGATAAGGGGGTACCGCTATTGGCGGATGGTCACCTGTATCAATGCGATGCTCTGCGTACGGTGTTGGACCTCCCCCTGCACTGAAGACGCGAGCGTGCCTGTTAATGATGTCAGCGAGCGCTTGACGCTCAGCTGGCGTGAGGTGAGTACCTTCATCATCCCGAAGTATTTCAGTCGAGGCGCAGGACACGTTAGGAGAGCTTGGTTCAAAACACAGCTTGTATTTTATTTGATTATTGTTGCTAAAGTACCAAGTTTCTTTATGAAAATTAATAACAACCCTGGCGGCAGTTATAAAATCTATACCTAATAATGTTTCATTATTAGTTGAGTTGGGAAAAATTAAAAATGGCATGGTGATAACTGAAGTCTTTAAAGTAACCTCTAATGTAGTCGTTAGTACATCCATTAATCGCACTATACCATCGGCGAGCTTTACTTCCCTTGTGGAAGGTAAGAGTGGATGTCCTTGACGTAGAAGGAGAGTATACAGCGAATGACCCGCAATGCAGTGTTTAGCAGCCGTATCTATCAATGCGGTTCCGTTAAAACCCAAAACTTGAATTTCGAAAATCGGGCGTAAATCGCGACCTATACGTCCGACAGGACGGTTACCGCACGATGAAGCATCTCCATTACGACATATAGAACTACCATAACAAACATTCTTAATTTCTAAAATTTGTGGGTTACAATACTTTCCCACTGTGCGTACATTTCTATCAATGTAGAGGTTATTAACCTTTTGGTTCACATCACTACTTTGATCTGATAATCTAGACTTATTACACTTTTGTTTTAAACGTATTTGTTTACTATCGTATTTTGAACAATTTCGCGAAACGGAACTTGAATCCAATTCGGAGCAACTACTATTATTATTACAAAACAGAAATGACTTGTTAACACATTTATCACAAGAAAAATTTGAATGAATACTTCGATCACATTTAGGTATACATACACACTTATGAATATTAGAATTATACGTACGAGAAGTATTATTAGCGTAAGAATTATTAAAATTATTCTTAGAGTCTGTAGGTATAACACGAGAATGAACACAATAAAATGAGTTATTTTGTTGTTTATCACAGACATCGGGTTTTTCACGCACGCGCACTTCCGTACAGCTATGAGATTGAGACTCACCTGAATGTTTTTGTAACTTACGGCACTGGTCCCTAGTGTGTCCATATTTCTTACAGTAAACACAAACGGGTCGTTGATGCTTCGCAGTGCTGGCGGAGTCTTGACTCGGCGGCGGCGGCTGAGCGGGCGGCGGCGGGCGCTGGGTTTCGTAAACGGCGGGAACGTTTCTAGCGGGCAGCGGAGCGCTGCGAGCCGGCGCTTGAGCCCCGCGGGTCGGTAGCGTGTTAGCGACGAGTTGTGTCTGTTGCGTAGATGTAGACAAGGGGCGCATCTTTGTTTGTATCTGGCGCTCACTTGTAGTAGGCATCGTGTGTTTATCATCAAATGAATCCTCTATGTTACGTGAAAGCCGAAGTAATTGACTAAAATTTGTGCAGTCTTCTCTTCGAAGCCTTTTTCTTATCCTAGAGTTGAGAAGGCCATACGTCATGTCTATCTGGGCAGACTCGGTTACGTCTCCCGTAGGTAAACGTGATAAAAGGGCGCGAATGCGTGCCACAAACACGTCTGTATTCTCCTCTTGTTGTGTTGTTGAAAAAATTTCTCTATAAATACGATGCGGTGGACGGCGGTCGCCGTATGCACTTATTAAGTTTTCTTTAGCTTGCCGCCATGTTGACACGGTATGTTTGATTCCTTGCCACCAAACAGCGGCTTCGTCCTTGAATAAGTATGCAAGGCCGCGTATAATGTTTGAGTCCGAAACTTGTGCACAGTCACTGTATGCTTCTATACCATCGATGAAAGCTTCTACCGATTCTTTCGGTGTGCCGGAGAACGTGACTTTGCAGCGAGCTAGGGTGCTTTGCCCTGAAAAAACAAATGACTCCGGAGTCGATGCGTTCGCGCGTGGTACCGAGGTAAGTAGCTCCCTGATCGCTTCAGTCTGTGAACGTTGAAGGGCAGCTATTATGGACGTTACGTGCTGTAAAGAAAACGTAGCGTCGGTACATTGCGGAGGAGAGGACGCGTTGGCGCCATCTTGAAACGCAGACTCGGCGGGCGGCGGCGTGTTCGGTCGCGAGACAATCGTTGATGTGTTTTCGACATCGTCCCTGCGATTCAAACTAGCCGCTCTACTCCTGGTCACTGGCATGATCACTGATATAGTCACTTATTCACTGGTATTCGAGAAAAACGTTGGGCGCCATATATGGGGGAGACGTCAGTCTCAGGGGAATGAATAGTTTCACGAGATGTGAGTATATAATATATTTCAAAGATTGATTTACACTGATAATGTTTACGGGGTTACAATGCCTGAAAGTCAGTAACACTACGTCGAATACAGTAAGTATTGCTCCGGCGAGCTTAGGTAGGTACCAGCGAGACGTGTGCGTAAGCGCGGTAGCCGGCGGACTGGCCTTTGCGGCCGTGTGTCGAACTAACCGCTTATGTGTCAGAGGGAGACGCATAGCGCGCGGGTAACCGTCCACGCGTGGCGCGTATAGAATGTCTAGGAACCTGGGTTGCTATAATATTTAAATTTAAAATTTACAATTTAGAAATACATGATGCGATACAATATAATTATTTATTTACTATTATAATTATTTTATAGACTTTATATAATATTATAGAAACATTACAGTTACAGCATTACATTACATTATATTACATTACAATGTCAATTTAAAGAATTTTATGTCAACAATTTGAATTCATCATTGAATCAATCGATGTTTGTTGTGAAGAGGAGGATAATGTGAGCGTAGATGACGTCCAGAGCGATTACGAGGATGACTATAATGACGTGATTTCTGATGAAATTTCAGAGGTAAGCCCAAGTTCTATAAATAATATTGAACCTCGTCGTGCTAACTCAACACCAAGTCGAATTGTCACATTACCTCAAAGGTCTCTGAGGGGAAAAAATAATCATTGTTGGTCTACGGTTAAAGGCCGTACTCAAACGAGGACTGCAGCTCTAAATATTGTTAGGTTATCTAGAGGGCCAACTAGAATGTGCCGAAACCTCTTTGAACCATCATTATGTTTCGACATATTTTTTACTTCCGAAATTATAGAAGAGGTTGTGAAATGGACTAACGTTGAAATTTGCCAAAAACGGAATTCGAGTGAGTTGTCCGCTACCTTCAGAGAGACTACGGCTGATGAGATTAGAGCTTTGATAGGACTACTAACTTTGACGGCTGCATTGAAGGATAACCATTTGACCACCTTGGAGTTATTTGACTCGTCATTCTCTGGCTCACGCTACGTTTCAATTATGAGTCGAGACCGATTTGTTTTTCTGTTAGCATCTCTGCGATTTGACGACAAATCTATACGTCCTATAAATCGTTCTGAAGATGTTTTTGCGCCTATCAAAAAAATATGGAATCTCTTTATTATTCAATGTAGAATTAATTACACTCCAGGATCTCACGTGACTGTGGACGAGCAATTGTTAGGCTTTAGAGGTAGATGTTCCTTCCGTATGTACATACCTAATAAGCCTAGTAAATACGGACTGAAGATTCCTATGGCTTGCGACAGTACAACAAAATATATGTTTGATGCAATACCGTATATAGGTAAAGGAACAGAAACGAATGGACTGCCTTGGTGAATACTATATGAAGGAATTATCTAAAACTATTCACGGTACTTGTCGAAATATTACTTGTGACAATTGGTTCACATCGGTACCTTTGGCTAAATCATTACTCCAAGAACCGTATAAATTAACCATTGTAGGTACAATACGCTCAAATAAAAGAGAGATACCAGAGGAGCTAAAAAACAGTAGATCAAGAGCTATCGGAACAACTATGTTTTGCTATGACGGCCCACTGACATTGTTGTCATACAAGCCCAAACCAGCAAAAGTAGTATATCTTCTGTCATCCTGTGATGAAGACGGTGTAATCAACGCTAGTTCTGGTAAACCAGAAATGATTGAATTTTACAATCAAACGAAGGGAGGGGTCGATTCCTTCGATCAGATGTGTTCAAACATGAGTTGTAGTAGGAAGACAAATAGATGGCCTATGGCCTTATTTTATGGCATGCTAAATATGGCATTTGTTAACTCATATATTATTTACTGCCATAACAAGCTATCCAAGAAAGAAAAACCTCTAAACAGACGGGAATTCATGAAACAGTTGAGTACAGACTTATCAAAGGCATGGATGGAGAAAAGACTTGAGACACCTACTCTAAGTCGAAAATTAAGAGAAAATATCCAAAATATATTACCGAATGTACCTCTTGAAGGTTCATCATCGATAGAGGATGAGCCTATCACAAAGAAAAGAAAATATTGTGGCATTTGTCCATGGCAAAAACGAAGAAAGACGCAAGCAGAGTGCAAAAAATGTAAAAAACCTATCTGCGGTGAGCATAAAGTTTGGACATGTTCAGAATGCGCTTAGTTCCTATTTTGAGACTGATAGTTGATGATATAATCTTGTTTGAGTCTTTTATTTTGGTTTTATATAACAATAATAGTTTATTAGAAGTTACTTGATTTTTTTTTTATTATAAGAAGAATGGTTAATTTTGTTTTTTATTATGAGCAAAAATATTTGTGCTGTGATTTCCATGTAAAATAAATATAATATTACGTAACAAAAGTTTTTATTTAATCTATAAATATATTTTAAATAACCTATTTCATCAATTTAATCCAAGTATAAAATAATAATGGTTAGACTGACCATGAAACAATCATGAGTCATATTGACCTCACGATATGCGTTAAGGGGTTCAAAATAACGTTATGTATCTAGGGTTAAATACCTAAGAACCGACTATCATCTGACCTCCACAACCCGCAGGCGACGTCGAAGTTATATACCACAAACTACTGAACCACTACCACTTACATACATACATAAAATCACGCCTTTAGTAGTTAGGCAGAGTTGAATTAACACCCACTTTTCACCAATAACTGTATTCGTTCCCACGTAATAGGTGGTGAGCCTATTGCCGTATATCGGACACTATAGTTGACTCGAGCATCTGAGGCTGAGTCTGAGCTGTCTATACCACTTAATAATGTAATTTGTGCGTAATGTTTATGTTGTTATTGGTATGTGTAAGTAATGGTGACCTCTTTTCTGAGACTTTGCCTTCAGCTTACCATCAGGCAAGGCGATGTCTAATTGACGTGTTCTTTATAAAAAAAAAGTTATATAGTAACCGGGACATAATTTGACCCCAAGTCACGAGAGGAATGAGGCTTTGGCGCTCGCGATTATTTTGATAATATAAAGCTGATTGGTGAATTTAAGCGCCTCAGCCGTCGTAGCATTTCGTGCTATCCTCAACATACATACATACATATAATCACGCCTTTATCCGCGTAGGGTTAGGCAGAGGTGAAATAACACTCACATTTCACCATTAATTGTATTAAGTCCCACATAATAGGGGTGAGCCTATTGTCATATTCTGGGCACTATTGTTGACTCGAGCCATGCATCTAAGGATATTCTCAAAAGATACACCAAAAACGTACTGCGCATAAAGAGGACACAGCGGTATTTCCGTTCAATTGAGCAGTCCGACTGGGGAAGTACCTCTGCCCTATAGAAAACCGCGGCTATAATAACCTCGTGTTATGTTCCCGGCGATGAGTAGGGTAGCCAGAGCTCATTGGAGAGTTCTTGTGCTGTCAGTAGGAAGACCAAAAACTTGTCCTGTCCTGCTTTGTCTTTTACACTGACGGCACAGAAACTCTCTGTGCTTACAGGGTTGGCAGCGCGACTGTGACTCCCTTGGTTTTGCACACGTCCACAGGCTATGGTAGCCACTTTCCATCAGATGGGCCGTGTGCTTGTCTGTCACCTAAGTGGTATAAAAAAATAGATAGATAGATAGATAGATAATACTTTATTGTACACCAATACATTTACAGCTGATACAAGTAGGTAACATGCATATACAGTTTAATGTACAATGGGCGGCCTTATCGCTGAAACGATTTCTTCCAGGCAACCTTGGGATGGACAGTAATGTGACAAGACAAAAGATATATGGTGTAGTTAGCATATAAAACTAACTATCATATGAAATACATCATCATCCTCCTGCCCTTATCCCAAGATTATTTTGGATCGGCGCAACATGTGTTCTTTTTACATTCATCTCTAGTTGCAGTCATTTCAGCATTCACTCCCTTCTTAACCATGTCATCTTTCACACAGTCCATCCATCTCATTTTAGGCCTCCCTCTCCCCTTGTAGCCATCCACTTCCATAGTTAGTGCCTTCATTACGATATTACTTTCATCCCTACTCTCAAATTTCTCTAACATATTCATTCCTAATCTTATCCATTCTAGTCACACTACACGTCCATCTCAACATTCACATCTCGGCTACATGCAACCGTCTTTCATCCGTCACCTTTACGGGCCAACTCTCCGATCCATACAGGACGGCAGGCCGGATCATGCTCTTATAAATTTTGCCCTTCAATCGAAGGGGCATTCGCGAGTCACATGTAGTTGCTGTAACCTGCCGCCATTACATGCATCCAACGTTAATCCGGTGCTTCACGGCTCGATCTAATACGCCATCGCTTTGCAGTAGTGAACCGATGTGCCTAAAATACATACATACAATAAATGTTTTTCGTAACAACTTTTAAACTGTCGCGTTCCATGATATACAATAAGTTTAACGGGACTTAACGCTTGTTTTTTCTTCCTTTCTTTATTGTATATTCTATACATATCCTAACTCCAGTCACATACTGGAATTAAGACATATGCCACTAACTATACGTATATTGATTTGTGCCTAACGGTACATATTCTTCATTCAGACTTACCTCTTCTGTGGCGTGGCGTATTCAACGCACGGCCTTCAATAATTTCAAAGTGAATTCTCCAAAGATTTGCCGTTTTTCACTTAGTGTAAGTATAAACGGCTCGGTGCCTCGCGCCTACTTATATTTACTTCGATTTTTCTCGCGAAAATGTTTTCCTTGGGGCTGCGAGTGTTGGTTTACTTATTTGGGAGTTAATGTGTTTTGTGATTAATTACGTCGGTAGCTTTACTCTAAGAAGGCATATTAGGGACTACGGTCTCGTACTTATCTTTTATTAGTTAGCAACAAGCTACATGTATATGTAACTAGCTGTAGCCCGCGGCTCCGCCCGCTTGTAAGTCGGTTATCGCGATAAAACATATGCCTATGTCCTATCTCAAAGTCTAACCCACCTTTATCAAAATCGGTTCAGCGGTTTAGGCGTAACATACAGACAGACATACAGATTTACTTACGCATTTATAATATTAGTATGATATGGTTTTAAGTTTGTGGATGGGTAGATAGCAAATTAACACCATTAAGGAGATTTTTGTAAACTCAATTATTTTCATAATGTACATAAGAATTAACTAACAAACTACAAAATAATACATACATAATATACCTATACAAACCTGCAGGCTTAGGGTTCCAAGAATTCCTCCCCATCGATGTCAACAGGGAGGGTGACCAGAAAGCAGGCGGCATTGAATGGCAATACCAATCCTTCGCGCAATATATTAAAACCTATATATTAAATATATTAAAATTATTAATTTTACCCCTATATATTAAAACTATTTACTTTGACTGATAACAGATAATTTGCACTAATTTGTAATTGTGTTTTGTAAAATAAATGGGGAACAATGTACCAGTATCTCGAGCTGCTACAACAACTTACGAGCTTCAAAAAAATTTGTACGTCTACATTGACAGAACATGTTGAAACTATAAAATGCCACCTGTACCTACACATGTTTCCGCAAATAAAATTATCTTTATCTTTAAGGAATAAACCAGCCCTCTGTATCGTCTCGACCTCAAACCACCACTTAAATTAATATATTTGTGCCGTTTAACACCTAAATATTTCACTGTTTTTTATCCTACCATAGAACTTATAAAGGTGCCTGCTACCGTCAACCAGACAATTTACCGAAATACCGAATAAGAATTTAAGTGAAATTCAGCAAGAATATTAATTGTGTTCTGTTATTTAGTTGAGAGTGGAAATTCTAGTATCAAGAACTTCTAGAGTAAAGTACCTACAAACCTGTACTCTGTTTCTAGGTAGGTACTTAGTATGTTTAAAGTTCAACCATTTAATACTTACACTTTAATAGACTCTCGTCGGGTGCTCCAACTACGTTAACTACTTGTGTTAGGAGTGGATTGATGTTGATTGTGTAAAAGGGTAGCTTGGAGTCGGCAACTTTTTGATTAGGTACAAGTCCGATATCAAAACCATTACCGGCGCTCAATCATTTCTTCTCAACGCATAAATTATCGAATGACTAAACTTCCATCATAATTGACTACGTTCTTTCCTACAGATATAAAAAACGCGCAAAAACGATTGCGTATATTATAACATGAAACATAAATGCGAGCGCCTTTCGTTTTTTACTCAGCAACGTTTTACAGCATTAGTGGTTTGCTCGTATCAAAATCGCAGGCGTTATGTGCCCTCGTAATAACGTTCACAACATGAGTTACGTGTTGCGCTATACGGCTATACCACATGCCGCTGTGAAATTCGCTGCGTGTATTATAATACATTTTTGTAGGAAGGCTGTTTTTGAAATGCGTAATAAGTAAGAATGGCTCTTGTAATTTCTTTCCTATGGGAGTTTGCTTCCAAAACATTATGGAGAATTTCAAATGTTCTTATTTTCGACGGTGAAAGTTTGTGCGATATTGAATATGTAATGTGTGTGTTTAAATATGTATGTGGATGCGAAAATGTGGAGGTGATGTGGATAACTTTTTCCAACATTCACTATTTTGGCACAAATTATGCTGGGGTATATATGATCATATTCCTTTTTATTTTAAATCTAAACTTTTTAGACTTCGCTTCTCGTATTGCAATTCTTCTGTGCACTCCCGGGTTTACTGGAAGAGAACTCAACTTTGAGTTAAGCTCGCCTTTGTACATTACATCTCATAGTATAAATGACTTTTCGATGCTTTTCGAAGTTATGTGTGTATTTATCGCAGGTTTATAAGTGCCTGGTTAATGGCAATACGCTCGCCACCTATTACATTGGGACCTAAACATAAATTGGCGAAATGTGGGTGCTAGCACCTCTGCCTACCCCTTCGTGGATATAGGCGTGAGGTTATGAGTTTATGTATAAATGTCGCACAAAAAATGGCGCACATTGGGAGAGACCTATGTCCAGCAGTGCACTGCAGTGGGCTAATTGATTGTATAAATGTCCACTATAAATAAATGAAGTATAAATATTCACATAATGATTGAGCATTAAATAGAAATTATTATAACTAATATCCTAGTGGTATGGGTAATGGACTGCTGAGACGAGGTCTCGGGTTCGATCCCAGGTTTTACCAAAGCACACACCAATGACTTTTCGACGCTTTTCAAAGTTATGTGTGTATTTATCGCGGGTTTATAAGTGCCCGGTTAATGGCAATAGGCACGCCACCTATTACATTGGGACCTAAACATAAACTGGCAAAATGTGGGTGCTAGCACCTATACCTACCCCTTCGGGGATATAGGCGTGAGTTTATGTTATGTTATGTATAACTAGAAGTTTTATATTATCATCTTTCCCTGAAAGTTAGATCCTCGTCCAATGTTTAAGAGTCAAGAGTTAGCATATCATTTTTTAATTATTTTACTATTCAATGGTTTGGTTTACAAGAGGGACTGACCTCTTAACTACGAGAGCCTGCACCAGTCTTGTCTATTGTTTAGCAGGGGCATCGACTAGCAAGCGAAGTTAACTTGGGCTTGATAGGTGTTGGTGGAACCCAACATTCCTAGGGGTACATATGTGAAAAGTGATTATGTATTTTTTTTTATACCACTTAGGTGGCAGACAAGCACACGGCCCACCTGATGGGAAGTGGTTACCATGGCTTATGGTCGTATGCAACACCAGGGGTGTTACACTCGCGCTGCCAACCATGAAGAAACCTTCTGATGCCCCTCTGGAAGAACCCCATATTGTAAGTGAAAGGTAACCGGGTAGGTATCTTGACTCTTATGTATTCTGAATTATCAGTAGGTACGCGTGCTTTTGGGTATATTTTGAAGATAGCATGGGTCTATGATCAGAGGGTTAGAGGTCCTTCACCTCCATGCGAAGGAGCTCGAATCCTCGATCATAGATTAGGTATCTCAAACAAATCCGCACTCGCCTCGCACTTCCTCTCACGATTTTGATCAAGATATATGCCGAAAACTATACTTTATTAAATCGTTTTTTTTTTTATACCACTTAGGTGGCATACCTATCAGCACAAATTCTCCAGTGAGCTCTGGCTACCTTACTCACCGCTGGGAACACAACACGAAGTTATTATAGCCACGGTATTCTGTAGGGCGGAGGTACTTCTCCAGTCAGACTGATCAATTGGGCGGATATACCGCCGTGTCCTACCTCCTTGTTAATTCCTACCTACTTGTGATTATATTACAAAAACTCTGCTACCACTATGTTATATTAATAATTATTATCTTATCGTAATGAACGTCTTGGTCGGATAAGTCCATTAGCAAAGTGAATTCTGTTAAAACGTTGACTCAACTGCGTGGAGCGCATGCTATAACAGTAACTATAACTATTAAGTGGAAGATACCACGTTTTGCTGACCGTACACATCTCCTTAATACGTACAGCTTAAACGCAATGTCTTGAACCACTGCTGGCAACTTAACTTGCTGTGCAGAATAGGATGGCTTCCCATAAAGCTTTTAAATAAAGGATAGTAAAGAAGCTGTATACCTACATGACGTTCGATCTTATTTTATTGCTTTTTTTATTCGTTTTCAATCATCATATCTACCACTAAAAGTAAATGATGCATCTCAAAATTGTTCAGCAATATTTAATGTTTATTGCTGAATTTTAAGCATGACATACCTTTGTCACTTGTTATCTGGTCCGTGTACTTCATATTCATATTCATATTCATATATTTATTCACATAATGCAGGTACAACAAGTGCAGTCTTATAATTAAAATAATGTTTCTTTGTACATTCTACCACTTTTGTGTAGTATGTAAAATATTCAAACAGTCAATAATTAATTTGTGACACAGTAGATATAAATATAATAGAAGAATCAAGCATGCAATCATAAAAAAAATCAATTATCAATGTGATTATAAATGTCAAATCTTAAAATTAATAATTGTCAAATTTAATTATTGTCAACATAACTAGGTCCATATTACCATGTCAAAAAGAGTTTAAATTATTCCAATGTCAAATATTAGATATTATTATTATCAAAATGTCAAATGATGAATGATGAATATATCCTCTAGAAGTTCACTTAAATCATAGTAAAATTTTATGCTTAATAACTTTTTTAAATACATTTTAAATATGTTTATAGTGCATTATTTTAATGCGTCTGATATTTTTTCAGCTAAATTATATTTTTATTCAATTTTAATTTAAGTTTTATAAATAGGACTCTTTTTAGTATCAGCACAGTTTAACTAAAGTTTTCAGATTTGCCAGGCCGAAACCAAGTTTCTTCCTCTACATATTAAAGCTAATATCTAATTCTGAAAATGAAATCAAAAGTAAATCTATTGAAGAGACAAAATTTTCTCAAACAACGTTATGAGTACCAGTTAACTGTGTGAAAAAGAAACTTTCTTGCTCTAAATACGATATTAAATATAAATAAATAAATAATAAATTATAAATATTCTACAACATTCTACACAACGCTATCTAGACCCATGGTAAGCATAGTTCAACTAGCTTGTGTTATGGAATCTAGAATACGGATAAACATACTTAAATACTTTTTTTTTTGTAAATACATACATATTATACATAGAAACACCCAGACCAATGCAAATACCCATATTCATGCATACAAATATTTGCACTGAGCGGGGATCGAACCCGTGCCTCCTGCGTAGCAGTCGTATTCACTACCGCCACGCCACAGAGGCTGCCAATGCTTAATTCAATTAAGATATACAAAAACTGAATCGGTTCAAGCGGGATTTGAACCCACGATCTTTCTTTTACAGGGGGAACGCTCTAACCACTAAGCCAAAGAACCTTCGCTCGAAACCATCCAAATTCTTCAATACATATATCCGTCTTACGGCGACTCCCTGGGGAAGGGAGTAAGAGTAAGGGAAACATCCCAGGTTTGAGTCCCGCCTGAGTGATTTTATTTTTTCTATATCTTAATCAATGTGAATAGTTAGCATATTAAAAACTTTAAAATATCGTTTATTGAATATGTAGTTGTTTTTTTATAAAGAATATAACCTCTTAACCTATAAAATTGCCGCAAGTTTACAGAATACTGCGGTTATAATAACTTCATGTTGTGTTCCCAGCGGTGAGTAGGGTAGCCAGAGCTCACTGGAGAATTTGTGCTGTCAATGGAAAGACTAAAGGCTTGTCCTGCTTTGTCTTCTACTGACGGCACAGAAACTCTGTACTTTCAGGGTTGGCAGCGCGACTGTGACTCCTCTGGTGTTACAGACGTCCATAGGTCACGGTAACCACTTTCCATCAGGTGGGCCGTGTGCTTGTCTGCCAACTAAGTGGTATAAAAAAAAATGGACTGCTGAGACGAGGTCTCGGGTTCGATCCCAGGTTTTACCATGGCACACACCAATGACTTTTCGATGCTTTTCGAAGTTATGTGTGTATTTATCGCAGGTTTATAAGTTCCCGGTTAATGGAAATAGGCTCGCCACCTATTACATTGGGACCTAAACATAAACTGGCGAAATGTGGGTGCTAGCACTGCTGCCTACCCCTTCGGGGATATGGGCGTGAGTTTATGAGTTTATTATCTGAAAGAAATTGCACACTGCGATATGACCGCCCATTGCACAATTAACTTTTTTTTTATACAACTTAGGTGGCAGACAAGCACACAGCCCACCTGATGGAAAGTGGTTACCGTGACCTATGAACGTGTGTAACATCAGTGCAGTCACATGCGTGCTGTCGACCCTGTAAGAACAGAGATTTTATGTACCCTCAGTGCAGAACAGAACAATATCCTTTGTTTTGTGTGCAATAAAGAGTACCTATCTAGTCGTATTCACCTAGATTTATAATATTAGGTCTTTACCAATGAAATTGCCGAAATTTTCTTACAGATTCATGAGTTCGTTATTCCTGTAATTTAATAGCTATTGCCATTATTTATATCTTATTTAATAGTTGATTTCAAGATTTTACAACTCTGTATTAAATTTTGTTTTTATTGGCCCCTTGATAAATTAAATTCGATCTTCAAAAACTGTACTTCTTAAATGCTATCCATTTTGATGATAAATTCCGTATTACTTTTTTACAGCTGTCACTTTACAAAAATGTAATAAAAGTGTTTGTTAGCTTAATGTTGTCTCATTCATACCTACACAAAAAAATAACGTAAAATTTGGATTATTCATTCCAAAAACAATGCAAAAATGTTAGTACTGAAAATTTGGTTTCCTCCAATTTCTTCAAAAAGACGGTAATTTTATAAATAACGACCGATTATGTACCTACGAGAACAAGAAATGTAAACATGATCCGATAAGTCAGCTAGTTCTGAGGTCTGTAGGCGTCTAATTCCCCGGGGTGGGCGCCCCGGCGGCCCCGGTCGATGCGATGGAGTGAGCAGTAATAATTTAACGAACTACTTACATATGTCTGTTCTCCTGCGCCAAGACTCACTGTGATTTAAGCGGAGTTGCTATTCAGAATAACGTATACATTTAACTAACATACTTCGAAAGTCCGATTCCAATATTCTTGGAGGAACTACATTTATATGCATGATTCTACACCAATAACCGTGTAAGCGACACCATTTGTAGATAAAAATTTGTACTGTCAGCATCAGAACGATCTTCACTAGCAAATTACTCATTTATTTATTTATTTATTTAAAATGGTACATCTACAGAAAACATATTGTACACTTCTGATTCATAATTTGGATTGGGGTAATTGAATGATCTGAATACCATTTTCTTTTATTTATTTTTTTATCACCCACCAGAGCCGATGGGAGAGGTACATACTCGAACTGACTAAAACGCACGGCTCCTGTAGGTCGTTTTTGGTTGTCGAAGGTGAGGTTGACAGGCATATCTCTCGCAACACGGCCGACCCAAGGCCATCGACGATTTGGGAACTTAGTGGGGACCGCAGAGTCCCCGGAAAAGGGGAGGTGCCGTAGCCTATTGATCTGAATACCTTGGTATTCCTCTCTTCCTGTTGACTGTTCTGATATTTGATACACACGTTTAGTTCGGATAATAATACAATTTAAATCAATAAAACAGTTTGATTTACTCTTAATACGTACTGTTATGGGGTCCCTTTCCATCTTCGTTTTAAAAAAAGAAAGTTAAGTTTTAAACCTATATATTTAACTTTAAAATACAGACGTGGAAAGGAGACCCTTAGGCAACCGAATCGTGTCAGAGTTCTGAATAGACTGAATGCAACTACACTGGCCTTGCAAAGTGCTGACCAGTAGTTTTGCATGACATGGCGGAAGGCATGGCATGTCATCAATTTCACATGCAGTGCACTATAATAACAGTACGTATTAAGATCATCATCAGGATAATGATGACAAATTCTGTCAATATAATGTAGATAGGTCTGCATCACCATAAGGTAGACTGTCAGATAATGCTTTTGGCATTAAGTTAGCCTTTGTACAATAGACTGTGCATAAAGTTTTAAAATAGATAAAAATAGGTACTTAATAAAGAGGTGTTTTATTTTTCTTTATATTAATGGTTTCTGTGACGTCACATATAAACTGTCAATATTGACACATACATGACAACATAGGGTGGCGGAGACTTTATCGCGAGAACCCTGGTAGTTTTCCATCAAGTGTCAATGTTTAACGAAAAATGCCTTACGCGCCATAGAAAACTTCACTACAAATTATAACTATTCAAATCGGTTAAGATAAAAAAAATCGAATTGGTCCAAGCGGGATACGAACCCTTTACAAGGTTCGAATCCCGCCTCAACCAATTTTCTTTTTTCGATCTTAATTGATTTGAAACCCTATACTTACTTACTAAGGCATGGCTCGTGGGCCACGGTGCCGATGCTCAGGGTCTTCTGCTCCAGAGCATGGCACAGTGGTCCATACACGTCGCCGCTGTCGCCGATCCGTACACTCACCGGCCCCTTGGGCCTGCCTGGGTGGTCGACCTGGACGGGTCGGCGGCACTGGTGTACAACGCCGCTATGGGTGCCCCCCCCCCCTGTTGTCGTGGCAAGGGAGCACGGCATCGTAGCGGCGCGTGTGGGAGAGATTGCGGTCGTGGCTGTCTACTTCACGCCGAGCTTACACCGACGCATAGGGGAGTACCGGCGGTCGCTGGAGCGACTGACCGACGCCGTCAACGCCTGTCACCCTCATCCGGTTCTTGTGCTCGGGGACTTCAACGCCTGGTCAGTGACCTGGGGGTCCCGGCACACGAACCCACGAGGTAGGGCTCTGGAGAGCTGGGCCGCTAATCACGGTCTAGTTCTCCAGAATCGCGGGGCCGAAGCCACGTTTGTGGCCGCGGAGCGCAGTTCGATTATTGACCTTTCGTTCGCAGGCGCTTCGCTGTCGCACCGTGTGCGGGACTGGCGTGTTGTTGTGGGGGTGGAGACACTGGCGGATCACCGATACGTTCGGTTTGATGTCTCCCCTCCCGCGGGTGATGCGCCGGTCATACCGGCCCCACGCGAGCCACGCTGGGTGCTTGGGAGATTGAATCGGGAGGTCCTCCTGGAGGCCGCCATCGTACAGGCCTGGGCCATTGCGCCGGACGGGCCTGTCGATATTGACGATGAGGCGGTGTGGTTCCGGGAGGCCATGACTCGTGTCTGCGATGCGGGTATGCCTAGGGCTCCACCCTATAGTCCGAGGCGTCGGGTCTACTGGTGGTCTGCGGAGATCGCGAGGCTACGGCAAGCCTGCGTGATCGCGCACCGCCGGTGGACCAGACTCCGTAGGAGGCGTAGCCGAACCGCAGATACGGAGCCCCGAGTGACGGAGCTTCATGTGGGATACAGGGAGGCCAGAGATGCCCTCCGAGCGGAGATTAAGCGGGCGAAAGCCGCGGCTTATAAGGAGCTCATGGAGACGCTGGAGCGGGACCCATGGGGGCGGCCTTACCTTATGGTAAGAGGAAAGCTGCGCCCCCGGGCCCCGCCGTTGACCCGGGTTCTCCAGCCAGCTCTGCTCGGTGGAGTGGTCGAGTCCCTGTTCCCGGCGCGAGCGGAACACGTTCCGCCGCAGATGACTCCGCCACCTCGGTCGCCTATGGCGCCCAGTGTGGTAGTTGACGACGAAGTCCCCGAGGTTACTTGGGTAGAACTGGAGCTGGCGGTGCGAAGGCTTAGAGCCAAGAAGAGCACCGCCCCGGGACCCGACGGCATTCCAGGCCGCGCGTGGGTCCTAGCTCTGGGAGAAGACGGTCTCGAACCCCGACTGAGAGGGTTCCTCAGCGCATGCTTGGAGCGGGGCCAGTTTCCGAAGATGTGGAAGACGGGGAAACTGGTCCTCATCCGAAAGGAGGGTCGCCCGGCGGACGAACCGTCCGGCTACCGGCCCATTGTGTTGCTCGACGAGGTGGGCAAGCTCTTTGAAAGAGTTATTGCGAAGCGCCTCGTCGAGCACCTCTCTGGTAGGGGGCCGGACCTGGCGGATGCCCAATATGGCTTCCGCCGGTGGCGGTCCACCGTGGATGCCATCATGCGCGTGAGAACTTTGGCGGAGGAGGCAGTCGCCCGGGGCGAGGTGACGTTGGCGGTGTCCTTGGACATCTCCAACGCGTTCAACACCTTGCCCTGGAGTTGCATCAGGGAGGCACTCGTGTACCACGGTGTGCCTCTCTACCTCCGCCGCATAGTCGGGGCGTACCTGACGGAGAGAGCCGTCATCTACCCAAGTGCGACCGGCGTCGGTCGGCGTGAGATGTCGTGCGGTGTTCCACAGGGATCGGTTCTTGGGCCGCTCCTGTGGAACATCGGATACGACTGGGTGCTTCGCGGTGAGCTCGCGGACGGTGCCGACGTCACGTGCTATGCGGACGACACGCTAGTGACGGCGAGCGGGGCTACATACCGCGAAGCGACCCTGAGGGCCACGACCGCGGTTGCTCAAGTCGTGGAACGGATCCGGCGGCTGGGCCTTGAGGTGGCTCTGCATAAATCCGAGGCCATGTTCTTTCATGGACCTCGGCGCACGCCACCACCTGGTTCCAGTCTCACAGTGGGAGGCACTCTCATCGGCATCAAGCCCCAGATGAAATATCTGGGGCTCGTGCTCGACGGCCGGTGGGACTTCGAGAAGCACTTCCGAAGTCTAGGCCCCAAATTGGTGGGCACAGCCAACGCTCTGGCGCGGCTACTGCCTAACCTGAGGGGCCCAGAGGACTCCTGCAGGAGACTCTACGCGGGTGTCGTGCGGTCCATGGCCCTGTACGGGTGTCCCGTGTGGGCGGACACCCTGAATGATCGGCACATGCCCCTGCTGCAGCGTCCGCAGCAGAAGTTGGCGTGCCGCATCATAAGGGGGTACCGCACGATATCCTTCAACGCGGCGAGTCTCCTCGCCGGATCGCCACCATGGATCCTGGAAGCGAGATCCCTTTCGGCGCTATACCGGTTCCGAAAGGCGGCGCGGGAGCGGGGTCACGATCCCGAGCCCGAAGAAATTTGGGCCGTGAGATCCCGGCTCCACAGGGAAATGGTGGCGGAATGGGAGCTACGACTTGGGCGACCAGGCGCAGGGCGCGCCGTAGTAGCGGCGGTAAGACCCATCATGGGGGAGTGGCTAGAGAGGCCACACGGCAGCCTCTCGTACCGTCTGACGCAGATGATCACCGAGCACGGATGCTTCGGCAAGTATCTGCGTCGGATGGAGAAAGAGCCAACGTCCGAGTGCCATCACTGCGACGCGAGCGAGGACTCAGGTCCGCACACGCTCACCGAGTGTCCGGCGTGGGAGACGCCGAGGCGGGAGCTTGTGGCGGCCCTGGGAGTGAGAGTTCTCACGCTCTCCACCTTGCTCGCGGCGATGGTCCGCTGCGCGGATGCGTGGGCGGCCGGCGCCTCCTTCTGCGAGCAAGTAATGCTCGTGAAGGAGGAGGCGGGGCGGGAGCGGCAGCGGGAGCGACGAAGGATCGCAAGCCAAGCTGCCCGCGTACGAAGGCAACTCGGGCGTCGGAGGTCGATGAACGACCTCCGCCCCCCATGAGCGCCGGCCTGGGGGTGACAGGTGGAGCCGCCTGTTACCCTGGCAGAAGCAGGCCGCGGCGGTGGCGCGCCTAGCGCGCCTCCCCGTTTCCGGGGTCGAGTTGGGGACTCTGTAGTCCCCACACCCGAGACGAGGGCCAGATCGTGAGAGATGGCCCTGGGTCGGCCGGGGTGCGAGGGATATGCCTGTCAACCTCACCTTCGGCAACCAAAACGACCCACAGGCGGCGTGCGTTTTAGTCGGTTCGAGTCCGACATAACCTCCTCCACCGGCTCCGGTGGGGACGTATCCGTGGGGATTTTGCGCACGTAAAAAAAAAAAAAAAAAAGCTTCAGAACCCACCCTCTCGCACTAGGTATATAATTTACACTCTCTAATAACCCTCTAGAAAAATAATGAGTAACTTCATCTATTGCGTCGTAATTGACAACCAAAACACGACCTATTTACAACACAACGTTTTGTATTCACCCAAAACAATCCTTTTCCCCCTGAATTTAAAGTTGAAAGTTGTCGAGCGGGTGTATTTTTTAGTTTGTCGTAAAATGATGTGTGATTATGGCCCTTATTGCGATGTACTAAGGTCGTTGGGAGCGAGATGATTAAGGGGTGAATGAACTTGGAGCCACGTGGAACTTGCAATTGCGCAGTTTTGAACCCCCTGCAGTAGTTATGGCGCACATCGGAGTATGGGGTAGGGTGAAAACACATGTTACCGTCTGTACAAAAAAATTATTTAGTTATCAAAAAACTGGTAGGTACTAAGACACTATTATCGCCGGTGAAGATTTTTTGAAGTAGATTTATCGTTGTTTAATTTATACCACTTAGTTGGCAGACAAGCACACGGCCCACCTGATTGAAAGTGGTTACCGTGGCCTATGGACGTGTGTAACACCAGAGGAGACACACTCGCGCTGCCGTCCCTGTAAATACAAAGTTTTTGTGCCGTCTGCGTACAAGATAAAACAGGACAAGCCTTTAGTCTTACCACTGACGGCAAAAATTCTCCAATTCTCCTGTAAAAATAAAATATGGTTGTTGAATCCGCTGCATAAAATATAATATTCCAAGTAAATAAAATAGGTATTCTACTCCATAAATTCAAAGATTGGATATATCTTGGTTTTTATGAGAGTGACTAACGTATCAGACGTTAGTCACTCTCGTAGGGCCCGAGAGGAAAATCAGTACAATAAGCATGCATACTACACATACACATACACAAAAATACATTTATACAAAGTAATGTACAAAGGCGAGCTTAACTCAAAATTTAGTTTTCTTCCAGCAAACCCGGGAGTGCACAGAGGAATTGCAATACGAAAGGCAAAGTCTAGTGCACATGAAAGTGGAGATTTTAATGCAAAAGGCATACATATGTATACCCCAGGCAATAGGAATACATAAACACATACATACACGCATAGATACATAGATTCATACATACATACCTAAATGTATACAAATATTCATTCATACATAACTAATTTATAGATATACATACAACTACAAACACATAAATATATATATATGACTACACATTACACAATCTACTTTAAGGAAAAATAAAAAACTTTATATGCCATACTTCATATACCTTATTTCTGCCAGCATAAAATCACGAACAAACACACTGTCGTATTTAGAAAAATGAGTCCTTATTGAAATCTGTTTTATATGCAACTGGTGGATTAGAATTGAACTGATTACGACCACACGTCCACGCTCCTTAGAGGCAACTGAATATTCAAATAAACTACGTGATTTTTTAAATCTCAATTTTAAAATTCAAATATTCTTTGATACCTAACTTTAATTCGATTTTTATTACAAACAGTAATTTTACAATTTAACAATTTTTTTTTTCTTACAAATAATTTCCGGTAGGGCGGTAACATGAGCTTCCACCCTACACTAGGGCGCATGTATTTAGGTGACCCATATTCATCCCTTCTGGGAGCCATAGTGCACGATACTGCAATCAAATCATCGTTTTTTGAACCCAAGTGCTCCACGGCGCAGTAAAGTGAAAAACGAGTGCGTAGCTCGAATTAATATGATTAGAGAGTTCGGTCACGACACTTGTATGGTTATAACCAGACCCATGGGGTTCTATTATGGATAATATTTCATTGTATTGATTTTTTAGGGATCTATAGCACGAAGAAAGTTTGCTATTAAAATATCTTCTTCTTCCTACAGTCCCGGGTACTTTAAGCGGGGCGTGAAATAGCATATGATGAGGCCGTCAAGCTGAGTGTCACCATTGTCACACGGTATGTGTAAGTAATGGCGACCCTCTTTTCTGAGACTTTGCCTTCAGCTTACCATCAGGCAAGGGGAAGTCTAATTGACGTGTTCTATATAAAATATATATAAACACCTCAACAAAGTCTAGGGAACAAGATGACCCCAATTATTTTGTTTCGTGTAAATCTTGTTTTGCAAATAACTGGCAGCAAATAAATAAAAATAGAATAATAATAATAATAATAATAATAATATTTATTTATTTATCAAAAAGGGCTGTACATTGTATTATTACTAGTTATATAAATAAGGTCAAATATAACTACTTTACTGCTAATAATGTCTACATTAAGAATTAACCTTCAATAAAAAGCCACACTGTATACCTACACAGTAAACAAATGGAATTTAAAATATATTACTTACATTTACAATTTGCGACCTACCTGATCTAGGTTTATAAAAACCTGTGTTTCAGGTTATGTCCGCTCAGATACATATACTAATTACGCATTACAATCAATTAAACAATATAAACAAAAGAATCTATATTTACAGCTTATTGCTACCTATTTTAATATTTCTAGCAGTTTCTCCGTGTCCGCATAATCTAGCTGCTCTAGATATTCTGCAACTAATACCTTACAGTTCCAATAGTTTAAGCTATGTATGGTTAGTAATTTATTTAGTTTATTATACAGAAAATGACCCAAAAATATATAAAACCTATTTACAAATTCATGTTTAGTTTGTGATTTTTCACAAACTATGCCCTTTCTTCTCCTGTCTAGATTTATTGTGGGTGTGAGTTTGGTGTGTTGGTATAGAGTGATATTTAGAATGAATAATTGACGCACTGTTAGTACTTTACATATCTTGTAGAGTTGATCTGTGGGAAACCTGTATGGACGAAACGTGGCTACTTTTAAAATTGCTCTTTGGGCACGCTCAAGGGGTAGCAATATTGTACGTCCTGCTCCACCCCAGGAAGTTATACAATAAGTAAGAATGGACTGGCACAATGCCAAGTATACCAGTTTAATTATCTTAGGGCCCGCTATTGAGCGTAAGTTTTTGAAGATATACATTAATTTTCTTAATCTAGTACATAGTAATTCAATATGTTTACGGAAATTCAAATTTGTGTCAATAGTTACACCAAGATATTTTAAATTATCAGTTTTAGTTAATGTAGGGCAAGCGCATGCAATGTCAGCAGTGTTACAGTAATGTGCATATATGTTTATATTAGTCATTGGCTTATTAGAGTTTCGCATTGTAAATAACATGTATTTCGTTTTGTCAGTGTTTAGTGATAGAAGATTTCTCTGGAGCCATTTAGTCACAAAATTGAAACCATTTTGAGCGTTTTTAAATACCTCCTCTCTTGATTTGGCAGCGAATAAAAGAGCCGTATCATCGGCATATGATATAATAAATCCATTTTGAAGGGTCGAACTGCAAAGGTCATTTATATAGATTATAAATAAAGTTGTTCCTAATACACTCCCTTGTGGGATTCCATACCCACTATTTTTCATTTCAGTGCTCACGTTCTGTCCAATTTTCACACATTGCTGACGGTCCTTCAGATAATCCGACAGTAATAATAGTTGCGTCCCTCTTACCCCAAGAGCTTCAAGTTTTTTTTAATAGTATAGAACAGGAAATTGAATCAAATGCTTTGGCCAGATCAAGAAAAATTCCCATAGTGTGCATGCCTTTATCTAGGTTGTTAGTGACATAGTCTGTTAGTGTATGTACGGCTTGACTGGTTGACCTATTTGGCCTAAAACCAAATTGACTGTCAGAAAGTAAATTATTATCTTCCAGGTATTTAGTTAATCTGTTATGAATAATTTTTTCGAATATTTTAGATAGGCCTGTTAATACTGAAATAGGCCTATAGTTATTCGCACAGGTTTTGTCACCAGATTTAAATATCGGCGTGACGACTGCCCTTTTAAGCGATGTTGGGAATATGCCGTTAGTTAGACATAGTTCGAAAATATGAGTCAAAGGAGGTGCAAATACGTTTTTGAATTTTTTTAAAATGCTATTAGGAATGTTATCCCACCCAGTAGAACAATTGTCCTTCAGCCCCGCTATTATTCTCAGTATTTCTTCGGCGTCTGTATTTAATAGAACAAAAGAGCTTAGTGTAGACCAGGTTGGGCGTACAATATGGGTCTCCAAGGTAGTGGAAACGCCATTAGCGCAAATATGATTATGAATATTTTCTGCTAGTTTTTTACCAACATTTACAAAGTAAGTGTTAATTTGATTCAATGTGTCGAACGGATTTTCTTTAGACAATAAATCGAGTGGTGGTTCGGGTGGTTTAGATCTAAACGTGTGTTTTTTTATGAATTTCCAAATTAGCTTGGAACTGGTACCCGCCTTTTGCAGTTCATTTCTGTCGTGTTGTATCTTTAATTTTTTAAGTAGATTATTACAAAAATTTCTATACCTTTTATATATCAGTGTAAGTGTTTCGTTGTCAGGTGCATGTTTCGCCTTAAGGTGCAGTCTATCTCTATGTCTTATACATCGGACGAGCCCTGGAGTAATCCATGGCTTGATGTTATTATATTTTCTAGGTAGTAATTTAGTGGAAGTATTTTTTAATATTGCTGATTGCACAGATTCTATAAAGTAGTCTAATGAGGTATTTGGATCGTTTGAGGTGTAAACTGGGTCAAAATTAATGCTGTGTATGTCATTTTCGAGGCTGCGCATGTTCACCTTAGTGACGTTGTTTATGAAAGTTTTCCTAGGTGAATATGTTTGTAATGCTAATAAGATAGCTCGATGATCAGTAAGCCAAGAGTTAGTTATTAGTGTTTTAGCTGATACTTTAGATTTTATGATAAGGTGGTCCATACATGAACCAGTCCTAAATGTTGGGCAGTAGTGGGTAGGTAGTAAACCATGAAACGAACAAATATTCAGATACTTGTGCGCTTCAGCCTTGGCTTCCTCAGGGACAATATTAATGTTTATATCCCCAATGATTATGACATTTTTAAAAGCTGTTAACCCCTTTAAAGTTATGTCAAGAGATTCTAAAAATAGGTCTACATTTTGTGATGGAGGGCGATAGATTGCAATGACTGCCGTATCATCTTTTATTTTAATAATCAGACAGCTACATCCATGAAACTGCGGTTCCTCCACCACAGTGATTAGGTTTTTCCTCACATACACCACGAGCCCATCATTCTGGTTAATAAAATTACCGGAAGCATATGATGAATAACCATCAAGAGAGGGTAAGTTATTTCCCTGGCTCTCTAGCCAACACTCCGTTAGAACTATGATATCACAACTCATGTTTAAGTCATGCAATAATACCTCCAGGCCATTGATGTTACGATTTATACTACGAATATTTTGCGTTAGTAGTGTTAGTAATTTTCCTCCTGTGGGTAGGAATTGTTTGCAGTTTTCCACATTACAAATATTCATTTCGGACACGGAGAAGCTATCTAGATCACTTACCAGTTGATTTGATGTCATTATAAAACTTTAGAAATAAGTATACAAATAAGTAAACTAAACAAAAAATCTAATGTGCTTAAAATAAAGTTTGATCGGTGACGCTCTTAGGCGCCCTCATAGTCTATTGAATTTATGTAGTTGGCCTCTGCGTATTTACGAGCTGGGCAGCTAGCATCGCCCGTTTGGTGGTCACATTTTCTCCTAAAACGTTTGCACGTAGCACATACTGGGGGAGAAGTTTTCTTGGTGCACTCCTTATGAAAATGACCCACTTCTCCACAGTGGTTACAAGTAGCAGTAGTTTCACGGCAGAACTTCGCTGCGTGCCCAAACATCTGGCAGTTGAAACATCTGGTCACGATAGTGAAGTCCCTTACGGGACACGATGTCCAATTGATAAAAATACGCCCTTGGCTTATGAGTACTTTCTGATGGTAGGAGATACCTCCAAGATATAATTACATGAAGGAAGGTTCTTCTTACCTGATTTATGGCTCAGCTTTACTTCTTTAATAAAGGACTCACGTGTGTAATTCGGCACCTTATCTACGAGGTTCTGCTCATAAATACACTCTAGTACCTCCTGATCTGTAAGTGATATAGGGACTCCAATTACCACAATTCTTGGTCTTCGCTTGGTAGGTTCCTCCACCGTAAGGCCTGATGAAGTAAATTTGTCGGAGCTCTTAAGTTTTTCGACGTCTGCTTTTCCTTCCGTGCTTATTATAACGCCCCCATTTCTGACTTTCCTGAGCCCACGAACGTGTAATTTTAGTTCCTCTGGTGATATTATTTTTTGGACTAGGGCCTTGGTCTCATCACTGGACTTGTTTCTATCGTTAGGATAGATAACAACGGCACTGAGGTTTGCAGGACGGACGACTCTATCAGTTCCTTTCTTCACCATGTTCGCGTACGATGATGCCTCTGCTGGTCTCATATTCTCCATTTTCTCTTCAACGACCAATTTGAATTGTTCAAAGGAGGTCACAACATTCTGTTGCCCTTGCAGGTGTTGAATGCGTTCGTGGGCCACGAGGGTCTTCTGCTTCAAAGATTGGTATAAAACGGCCATCTGGGATGTACCGTTTGATACCTGTCGGCACAGGTTATTTACTCGAAGTTTTTGGTCCGAGTTCATCTTCCCTTCCCCTACAATAGTGCAAACTTCGCTTAATATTTCGTCAATCTTCCCCATCCATTTCTGGATTTCCGACATCGGCAACACTTGTGCCGACAAGTCACACTCAGTATCATCTGGCGGTGCTATCGGTTGGGGTCGCTGGGCAGGCGTCGGCGGAGGACTTCGTTGCATTATTTGGCTTCGGCCAAACGGGCTAGAGCCTGTGTTTGCCATAGATATTATTTAGCATAAAACGAGTTTCTTTGTTTAGTTCATTTTTGCATCTCAGCAAAAATGCAAAACGAACACAGCACTTGTGATCACGCGACACACTTATTTTGTCTTACACTGCTATTATTACACGGTATTTATATTTTATTATTTATTGATTTTCATTAGAGATGGGCCGAGTACTCGGTTGATACTCGGTACTCGGCGTACTCGGCGGGTTTTAGATACTCGTACTCGGCCCGAATAACTCGGTTTGAATGCCGAGTATTCGCCGAGTATTAATTGCGGTTGCTAACCGCAATTAATAATATTCCCCCTAACCCCTCCAACTAAGCTAAATTGCCTGTGCTAGGAGTGGTTCACGTCGGTTGTGTAATGGCCAGGATTCGAACCCGGGACCTCTTGATCGTAAGTACGCCTCCTTGACTACTAAGCTACCGACTCTTTCAGTCAGCAATATATTTAGGTAGACATAATTAAAACAACAGTGTTAATCAAAAAGTATTTATTACTAATTTAGGAAATCTTGGTAAATCACAATTAATGAAATCAAACTCATTCATTAGCATAATTCTGTGTCATTGCTACTAGTAATGAGATAAAATTAAGATAATACTTAGTAATATAAAAAAATCAATATTTTAAATTTAATAAAGGTAAGTTATGATGCGGGAACACAAGGCTCTCTGCACGTTCTGGTAACAGCCTATTCCTCTTTTCTTCGTAGACGTTACCAGCCTCCGAAAACAATCGCTCGCTATACACGGTGCTTGCAGGTGCACATAGAAACACTCTTGCTAAAAGTGCCAGCTCTGGATACCTTGTTTGGTGCCCAGCCCACCACTCGAAAGGACTCTTGTTTTTTGCCAGCAAATTTTCTTTTAAATAGCCGTCTAATTCTAAAGCAATGGGGCTTTTAGAATCATCGCGCTCTACTGGCTGGGTGGAAGCTAATTCTTCGAAGCAATTCCAGAAAGCTGCATGAGCATCTTGTGACTGTTGTAATCGTTCAGATTCGTTTTCTTCATTACTGCTAGCGCTCTCTGAAATGTCACTTCTTTTTACTGATTCTAAAAATAGCGTATTCCTTATCAGGTCATAATTCTCTGGATGAAAAAATCGCATCCTGAATCTGGGGTCTAGCAAAGTTGCCAAACTATAATATTTGTCTTTTTCTAACCCTTGAAAGCGGCCCTGAATTTCACCTTCAAGCTTTTGTTTCATATCTGCTATATTTGGACAAGTTTGGGAGACTTCAGATTTTGATAAATACTTTAATAGGGCATTGGTGTGGGGTATTACTTCAGAAATTGATGCCAATGTGGAGCTGGTAATTTTGGTAATTTCTTCGAATGGTTCGAGTAATGTAATGCACTCTCGTAGGATCTCCCATTGACGTTCAGTTAATTGTTGTAGATTGGCTGTACTTTGGTTGTCCGTAATGTAGAGAGATATTGCCCTTTTTTGCTCTAACAATCTGTTTATCATGTAAAAAGTACTGTTCCATCTTGTGGTAACATCTTGCACGAGTTTGTGCTCTGGCAGTTTGAGTTCCTTTTGTATCAGGGTTAGTTTTTCTTGTGCCGCTGCAGAATGGTTAAAGTGGCCTACAATTTTCCTAGCTGAGGCAATAACGTCGATTACATTTTGTTCCTTCAATGAAGCTTTTATGGCTAATTGCAACGTATGTATATAGCATCCTTTGCCAACATATTGACTATCATTTATGGCTTTCACGACATTGGGTCCATTGTCTCTTAAAATAAGATGAATGCGAGTATCAATATCCCAGTTCAAGGATAAATCTAAAAGCACTGATCGAATATTGTCCGCCGTGGGAGGTCCTCTAAAATGTGGCATCTGCAACACCCTGTGCTGAGGCTCAAACTCCTCGTCTAGCCAGTGAGCGGTGTAGCTCAAAAATCCGAGTAAGTTATTCGTGCAGGTCCAAATATCAGTGGTTATTGATATAGCTTTAGCTTTTGCAATTTCTGCTCTTATTACAGTTTTTACTTTGATGTAAACTTCTGGTATGACAACCTCGCTCATGTACTTTCTACTAGGAATTTGGTATTTTGGTTTTAAGGTATTCATTAATCTTTGGAACCCATTATTTTCCAACATAGATATCGGTTGGTTATCTACCACGATCATCTCCGCTACAGTTTTGTGAATTTCTTTAGCACGCGAATCAGTTATGTCCCATTTAGTAGTAAATGACTCGAAAAGGGTTTGCTGTATTCTCATTGCATTCGATTGCGACTGATTTGATGCTACTGGCTCACGATTTTGAGATATTTCCCGCAAAGTTTCATTTTCCAAATCATTAAACTCTTCTGTGTGTTTTATTTTAACATGGTTTAACATTGCCGTCGTAGAAGCCTTTCGTCCAACACCACTACGTGAAATTAGAGAATTGCATAAATTACATTTCACTTTTGCTTTATCTTCTACAATCTCGTCGTAAAACGCCCAAATTCGGGATCTTTTACGCGAAGTCATTATGTCAACAATCACTGATTACGTAGGTACAACACACAATCAATCGTTAATTATTTATTTTTTTCAATTATTTATCTACTATGACGCGCAACGTGAAGTATTTGTTTGCAAACTGTCAAGCGACTGATAGTTGAAAGATGCCGGCGGGTTGAGGGGTGTATCAACACGAGCCGGCCGCACGACTGTCGCGAACCTGTTTGTACGTGTTTACGCGCGCGAAATGGGAATTTGATTGAACCGAGTTACTCGGCCGAATACTCGGTTTAAAAAAAATTGAACCGAGTAAAACTCGGTACTCGTTACTCGGCAAAAGTGTTACTCGGCGCATCTCTAATTTTCATCATACATAATTAACAAAAAACACGTCTGCTCTATGAGGATATGGAGGTTTGTAATAAAGTAGATTACAAAGTTGTTCGAAATTTAAAAATAAATTTAAATAAGTAATGGTTTTCGAATATGGAGGGAAAACTTTTAAAAGTGTTTGATTGTGCAGTTTCTCTGAGGCAAAATATTTTTTTTTTTATTGTAAATAACGTTTATTATCAATAATACGTCTTTTACGTATGGTTTGTGCATTTTTGTGACTGTAGTCATCATGTCACGTCGTAATTTAAGTCGCGAAGAGATGTTAAGGGCTGTTGGTATGCTGCAAGCTGGACGAACTCAACGCGACGTAGCGGATGCTGTCAACACCCAACCAAGCGTAATTTGCAGATTATGGGCACGCTACAGGTCTACAGGGGATGTTGCCGAACGTCACAGGGGACGAAATAGGGTTACTACCCCGCGACAAGATCGTTTCTTGCAAAATTCCGCAAGGCGGCAACCCACGATTACTGCTCGTCAGTTGGTCGCAGGCCTCCAGTCTCAGCATCAAGTGGTTATTAGCGATCAAACTGTCAGAAGAAGACTACATGAAGCCAATCTTTATGCTCGCAGACCGCTTAGGGTTCCAGCTCTTCGACGTGGAAATCGAGGTCGTCGCTTATTGTGGGCTAACGCACATTTACAGTGGACCGACCATCAATGGGCACGGGTTCTGTTTTCCGATGAATCTTGCTTCGGTTTTCATCCTGATTCGAGAAGAGTGCGTATATGGCGAGTTCCTGGACGTCGGAGTCGTCTCCAGAATCCGCAAGAAGTTCATCCTTACCAAGGTGGAACAATCATGGTATGGGCTGGAATTCGCCTTGGTGGAAGGACCGACCTCGTTTGGATACGGGGCAATTTGAATGCAAACCAATACATTCAGGAGGTTATACACCCCATGGTAATCCCTCATCGACAGCAGTTCGGTCAAGATTTTATGTTCATGCAAGATAATGCATGGTCACACACCGCGAGGGTAGTGGTCAATGCGTTAAGCGAGCACAATATGACGACGTTGGAATGGCCTGCTCAGTCTGCCGACCTCAATCCCATAGAGCATGCCTGGGATTTGCTTGGTAGAAGAGCTTTCAGTGATTCTTTGGAAAATCTGAACACTGAAGAACAACTTTTTTTACACCTTCGCAGTGTATGGAGCCATATTCCACAGACGATGATTGACAATCTCATACTAAGTATGCCACGCCGTTGTCGAGCTGTTGCTAATGCTTTAGGAGGTCCTACAGATTATTAAAAACGTTTAAAGTACGGTTAATTACTGTATTTCTTACTACCTTGTTATTTTTGTGCCTAATCATAGAAGGTTGTAATACTCAATATTGGCACTATTCAATTCTTTCTAAAAAAAAAAAAATTTGGAATGAAAATGTTTTTATTAAAATTAAAATTAAAAACGGTATAGAAATACCCTTCTATTGATATAAAACACTCACTATTACAAGAAAGGGTTTTTAAATAAAAACTAGAAATGTCCTTGTTCCCTAGACTTTGTTGATGTGTGTATATATTCTTGGACATTTTTTCCCGGCAGAGTAGAATTTGAACACCACATCTCTTCCCATGAGATGTACAAGGCGACTAAGGGATAGGGTTATTTCATCAGACTGATATTTACAGCTTAGACTCAGCCTCAGATGCATGGCTTGAGTCAACAATAGTGCCTGGAAGACGGCGATAGGCTCACCTCCTATTACGTGGGACCGAATACCATGATTGGTGAAATGTGGGTGTTAATTTACCTCTGCCTAACCCTCCGGGGATACAGGGGTGATTATATGTATATATGTAGTTAATCTCCATCTGGCTATGACGCTTCCCTCGATCTTTGCGTGTGAATTTGTGAAGCGCTACTAAGGTGGGAAACAAACACAGTCAACATGATGAGAAGTGGTTACCATGGTCTATGGAGTCGCTTAGAAACAAGCAACAGATGGTATATCACAATGGTTCCCGGCAGAGTAGAATTTGGGCCACCCCATCTCTTCCCATGCGGTGTCGACTGGGATAGGGCTGTTTAACATCAGACAGATATATAAAACTCAGACTCAGGCACAGATACAAGGCTCGTGTCAACAATTGTGCCCGGAAGACGACAATAGGCTCACCCCCTATTACGTGGGACCGAAAACAACGATTGGTGAAATGTGAAAACACTTCGGGGATAAAAGCGTGATTATATGTATGTATGTATGTATCATAACGTAAATTAAATAAACTACTCATTCAAATAGCTTAAACTCCTTCCTCCTGATAATTCCTTCCTCCTTGTCCCTGCGTTCTCTAATAACGGAAATATTACTCAAAACTTGTCATATACAGTTTATTTGCATAGGTGAAATGTGCTTATAAAAAGTATTAGCCTTAACAATGAGACGGAAAAAGGTGAGGAAAGTAAGTGTGACAAGAGTGTTAGTTGGACCGCTGCCCACGCCTAACTGTGTAGAAAGCCGTGAGGAATACCAAAAAAGCCTCTAGAAATGTATCACCAAAACCGGAGCAAACACTTTGTATCAAACATCACGTATTAAGGGTCGATCTTGATATGTTATTGCTATTATCTTTATTTATTTATTTATGCGCCGCGTGATTCCCGGTAGAATAGAATTTGGACCACCCCATTTCTTCCCATGCGGTGTGTAGGTACAAGGCGACTAAGGAATAGGGCTGTTTAACATCAGACAGATATATACAGCCTAGACTCAGCCTCAGATGCATGGCTGAAGTTAACAATAGAGCCCAAAATAGGGCAATAGGCTCACTCCCTATTACGTGGGACCGAATAAAATTATTGTTGAAATATGGGTGTTCATTCACCACTGCCTAATCCTCAGGTGATTAAGTCGTGATTATATGTATGTTATATGTAAAATAGGTCAACATCTTCAATCGTGTACTAGTTAATGCCTACGGCTTCGCCCGCGTGGAATTTCAATCCTGATCTCTATTCCAAACATGAAAGTAGACTATGTGTTACTGACTGAGTTCTTTTCGTGATGCCGACCCCGGCCGTAAGGAGCACACTCCTTGTTTCCAGGTAAGGCAACACGAAATTAAGCTAAGTTTACCACCTCTTCCAAGGCGCTGGCGGAGAATAAAAGGCGCAGCAAAAATGAATATTATATTATATCTGACATTTTCACTGTAGAGGAATCAAACCTTAACCCCAACGATAAAATCCCTAGTATTTACCATGTCTGGCATGAGCGTGTTTGTTGATAGCGATTGAAACGCCCTTTGATTCCTTGTGTCAATGTTTGTCTGTTTGTTTGTATTTCTTATTTTCGGGAAACGTCTCCGCAAACATAACACGGCTGCAGTGCTTCCAGATGTAGTGATTGAATATATTTTATACTAGCACCGCGCCGTGGTTTTACCCGCGTAAATCCTGATCCCATGGGAATATCGGGATAAAAAGTAGCCTATGTTACTCACGAAGAATGTAGCTTTACAATGAAAAAAGATTTATTAAAATCAGTCCAGTACTTTTTAAGTTTATTCGTTACATACAAAAATACAAATCTTTCCTCTTTATAATATTACATATTAGTATAGATGTATATATATATATAGATGTACTTACACACGGTGGACAGATAATGTTTATGTTGGGGTATGAATTTAAAACCTGTAGTGGCATATTATTTTGCATTGTTATGATGTTTCATATTTATTTTTTATTTTATTTTATTTTATTCCTTCTGAAAAACTTACATCTAGAATACAGATTAAAAACAATTATAACGTAAAATAGCCAATTAAAACTTTTTGCAATTATAGCTGTTATTATAACATGTACAAGACAGTCGATAGTATTACAATAGTAATAATATCACATTATACTGTTACTTCGCATTATACTGTATCAAAAAATTTCCTGCTCAACTTGACTTTAAGTTGGTTAGTGCTGGTGAAAAATAAATCTAAATCGTAGTCATGGCATAGTAAATTGTACGCTCGATACACCCTGATTAAGTAGGAATTTTGTCTGTATGTTATTCGTAACACTAGCACTAAAAGTCATGTGTATTCCTTACTCAGCCCATTCTGGACTCATATCAACCAACACCACAAAAGTACAAGAAAATACCGCGGTAGCCTAGTGGTATGGATGGAATGGACTGCTGAGACGAGGTCTCGGGTTCGATTCCAGGTTTTACCATGACACACACCAATGACTTTTCAATGCTTTTTGAAGTTATGTGTGTATTTATCACAGGTTTATAAGTGCCCGGTTAATGGCAATAGTATCGCCACCTATTACATTGGGACCTAAACATAAACTGGCGAAATGTGGATGCTAGCATCTGTGCCTACCCTTTCAGGGATATCGGTGTGAGTTTATGTTATGTGTTATTTTACAAAAAAGTACCGATGAGCATGCTATGTATACTTGTATCCCACCAAAAAGTATAAATGTAAAATAGGAGAGCCAAGTTCAAAACAAAAATTATGCTTGGCTGTGGGTTTTGCAAGCAAAAAGAATGGAAATCTAAATGAGTGATATAGAAGGGTCAAAGTTGGCACCAAGTGGTACGTGTAATATTATACTCGGCGCTGGCTAGCCAGTTATATATATACTTACCTGGCATAGGGGACACCGTGATCATATAGTGGCAGGAGGTAGGACACGGCGGTATATCCGCCCGATTGAGCAGTCCGACTGGGGAAGTACCTCCGCCCTACAGAATACCGCGGTTATAATAACTTCGTGTTGTGTTCCCAGCGGTGAGTAGGGTAGCCAGAGCTCACTGGAGAATTTGTGCCGTCAGTGGAAAGACTAAAGGCTTGTCCTGATTTGTCTTCTACTGACGGCACAGAAACTCTGTACTTACAGGGTTGGCAGCGCGACTGTGACTCCTCTGGTGTTACAGACGTCCATAGGCCACGGTAACTACTTTCCATCAGGTGGGCCGTGTGCTTGTCTGCCATCTAAGTGGTATAAAAAAAAAAAAGTTACTTTGCTTGAACTTGGCTTGAAAAGCTGCCGCGTGACAAGATACTTTTAATATGTATACTTTTATCATTAAATTTGAATCATTAGAACAGCCCTATATCCAGCGGGGGACTGCGATAAACTGCTTGATTGATTGATTGAATAAGATTGCAAGGAGTATCAAAGTTTACCAGCTCGTTTAACATACCTAAATTTAAACTGAGAAGCAATAAATTGAAGTATTGTAAAGAGCACTAAGTACTAAACAAAATTGCTAATAGATAATAATAATATAATAATAATAACGTTTATTGCAAAAATATTACACAGCTGACAAAAGGTCTTAGATGTCATCCGCACACGGTGCAAAACATCCGATCAAGAACCAAGCGGTTCGGAGACTCTTTCCTCTGTCGCACCATTAAGGCCTGGAACTCATCACCAGCTCACGTGTTTCCTTCTTCCTACAGTCCCGGGTCCTTTAAGCGGGGCGTGAAAAAGCATATGATGAGGCCGTCAAGCTGAGTGTCACCATTGTCACACGGTATGTGTAAGTAATGGTGATCCTCTTTTCTGGGACTTTGCCTTCAGCTTACCATCAGGCAAGGCGAAGTCTAATTGACGTGTCCTATATAAAAAAAAAAAATTACATACATTTTAAAAGCAACGAGGTCTTCATGATACATAGAAAGCCATGTTCAGGACATTTGAAACTCGGCCTCTTAAACTAGGGAGAACCCTGTATCTTAAGAGTGTTAACACCTTCAGCTTAGCTTAATGGTTTACGTTTGAGGTAGCGAGCGTTGAAACAGCCAGGATTCTAGCCCGGGACCTTTCCGTCACTAGGCCGATGTCTGTATTTTACAATATACAAGATATTATATATATGCAACTATTCGAAGCCGTTACATCCATGCCTTTCAGAGCCCGTCCTGTCCGGGTCCAGTAAATGCCATCTAATTTGTAGGAGCGGACATTATCTTCACTGGCAACCCGGCTAGTGCGTTCCGAAGCGCACTACAATAAATCAACTGGCGAATGGGACAATCTGACTGTTCCCTAGAGCGTTTGCTCAGGTATTTATGTATCGCTTCCTACTCCTTATGATAAATAAATATATACAGAACAGATTGGATTCGTGAAAGACCTTTTGTGCATGCTTCTTTATTGTACGAGAGCTAGCAACGTCGGGGAAACAAGATTTTCAGCTCAGTTTATAGTAATGCTATCGCTCTTGTCCCAGTCCCGATTAGACAACGCTTGGCGGTAGTGAACGCGACTGCTACGCAGGAGGCGCGGGTTCTATCCCCGCTCAGTGCAAATATTTGTATGCATGAATATGGGTATTTGCATTGGTCTGAGTGTTTCTATGTATAATATGTATGTATTTCTAAAAAGAAAAAGAAGTATTTAAGTATGTTTATCCGTATTCTAGATTCTATAACACAAGCTAGTTAAACTAAGCTTACCACACACAATATTTATTTATTTATTATACATTCAGTATAAATATAACACGTTATCTAAATCAGAGGGGGAACGCGAGTCTGATGGGCACGTTTGGACGATCTCTCTCTGTCTCTCTACATAGTCTACACATGTAGAAAAAACACAAACATAAAAAGTTAATAATTGCTTCATGGCAATCGTCATCTCATCAGAACTTAACGCTATACAACTTTTTTTTAAATAAAAATTTGTATAATAATTAATTATTATCTTAATTGTTGATGATGAGACAGTAAAGTTGTGTGGGTTTTACTACAAGTTTTGTAGGTAGATTTGAAACCAACACGAAAAGCCACAATTCACTGTAATATGCACAGGTAATATGCCACTTTCCTATTCTTGTGTGCGTTGTCTAAGATGTTATGTCTAAAAATCCACCACTTTTATACATAAAAACTCAAATTCCCACCAATTTCGAAAAATAAAATAGTACCACGATGCGCCCTTCTACGTATTGGCGCCAAAACTCACATTTGACTCGCTGCACCACATTACAAACCAAAATGTTGCCAATTGTTTCGCCAAAATACTCCCAAGGTTCGCATAGTAAAGTTTTCTGTCGCACGGGGAGAATATATTTGTCTGGCAGCCCTGCGAGTGCGTTTCACGGTGCAACTATAAATCTGCCACGAGACAATCCGCTGGCATTTCGGCATTCGGCATTCCCGCTGCGTTCGTTGTGTTTATATCTTTATGGCGACGATAAATCCACACTTAATTGCGTCAATAGCTTTAATAGGTAGTACGTTAAGTGTTCGTCACCGATTATTATTGTGACGTTTTTGATGAAACGGCTTCGGGAAACTAAAGCTCTTGGGAAAAGTACGGCCCGTCGACGATACTTTGCCATGAATAATATATGGCCCGCAATAATGATATTTTGGCGGTCCAAAAGTATCAAGTAGATTAAGTAGACGTAAGCAGATTTA
Organism: Eilema griseolum; assembly: GCA_963662185.1. NCBI lineage: Eukaryota > Metazoa > Arthropoda > Insecta > Lepidoptera > Erebidae > Eilema > Eilema griseolum. The sequence goes on along the minus strand of OY759248.1, from coordinate 22,112,880 downwards.
TTATAATTATTCCCGTCCCCCCATTCCCCCCCCCCCCATTCCCCCTCCCCCTTTCAGCAAAAGTAAGCAAAACTCTAATCCCCCCCCCCCCATGCTTACATAAACGTTGGTACATACCTATATTCAATTTCTTTTCATGTTTGTTTTTTTAAGGTAATGTTTGGGTAATGCACGCTGTGTTATGTGTGTAAAATTAATAAGCTACTGCTTAAATAATCATTAACCAGACCCCCACCTCCCTCATGTCGTCAAAAATAAACAACGCAAAAAACCCCCTCTCCCCCTTTTAGTGCTTACGTAATATTTGAACGGCCCCTAAAACAAAAAGGCTATGTTATGAATATAAATATTGAACTTCCTGCACCTGACAACATCATTCTGTCCTTGTAATTAATTTTATATATTCTATTAATTTACATCTATAACAGGTTAAAGGTAGCAGCACACCAATGTCTCGAAAAGAGCAACTGTTTTGTATTTGTTATGTGAGTTTTTGTGGATGGATATTACATATTTATTTAATTTTATACTTTTTTTTATTCCACTTAGGTGGCAGACAAGCACACGGCCCGCCAGATGAGAAGTGTTTATAGGCCAAGCCTATGGACGTATGCAATACCAAGGGCGTTACACTGGCGCTGCCGGCCATGACGAAACCTTCTGATGCTCCTCTTGAAGAACCCCATATTGTAGGTGCTTGGGAAAACTGCAGCAGGGAGGTCATTCCACAGCTTGAGTGTGCGTGGGTTTGATGAAGTTGATTATTAAAATTTAAAAATTACAGAAACAGTACACAATGGACTGCCTTATCGCTTTAAGCGATTTTTGCCAGCGAACCTTTGGATGGTGATTATAAATTGTGACTGCAGTTCCAAGCAACATTATCAGTATCATCTTAGCGTTGTTCGCAGTAGCATTCGAGGCTTTTTACCTCGAAGCCTGCAGACTACTCTTTTGCTTTCTTTTGATTTTACTTTTATTGGCGTATTTGCATCAGACTGCAGTCACTCCTAACGTAGAGATCTTTCCTACAAAACTATATCGTAGGTTTTATTATCATCATCTGCGGCATCTAGTTGCCCTTCTCCTTTGTGGTCAGTACAAGCATCGGTAGCTTAGTGGTTTAGGAGTCGGCCTTATGATCGAGATGTCCCGCTTTGAATACTGGCCATTACTCTACCGACGTGAACCCACTCCTAGCACAACCAATTGAGCTTAGTCAAAGAGGGGTTTTTTTTTACGTGCGCAAAATCCCGACGGATACCTCCCCACCGGAGCCGGTGGAGGAGGTTATGTCGGACTCGAACCGACTAAAACGCACGCCGCCTGTGGGTCATTTTGGTTGCCGAAGGTGAGGTTGACAGGCATATCCCTCGCACCCCGTCGACCCAGGGCCATCTCTCACGATCTGCCAGGGTGACAGGCGGCTCCACCTGTCACTCCTAGGCCGGAGTCAAGGAGGGGTTAGAGGGAATATTAATAATTGCGGTTCCTAATATTCATTAAAAATGACATTCTCCTCTATACATTCCTGTCAGATATCGTCTCCTCAGCCACACGGTCAGTGTAATTCTAGTAAAACTGCACGTGCCCTGAAATCTTTCCAAGTAAATAAGTGGATATGATTCCGATAGTAATGCGCATGCAACTCGTATACGATGCGTACGGTATGGTTCTTGTAGCGTATCTTGGTTTGTCAAAAAGCGACCAATCATTTATTCTTTGGTAATACTTTACAATACGTGGCTATTTATATTTGGCAACCAATTGCCACATGTGGACAGTATATTTAACACAGTACCATATACGTACGTAAGTACGTAGTGCCATGTGTGGATAGTCGTTTTGCCTATATTTGCATGTTTGTGTGAACGTCAAATATTTTGCCAAAAACATCAGGCGCCCAATAACAAATACAAACGTGAAGTGGCATCATATCAATTTTCATATCTTAATATTCTGCAAGTCACACAGCAAAAAGTATAGCTACAAGTGTAGTATAACCTTCACAACTCAACGTAACAATAAAATTCGTGGAATGTCAGAGGGATCACAGAAATTTTTCGCTTGGAAAATTATGTCAATTTGGTAAGGGGATGCTCTTTGTACCTCGTGGCTGTGTTCAGTTGGCATCACGGGCTCTTTAACGAACCTTTGGGCCAGCGTGTTTTTTTTATATACCACTTAGGTGGCAGACAAGCGCACGGCCCACCTGATAGAAAGTGGTTACCGTGGCCTATGGACGTTTGTAACACCAGAGAAGTCACAGTCGCGCTGCCAACCCTGTAAGTACAGAGTTTCTGTGCCGTCAGTGTAAAAGACAAAGCAGGACAAGCAGGGTGTACAGTATACATGTCTGAATCTGGAGTACATGTTGTCTGAAATATAGAATCGTAGCTTGATGGCTTGGTCGGTATGGGATAAACAAGAAATTGAGATTTATTTAGTATTGTTTACATTTAGCATTTACATTTCGGTTACTTTTTAGTAGCCATGTTCACGGAGTGTCACATAGTATGGCTGCTGAAAAATAGCAGAAACATGGTGCTAAATGCTAATAACATAACATAAACTCACGCCAATATCCCCGAAGGGGTAGGCAGAGGTGCTAGTACCCACATTTCAGCAGTTTATGTTTAGGTCCCAATTAGGCCTATTGCAATTAGCCAGGCACCTATAAACCTGCGATAAATACAAACATAACTTCGAAAAGCATCGAATAGTCATTGGTGTGTGCCATGGTGAAACCTGGGATGGAACCCGAGATCTCGTCTCAGCAGTCCATTACCTGTACCACTAGGCTATCGCGGTTAGTAAAAATGCAAATGATAGCAAATAAATTGCGATAGAAATTTCAATGAGTGAAATAATAATAATATATCTCTTTATTGCATGTACACAAAGAATGGATACAGAAAGACACAATTTGGTACAGTTTCGTGGCATAACAAATGGCGGCCTTATTGCACAAGGCAATCTCTACCAGGCAACCATGGGATGGAGTGAGTTAGATAAATAGATAGATATATTGGGCAGCTTCCGGTGTACATATATTATTTATTTTATATTGTTATTTATACTCTGATATATTATATTTCCGACAGTAACACAAATAAGAAATTTTAACGCGTGCGTTTTGAATATCGAAATGATAAATATGGGATAGAAATTCGTAAAAGTAGAAATTTTATTATATTTTTAAAGACTCGTTTTGTTTGTTAAAATTGTTCATTTGGACATTATTCATTTAGCGATTAAAAATAGCGGACTGGATATTTTCAATAAAATCGATATGGCTATCGTTTTCGGGGTTGCTGATTACGAAAATGTTTTTAATTTAGCTATTAAAGATGGCGAACTAAACATGTTTTTTTTAAATCAATATGGGTACCGTTTCCTAGGTTTTCCGGGTTGCTGATTACGAATATACTATTAATTTAGCGATCAAAGATGGCGACTCAAATTTTCAAAAAACTCAACATCGGTATATAAAAATAAATAGCAGCTAGCCTTCTCAACGAAGGGCGCCTATTTAAAATTTTCATAGGTGCTTTTCGTGGAGAAGTTTAGGTCCTATTCAGCTGGGTGCTCTGAGTGGACTCAAAGAATTTAAGAATTAATCAAAGAATCAATTTTATTTATTCTGTTTAGGCACAATTATGTCAAGAAATATTATGATCATATGAAATAATGTATAAATAAACCATTGGAAAATTATTCTTTCGCTGGTTCGGTAGGTTAGTACTACTGAGAAGAAACTGAGAAGCTCAGAGACCTATACAACTAGAACATCTTTTTTTTTAAATACGGTTTGGTTTACAATTTATGTTGTGCGAGCAAGCAAGAGACTTAGGTTGACCACGCATTTTTGTCATCAAGATACTCATCTACTTTATAATAACTATTTTTCATTAGAGATTTGTCTACACCATAAGCACATACATACGTACATATAATCACGCCTTTATCCCCGGGGGGTTAGGCAGAGGTGGATTAACACCCACATTTCACCAATCATTGTACTCGGTCCGACGTAATAAATAGTACCTAATAAATTACAATAGAATTTGTTAAAACTATGTTTATTTCAAAATCTTGCAGATATTTATCCATCAATAAATAAAGTTACCTAGAGATATATATATAGTATGGTAGCCTAGTGGTATGGGTAATAGACTGCTGAGACGAGGTCTCGGGTTCTATCCCAGGTTTTGCCATGGCACACACCAATGACATTTCGATGCTTTTCAAAGTTATGTGTGTATTTATCGCAGGTTTATAAGTGCCCGGTTAATGGCAATAGGCTCGCAACCTATTACATTTTGACCTATACATAAACTGACGAAGTATGTGCTAGCACCTCTGCCTACCCCTTCGGGGATATAGGCGTGAATTTATGTGATGTTTTATGTTTATAGATTTTTATAATAGTTTTTATAGAATACTGACAGTGAAATCTGACTAATAATAACAAAGACACAAAAAGATGTTAGGCATGATTTGTTTTTATATTGAACGAGTTATCGGGAACGACAGGGGATGGTACAAAGCCCCGGTCCCTTTAACAATACAATTCGTCGCTTAGGCTGCCTGTCCACTGACGCGGAGAGGAGATGAGCGGAGCTGTGCAAAATTAGCTTCAAATCTAATGGCATAAAATCTGCGCTCCAATTCAGCGGACAGGGTTTTATAACTTTTTTTAAAAGAATATTATATTCTACAACATTCTACACAACGCTATCTAGACCCATGATAAGCATAGTTTAACTAGCTTGTGTTATGGAATCTAGAATACAGATAAACATACTTAAATACTTTTTTTTTGTAAATACATACATATTATACATAGAAACACCCAGACCAATGCAAATACCCATATTCATGCATACAAATATTTGCACTGAGCGGGGATCGAACCCGCGCCTCCTGCGTAGCAGTCGTGTTCACTACCACCACATCACCAATTCGAAAATACTAATATTCCCACTAACCCCACCAGCTAAGCTAAATTTCTTGTGTTAGGAGTGGGGTTAACCGTCGGTAGTGTAATGGTCAGGATTCGAACCCGGGACCTCTCGATGTCTTGAACCAACATCTTGAACTAGCCAGCGTAAAGGCGATCGCGCGCGCGCGTCTCTCAGAAATGAATAATATTTGTTGTATTTTAACCGCTTCATAGACCTTTACCGATCGGATGGTGCCTCTCGTGTGTTCCTCAAGGGATCTAGTGACGCTGACGGCAGCTCCTGAGCAAGGAAGAGAAGATCCGTGTACCGGCTGCGATGAAAAACACGTGGGTCGTGAAGGTTAGTGCATCCTCTCCTAATTTCTCGGGCTGCATTCACTGCCTGGATCGAATCCGCGGCAGCCCGGCCACCTGTCTTGTTTTGTGTGTAAAGTGTCAATAGAACAGTTATCTGCTTCCCCGCAATACAGTCCACTCGCACACGTTGGCCCACGCGCCACCATTTTTTGATTGATTTTTGATTGATTTGATTGATGATTTTTTTTGTTGTTGGTGTCTTGTCTCTCGATTCTCGAAGAACGGGGAAGTGGAGCGGAGAAGGGAAGGGGAGCGAGGTTTTCGCATATAACTATACCAATCGACCAGTGCCTGGAAGCTCATAAACTCGTCGTGAGCTCACGGCCTAGGTCCGTTTATAGAAAACACAGTCCGCAACTTTGCTCCGCATTACTTTCTCATTACGCCCCGCTACCTTGTTCCGCGCAAAAGGACAGGCACGAGTTGCAACTCTACTCCACATTACTTTCTGGCTCCGCTCCGCTGCCTAGCTCCGCGCCAATGAACAGGCAGCCTTACATACCGACTTTGTTCAATTGTTTTCTATTGACTGACATCAAAAATTCCTCCCTCCGACAATCGGGGTACGTAAGGTGGGTGTTATCAATAAGCTTGAACTTTCATTTTGATTTGGCTTATTTAGACTTTTACAGTATCGAGGGCCGTTTACAGGGTTGGTGGCGCGAGTGTGACTCCCTTGGCGTAGCACACGTCCATAGGCCACGGTAACCGCTTTCCATCAGGTGGGCCATGTGCTTGTCTGCCAACCAAGTGGTATAAAAAAGTCCCTTTAGAAAAGTCATCACCAGAGCCTCGTCCGTTAATATCAGGTGTATCTGCTGGTAGATGTATTTGGCTTCGGCTGTGAAGGTCTTGATGGGCTCCCAGGGAGGAGAAGAAAACTCATGTATATAGTGTCATGTATAGCATCCGTATTGACTCGGCTGGGGTGCGAGGGATATCCCTCCGACAACTTCATTTCTGGCAACCTTCGACCCTTTTTTTATCGTGCGAAATATCCCCCCCGGATACCCCCCACCAGACCCAGTGAAAGAGGTTATGTCGGACTCGAACCTACTAAAACGCACGCCGTCTGAGGATCTCACCTCCGGTAACCCTCACACCCCGGCCGACCCAGAGCCATCTATTTCAAGCTAAAAGAGGGCCCTCTTCGGGTTATGGGGACCACGTAACCTCCAATCCTCAGGCGGCGGATTTTTCGCACGATAAAAGAAAAGTAGCATCCGTATTAGCACTTGTATGAGGATGATGATGACTCGATTTATCATTCACTCAGTACCTACTCATTTATAGCAAGTACAATCATATTCCCAAACCACCTCAATATACTGTTTTATAAAAAGTCTTTTTATCAAAGAAAAGTAATAGAATTACACGGCATTGGGCATTCAGAATACGTTCCTTTAAAAATATATACTCTTAAATTACCATGCGAAAATAATACCCCAAAATATTGAAAAATTGCCAACCACGTTCCGCAAAGAATATGGGGTAGTATGAAACTTCAAGTGCCTTTGCCTAGCTTCAAATGAAAGAGTTGTGGTACAATGGCATTAAATGTAATAATAGATCTGTGTGGAATCAATAAAGGGCTTGTGTTTACATTGCTGGCTGTCTCCCAGCGTACGATGGCAATACTGATAATAGAGATATAAATAAATAATGGTACCTTTTTCCAAGGCTAGATCGTGAAGCCTCTCTCTCTTACTTGATATCTCGACAACGGTATTTCAGTCCAATTGAGCAGTCCGACTGGAGAAATACCTCCGCCCTACAGAATACCCCGGCCATAATAACCTTGTGTTGTGTTCCCGGCGGTGAGTAGTAGCCAGAGCTCGCTGGAGAGTTTTTGTACTGTCAGTGGGAAAACCAAAGGCTTGTCCTGCTTTGTCTTATACACTGACGGCACAGAAACTTGTGCTTACAGGGTTGGCAGCACGAGTGTAACTCCCTCGGTGTTGCACACGTCCATTGGTCACGGTAACCACTTTCAATCAGGTGGGTCGTTTGCTTGTATGCCAACCAAGTGGTATAAAAAAACTTTTTGTGTTTAGTATCAGATCCATCTTGACAAACAAAGAACTCAAAATGATCATTTTGAGTTCTTTGTTTGTCAAGGAAGAGCGAGAGAAACCAAGGTATTAAGATCTTAATACCTTGGTTTCTCTCGCTCTTCCTGTTGACTGATTTATTTTCATATCCTTTTTTTTACTCGTATAATAAATAGTGTTAAAAATATGTCTACATGACTAAGAACCATTTATAAGTTTGAAATTTTAAAGCATTTAGTATGCTGACTATTCAAATCGATTAAGATATAGAAAAAAAAAATCTGTTCAGGCGGGATTCGAACCCGCGTCCCTCCCTTGAAGGGGAACGCTCCAACCATCAAGCCGTAGAACCCTCGCCCGAATCTATTCCAATTTCTCTAAACATATATCCGTCTTACGGCGACGACGGTGAGAGTCATCTAGCGATATTCGTACGAAGTATCGGAACCAATGAATGATATTACTATCATTTTAAAACATTGATTTTTGATGACTCTGCTCAAACTTACAACACATATAAATAACAAATAAACACTAGACGATTTCATATACATAATACTATTGATGATAATTTACAAAAAGAAAAACAAGAGCAATAATATTGAGAACACAGTTCACCTAAAGAACCAACTCAAACCAGTAACCACCAACAGTACGTTTTATATTTCGCGGGACAGTCTAATTCCGGACAATATCTAGGTATTTAAGCTATCATGGTCACTCACATTCGTATCAAAATAATCGGGATATTTACCATGTCGTGAACGTGATCGAGATCGGGATCAAGTTTGTAGTGAGAGTGAAACTAGTGGTAGGACAGATACACTTAGTAAAAGAACTCGAAAGAGGGTAGATCGATATATTTACCTACTAATAAAAAACTTTTTCTCTGTCCACCGCTAATAATCCAGTTCCTCCGTGATCATGGTGCTTGCAACAGCGCCGAAATATCGAGAAGTCGGAACAATGCAACATGGTAAATCTCCTGATTATTTTGATACTAATTCCGGACATTCGGACGTTCTGTTCACAAACTTGGTTGATCTTAGGAGCAAAGAGTTTGGTATACACCTTTAGTTAAAACAGTTTAATTTGCTCTTAATACCTTAGCATTAAGATCATTTTGAGAGTTTGTAATCAAGACTTCGCTGACTGTACAAATGTCTAAAAATGTCTGTTTTTTATACCACTTAGGTGGTAGAGAAGCACACGACCCACCTAATGGAAAGTGGTATCCGTGGTGTATGGGCGTGTGCTAAGCCAAGAGAGTCACACTCACGCTGCCAACCATGTAAGCATTGAGAGCTTCTGTACCGTAAGTGTAAAAGACAAAGCAGGACAAGCTTTTGGTCTTCCCACTGACTGCACAAAAACTCTCCAGTGAGCTCTGACTGCCCTACTCACCGCTGGGAACACAACACGAAGTTATTATAGCCGCGGTATTCTGTAGGGCGTAGGTACTTCCCCAGTCGGACTGCTCAATTGGGCGGAAAAACCGCTGTGTCCTACCTCCTTGGTGGTGCAGAGCTAGTACGATGTAGGCGCATATTAACAAGAGATGCGTTTGGTTATATAAACATACACCTTTGGTTAAAACAGTTTGATTTGCAAGCATTAAGATCATTTTGAGAGTTTGTTATCAAGACTTCGCTGACTGTACAAATGTCTACATTACCTGTAGGAATTATACCCAAAATGCTGGCCCGTCACCAGCTTCTTTACCATATATCATCACGTGTGCTGCGTGCTTATTGGTTATTTATACAAAACAGCATCGTAATAAACCCCATGTCAATGCCCAAAAACACCCACAAAATTAGTGTTTTAGTTACTCTCCTATCAACTTACATGCCGAAAAAACCTACCAAGTCCGCCGAGCACAAACACATGCCTACGTTATTGTATAAACTAATAACGGTTAATCACAAGTGTTTTTTTCTTCCAAGTAATTTGTTGGGACCTTCATTAGGTAAACCGACCACTACATAAGCGAATATATCTAATTTCCCGGTCATTTAACAGTAACATCTTAAGAGAACATTACAGAACTCGCTCTTGTGAGTAAAACAACGTTCAAGTTTATTAGGATCGTAAAATATTTTATGGACGCCCCCCGTGGTGAATGCCGAAACTTACCTATTCGGAGTATACACAGTATAACAATTCGTTCGCGTCATTGAAATGCTTTCTATTTCTCGTTTAAGTGGCGCTAGTAGCAAAACCATTTTCATACCACAGACACTTTTTTTTATATACAACTTAAATGGCAGACAAGCACACGGCACACCTGATGGAAAGTGATTACCGTGACCTATGAACGTGTGTAACACCAGTGAAGTCACATCCGTACGGCCGACCTTGTAAGAACAGAGATTTTATGTACCTTCAGTGCACAACACACTGTTTGTACATTCATTTACTGAATGAAATTTTAATGCATTTTTTTATACAGCTTAGGTGGCAGGCAAGCACACGGCCCACCTGATGGAAAGTGGTTACCATGACCTATAAACGTGTGTAACACTAGTGGAGTCACATCCGTGCTGTCGACCCTGTAAGAACAGAGATTTTGTGCCGTCAGTGTAGAGGACAAAGCAGGACAAGCCTTTGGTCATCCCACTGACAGCACAAAAACTCTCCAGTGAGCTCTGGCTACCCTACTCACCGCCAGGAACACAACGAACGAAGTTATTATAACCGCGGTATTCTGTAGGGCTGACTTCCCCAGTCGGACTGCTAAATTGGGCGGAAATACCGCTGTGTCCTACCTCCTCAATTTTGTATGCTAATTGCAGACTGGATGCTGAAGGCAGAGGATCGGAAAAAATGGCGCACATTGGGAGAGGCCTATGTCCAGCAGTGGACTGGGGTGGGCTAATTGATTGATTGATTATGCTAACTATTCAAATCGATTAAGATAGGAAAAAATTTGAATCAGTTCAGGAGAGATTCAAACCCGCGATCTTTCCCTTTCATTTAATTTAAGACTTTAAATCAATGTGCTTAGAGTCCAAACTTAATTTTTCATAGTGAATGACAAAGTGTAATGAAACTCTATTCATTTAATTTTGGACTTTAACGTGATAGAAATAAAGTCTAAAATTACTGTAATTTTTTGCATTGTCTGTAGTATGACAGTGGTTTAGCTTTAATACAATTGAGGGCCAGTAAGTTAAACTACCTAGACGCGGCCACCTTTTAAGGGAGTATTTCATCTGAGCGCTACCTTGCTTCAGAGGGCTCGTTAAAAGTTGGCCTAGGTTACAATAGTGGTTAGGTCAAGACCTGAACATCTCTCTCATTAGTTGACCACTAACCAGGTAGGACACGACGGGAGTCCCGTCCCAATTGAGCCGACTGGGGAAGTAGATAGATAGATAGATAATTCTTTATTGTACACCAACAGATTTACAGTAGGACAAGTAGGTAGCATGTATACAATTCAATGTACAATGGGCGGCCTTATCGCAGAAGCGATTTCTTCCCGGAAAGAAAGAAAGAAAGAAAAAGAAAGAAAGAAAGAAAAAGAAAGAAAATATGTTTTATTTAGAAAACACAGCGCACATTTCTAGAGGTGGTAACACACAGCGGAATACAACAATGCTTAAAAATAATGTTTTCTTTTTTTGTTTCCTGACCATAGATATTCACCTCACTGCCAATCCTGACAGTTTACTGTGACATATACGTGACCAGGCACCCAACCCTACAGAATACCACGGCTATAATAACTTCGTGTAGTGTTCCCGGTGGTGAGTAGGTTAGCCAGAGCTCACTGAAGAGTTTTTGTGCTGTCAGTGGGAAGATCAAAGGCTTGTTCTGATTGTCTCTTCTTTACTGACGGTACAGAAACTCTTACTATCGTTCCATGATATACAATAATGTTTATGGGAATGAACGCGATCATGATATAGGTACTCTGACTACGACTTGTCAGACTGCCAGTCAGCCTATGACCACGGCCGGTGTGACCTGGTCGAAACGTCACGCAAATCAAATGCATTTATTTACCTATGTCATGATTGCGTTAATTCTCGTAAACATTTTTGTAACTTCGCAAGGAGGTAGGACACGGCGGTATATCCGCCCGATTGAGCAGTCCGACTGGAGAAGTACCTCCGCCCTACAGAATACCGCGGTTATAATAACTTCGTGTTGTGTTCCCAGCGGTGAGTAGGGTAGCCAGAGCTCACTGGAGAATTTGTGCCGTCAGTGGGAAGACTAAAGGCTTGTCCTGATTTATCTTCTACTGACGGCACAGAAACTCTGTACTTACAGGGTTGGCAGCGCGACTGTAACTCCTCTGGTGTTACAGACGTCCATAGGCCACGGTAACTACTTTCCATCAGGTGGGCCGTGTGCTTGTCTGCCAACTAAGTGGTATAAAAAAAAACTCTCTGTTCTTACAGGATCGGCAGCAAGAGTGTGACTTCCCTGGTGTTGCACATCCATAGGCCACGGATACCACCTTCTACAAGGTGGGCCGTGTGCTTGTCTGTCACCTAAGTTGTATTAAAATAAACCACAACTCAGATTGCAAACTCAGACGACAGTCGCATCCAAAAAATAAAAAGAAATAGTCGAAATAATCAAGCCATATCATGTTTGACTTGACCTTGACCTCAGATGCATGCAGGACTAACACAAGGATGGTGATCGAAGATTATATCTTGCCTACCGCGCAAGATATAATCCTCGATCACCATCCTTGTGTTAGTCCTGCATGCATCTGAGGTCAAGGTCAAGTCACTAACACAAGGATGGTGATCGAGGATTATATCTTGCGCCCACCGCGCAAGACATAATCTTCGATCACCATCCTTGTGTTAGTCCTGCATGCATCTGAGGTCAAGGTCAAGTCAGTCAATGGGCTCAAGCCAAACTCATCTGCAACCTGATTTAGCCGGCTTACCTATTAATTACCAGACGAAAGTCTAGCCTAGACTAACTGTATGAATATAAACTAGTAGTTATCTGAACAGTAAACCTCGCGAATAGCCCACTGTCTCATCACCCTGAGAGGAACCTTTCAGTCAAAAAACATCAAGATCGAACTTTTAAACCTTAACGTTCAATAATACACAATAATGTTTCCAGGAATTGACGCGATAATAGTATAAGTACATACATACCGTCAGCCGCTTGCAAGTCAGCCGTGGTCACAGGCTTACTGGCTCAGTGGTAGACTCGAAGACGGGGAGCGTGCACCACTGAGCCAGTCAGCCTGTGACCACAGCCAGTGTAACCGGGTCGAACCACCAGGCAAATCAAAGATATTTATATACCGATTCCATGATCGCGTTAATTCCCGCAAACGTAGTTGTGTATCATCAAGATCCGTTAATAAATAACGCTAGAATAAAATTTCCCCTTTTTCCTCCCAATTTTCTTTCCTATCCAAAAAAGATCTCTACAAAAGTTGTGTTAAAATCAAAGACTATGTGTGCTAAGTTTGATGAAAATTGGTTAAGAAACGTGCACTCTAGATATGAACTGACAAGCAAACAAACATACTGACAAAAACCATTAAAAAAAGTAGGCTTTAGTGGATCCCGGATTAACAATCACCACCCAATTGAGCAGTCCGACTGGGGAAGTACCTCCGCCCTACAGAATTCCGTGTTGTGTTCCCAGCGGTGAGTAGGGTAGCCAGAGCTCACTGGAGAATTTGTGCTGTCAGTGGGATGACTAAAGGCTTGTCCTGCTTTGTCCTCTACACTGACGGCACAGAGACTCTGTGCTTACAGGGTTGGCAGCGCGAGTGTGGCTTCTCTGGTGTTACACACGTCCATAAGCCACGGTAACCACTTTCCATCAGGTGGGCCTTGTGCTTGTCTGCCACCTAATTGGTATAAAAAAACAATCAAAAGCCTCGGATGCGACCAGTGATGATGAGAGTTTGGCTATATTATTTTCCCTATTAACATGTTTAACCCCATTTCTTCTCGATTTCATACCCTGTTCAGTTTACCCTGTACATTTTAAATAAGAGGTCATTCCGGTCCAATAGCGGCCATGTTCGAGCATGTCGAACTCAATGCTTGACGTGAGGTGGGCAGCTCCCGGCGAACAAAGCCTGCAGCTGCACACAAGTTACATTTGACTTGCTTACTCACTGTGGGATAAGCTGCCGGTATATGCTCGGTGTACAAGCGCCAAGCTAGTCACAGTATACCCATAATATATACCAAGATTTTGTGTTCGTGTTGAGTCGAATATTTTAAATACCTTACAGTAGATTATCTTTTATTACTTTCAGCTTTTACTATTTTTCACTTTTTTTTTATATTCTACAACATTCCACATAACGCTATCTAGACCCATGGTAAGTATAGCTTACTTAGCTTGTGCTATGGAATGTAGAACGATGATAAACATACTTAGATACTTTTCTTGTAAATATATACATATTACACATAGAAACACCCAGACCATTGCACTGAGCGGGAATCGAAACCGCGCCTTCTGCATAGCAGTCAAAAGTTCTACCGGTACGCCACAGAAGCCGCCTGTGTCATTTTAATTTGATACTTCAATTCAACTATATATATTCATACATACAAATTTATACAATAAACGGGAAATGAACCTTTGACTTCAAACGCCTTTAAGGAGCATAAATCATCAAAGTCATAAGAGATAAATATATAAATCCAAATACAACCAGAAGTCCACAACAAAGCATAATTCTTCACTTTTCGCATTACACAGACAAATGTCTCACGGCTCTGCTCAATAAAACTTGGAACAGATAAACGAGGTAGAAAGCATCACGCCGCGGGCTGTTGTCACCGGCAGAGCCGATACGGCCGCGCGCCGTCGCCTGCCAACTCTTGTGTCATTGATGCTCTTTAATCTTTTCGAAAAAAGAATAAAATAGAAAAGGAATATTGTTTTTGAGGTTTACTATTAAGACCAGCCAAGTGTGAGTTGGAATATCGCAAAAGTTGTTCTGTTCTGATCAATTTCTGTTTTAACCCCCGACGCAAAAACGACAGGGTCTTATAAGTTTGACGTGTCTGTGTGTGTATGCGTGTGTGTGTCTGTCTGTAGTATCGTAGCTCTTGAACGAATGAACCGATTTGGTTTTAGTTTTTTTTTGTTTGAAAGTTATATTAGTAGAGAGTGTTCTTAGCTATGCTACGAAATAACGGAGAACATTTTTTATACTACTTAGGTGGCAGACAAGCACACGGCCCACCTGATAAAAAATGGCTACCGTGGCCTATGGGCGTGTGCAAAACCAAGGGAGTTATACTCGCACTGTCAACCCTGTGAGCACAGAGAGTTTCTGTGCTGTCAGTGTAAAAGACAAAACAGGACAGCACCAAAACCCTCCAGTGAGCTCTGGCTACCCTACTCACCGCCGGGAACACAACACAAGGTTATTGTGGCCACGGTATTCTGTAGGGCGGAGGTACTTCCCCAGTCGGACAGCTCAACTGGACGGAAATACCGTCGTGTTCTACGTCCTGCAACTCCCTCAATATGGTTATCAAATGAAATGACTTGACTAGTAGAATACCAAACACTATGACAAATTTCAAATCCAAAATGGCCGTCACCACAAAATGGCGAATTTCATTTTATTAATTGATTTCAAAAAATGAGGAGGTTCTTAATTTGACTTTTATCAATAAACCCACTTTTATTTGACCGAGTGTTTTTTTAGATTATTCAACGACACCTTTGTTGACCAATTTTGATGACTATGTTTCAATTTAGAATAGTATCATTAAATTTGGCAGTACTCTGGATGAGCTTTGGTTAAGATGAGAAGACCTACCTTTGATATAAATATATCTGCATCACCCTAAGGTTGACTGGTAGAAAATGCCTGAGGCTTTGAGTCCGCCTTTGTACAATCTTTGTGTATTTGTGCAAAAATTAGTGATTTTTTTTGTATTAGTAAAAAAATATTAATCGTTGAGCAATATTTTTGAGAAATGGTTGTAAAATGCAGTGTTACATATATGCGATATATCTGTAATTGCAACTGCTAATCATCAGAAGCCCTACATTTATTTACTACATTAATAAAAAAGTTTTCTCCAAGAGCTGATTCCGGTCATATCTGAAGCTTTCATCTTAGTGTCCGGAGTCTTCTTTTTTCAGTCTAACGACATGTTCGGCTGGACTAAAAGTCTAGTTGACTAATAGTAATAATAATAGTGAACTATTAAAACTAAAAGTTTAGACATGGATGGAAATAAAAATTCCGTAGCATAAAGACACTGGGTTACACCGGAGACTCGTAGTGCGGTTTGTGCTACGCCGTAGACGCGTAGACGTTAAAGCTGCCTGTCCATTGTAACGAATCATTTTACTTGCTTATTCTGTGTATGTGTACTGTATGACGACAAAAATAGAATTGCTTTTGGCATTGCAAACGTCGTAGAGCATGGTAACGAATCATTTGATTTACTAGTCATTTATAAGCGCTATAATGCCTTATTCGATAAAAAGATTGATATTGTCGAAAGCTTACGCGAACGTTTTAGTCTCCTTATGGCTACTGAAAAGTATCCAAGAAGTCAAGATCAGTGTAAACTCAAAAAAAGAAACAAAAAATCACGATATAATTCTTTAAAAATAGGATTGTCTCACCGTAGTAATTGCCTCAAAATCGCACTCGTATTCACTCAAGAAGTTCTCGTACATAGTGTTTTTTATATATATAGTTAGATCCTCAAATTGACTGCATCTTGTCTGCTTGATGAAGGAATGGGGTGCAATCCCAAGAATAGTAGCCGCCATTTCAGATGCTATCCGTAAAATGGCGGTCCTTGACGTCCTTGACAGATGTTTTTTCAACTTCGCTTAAAGGACCCGAGATTACAGGACGTTACACGACAGTGGATCGGTACCTTTAATACTAAGAATTTAAGATGTGCTACGCACGTTGTGTCGCGCACCGCAATCAGTACGAGACCCTTCATTTGTTCACATTTATTGCACAACAAAATAGTTCAGTGCACAACTATCCCAAGCATTTAACTAAGATATATACTGTAAACGATTAAATTTCTTTGTTTTAAGGGAGGGTTTTCCAACTAGTAAACACAGTATATTTTAAATGCGTTGAAATCAGAAATTTGATTTTTGCACAGTTTCAATACGTTATAAACCTGGTACATACTCAGGTATGTATTTCAACTTGATACCTTCACGCATTCCTGATAAAGTGTCTTGACTAACAGACAATAAAACGAACAACAAAGTGATGTTATAAAGATTCTGTTTTTTTAATTTATTTATTTATTCAACTTTATGTACAGTAATATTGTACAAAGGCGGACTTAATGCCAAAGGCATTATCTAACAGTCAACCTTAGGGTGATGCAGAGATACATTGAGGTAGATGCAAGCAAAATAATAATCCATTTATTGTCATATTATCTATGTTCACAATAATAATACATACATTATACATACACACTATAATACATAAGAAATTCATACACATACTTTTAAATATACTTTACTTTTAATTTTTTCTGTTGAGGTATGGAAACCTGAAAATGGTGAGATTTCTGGGTGTTGTTAGTTTGTGCTAGTGAGACTTAATAAATGAAAATTAATGAATTTTAACACCTATCTGATTAGATATAGCGCACCTTTTTGTAATGTCAGCTGGCTGAAACCTCTTTTTTAATACCACTTAGGTGGCAGACAAGCACACGGCCCACCTGATGGAGCCCACAGACGCCTGCAACACAGAGTACAGAGTATCTGTGCCGTCAGTGTAGAAGACAAAGCAGGAAAAGCCTTTAGTCTTCCCACTGACAGCACAAAAAGTCTCCAGTGAGCTCTGGCTACACTACTCACCGCTAGGAATACAACACGAAGTTATTATATGTAGGGCAGAGGTACACAAACAAAAAAGATAGCCTATCCATCTAATAAAATCTATTTATGATCTGGGTCAAGTGGAAGCACCCGTATGTTTTACATATATCTGTTCACACAACAATAACTCATTGCTTTGAAGTCACATGTGTGCGTCATCGTTAAAGGCGTATTAGTGTAATACGTTTATGTGTGCCAGTGTGCATGATCATGAATATTCGTGAATCGTGAACGTTTGAATATGTGTGAGTGATTTGCCTGCCATCGAATGAGAAAGTAAATTTCACCATTTTAGCACAGGCTCACGTAGTTGAGTGGTATTATACAGGCGTAAAGACATTTCGAAGGTAGCGAGTTCGAACCGCTACTATATTGATGTAGTCGTTTACGTTAATAAATAGTTTTGTTTTTGTTCTTTATTTTGTTTGTGATATTAAAGAACGTTTAAGTTGTTAATTAACCGTGTGGAAAGCACAATGCATTCAATTGTTGACAGTAAAAAATAAAATTATCATGTTATTTTAATCATGAGAATGAGGGTAGCATAAATTCCAATACGAGAAACATTAATGCAATGTGTGTGCAACAATACTCGCTCAGTAATAATAAAAATACTACTGATTTAAGTTGCTATAAAAAAATAACTAAAATATCAAGATACTTTTGTGATGTTACCTCAACATTCCCTTAATAGGTAAGTAATTAACATGAAGATATACAAATATTTAAAAGTTCAAAAAGTAAAATTTGACTGGGATTCGAACTCAAAACTGCAGGATTTTAACACTTAAAAAGCGAATCTGTAAACCCTGGGGTCACGGAGACTTATAAGAATTTAACAAAAACTACGTTCATATACCAGTAATAAGAATTTTATGAGTTATTGTTATTACTAAAGAAAGTGTAACTGATGATAAATAAATACGAATGGTTTTGAATCAATTGTAATTTGCAAGTGTATAAGTGTGTGTGAGTGAGGAAACGAGTTTTGTTACACACACAATCATTTATGTAGAACATACTGGTGACTTTTTCTGCTTGCCAAAATCAATATAACGATCTGTATAATACTTATATCACTAGACAGGCTATCGTTTTTGTCTTGTGTACTTCCCCAGTCGGACTGCTCAATTGGGCGGAAATACCGCCGTGCCCTACCTCCTACCACCTATAGACGAGTTGCAATTTTCATAAATGTCATAAACGCCAAATTCCATACCTTCGTCATTCTTAATTATACAACTTTTCGCGATTAAATCATTAAAGCGATTAAAGCATCCGAAACGTACGGCAATAGGCTGACCTATTACGTGGGAGCGAATACAATTATTGGTGAAATGTGGGTGTTAATTCACCTATGCCTAGCCCTCCGGGGACGAATGCGTGATTTTATATATGTATGTATGAAAATGTAATAGCTTTACCAACAATAAATACGTAACTACGTAATACCGTCATTTGAGTCAAAGTCAATCGTAAGCGAACAAGTATTGAGATGGGCCTCATATAAAAAGTATCATGGTATTACCTCTCCCCTCCCCTCCGGCCCTTCGAGCTCTGTCGATTCGCGGGCTAATGTTCCGTGAGGTCAGTGTTGCCGCAAATAATAAAACGAGACTGTACACTCGAGTGCTCAAGCGTTTTCATACAGTATATTTTGTATTCATGCCTTTAAATTATTGTAGAGGTGGGTAGATGTGTATTACTCAAAAAATTCCACAAATTTTTATTAGAACGTGAGAAATTTTTTTTAAGCCGTCTCATACAACTTTGAGGTACCGATATGCTAACCACAATGCAAATTATTCAAAAAACTTTATGGCGTTACTTTTATATCATGATGAAATTTATTTTATTTTTTTATGAATCGCGTTCTTTATTTTAGATAAACTTAAAAAATATTACAGAGATTGAATAATTCAAAAGTTCAGTTAAATCAACGGGTATTGAAACACCAATTTTATCATTAAATAGACACAAGAAGACAAAATATTATTCTCCCATTTTTTTCTCTCCATCCTATGGTTGCCTGTAGGAAATAGCCGCAGAGCGATAAGACCGCCATCTGTACGTACCACAAAACTTTTGTCTTCTTGTTGTAATGTAATGTTATTGGTGTACAATAAAGACGCTTATTGTTATTATTATTAATAGTATTAAATATACATAAGCATTATATTAACTCAAATCTTTTACAATAATATATCACAAAATCACTGCACAAAAAACAAATATTTCAATAATCACTTCTGTGCGCGTCTTCCCATAATTTTCCGCTCTGCAAATGTCAATCGTAGACCTTAAACGGTTAATTTCCTGCCAAATGTAACTTTGTGTTAAGTAAATACATAAAAAAGTTACATAAATATAATATAAAAAAAACTTGGCACATAAATGAGCTCCTATCAATAACAGTAAAAAAAGTTTTTTAATCAATCTTCTTACCTACAACAGTTTTACGAAAAATATTTACGCGAATTACTTGCGAAGTTATTTAAAAGATTATATGTCTTGTTGCCGGTTTTATGTCATAAAAGTTGTACAGTCGGCATTTTTTTTATTTATATTTATACTACTTAGGTGGCAGACAGGCGTACGGCCCACGGTAACCACCCGTGGCTTATGGACGTGTGTAACACCAGAGAAGCCACACTCGCGATGCCGACCCTGTAAGCACAGTTTCTGTGCCGTCAGTGTAGAGGACAAAGCAGGACAAACCTTTAGTCATCCCACTGACAGCACAGATTCTCCAGTGAGCTCTGGCTACCCTACTCACCGCTGGGAACACAACATGAAGTTATTATAACCGCGGTATGCTGTAGGGCGTGTGAGGCTCAATTGGGCGGAAATACCGCCGTGTCCTACCTCCTCAAAAATTATTATTAGATCAATCTTGACTATGAAGTCCTCAAAATGATCTTAATACTTTCGTTTTGCCCCCTTCCTGTTGTCTGATTGTACTAATATTTAGTACACACCTTGAGTTCGGAATAAAATTTAATTCAACAATAATAATAAATTTTTATTTATCAATAATATCAATAAACAATACTTAAAAGCTATGTCAGTAAAAAAAAACACAAAATAAAAACACAAAATTACAAAAATCTGTTCATATACCGGCTGCGCCTCCCTGACGCACAGGGGACATGCATATGTATACGCACCCAATGCGCCATGATAACGCAACACGGCTTCTCGCTGATGACCTTCAGAATGCCGTTGACGCTCCCACGCACCCTGAGCATCATAGATGCCATCCTCTTTCGCAGGATGGTGGTAAAAGTGCAAAAGAACAATAAAACCGTTTCATTTGCTCTATTTACCTTGGTATTTTTACACATACATACATTTTGAGTTGTGCTGTTGATATTATGCTGACTGTACTAAGAGGAAGACTATAAAACATATATTTACTTATAAGATAAGTAATAGAATTTAAGTGTAGATGCTCCGAAGTCAGATTTTCTGCATTATCTCCTAGTAATATTATAAATGTGAAGATATTTTTTGTGCCACGTTTCGAATCGGTGGTCCATTTACTAAACTGTTTCTCATGTTCCTTTTTTATTGACGTTTTGTAAGTGCCGAATAGTAGAGTAGTGTAATTGCCAGGTTTTGAACACGGGACCTCTCAATGTTAAGGTAACCACTGAGCTACCGACGCTTTGTTTGAGTGCTGGTAAGCGATTACCACCGGTGCTAGTCTTCCACATAAGGACTTTAATAAAAATATCAATTTGCAAGACTCCGCCAGTTCCGTCTGGGTTATTTCCGACGAAGAAAGGCTAGCGTCCCCGTCTTCAACGTGAATTTACTACCGGGACCATAAATTGCTCAAGTCCTTACGAATATAAAACCAGTTATACACTACGTTGTAAAGCTATCAAATAAGGCTTTACGACTTATCAAGTATGATTTAAATAATACCCTTAAATAATAATACAGGACTACTAATAAATTTTAAACTTATATAATAATCACGCTTTTATTCCCGGACGGTTGAGCAGAGGTGAATTAACACCCACATTTCACTAATCACTGAATTCGGTCCCACGTATGGGGGTGAGTCTACTGCCGTTTTCCGAGCACTATAGTTGCCTCGAGCCATGTATCTGAGGCAGAGTCTGGGTTTTTTTTTTACGTGCGCAATATCCCCACGTATACCTCCCCACCGGAGCCGGTGGAAAAGGTTATGTCGGACTCGAACCGAGGAGGCGGGGCTGGAGTGGTAGCGGGTGCGTAGAAGGATCCCAAGCCAAGCTGTCCACGTACTGAGGCAACTCGAGCATCGGAGGTCGATGAATGACCTCCTCCATCCATGAGCACAGGTCTAAGGGTGATGGGTGGAGGCGCTTGTTAACCTGGCAGAAACAGGCTGCGGCGGCGGCACGCGTTGTGCGTCTCCCCGTTTGTCTTCTTCTTCTGTGGTCCCCACACCCGAGGAGAGGGCCAGATCGAGAGAGATGGCCCTGGGTGGGCCGAGGTGCGAGGGATATACCTGTCAACCTCACCTTCGACAACGAAAAACAACCCATAGGCGTCGTACGTTTTATTCGTTTCGAGTCTGACATAACCTCTCCCACCGGCTCCAGCGGAAGGAGTACTCGTATCCGTGGGGACTTCTTCGCACATAAAAAGAAACCTGATATTTATGAGTTACATTATATCTTTAGCTATACTATATTATCGCTTCTCTTGCACTGTACACTATGCCTATCTCGATAGAGGCCTTTCAGCGTGGTCGGGAGACTTTATGTCAAATTATTGGATTTTCCTCCTTTAATCAGACATGGAAGGCTTTTGTTGGGCCCCGATGTGTTCCATAGCCATTTGTTAAGGCCCAAGTGTCGGTACATGTGAATTGGACTGTCAAAGCGAAAACTGATTTAATATACTAAGGTATTCTACACTACATGCAAATGTCAATTTAGTGTTAAAATTATCGGGATATTTACCATATTGTATTCCGAGTGCCATCACTGCGACGCGAGCGAGGACTCAGGTCCGCACACGCTCACCGAGTGTCCGGCGTGGGAGACGCCGAGGCGGGAGCTTGTGGCGGCCCTGGGAGTGAGGGTTCTCACGCTCTCCACCTTGCTCGCAGCGATGGTTCGCTGCGCGGATGCGTGGGCGGCCGGCGCCTCCTTCTGCGAGCAAGTAATGCTCGTGAAGGAGGAGGCGGGGCGGGAGCGGCAGCGGGAGCGACGAAGGATCGCAAGACAAGCTGCCCGCGTACGAAGGCAACTCGGGCGTCGGAGGTCGATGAACGACCTCCGCCCCCCATGAGCGCCGGCCTGGGGGTGACAGGTAAAGCCGCCTGTCACCCTGGCAGAAGCAGGCCGCGGGATGTGGCGCGCGTGGCGCGCCTCCCCGTTTCCGGGGACGAGTTGGGGACTCTGTAGTCCCCACACCCGAGAAGAGGGCCAGATCGTGAGAGATGGCCCTGGGTCGGCCGGGGTGCGAGGGATATGCCTGTCAACCTCACCTTCGGCAACCAAAACGACCCACAGGCAGCGTGCGTTTTAGTCGGTTCGAGTCCGACATAACCTCCTCCACCGGCTCCGGTGGGGAGGTATCCGTGGGGATTTTGCGCACGTAAAAAAAAAAAACCATATTGTATTGTTGTGGGCTACCGATATTTCGGCGCTGTTACAAGCACCACCATGATCACGCCGAAATATTGGAAACTCAACAATACAACATGGTAAATATCCTGATAATTTTAATACTAATGTGAGTGACCATGATATAGGTATACTCCGACCAACATACATTTCCATTCAAAGGTTGCCTGGCAGAAATTGTGTAAAGCGATAAGGCCGCCCTTTGTACTGCTTTTGTCTTCTCATATTTCTGTAACGTGAATATTGTAAGTGGCGTACAATAAAGAATATGATAAATAAATATAGTTTAAAGTCCTATTTATGTCACTTTGTTGGTCTGTCGCATGGTGATAGAGTGTTCGACTGCTAAGTTACAGGTCGTGAGTTCGATTCCTGCTCAGTGTAAAAATAAAAATGATCCGGCGGAGCAGAATTTAGGTCACCCCATCTATTCCCATGCGGTGTCGTACAAGGCGACTAAGAGATAGGACTGTTTAACATCAGACAGATATATACAGCCCAGACTCATCCTCAGATGCATGGCTCGAGTCAACAATAGTGCCCGAAATACGTCAATAGGTTTACCCCCTATTACGTGGGACCGAATATAATTATTGGTGAAATGTCTCTCTCTGCCTAACCCCAGGCGTGATTATATGTATGTATGTAAAAATATATATTTTTATGAATATACTACATAAGTACACAAGACAAAAATGATAGCCTGTCTAGTGATATAAGTATTATACATATCTTTATATTGATTTTGGCAAGCAGAAAAGGTCACCAGTATGTTCTACATATATGTGTGTGTAACAATAATTCGTTTCCTCACTCACACACACTTACACACTTGCAAATTACAATTGATTCAAAACCATTCGTATTTATTTATCATCCATCAGTTAAACTTTCTATAGTAATAAGAATAACTCATAAAATTCTTATTTAGTAATAAGAATAACTCATAAAATTCTTATTACTAGGATATGAACGTAATTTTTGATAGAATATTAGTAAGTCTCCGTGACCTTGGGGTTTACAGTTTCGTTTTATGAGAGTTAAAATATCGCAAAGTTTTGAGTTCGATTCACAGTCAAATTTTACTTTTTGAACTTTTAAATATTTGTATATCTTCATGTTAATTACTTACCTATTAAGGGAATGTTGAGGTAACATCACAAAAGTATCTTGATATTTTAGTTATAATTTTATAGCAACTTAAATCAGTAGTATTTTTATTATTACTGAGCGAGTATTGTTGCACACACATTGCATGAATGTTTCTCGTATTGGAATTTATGCTACCCTCATTCTCGTGATTAAAATAACATGATAATTTTATTTTTATCTGTCAACAATTGGATGTGTTGTGCTTTCCACACGGTTAATTAACAACTTTTTTATTTATTGTTTTTTATTTATAAAAATGAATCAACAACTTACAACTATTATGAGAGCGCATATTATTATTTTGCATGAGCAAAATATTTGAATAAATTTTTTTTTTTTTTTTTTTTTATATAGGACACGTCAATTGGACTTCGCCTTGCCTGATGGTAAGCTGAAGGCAAAGTCCCAGAAAAGAGGGTCACCATTACTTACACATACCGTGTGACAATGGTGACACTCAGCTTGACGGCCTCATCATATGCTTTTTCACGCCCCGCTTAAAGGACCCGGGACTGTAGGAAGAAGGAAACACATGAGCTGGTAATGAATTCCAGGCCTTAATGGTGCGACAGAGGAAAGAGTCTCCGAACCGCTTGGTTCTTGATCGGATGTTTTGCACCGTGTGCGGATGACATCTAAGACCTGCACGCGTTGTCCTGTGTAGGAAAGGGGAGGGTGGGACTAATTGGAAGAGCTCATCAGAACACTCCCCATGGTACAGACGGTAAAATACAGCCATGGACGCAACATCTCTACGCAGCTGTAAAGGTTCTAGGGTGTTCGTGATCTCGGGATTCCCAATGATGCGGACCGCACGTCGCTGCAACCTGTCGAGAGCATCTAGTAAGTACTTTGCTGAACCATCCCAGAGATGCGAGCAGTACTCCACACAGGAGCGAATTTGTGTCTTGTATAGAAGACACCGCTGCTCCGGCGTGAAAAACCGTCTCACTCTGTTCAGGACTCCGAGTTTTCGTGAGGCTGTTTTGATGATACTTTCGATGTAGTTTTTGTTATTCAGGTTGCAGCGAACATCCATACCTAGGATATTGAGATTGTCCTGCAGTGGCAGTGGCGTGCTCTGAAGAGTGGGGAGGGGAAGGAAAGAAGATACTTTTGCTGTAAACGCACATGCCTGCGTCTTCTTGGCATTGAACTCAACCAGGTTCTCAGAGCCCCATTGAGAAATGTGATTCAGGATCCCGTCAAGCTCAGTGACAAGAAGCTGCCTTTTCTCCGCGATATCCGACTGCTTGGCCGCAGGATGTCCATGATAACTCCCATGCAAAGTGCTATCGTCTGCATAACAATGAACATTGCCGGTAGACAGCATGTTGTTGATATGCAGAAGAAAGAGAGTGGGTGATAAGACGGACCCCTGGGGCACGCCAGCATTAACCTGCAGAAACTCCGAAGCTCGTCCGTCACAAAGGACGCGAATACGGCGCCCCTGCAGGAAGCTAGCAACCCAGTTGCACAGCCTAGAAGGCAGACCAAAGGCAGGTAGCTTGGAAAGAAGCGATTTGTGCCAGACTCTATCGAAAGCTTTGGCGTCCATAGCCTCACCCCAAAGATGGGTAACGTATGCTAGAAGATCACCCGTTGACCGTTTCGGTCTGAAGCCATATTGCCGGTCATTAATTAAGGAGTGATCCTCTAGGTGCCGCATGAGCTGTTTGTTGATTATGTGCTCGAACACTTTGCACAGCACTGAGGTGACGGCTATGGGTCGATAGTTGGCTGGCTCCGAGCGATCCCCCTTCTTGGGAATCGGCTGAACATTCGCCTCTTTCCAAGGCAAAGGCACTGTACCCGAACTGTAGGATAGCCGGTACACGCGCGTAAGCATTGGAGACAACTCCGCTGCACATTTTTTCAAGACTACCGCTGGAATACCATCCGGACCACTGGCTTTCCGGACATCGAGTGATTGCAGCACTGCATGGACATCGCGTTGCCTGATATGGATATCAGGCATCGCGTGGTCACTGTCGGGTAGTGTTGGTGGCTGCGTACCACAATCATCGATTCGGGAGTTGGCCGCAAAGAGATTAGCCAGCAGATTTGCCTTCTCTTGCGGCTCATGGGCCAGGGATCCATCAGGGTTACGCAGCGGAGGCAGCGAAGGCTGACAGAAGTTGGCTTGCACGGCTTTAGCCAGTCGCCAGTAGCCACGGCTTCCCGTGGGATGCATCACTAGCTCTTGACCAAGCCGCGCTATGAGCAGGGCATCCGCTCTGACGTAGGCCCTTCTGCAGACCTTTGTGGCTCTGTTGTACGCCGCCTTGAAGTGGCCCAGATTGGGATGGCGCGTGGCGCGCGCCCTTACCCAAGCGCGGTACGCAGACTGTTTTTGTTCAACAGCTTCCGCACACTCGCGCCCGAACCAAGGGCGCACCCCGCGGTCACCGGTGACATCGGTGTATGAGATATAGTATTCCATACCCAGACCGATCTCACCGGCGACAGCAGTAGCACAATCCGATGGGTTCTTACCTTCAAAGCAGCGCTCAACCCACGGGATGGACGCAAAATAGTCACGAAGTCCATCCCAGTCCGCTGACGAGTAGTGCCAGAGACGCCGCTTCCCCTGCACGGGTCGTGGGGGCGCTATAATGGGCACCGTGGAACAGACCAGACAGTGGTCGGAGTTGCCTAAAGCGGCTCGCACCGATACACTGTACCGGTCCGGATCACTCGTCAGCAGAAGGTCTAGCAGAGAAGGTGCTAGGCCCGACCTTCTTGGTATCCTAGTGACCTCGTGCACCAATTGGGTCAGGCCGTGCGCCAGAGCAAACGCGTGGGCGGCTCTTCCCGCATGGTCTGTTTTGGAGGAGCCCAACCAGATCTCGTGGTGGGCGTTAAAATCCCCCAAAAACACCATTTCGGCATTCGGAAATCGCTCCTGCGCATCATCTGCCGCCTGACTCAGATATTCAAAGAGTCGAGTTGTCTCAGCATCTCCTGTATGGGAACGGTAGAGGCACACATAGATCTGACTCGTAGGGCCATGGTCTACGTGTACCCAAAGGATGGAGAAGGATGGGTCCTCTAGGCAGCGCAAACGGCGACAGCAAACATCCGCCCTAACAAACACGCACACCCCGGCTTTTGCACGAAAACTTTCCTCAAGAACATAGCCAGGGTAGAGCAAGTAGGTCGTGTCGTCAGGGCGGTGTATTTGCGTCTCCGTTAGAAAAAACATGGCAGGTTTCGCCGTCTCTAGGTGTTGGTGGACGGCGTTGAGGTTTGCATGGAGCCCACAGATGTTAGTGGACTCCACCTCAAATAGCAAGCTTTTGGGAGTGTGTCGAGCCGCTGTGTTGCCTATTTCCTTGAATTGCGCTGCCATGAGTTTGGGTGGGAGAAGGCGTGAAAAAAAGAGGTGATTGCCGCCGCAGCACCGTGTGACAAAGCGCGGGATATTGGTTTTATCTATGAATGTGAGGCATGGCGAGAGCCGACGCGCCGAACGGAAGGGCCCCCGTACCCCCCCGAGTATGGTCGCCGGGCTCCCAATTCCGGTCACCAACCGGCACGACGAACCATATCGGGATTATGCGCGGCCTGGTGAGGCAGCCTCCCAAGGTGGTTAACCCCAGTTGGGCCCCTGTACTATACCGCGGGCGGCCAGCGGCACCACCGTTTCTACAGGTCTCCCTGTTCGGCGCATCGCCCCGCGCCATCCCCACTAGACTACACCAAGACCCACTGGTCCCACTAGTGCTGCGACAACTACCACCTCTGCCCGGCTATGCACTTGCTGACCCCTGAGCACAATCCAACCGAGATTGAATTGCTATGGAGGGTTTTTCGCAATAGTGCACGGTGGTACCTACCCGGTCGAAACTTGAGACAAATTTGTGCCACCAAGTTTCTACCACCAGTAAAGGTATCATGAAATCATCGTATACATGAAATATCTCGAAAATTGAACATATCGGTAAGTAGTGTTTTCTGCAATTTATTACCTATTATGAAAGTTATTTGATCTTATAATCATCATCATCCTGGAGAATCTATATATCTCCCAATACTAATAATAAACAAAAATATATAAGTAGGCATATAAATTTTACAGAATTTTAATAAGGAATTTTATTACTTTTTTTTCATTACAGAGGGAAGCTGTGCAGCGGTGGGTGCGCCGATATGGCGATTCAGGCACCATAGACCGTCTTCGGCCTGGCCCCAAAGCCTTTGCCTTTGCCTAAACCGATGCGTGTTCTTTGCATAAAGAGGTGGTTGAAAAACATATTCAAAACCCCTTCCACCCGTGTTATGGCCACCAAACACCATGTTACAATGCAAACAGTAAGGAACCATCTTCGGGCAGCTGGGCTGGGATTAGATGTCGCAGACCGGCAAGAAAAATTTTGTCGTCGGATCTTCATCGTCGAAGTAGGTTTAGGTTTGCCAGGGGATATTTAAATTTTGACTGGTGCAACAATATAGTAATATTTAGTGACGAAAAATGTTTTAAATCAGACAGGGATGGACGCAAAATTTTATGGAGAAAAACAGGTGAGCGATATTGCCAAAAAAAAATTCTACCGTGCAGGTCTAGTGGTCATATTACTTGAGGGTATTGGGGTTGGATGTCCTCGATGGGTCCTGGTGAGTTGGTTGAAGTAGGGGATAGTAATAATAGTCAAGGTTACCTCGAAATATTAAGAGATGTCATGCTACCAACTGTGCGCATTGCTTATCCACACGAGCATATTTATTTTGTGCATGATAACTGTGCTGTGCATCGTGCACGTCTAGTGCAAAATTGGTTAGATAACCAAAAAAACTTGACCTTTATTATTTATCCTTATTATTATTATTATCCTAAAAGTCCCGATCTAAACCCCATTTAAAATTTATGGGGTCACATGGTGCTTAACTGGGATCCTTCCGAGTGTGAGGTCTAAAGCTTACTTAGATGAATTAGTTAACTCAACTTGGGAACTTTTCGTAGTTCGAATCTATGTAAGAAGTAATAGATAATGAAGGTGGACCTATTCACTATTGAATTATTTCTGTTTAATTATATTGCAAATCTGAATTTTAGTAGTTTCAATTATACTTGGTATATATACTTCGGTATAGGTAACTTGGAATAATTAAAACCACTATATACTAATATATAGGCAAATTTAAGCAAATAAATGACTATTATTATCTATTATTTTATTGTTCATATTTATAATAAAAGTTGGAATTTGTTGCGTCATTTCTTCTCCACTAGTGCCTAGGAACTAAAAGATGTAGGTAATTATGTGGCATCATTTTGAGAAATAAAGAAATTGAACTGAAAATAAGTGAGTGATGTTATTGTTAACGAAATGAGAAGTTATTATAGTTGCATATAGTATAATTTCTAAACGTTAACATGGGGATTCACTACACTTTAGTTACTGAAAGTTAATTAGTTTACCTGCGTCCATGCTTGTCTGATTTAAACATCCAGAGGGATAATATTGAATAACCTATTTATTATATAAAGAATGTGTAAACCTAAACCTGTTGCACTCGGCTACGACCACATGGATTTCAATTATCCCGAACAATAGTATATGACTATTCTTAGGTCTACTAAATACTATTTATCAAAAATGTTTATCAAAACCTGTCTAACTGTTTAGAAGGAGTTTAGTTACAAACATTGTGACACGTGATTTTTTAGATACTTATATATATATATATATATATTTTGTGCATGATAACTGTGATATATATATATATATATATAAGTATCTAAAAAATCACGTATATATATATATATGTGTAGTTCTACGACACAACACAACTAAATTATTTATTTACTGAACAATCTTACTTTATTATTATATCGTTGAAACAATGATGTTGTTTTATTTTCCATATTATTTTTGAGACTACGGAACACTAAGTATAAAAGTCAACTGTATGGTTCCTTAATATAACAAACAAAAGAAAGAACAAAAACAAAACTATTTATTAACCAAAACTACTACATCAATACAGTTGCGGTTCGAACTCGCTACCTTGATAATGCCATTACGCCTATAATACCACTCAACTACGTGAGCCTGTCCTAGAATCATGAAATTTACCTTCTCATTGGATGGCAGGCAAATCACTCACTAACACATATTCAATCGTTCACGATTCATGATCGTGCACACTGGCACACATAAACATAATACACTAATACGCCTGTAACGATGACGCACACATGTGACTTCAAAGCAATGAGTTATTGTTTTTGACTGTTCACACACATATGTAAAACATACGGGTGCTTCCACTTGACCCAGATCATAAATAGATGGATAGGCTATCGTTTTTGTCTTGTGTACATTACATTACTCACACCTGTAAATCACCCACATTTCGCCAACTATGATTTTCGGTCCTACGTAATAAATGGCGAGCCTGTTACCATCAAGCGGACACTTAGTCTTGTGCTGTATTTTGACTGATAACTAGCATATTACATACTTACATACGAACGGCGTAAGTTAAATAAAAGCTTGTAAAAATAAGGAAACCATCGTGAATTGGAATGTAATAAAGTAATTTAGTCAAAGAAACGATCAATCTGCTGGAACATGGGTCAGAACGAATTCAATTCCACCCATACAGGAAGGTAGCGTGTTCTTAGCGGTATTGCCCACTCGGCCGAGGATTTACGAGCTCACCGTGTTGAACCACTAGGTACATTTTGTGAATAGTGTTTAGCCAGTACTATGTTGCGTGTCGTAGTTAGAACATGTGATGAAAAAAATGTCTTAAAGAAGACATGAAATTTGGAGGAGGTATGACACGATAGTATTTCCGTCCCATTGAACAGTCCAACTGGGGAAGTACCTTCGCCCTACAGAATACCGCGGTCATAATAATCTCGTGTTGTGTTTGCGGCGGTGAGTAGGGTAGCCAGAGCTTACTGGAGAGTTTTTGTACTGTCAATGAGGCAGTACAAAAACTCTCTAGTAAACTTAGTTAGGCGTTTTCTCTCTCCATTTAGTTTAGGCGATAACTACACCATATCTTTTGTTTTTATAACATTACTATCCATCCCAAGGTTGCCTGGAAGAAATCGCCTACTACCTACCTACTGTACAAAAAAGAATTATCTATCTATCTATCTATTTTATTTTTTTATACCACTTGGTTAGCAGACAAGCACACGGCCCTCCTGATAGAAAGTGGTTACCGTGGCTTGGTGTGCAACACCAAGGGATTCACACTCGCGCTGCCAAGACTGTAAGCACAAGAGTTTCTGTGCCGTCAGTGTAAAAGACAAAGCAGGACAAGCTTTTGGTCTTCCCACTGACAGCACAAAAACTCTCCAGTGAGCTCTGGAATTGTTTACAGCTTTCCAGATTGAGTACATTAACGCGAGTAGTGCCGCTGGCGCAAGCTAGTAGTAAATAGAGATAAATCCCTAACCGACAGATACATTATCCGCTCAAATCGTATATCCTTTGGTTGTGCTGTGAAACCGGTCGCGACGTGCGCCAGTACGCCTACCGTCTTAATATCGGTACCTCACCTGCCTTTGCGACTCGCGTACTTTGCATACTGGTTAAGATATAAACGCTAGCGGTTTCGAAAAAATGGTACCAATAATTGTACTGCTTGTCGATTAAAAATACTATTAAAATAATGTGCAATAACTAGATACATGTTAGGCAGCACTTTCATATTATCCGTTCAAAGAACTTATAGCTCTATTGGATGATACGGTGGCATTGAGTCTTTGCTGATGACGACAAGTTTCACCGTCTTCCATATGGTCGGAAAACGGGCCTGCTCGAACTATGCCTTGAAGAGCGCTCCCAGTAGGATCGAAAGCCTCTGGAGTCAGCACGCACACACATCTTGAAATGCTGTCAAGTCCCAAGTACTGGTAGAACAAGTGGGATATTTTACTTTAAATCGTATAAGACATAGAGCGTCTACTCCAAGTGACTTCGAGGCTGATATTGTATTTTCTAACGTGGGTGCTGGGGATGGACAAACAATGGTGAATGATGTTATGAAAGAGTTTCCATTTTAATTTTACACCATCATTCAATTAGCCCATCGAAGTCCACTGCTGAACATAGGCCTCTCTCTAGTTCGGGGAGGCTTTGGCCTACTGTTTCCACGCTGGTTAGACGGGTTGGTACAGGGTTCTATTTCGAGTTTTCCTTTCTCTTGCAACAATATCATCTGCATGAGATGGGATATCCACACGTATAGTGTGGAAATTTTACACAGATAACCGCTATCTGGGAGAAATTAGTTGTTCAACAGTACATACAGTTTCAATCATCGACAAAATAGCATTATATCTGTGGATGAGAATTTCCGTATTTCTATCGGTAGTACTTTATATAACATACATTTCCTTACCCAAGTTATCCAGAATGTTTAAAATCGCTCTCGCTTATATTCAATACAGTATTCAAAAGACTAGGAACGAAGAGCGGATATGAGGTAGGAGCGGATATTGCGCAGACACTCGCAGGTACATTCGGTAACAGTGTAAACTACCCGCATTTGGTTATAAATGTTGTTTGCGGAACATACACCCGTTTCGAGGTAAACACTTATATTACAAAGTTTTTTTTCTCCCGCCCCGCTTCGTACATTCGTACGGATGCTGTTAATATATGTGAGTAATGATACGTAGCGAGAAACAAGCTGCAAATATAAATGTTATAGCTATGGAACATTCTGGAATGAGGAGGAATTCGCATTTGTTTTACAAGGTCAAGTTTAGGTGGGCTTGTTTGACTGGAGCAATAAGATCTTCATTTAAAGGTTGTTTTGGCAGGAATACTAATAAGAACTTCTCTTTCAAAGGGATATTTTCACTGGAATATGTGGCTGGAGAGAGCCAACCCAGCGCTAGTCGGTCTAGAGAAGTGAGAGTTTTGCAAAAAACTGGATTGAGGAACTGACTTAATCTTACTAACTTATAAACTCTCGCGATTCATGATCTAAGAGGCAGTGCATGACCTCAGCGTCTAGTTGACATTATTAGCTTAAAAACCTTGTGATTGGAAACGGGCCGCGTGGTTCCCGGCAGAGTAGAATTTGGACCACTCCATCTCTTCCCATGCGGTGTCATACACGACTACTAAGGGATAAGCTCAGACAGACATATACAGCCCAGACTCGGCCTCAGATGCATGGCTTGAGTCAACAATAGTGCCTGGAAAACGGCAATAGGCTCACTCCCTATTACGTGGGACCGAATTCAAATAACCGCGGTAGCCTAGTGGTATGGGTAATGGACTGCTGAGACGAGATCTTGGGTTCGATCCCAGGTTTACCATGGCACACACCTATGACTTTTCGATGCTTTTCGGAGTTATGTGTGTATTTATCGCAGGTTTATAAGTGCCCGGGTAATGGCAATAGGCTCGCCACCTATTACATTGGGACCTAAACATAAACTAGCGAAATGTGGGTGCTAGCACCTCTGCCTACCCCTTCGGGGATATAGGCGTGAGTTTATGTTATGTATATGTATGTATGTTTTTTAACATTGGTGAATTGCTTAGTTTCTTGCAAAGTTCTAAATCCATAAAAAACAGCTTTCACGCTTTTGGTGCCAAAGTCTTCAAAATACATCGTTTTAAATTTAGAAGCATCTAAATTTTCGATCGCAAAAACATCAATGTAGCCATTTTTGATCTCTAATAGATGCCAGCATTAAAGTCTTCGACAGTTTGCAACACGCCGCGTTAAAAAAAAATTCATGCATTTATAGCTAAATATTTAATAACCATTTTTTTGCGGCGGGCCTAATGACCAGCTCACCGTACAAATACCGATGAATAGGCATGATTTATTTGGGTTATAAATTCGAAAGCGGCGAGTACGAACCGAATGCTTAGCGCCCATAACTCACCGTTATGTCCTGGGTTGCGTCATGTAGTCTTATTGCGATATTACACGGTTCAACCGAATCGAAGCATTCTGGTGCGAAGGATCAATAGAAGCTCCACCAGGTGTGTACGATGACATACATACATACATATAATCACGCCTTTATTCCTTGAGGGTTAGACAGAGGTGATTTAACACCCACATTTCACCAATAATTGTATTCGGTCCCACGTAATAGGGGGTGAGCCTATTGCCGTATTCCGGGCACTATTGTTGACAAGCCATGCATCTGAGGCTGAGCCTGGGCTGTATCTGTCTGATGTTAAACAGCCCTACGCCTTAGTCGCCTTGTACGACAACGCATGGGTAGACATGGGGTGGCCCTAATTCTACTCTGCCGGAAACCACGCGGTACGATGATGTGGGTTATCCTATTTTGGGATTCAAAGATGGAAATTAGAAGTACCTATTGCGATGCCACTATTACGCAAAGTGGAGAAGAAAAGAAACGAAAACGGATCCTGGACGGACTTTGGAATTATGTGGGACACTCTTTAAAATGATAACCACTTTCACGATAGAATTTGTGATTATAGGCAATAAAAACATGTAGATGTAATACCAGCTAACTATTTGTAGAAGTCAGTGATGACCTTGAAGATAAAGGTAGCAATTGGTGTAGGCGTCAGGTGGCAAAGAGCGTCAAATTGTCAATTAAGTATTTGACTGACTAGTCAAATTAGTGACTTTTTACTAAACGTCAAAACTTTAAGTTATAAGGCATAACATAACATAAACTCACGCCTATATCCCCGAAGGGGCAGGCAGAGGTGCTAGCACCCACATTCCGCCAGTTTATGTTTAGATCCCAGTGTAGTAGGTGGCGAGTCTATTGCCATTAACCAGGCACTTATAAACCTGCGATAAATACACACATAACTTCGAAAAGCATCGAAAAGTCATTGGTGTGTGCCATGGTAAAACCTGGGATCGAACCCGAAACCTCGTCTCAGCAGTCCATTACCCATACCACTAGGCTACCGCGGTAAGTTATATGGAATCTATAAAAATCATTTATTGAGACGTCACAATATTTAAAGTCAAATCATTAACTATTAGAGCTTGGGTGGATGATTAAAAATTAATAAAGAATATAAAATAATAACCGACGAAACTTTTACCGCTTTTTTACCATTTTTAATTTAATGAGCTTAGTTAAATAATTTATTTTAACTACAGGAAAATACCCAATTACGAAAAATAATTTCCTGCACGAAATCTAAATGTTGATGGTGTATTTTTAAAGTGCGGATAATGTTGCTAGGTATCATTTCAAAAATTCGCATGTTGACGCTGAAAATCCCCTTGATATGTAGGTATAGATTGCCTTCAGATAATACCGGCCATAAATTTAGCAACATCTGTTTGATGTCTTTAATGTACACAACTGAGACCAAGGCTAGGTTGAATTTTATGAAAAGCAGCGACTGAAAGTGCGGAATACTCTCGGTGCTGTGAAGTCAAAGTCGATCTCAAATAAAAGTCAATCAATACATCAAGAACTTGAGAACTTTGTTCAATGAATCGGTTATAATATAATAAAACAAAGTCCACTAAAACAACTATCACTTCACCGTTCATAAACTGTAACACAAACATCCGAAGAAGCCCATCCAAAATTACTGTTTAATAAAACACAACTCCCGTAACCTATCAACGCTGTATTCTAACGAGAAAGAAAAAAAACACCACCTTAGCTTTTACAACACCCACTAAAACTTTTTTATGGCTTGCAGCACTCGTAAAAGGTATAAATAAAATATAGCCACTGGCAACATTGACAGCGGGTGAACGCGGGAAACGTAATAATTTCCACATTTTGGCGACTCGAGTTGTGGCCTCTTCTCGATTATAATTTATAGCTCGGAATGAGAGGCGGCTCGATATCAGAGCTACACTTTTCGAGTATAATCCCATAAATACTATCGTAAAATTGTTTGCTTGGTTTCCCGCGCGGTAATCTGATCACGTTCTGTTCTCTGCCAATAAAAGAGGAATGTGCGAATTTACACAAATAATTATATTTTATTACAACTTTACGACGATTCAGTATGTAATATTGCTTTTTCCATTTTATATTTATTATAGTTATATAGTCTTAGCTTACTATTTTAACGTATACGAAGTAAATAGATCAAAACCTCCGCCTACAAAAAGATAAAATGTACCACAGGGGCACCAGCCTTGGTGATGCCCATAGCCGAAAAAAAAACACATTTAATGCTTTTTAAGTCTACATTGAATTTTGGCGCCAACATGAAGAAGGGTGCATCGCGGTATTATTTTATTTTCCGAAATTGGTGAGAATTCGTGATTTTATGTATAAAAATGGTGGATTTTTAGATATAACGTCTTTGATAACGCACACAAGTGTGGAAAGTGGCATATTACAGTGAATTGTGACTTTTCGTGTTGGTTCCAAATCTCCCTAGGGAGCTTTTAGTAAAGTCCCTACAACTTTACTGAGTAATCATCTCATTAATCGTAATCATCATCATCGTCATCATCAACAAACATTTTATAGAACCGAAAAAACTTGACATTGGCGTCTTTTTTTTCCTGTGACGATCCCAACGATTCCACCAACAACTCAGTTTTTATACACTTGTCGAAATAACGTGTGAAAGTACAAGTGTCAATAAACAAAATAAACAAATTTTTCTTTCCATACAAACAATTGATTTTGAAAGAGGCCAAAAGGTTTATAGAGTGTTGAAGTACCTGAAAAGAGGAGACATCATTAAAGCAGACACAATGTTAAGTGGTAGAGCAAACGCGCACAGTTTTACAAGTTAATATTGTTAAGATCTATGAAGTAACATAACATATAAATGAATGGGGAATTGACGTAAGTCAAGAGGGTGTAAAAGTTGGCAGGAAGAGGGATATCATTTGAGGGAAGGAGATCATATAGGTATCCATTCAACCTAGAACATGATAAGAAAATGTGGTCAGGATCAGTCAGTTCCTTCGTCCAAGCCACAGACATTGGCGTCTCGCCATCATTGATATACAAAAAACCCTTTGTATATCAATGCTCGCCATTAATAATTTTAAAGACATTAACTTGACAATGGCAAAATTGCGGCGATTCGCTGCAGAAGCCTTTATTAATTAAAAGAATGAAGAAGTCTATATTAACAAAAAAAGTTCGAAATTCAAATCAAATTATAACATTTCATAGAGTCAGTTGTAGTGTTTACCAAAACTATATCTAAGTACGTAGTAATATTCCTAAGGGCGTTACACACGGTGAAGAATATATCTTCACCGTGTGTAATCTTAATATACCGGGATATAAAATATTATGGTATCTAAAGGTACACGGTTAAAATACTACAGTTAATATATCCGCTCGAATCATTCTCTCTTGACTACGCAAGGAGTTCACATTTCGTGACTGTATCAATATAAATGGTAATCTAATATGAATAATAAGGTCATACTATTAAATTCATTAGATAGCTCATGACTTAAAAATTTCTGCCGTACATTCAAGTCTCGAACAATTAGATAGAAAATCATATTAAGTTTAGAAAAGACTGCTGTGAATAGTGTGAATACAATATCAAGACTGAAGACTAGTCTAAATAAATAAATAAATAAATAAAATATTTATTTGACTCCAATGGTTATTTACAATGTGTTTACAAACAATGCTGTGCTAATATATTTTACAATTTATGTCGATACTGATTCTCAAACTAGGCAAAAACCTGTATCTTGAGAAACAGTGCTCTTTTAACTATTTGTGACATTTTAGGACACAGTGATTCTAATTACAGGAGTTCTTCTATAAGGTAAGTTTACAATCATACAATATACTATAAGTCATTACATTTCCTCCTAAGTAACTTCGTGTTGTGTATGTGGGAGTGTAATGTACGTGTGTAGTGTATATATACGTTATGTGAGTGTTGTGTGATGTATATCTTTATGTATGTGTTCTCATGTGCGTACGGTTATGTAAGTTTGTACTTTTTTTTTTTTTTTAAGTTTTCAATCCAGAAATTTTAGCATTGCCTCAGTACCATCATAGTCATATTGAAGTAACCAGCTGGTTGCTATGCTCTTTGCCTCATGACGATTTAGACCCACAATGTTCTTATTCTTGTGGAGCAAGTTGTATACCTTACAGCCCAAACTTTTAAATTGGCTAGTCTATGAAGACCTAACATCAAAAATGTTACAAATATACTTTAAGAAATCAAAAAAAAATGTATTACTATTAATTCATTATAACATGGACTCGCCATAAGAATGAACGCTCGAGAAGGACACAAACACGTCTCACGCCCCACATTCTGAGCACACTCTGTATAAGGGCCTTGCGATATATTTTGTATCTCAAGATGTTAAGATAAGATTTCGCATCTTAAGATAATATTTTACTATCTTAATATATATTTCGTATCTTTTATTATACATGCGAAACAATCCCCACGGATCCCTCCCTACCGGAGCCGTTGGGAGCGGTTATGTCGGACTCGAACTGACTAAAACGCACGGCGTCTGTGGTTACATATATTTAAAAGACTTACGCGTCAGTAGCTTAATGGATTTAGGAGTCGGCCGTACGATAGAAAGGTCGCGGGTTCGAATCCTGGACATTACACAACCGACGTGAACCCACTCCTAACGCAAGCAATTTAGCTTAGCTGGAGAGGTTAAAGGGATTAGTAGTCATTTCAGTCCTAGCGACTTTTTAAATAAAAAAAAATAATGACCATTATCCTACAACAAAGGGGCTACGTCATAGACTCTGACAATTCACTTCCATTACAGTGTTCCGAATAATTTAGAAACTTCGGTGGTTTAAAAAACTGTGCGTAAGTAAGCCAGGCCATAATAATCAAAAGAACCTTTCGCGCTAAAAGCCCTGAGTAGTTTCGGCCCTTTTTCCGCTGTATACCTCATAAACGATGGGCCCAGTCAATTTTTCCGAGTAGAATAAAGGTACAGCGTGTTCTCAGTTTCGGTGCCGAAAAAAAATCCAGAGAGTGTATTGAATATCAAATAGGTTTTGTATGTATGAGATTTTTTGGGATTGGCGAGAGTAACGTTTTGTGATAAATATTTCTAAACGATATTTTTAAACTATCGCGGTGTGAAGTCATAATTATACAACGGCTCGGGACTTTTCGCGACTAAATCATGGAACTGACTATTTCTGCCGACGTTTCGGATGCGTTGCAGCACCCGTGGTCACGACTTGACTCTTCAAGAGCTGCGACGCATCCGAAACGTCGTCGGCAGAAATAGTA
This sequence comes from Eilema griseolum, assembly GCA_963662185.1. Lineage (NCBI taxonomy): Eukaryota > Metazoa > Arthropoda > Insecta > Lepidoptera > Erebidae > Eilema > Eilema griseolum. The sequence continues at coordinate 22,073,702 of OY759248.1, read as the reverse complement.
AGCAGTAAGTTAATCGCTAAAAGTTCCGAGCTGTTGCATAATTATAATATTTCTAAACGTTTAATTTTTTTTTATTTTTTTTATATAGGACACGTCAATTGGACTTCGCCTTGCCTGATGGTAAGCTGAAGGCAAAGTCCCAGAAAAGAGGGTCATCATTACTTACACTTACCGTGTGACAATGGTGACACTCAGCTTGACGGCCTTATCATATGCTTTTTCACGCCTCGCTTAAAGGACCCGGGACTGTAGGAAGAAGGAAACACGTGAGCTGGTAATGAATTCCAGGCCTTAATGGTGCGACAGAGCAAAGAGTCTCCGAACCACTTGGTTCTTGATCGGATGTTTTGCACCGTGTGCGGATGACATCTAAGACCTGCACGCGTTGTCCTGTGTAGGAAAGGAGAGGGTGGGACTAATTGGAAGAGCTCATCAGAACACTCCCCATGGTACAGACAGTAAAATACAGCCATGGACGCAATATCTCTACGCAGCTGTAAAGGTTCTAGGGTGTTCGTGATCTCGGGATTCCCAATGATGCGGACCGCACGTCGCTGCAACCTGTCGAGAGCATCTAGTAAGTACTTTGCTGAACCATCCCAGAGATGCGAGCAGTACTCCACACAGGAGCGAATTTGTATCTTAAATGTGAACTTAACCCTAAATGTGTTCATGGGAATTTATAAAACGAATGACGTAGTATAGGTGCAAATATCTATTTTGTTTTATTAGTTTTATTAAATACTATTAAATATCTAACACCAATAACATATAATAATATAGACCAGATACTAGATACAGTCGCTTGTTTGTCGGTCAAACAATAAGTGTCGCCACTCACTTGCATATTATATGATCAATTCCATCACAGGAACAGAAACAATTGATTCCAATTTGAGTACTTATCTATTTTGTTAAAAATGAGCTCTTTCTATAAATCTGTAATAAGTAATAACATACGTCTTTTCTCATTAATGTTTTATCTTTTCAAATAAACGGTTTAGATATTTTTTTTATACAACTTAGGTGGCAGACAAGCACACGGCCCACATGATGGAAAGTGGTTACCTTGACCTATGAACGTGTGTAACACCAGTGGAGTCACATCCGTGCTGCCGACCCTGTAAGAACAGAGACTTTGTGCCGTCAGTGTAGAGGACAAAGCAGGACAAGCCTTTGGTCGTCCCACTGACAGCACAATAACTCTCCAGTGAACTCTGGCTACTCTACTCACCGCCGGGAACACAACACGAAGTTATTATAACCGCGGTATTCTGTAGGGCGGAGGTACTTCCCCAGTCGGACTGCTCAATTGGGCGGAAATACTGCCGTGTCCTACCTCCTCAGCTCAGCTCATAATTATTGGTAAGAAATATATATTTTTCAAAAATCCGTAATTTTCTTTAATTCTTTATTGTACACAGGAATATAATACATCAACAGGCAATCAAAAATACATCTTGGTGTACAAAAGCGAGCTTAACTCAACATTGAGTTTTCAGCCAGCAAACCAATTTTAGTTTTCATCACAATGGAGTCCAAGACTCCTTTGAGTAGATACTTTCGCTGTTCCTGATAGTTCTGAATGTAACCAACCACGTCCTCTTAAGAAAATAACCACTGACACCACTAGCACCGTCAGTATCGCTAATAAACTGCAGTAAATAACGGTCGAATAACTTATTAATTGAACCAGTTGAATTAACGGAACTGTGTCGTTAGGGGTGCTATCGTAACTCGACGCAAAACCGAACCCTCTAATACTTAGGTACTTACGACGCGGTATCATGAACAGGGCCGGCTGTGGAGCTAAGATGACATCCAATCTTTGCGGTCACACGTAGCCGCTATGTGGTAGCAAAAAATTTGTTCACATTCTGGCCTATATTTTTCATTGGTGGCCTTTATTTTCTAAGTAGGTAAATAGTTAAATATGTGAAAATGGCGCACTTAATATGGCTTTTTTTTGACGTGCGCAAAATGCCCGCGGATTCCTCCCCAACGAAGCCGGTGGAGGTTATGTCGGACTCGAACCGACTAAAACGCACGCCGCCTGTTGGTCGTTTTGGTTGCCGAAGGTGAGGTTGACAGGCATATCCCTCGCACCCCGGCCGACCCAAGGTCTTCTCTCACGATCTGGCCTTCTTCTCGGGTGTGGGGACTACAGACTCCCCAACTCGTCCCCGGAAACGGGGAGACGTGCCAGGCGCGCCACCGCCGTGGCCTGCTTCTGCCAGGGTGACAGGTGGCTCCACCTGTTACCCCCAGGCCTGCTTTCTTGGGGGGCGGAGGTTGTTCATCGACCTCCGACGCCCGAGTTGCCTTCGTAGGCGGGCAGCTTGGCTTGCGATCCTTCGTCGCACCCGCTGCCGCTCCCGCCTCGACCGCAGTTAATATGCCTTATCAAAAGAGGTTACCTGTGAACTCGATTATTGGTAGATAATTGAAATTAGATATTTAGATCAGAGATAATCTAAATTATACATAGTTGATCTAAATATCTAATATCCCTAAAACCTCGTCAGATCTGGTTGAAGCCTTTGTGGCGTAGCGGTAGAACATTCGACTGCTAAGCAGGGGGCGCGGGTTCGATTCCCGATCAGTGCAAATATTTGTATGCATGAATATGTATATTTGCATTGGTCTGGGTGTTTCTATGTATGATATGTATGAATTTACAAAAAAAAGTCTAAGTATGTTTATTCGCATTCTAGATTACATAACACAAGCTAGTTAAGCTATGCTTATCATGGGTCTAGATAGCGTTGTGTAGAATGTAGTAGAATATTTATTATTTATTTATAAGTATACTGGACAAGAAGTGAAATTAGATTTTCAATAACTTTTTACTTAATCAAAGATAGTTTTTAACAAATCGTCAAAGACACGGTGATAAACTTGGGAAACTCATAGAGTTCTTCAATTTCAATACACCTATGAAATTGGACAGTAATTATGGTAATTATAAAATTTAAAAAAAAAATTGCCGTAAAAAAAACCATAGGTTTGGCACCCTCCTCTTTCGAAATACTTATTACTGTACTTTATTATTATGTTATCTGTGTTACTGTATACACTTATCTATGTTTACACTTTTTTTTATAAGGTCTTTCTAGATATGTTTTTTTCTCTTTTACTCCACATCACACAAAATTTGACAAAATCCGACTCTGGACAAAGTTATCAGAACAAAAAATAGGTACCTACTATGAGCAGAGGATTCTTCACAGATTTCTTTTCAACTTTAAATCGAGCGTTAATTAGTTAGCCCGAGGACTTTGTGCCTTTTTTGCTCGAGCCCAGTGGTTCACGTAATCAATTAAAGTTCTTTTTAATCTCAACTCAACGGTTGCCGAACGGCGCGGCGGCAGACCAACAGCGGCCATTTTATTCTTTCCAAAGTTTTGTTATGTAAACTTTTTTCCAGAAATTTGTTTACTCATGACTTTTAACTACTTTTACTTATCATAGAATATTTAATACCTTTTTTCGTGTAGAGAGCCCCCCCGCACAGAGGTGTGGGTACCGAATGCCATCTCAGGTTTGAATTACCGGGTATAACTATAAGGTTACCGGAGGCATTAGCTCATACCCCGAATGACCCTGGGATACCTACAATTTTAAGATGGGCTTTTCTTATAGGCAAGATTTTTTATAGTTCCCGGAAAGTTTTTTAACTAGTTTTATCCTATTGACTTTGAATATTTTTAGGATTCCGCACATTGAAAAGGAAATGGCAACCGTTTGGGAATAACTTGGGTGTATTAAAATATATTTTTTTTTATACTATTTGGTTGACAGACAAGCACACGGCCCATCTTACGAAAAGTGGTTACCGTGGCCTATGGATGTGTGTAAAACCAAGAGAGTCACACTCGCGCTACCGACCCTGTAAGCATTGAGAGTTTCTATGCCGTCAGTGTAAAAGACAAAGCAGGACAAGCTTTTGGTCTTCCCACTGACAGCACAAAAACTCTTCAGGGAGCTCTAGGTGCCCTTTTTTTTTATACCACTTTTTTGGCAGACAAGCACACGGCCCACCTGATGGGAAGCGGTTACCGTGGCCTATGGACGTATGCAACACCAGGGGTGTCACACTCGCGCTGCCGACCATGAAGAAAACTTCTGATGCCCCTCTTGAAGAGCCCCATATTGTAGGTGCTTGGGAAAACCGCAGCAGGGAGGTCATTCCACAGCTTGAGTGTGCGTGAGATGAAGTTTCTTTCATACCGCACAGTGCCCTACTCGCCGCCCACATTATGACCGCGGTATTCTGTAGGGCGGAGGTACTTCCCCAGTCAGAATGCTCAATCGGACGGAAATACCATCGTGTCATACCTCCTTACCAAAAATTGCCTTTTCCTAAAGGCAAGATCTTTTTTATAGTTCCCGAAAAGATTTTTTGACTAGTTTTATCCAATTGGCTTTGAATATTTTTAGGATTCCGGACATTGAAAAGGAAATGGCAACTGTTACGGAATTTCTTGGGTGTATTAAAATTATTTTCTTAGGAAAGCGTGGAGTACCTACAAGTTAAAATTAGTATCAAGAATAGATATGCCTTCTGATTGAGTGATGAGGATCTGGTGTACGCTTTCCTCCCGTAAAAGCGAAAATATTCCAGAAAAAAAGTAACAGTATTTTACAGAAATACTTAAATATATCGGTTCCAAAATATAAAATTTCATACAATTTAATTTGTACGATACTTGCTATTTTACGCACCTTCCATAAAGAAATCTTCCTTGGTCTCAAGGCGGCCAGCCATTCGTTCGAAGTTTAAAAACTTCAAAATTGGGAGTTTTCTTGTGTCCGGAGAGCACCGCATTCGTCGCTAATTTCCCAGGGGACGTTTGATGGCGCCACGCCCGCAAACTGCCGCGATATACAATCCAGCGGTTGGCTTCACGAATTAATAGCCCTTTTTATACATAAAAAGGTTTTTTCCTAATGGGTTATCTGCTGAAGTAAGGGGGATCTAGCCTTGATGTAAACGGGTCATCGCGGGTGTAGCCTGGGTTTAGTTTCCGGAGTGGGAAGGAATGGTACCTAGTATTTAGAATACCCTACCTATTCTAAATACTTACTACCGCTCCTCCCCAGGGGTTAGGCAAACAATACAACAACAATTTATTTATTTATTTATTATATACTTTATTGTACGCCACACACAATATTCATGATACAGAAATTAAGAAGACAAGAGCGGTACAAAGGGCAGCCTTATCACTTTACGCAATTTCTTCCAGGCAACCTTAATAAAATAAACCAATAATGTGTATGAAATAACGTTATGCGTATTCAAGTAGGAAATAAAATAACCTAAAAACTATTCAGTAGGTAAAGGAATACTTGAAAAAATCTATGGGCAGGTACTAATAAGTACCACCTATTTTTATGATTATTCACGCTATTATTATTATTTTCTATTATACGTTACCTACTATTTTTGACGTGTGCTATTCCCAATATTATTTGACATTTTATTTAATGCAAATGATTAGGTACATGCACCCTTCTACTAAGTTTTTTCTGTTGTATATAATCACGTCTTCATCCTCGAAGGGTTAGGCAGAGGTGAATTAACACCCACATTTCACCAATCATTGTTTTCGGTCCCACGTAATAGGGGGTGAGCCTGTTGCCGTCTTCCGGGCACTATTGTTGAGTTGAGCCTTGTATCTGTGCCTAAGTCTGAGCTGTATAATATCTGTCTTATGTTAAACAACCCTATGTCTTAGTCGCCTTGTACGTGGCTCGTGGAATCATGTTATTATTATTACCAAGTATTAGGTATAAATACACATACTACATCACATAAATAATATTTTACACGCCATATGTGGCAGGATATGTAGTAGATAAAATATAATATAATATTGTAGGTAACACCTTTTGTACTACTTTCTTGCAAATAAATAAATTTGATTTGATTAGAATTGATTAACCTGTAAAAGTGGTGGTGCGATGGCTTTGCTATAAATGTTTATAGGTAGGTAGGTAGTAGTAATAGGTAGTTTTTTTTTTTAAATTGAACTCGACTAAACTCACAAACCCTAAAGAAACACGTTCAAGCTCAATAACAAATTACCCTTTTCCTTTTTGCTCAATGAGATTTGATTTGCCAATGAGAAAGAATATTATGGTGTTTCAAGCGGCTCACTTAGATTACTTACGTCTTACCTTACGGACAGAATTCAAAAAGTTAACGTTAATGGCACTGACTCTTCTGGTGCCCCATTAGTTATGGGAGTACCCCAGGGCTCGATATTAGGACCCCTTCTATTCTTGATATATGTTAATGATCTTCCTTACTTCGCGACAAATCTTTGTGAAATTGTATTATTTGCTGATGACACATCATTAATTTTTAAGACTGATAGACATGAAGTAGTACTTGACGAAGTGAATAATACCCTTTCTGATATATTACATTGGTTTACAAGTAACAACTTGCTGCTCAATGCGAAGAAAACTAAATGTGTGAAGTTTACTATGCCAAATGTAAGACAGGCAGATATTAATATTAAAATGAATAACGAATCTGTCCAAATAGTCAATACCACAGTTTTTCTTGGAATAACTCTAGATACTAAACTGCAATGGGGTTCTCATATCACAGCCTTGGCAGGAAGACTTAGCTCAGCTGCCTATGCGGTTAGAAAGATAAGGTCACTGACTGATGAGGAAACTGCACGACTAGTTTATTTTAGCTACTTTCATAGCGTTATGTCATACGGTCTGCTGCTGTGGGGCTCAGCTGCCGATATTGAAACTATATTTGTACTACAGAAACGAGCGATACGAGCGATCTATAGCCTCAGACCCCGTGACTCGCTGAAAGAACTTTTCAAAGAAATTAATATTTTAACAGTTGCTTCTCAATACATTTATGAAAATATATATATATCGACGGTTAAAAGGAAATAGGGGATAAGCGACAAAAGATGAAATGTTCAGGAGAGCCGTTCAAAGTTTTAAATTTTAGAAAAACTGACGTATTTTTGTCATTTATTAAGATATTGTCAAAGTCAAAGTCAAAGTCTTTATTTGCATTCATGTGTTGTGTAGTACAGATCTAAGCGACAATTTGGGTTACAACATGAAGCCCTGTTGGGGCACAGCAAATTTATAAAGCATACAAAAATATATATTTAAATTTAAAATTTACAATAAAATTTAGAAATACATGCGATACAATATAATTATTTATTTACTATTATAATTATTTTATAGACTTTATATAATATTATATGAACATTACAGTTACAGCATTACATTAATTACATTACATTACATTACATTACAATGTCAATTTAAAGAATTTTATGTCAACAATTTGAATTTAAATTTTTCGCCCACTTTATTGTACAGTCAAAATTAGATCGTGTTTGTCGTCAAAGAATTCCTGCAGAGTGTAGTAGCATCTTTGTGATAGGTACTCCTGCAACTTGTTCCTGAATTTATGTTCACTCTCCAAATCTCTTAATGGCTGCGGTATTTTGTTGAATATTTTTATGGACATTATATATGGGCCTGAGTGGCACATAGATAGGCTACAGGTTGGTAGCGCTAGTCTGTCTCTGTGCCTTAGGTTACGGGGTTGGCTGTAGTGGTCTTTATTACAAGTATATAACGACCTATGCTTTCTGACGAAAGTACATAGTTCCATTATATATAAGGACGTCAAAGTCAAGATGTCAAGTTCCTTAAAATGTGGTCTACAACTTTCCCTGCAGCCTATGTTTGCTAGTATCCGTATACATTTTTTCTGGAGCCTAAACAGTACTTCCACATCAACACTATTCCCCCACATCATGACACCATACCGGAGCCAAGAATGGGCGTAGGCATAGTAGGCAGCTTTGGCTGATTTAAGGTCCGTAGTTTTTTTTAGTTCGTATAATGCATATGTAAAGGATGACAGTTTACTACTAACGGAACGTATGTGGGATTTCCAGTCTAGACTCGTATCAATATTTAGGCCTAGTAGTTTGAAACTATTCACGCAATCGAGTTTAATGCTCTGAAATTTAAAATCAATTTTTAAGGGACGTTTCTGATAGGGTTTATACTGCATTAATTTTGATTTTGAGAGGTTGATTGATTATTGTTAATTTGATTATTGTGAAAAGCGAAACAGTTATAAAATCAGATAGAAATGGAACAGTTACTGGTATTCTTAGTTTTAGTGATTTGACGTTATTTAAAGTAGTTTTTGTCGCTTATAACCACAGCTTATAATTTTTGAATGAGGAAATATGCCATAAGATACATAACATAACATAACATAACATAAACTCACGCCTATATCCCCGAAGGGGTAGGCAGAGGTGCTAGCACCCACATTTCGCCAGTTTATGTTTAGGTCCCAATGTAATAGGTGGCGAGCCTATTGCCATTAACCGGGCACTTATAAACCTGCGATAAATACACACATAACTTCGAAAAGCATCGAAAAGTCATTGGTGTGTGCCATGGTGAAACCTGGGATCGAACCCGAGACCTCGTCTCAGCAGTCCATTACCCAAACCACTAGGCTACCGCGGTACATAAGATACAAATGACAAAATCAAATATTAAAGGATAAGAAGCATATGCGACATTCCAATTTATCATTTCGCAAAGTAAAAGGGTATAAGCGACTAGACCGTTCAATCAATATTATAGGAAAAGAAGGATAAGGTACTTTTCATAGTGGTTGTATAAAAGGTAATAGGGCACAAGAAACACTCGGCATTCAAAACAATACCAGGATATACGACATTAGTAACACACAATGTCGCTACGAAGCAAAGAAATATGGATGAAAAGCCACCCCAAAAGTAATGAAGTAACGCAACCAACACAATCCTTCATCAGGAAAATATCTAAAATAGATATTACACGACACAGTAATTGGGTCTCTAACTTCTAAAGTAGGGTGAAAAGTAGGAGTAAATTTTGACAGAAACATACTAAGGATCTATTTTACTAAGAAGCCTATTACAGTATACAGTGAAAAAGCATATGATAAGGCCGTCAAGCTGAGTGTCACCATTGTCACACGGTATGTGTAAGTAATGGTGACCCTCTTTTCTGGGATTTTGCCTTCAGCTTACCATCAGGCAAGGCGAAGTCCAATTGACGTGTCCTATATAAAAAAAAAAAAAAAAAAAAAAAAAAACCCTGCTATAATTTTACACTAAATGGTAAATTTAAAAGATATAGCTCGTCATTTCATATTTGCTAACGAGCAGATAGTGTGATGTTTCTTGAAATAAAAAAGGAATTTTTTTAATACTTTTTAATCAAGAAAAATCAAAATTAACCCCCTTACTAATAAAAACACGAATCGTATTTATATTAGTAAACGGAAGTAAGGTATAACCACCAGTGTCATATTAAAATCAATTTAGGTAATAGAGCATAACCGACTTGGCTGTCATTAAGAACTGAATGGAAATAGGGGATAACCGCCAGAGTAATATAAGTATGCATTTTGTATATAGGGCACAAGCGCCATAGCTCTGGTAAATTACGAAATGGAAGTAAGCTTTAAGCAACATTTGTACTTTTCAATTGAAATGCTTAAAAGGCATAAACAACCAAAAGCTTGGCACCCTTGTGAAGTAAAAAGGTATTACCGACAACAAACCCAAAATAAATCATTTTTGTAGGGGTACAATCACCTTTATAGCAAAAATGACCAGAATTTTCGTCGGTTAGCAAAAATAACACTATAATTTGTATTTGTTTTGCTTGGGCATAAACGCCAAAAAAGTCATCGTAGAGCCATGGGAGTAAGCGAAGAACTGTGAAGTGGATGCCTCGGTCCCCATAATCGCGTGGCTGGGGGTGACAGATAGAGCCGCTGGACACCCTAGCAGAAGCAGGCCAAGGCGGCGGCTCAATACGTGCCACTCCATATCCGGGGGCTACGCTGGGACACCGTGGTACCCACAACCGAAGAGGGCCAGCTCGAGAGAGGTGGCTGGGTCGTCCGGGGATGCGAGAAATATGTCTCGGCCAATCTCACCTTCGGTTACCTCAAGACCTTAGAAGCGTCAGTAGCTTAGTCGTTAAAGAGTCAGCTGTACAATCAAGAGATCCCGAGCTCGAATTCTGGTCATTATTCTATGGAAGTGAACCCCCTCTTAGTACAAACAATTTAATTAAATTATAGGGCTAAATTAAAGTGGTCAGTTGACTTCTAACGAGAACGGTCGCGTCATATACGCTCTTGCACAAGTTCGCGCTCGTGTAAAACTGTTGACGCAGCAGCCCATTCCGGCGCGTCTTGACGACACAGTCGCCGCGATGACCTACATACCGCCTTAAGTGAATCATGTGTAATTGTGCAAACAAATGGTAAGTTATAGTTTTTAAAATTATAACTTGTACTCAATTATGGGTTCACCAAGCAAAGTAGTTCTCAAAACTGAACTCGAGCATCAGTTGTACACCCGATACAAAGAGGAACAGAATGAACGCCTCGAACTACAAAAACTAGTAAAAGACCTCAGTAGTCAGATAGAATCACTTCAACAACAGCTGAAACTGATTCAGGAACAAAAGAATGTTCCTTTAGAGAAGGAACAATTAACGAATAACAAACCACAAGAGGCAGTCGAATATGGGACTGATGATGAGGAACTTGCCCGAGAAACAGAGTGGGTAAGACAAAAAAGTAGGAAGAAACGGAAATTAAACATTTCACTATCTCCTCCTTCACAAGGAGGAAGCTTAAAAGAATCTCAGGATGGCACAAAACCCGAGAAACCAAAAGAAAAAAGGGTACCACAACCTCCACCAATCATAGTCGAAAAAATCAGGAACTACCAACAGTTCTACGACCTTCTTTTGACCAGTCTAAACGGGGATTCATTCATCGTAAAGATGATGAACGGGGAAACCGTTAAAATAAACGCCAAGGATGAAGACTCATACAGAGCTGTAACGAAATTATTGTTGCAAAATAACTGTCTCTGGCACTCGTATGAGAATAAACAAGACAGACCAATACGAGTTATGGTCAAAAACCTGCACTCGTCGTGTCTGCCAAACAGAATAGTAGAAGACCTGAATGCTAAAGGCTATAAAATTCAGGAAGCTGTCAATAAACTAAGCTGGAGGACGAAGGAACCTCTTAACATGTTTATGTTATCATTCCAAAAAGATGAGGACATTAACCACATCTATGGCATTAAGGCCATACTTGGCTGTAAGGTAGATGTGCAGCCTTTAAAAACATCTAAATTAATCCCACAATGCAAAAGGTGTCAAGCATATGGTCATACCCAAAAATACTGTTCAAAGGAACCAAGGTGTGTGAAGTGCACTGGCAAACACCTCACCAAGGACTGTACAAAATCAATAGCTACAAAACCTAAATGTGTGCACTGTGGCGAGCCTCACCCGGCTAATTACAGAGGGTGTATTGTAGCTAAAGAACTACAGCAATTGAAAAATAAAGCCTCCAAAAGAAAAGTAGCTACGCCTAATATCCCGGCCCCTGCTGCTGAGAGACAACAACCACCCCGTTCTACTCATAAAAAGGTAACAAGTAGTGTGTCTTTTGCGCAAATGACAAAAGCAACGCAGTCACTGTCACAGCCAACGGTGTCCCCGAATTCTGATAACACTACTACAGACGAAAATATTAGTAGAATTTTAAGCATGTTGACTTCCTTTGACCAAAGGTTAAGAAACATTGAGAACAAACAATTACCTTTTCAATACATCCAAAAATGAAAAACGTACTAAAAATTATGACGTGGAATGCAAACGGTCTCCTTAAGCATCGAAACGAGTTGCAAGCAGTCTTAACGACAAATTGATGTGTGCCATCAGAATCTCACTTTACAAGAGAATCTTTTATTCATATTAAAGGCTATAACATATATCATGCACTGCATCCCAACAACACTGCGAGTGGTGGCAGTGCCATCATTATTAAAGAAAAAATCTACCATTATTTAAAACATAAATGTGAAGAACAATTTGTACAAACTGTTGCTGTTGTAATCCGAACCAAACTTCATGATATTACTATATCAGCTGTATATATTCCACCCAAGTATGCGCTGAAAACAGAGCAGTACAGTAATATGTTGAAAGCTCTAGGAAACACATTCATATTTGGAGGTGATTTTAACGCAAAGAACACTTTTTGGGGGTCTTGACTAACTAATACCAAGGGTAAGGAATTGCTATGTGCTATCAGAGAAATCAAGTGCAATGTGATTTCAACGGGGAAACCCACTTATTGGCCTACCGATATTGGAAGAAAACCAGATTTGATAGACTTCTTTATTTATAAGAATCTATCAGCTGCATACCTTAATATAGAAGAAGGCTATGACATGCATTCCGATCATTCACCCATCATCTTAACTCTAAGCGAGACAATAATACAAAAAGAAAGCAGTCCAACCTTAGTGAACAAATACACTGACTGGGAGAGCTTTCAATTTGATTTAGACTGCTGTATAGACCTCAAAGTATCCCTTAAAGACAAACAGCAAGTAGATGACGAAGTTGCAAAGTTTATTACGGACATCCAACGTTGCGCTTGGCGAAATACACCTGAAATGAAAAGAAGAGTTGCAACTCAAAGATATCCAGTGGAAATTAGAAATCTTATAGCCATAAAGCGAATCCAGAGGCAAAAGTGGCAACAATGTAGATATCCACCTGATAAAACTCTGCTAAATAAACTCACAAAAAGATTAAGTAGAGCAATTCAGGATTTTCACGACGAGACAACAAATAATTACCTTAGTCAACTATCTAGTAATGGCACTTCTGATTACTCACTATGGAAAGCCACTAAAAGCTTAAAAAAGCCCATCACTCACATTTCGCCTATTCAAAAAATAGATGGCAATTGGGCCATAAATAATGAACAGAAAGCAACTGTATTTGCAGAACATCTCGAGCAAATTTTTCAAACGAACAGCGAGGAAAGCTCTGAAAGTATAGCACTGGACGTGACGCAGTATGACAACTTAGAAATAAAACTTGTTACCCCAAAAGAAGTTAAAAACATGATCAAAAATTTGGCTAAAAGGAAATCACCGGGATACGACCTAATCACTGGAGAACTCCTACAAAATCTCCCACGTAAAGCAATTGTAAAGCTTACAACACTCATCAATGCCACATTTAAATTAAAACATGTGCCTAGTATGTGGAAAGTTGCTGAAGTTATCATGATACCTAAACCAGGAAAACCACCTCATGAAGTAACATCATACAGACCCATATCACTCTTGCCAATTATAGCAAAATTGTTCGAAAAACTACTACTCAGGCGTTTAAAAGTTATTATTGAAGATAAAGAACTGATTCCTAACTACCAATTCGGTTTCAGAGAAAAACACTCCACAATAGACCAAATACACAGAATAACCAATATTATCGAAAAAACATTAGAAGAAAAGAAAGTTTGTTCTACAGTATTTCTGGATGTAGCTCAGGCATTTGATAAAGTATGGCATAGAGGTCTTATATATAAATTAGGTAAAATGATCCCTAAACAATTTGTGGACATTTTAGAATCCTATTTAACTAAGAGGACATTTAGAGTGAGACATGAAGATGCTTATTCAGATATCAAACAAATAAAAGCTGGTGTACCGCAAGGAAGTGTTCTTGGACCTATCCTGTACCTATTGTATACCTGCGATATCCCTGAAACAAACAACAGCGTCATAGCTACATTTGCAGACGACACAGCTATCATGGCTACGGGTGTCAATCACAAAGAAGCAGTGGAGAAGGTACAAATTGCCGTCAATGCCATCACCGATTGGACAAAAAAATGGAAAATCAAACTAAATGAGTCAAAATCGACACATATTGATTTCACAAACCAAAGAGCTGAACATACATCAGTATACATTAATAATCGTGTAATACCATACGAAAATACGGCAAAATACTTGGGCATGACGCTAGATGCAAAACTTCGCTGGAAGGCTCATGTCAAAAAGAAACGACTGGCGCTAGACATACGTTATAAAAATATGTACTGGCTACTTGGCAGACATTCCACCTTGTCAGTGTATAACAAAGTACTTTTATACAAGCAAGTACTCATGCCTGTATGGACATACGGCATTCAACTTTGGGGATGTACAAGACGGACTAACGTTGAAATCATACAAAGATTCCAAAATAAGGTACTTCGGACTATAGTAAATGCTCCCTGGTACGTCAGAAATGAGGACATCCACCGAGACCTTGGAGTGGATCTTGTAACTGATGTTATAAAGAAACACGCTGAAGCACACGAACAAAGGCTTCTTCATCATGTGAACGTCGAGGCTATTCAGCTACTTGACACCACGGACATAGTGAGAAGACTAAAAAGAACTAAACCTTTTGAGTTACTTTAGTAAAGTCAGTGTAACTAAGTACAGTGAGTGCTACGTTTAAAGAACACAAGAACAAAGTGTCTTTTAATTTCAATAGAGACTATAAGAAAAGTGTCAATGGATACATTCTTAACTTGTAAGTGTTAGTAAATTAAGTTAAATTTAAATTACTTATTAGCCTCAAGGTCTAGATTGTAATTGTATGAGTAATCGTTTAACAACGAGTACATCATAACGAAAAAAAAAAAAAAAAAAAAAATTATAGGGCTTAGAGGGAATATTAATAATTTCGATATTATAAAATAAGACCCACTGACGAAGTATATACAGAAGAAGTATTTTATCATTTTGTATTTCAATTAAAAATAGCTAAAACCTATTTTATAATATATAATTCAAATACCTTACTTAAAAATATTTTGTCCTTTGTATTTTAATTACTTGCAATACAGTATAAGTATTTTTTAATTTGTATTTTAGTTACCTAAAGAATAGTATGTTTTTGCTTAGCGCTAGTTATAAGTTTGAGTCTTTCCAAAACATAACTGTTCCTGATCAGTAGGACTTAAAAATGTATACAATAATTATTGTGTGTATGTAATAACTATTATTTTGTTGTTTACGTAGATTGTAATAAAAATATTAACTTAAGATACTTATTATGTACTTATATACTTACTTAATTATTTCTGTTTACAATATAGTATTATGTTATCTGTGCTATTATCAAAAACTAAACGTAACTTTCTCATTAAATGTCAATTGCACTTCATTGTCAAGTCAATTGTCATGCAGCAGCGGGCCGGGTAGCGAGTTTTTATTTGAAATTGTATCATTGTTTTAGTTTAAGGCACAATGAGCGAATTAACAGCAACGAATTTGTTTGAAACGCAAACTATAATTGCCGACCACAAGGACCTAATTCATGATGTCGCTTACGACTTCTACGGCGAGAGAATGGCTACTTGTTCAAGCGACCAATATGTTAAGGTTAGTTAATTTGTTATCAAACAATAACGCGGTAACAACTTCTATTAATCTTCTTAGTAATTAAATACACGCACTTTTAATTTATTTTGTTCGTAATAACTTCTTATAATTAAGAACAGAAACTTCTGATAAAGGAATAAGTAAATAAAAATTGTATGATATTCTATCTGAGCAGTATTTACTCATACGGACGCTCAATTTTTATCTAGTATGCAGTTAATTAGTCAACATTAATATTAAGTACTGGATAGTTTAAACGTGATAAGAGTGTAGTGTAATATTATATGGTATCATCACTTCTTTATTGATATTCAATATTTGCGTACCACCTCCTACCTTTACATACGTCATAAGATTCCCTATCGACTCCGGCCTTTGAAAGGATTTAATCCGGCCCGCCAATGTTATGTATATAGTTCTTGATAGTTCTATTTTGATGGGACAATCTGGGAGCTAAATGGGAACTCTGCGGTCCCTGACCCCGAAGAAAGCCCAGGGTCGGCTGGGGTGGGAGAGTTATATCTCTGTCAATTCCTTCTCTGAAATTCCACCACTGATCTAGGCCCACCATCACCATGTCAAGTACTTCAAGTCTACTCTTTACTTACCCTATTTGTATGGGGTGTATGAGCTATACCATAGTATTATCTCAAAAAAGTCAGTTTTCAACGGACTGTATACATACAAAATCATATTTAAAAAAAATGCAAAGTATACCTTACCTAAAAGATCAAGTGGTCACAATATGACTTGTACTATATTTGCAATTTAATTTATATTAACAGATGACATACATACAATTACGCCTTTATCCCCGAAGGGTTAGGCAGAGGTGAACTGATACCCACATTTCACCAATAATAGAATACAGTACCACTATCACTATTGTTGGCTCAAGCCAAGCATCTGAGGCTGAGTCTGGGGTTTGTATGTGTTTGATGCTCATATCTGTTTGATGTTAAACAGCCCTATCCCTTAGTCGTCTTGTACGACACCGCAAGGGAAGAGATGAGGTGGTCTAAATTCTACTCTGCCGGGAACCACACTATATAAATCTGTATTAAAATTAACAATTTGCACACAATCTCAAATATAGTTGACATTTTTAGGTATGGGACTCAGATGGACAAGGAGGATGGCGGATTACGGCAAGCTGGAAGGCTCACCATGGGTCAGTGTGGAAGGTGACGTGGGCACACCCTGAATTTGGCCAGGTCATCGCAACATGTTCATTTGATCGTACTGCTGCCATTTGGGAAGAAGTTGGTGAGTTTGGCTTTGACATATGTTTCTCCAACATTGCTTTTTTATTTTTCCGAGCCTATGGCCCACATGATGAGAAAGAGTGACCGTGGCCTATGGTTATTTCAGCATTTTTTTTAGTTAAGTTACAGTAAGTATTTAAATAATAATAATTATTATTACTGAAATTCGAAATATGATAGACCACATACGACAACTGACAACGCATCCAGATACCTACTCATAATTAATTACAGCTTCTCAATTGTCCTCTTTATCCGTATTGAAGTTTAACAAGTAATGTATGTACTGCATGCGTCTGCAGTTGTCGTATGCGATCGCCTTCAGAATCATACCTTTATGGACAGTGATGTGTGGTTTCAAAGCTCGTGTAACAGCCATAATAAACTAAATAATGGAAAGAAAGGGTCCACTCTCTCAAGTGAATCCTGGAGTCCAATATACAGGATTTGATTGCTACTTTGTTACTGTCAGGAATTATATTTATTGATGAACAGTGTGTTGTATTTTTTTCTGCTTTTCTTTCTTTCTAACTAGAATTGGTGCTTCAATGAAGAAAGTTTCATTGTTCTATAAAAATAAGCATCTAAATCCTTATCTTCCAATTTCTTTTCAATAGGTGATGCGGCAGCTTCAGGATCAGAGAAAGGCCTGCGCACATGGCTAAAGAGGTCGAATCTCGTAGACTCAAGAACTTCGGTCACCGATGTTAAGTTTGGACCCAAGCATTTAGGTTTACTACTCGTCACTTGTTCTGCAGATGGTATTATAAGGTACTACAGCTTTTATACTATAATATTATCAATATTTCATGATATCATCATGATTCATTAGGCTGGGATTAAATTTTGCAATCCTATATTGTGGTCAGAGCATCAATATTATTGACGTACTGAAAGGGTTGCAATTTATTTTGACTTCCTATGTACCCAGCATTAGATCATCATCTACCTACAGCACATAAAAAACCAGATTATAATTCAGATTATTCATTTATTTCTTTTTTTATTTGCCACATAATTAAAATCCATTGTTTTGTTAGTAATATTCATTTTTATGTAATTTTATTTTTTATATTTTTTAGTTAATTGTACATATTATATTTATGTTATATATGTGCATATATTTTATGTATATGTATAACTATTCTGATTAATCTTAAATATCGTCACCTGTATGGTAAAGTTGCGAATGTGTATAATTACGAATTTTACAGGAGAGCAAAAAAACTCCTATTTCTTATTTTTTAAATGGCCCACTTTAGTAAGCCGATGTTGTTTTAGTTTTTATTTTATGAAAATATAAGCAAAAGCCTACTGATTAACCAGTAAACTATTATAACAGTGAAATAATCTAATAAATCACAATCGCAACTTTGAAATCTCTAAGAAAAATTACAGAAAAAAATTTTTCGTCCATAGTCAATTCACGTATATGTCAGATTCGCAAATATACAATCAATTTCATTGAGTACAACAAAAATCAAATTTGAAAGTTGCGAATAACGCAGAAATCGATTGCTTTTTTATAAATATATTTTAATCTTAAATGGTAGTGTAGCACAATTTTATTAATTTTAATGGTATGAAATTAAAAAAAACTGTTTATTAAAGCTAAACATTAATATTTTCACATTCCTCCTCATTATCCAGTTCTGGCAAACGGTCCACAACGGAATCGGATGTTGGTAAATTCTCATTGAATTCATGATAACTTCTCGGTATTAAAAGTTCGTGACCTAATTTTAGTAGATCTGTTTTTTTAGCCTTAGAAATAGGCAAACTGTCGTTGTAAACAGTTTTAGGTGTTATAGTGGCAATTTGCCTCTCTTTGCTTTGAGCTTAAATTCAATAAAATTTTCAACGCTGTAGTCGTTTCTGATGAAAATAGATCTCGGATGTTCTTTGCGGTATTGAATCCACACTACATCTTGAAATTTCGGAGAATTATTAGTAGACGTTAATTGCCTTTTCTTAGGTTTGTTGGCTTCTGCTACTACAAATTGTAATGATGCGCCGTTAAAGGCTAAAAAGTCATCGTATAGTAACTCATGAACATTAAAAGGGCGCGGATTCCTCCTCGCCATTCTCATTATTTGAACCCATCCATCAGGCGTGTAAACGGGAGTATTTTTAGATTTCTGTTCTATTTTGGAATGAATAGAATCACATTCCATATGACTGTGTCCTGATTCAAAAAATACGTGATCAATAATTTTAATAGTCGGGTGGTTCACAGCAAGATAAAGTAGCATACAACAAAAGTTAAAGTTCTTTTACTGTCCGCCGCAATTGTCGGACATCGTCCGGACATGGGTTATGTCAAGGTGACTATTAATATATTTATAGACACATGTTCCAATTTCAACACTCCCTCGCTTTCCTTGTGTCTCATCCCAGGTATAGTCTACATTTTGGTTTGCCAAGTTGTACAGTGCTAAATTGTATACAGCAAGTTTTTTGGACATTAAAATATGGTCCAGCTGCACCTTTTGGAGTTTGCAAGACAGCTTCTGAATCAAAATTGAAGGACAAAACCTTGTTGTCACTTTTCGAGACTTCTTTGTCATAATTTCGTCGCAAATAAGCATCGTCCCTACGTTTTAGATGTTTTTCGTGAAGCTCTTTATGTATGACAGTCTGTTCATTGTGTTTCGACAATTCCGAATAAACTACACACTTTTTACATAAGTCCTTTTTGGGGACATGAAACTTTAATTTGTAAGATCTGAAGATCTGTCTATACTTTTCACATCCTACGGGAGATTTGCCTTTTTGTTGGCATATATCTTTGTATAGCGTATACATGATACTAATATTAAGCTTTGAGTCAAGGTATTTATATTGTGAGTTTTTCGGCAATAGTGGGACTACATGGCTGGGATCGAAAATATGTAGTTCCTTAAAAATTCCTCGTCTTCAGAATTAAGTCTGTTGGCTGGTGCTTTTTTGCCTCGCCTGTCAGGTAAAAGTGTACCTGCTACTGGAACTTTATTCAGGGCTCCTCTAACCATACCTTCAGTAATGTTTAAAGTTTTTAAAAAGAATTGTCTGCACACCCTTACTTTATTATTGTGTCCTACTGTTAAAAAATAGTTTTTGGTGTAGTTTTTGCGCGAGGATCCAGAAACAGTTTATCGTTTCTTTGAAGTCTGTGTGACGTGTTTTGTTATAAATAAACGTTGTTCTTCTAACTTGTTCAAAGATCGAAAGGACTTATATGTGTTTTCTCTTACATCTTCTGGTACTTCACTGTTACATTTGTGTTTCGGCAATGTAGCACAGCTAGGTTGCTTAATAGGTCTTGCTGGTATCAATTTACCCTTCACAGTTTTGTATGCTACACCTTTGAGACGTTTATCTCTCTCAACTACTAACCGTCTAGTACTGGTAATGACGAAGATATTCCTTTACTCTCAACTACAAAAAGTATCAAAAGGATAATAATATTCTAATATTAAATATAAGAAATAATTATGGTAGTAATATAGTTATGAAATTACCCTTTTCATTACTTTCTGGCTCTGAATCTATTGCATTGTTATAATTTTTCAAAGATTTGCTATAATCAGCACGCAATACTGACTTAAGCATGTCATTGATTGCTGAAATAATAAATATTACTTAAATAAATTTGCATGCACACCATTAACCCAAACCGAAAATGAAAACCAAGCCACACAGTCATACATCTTACATCACATGGCAATATGCAAAATAAGATCAATGTATTTTTTTAGACTCAACTATTTTCTTCATAAAGTTCCAGCCATCTGTTGCTGCAAACCAGCGAAATGACTGAAGTGACAGTCTATTCTTGACTGAAAAACATGGATTAGATTACATAAATTGCATTAAATACCTTTCAAACCACTGCTTTCCTGTCTAAGATTTCAAAATGGACAATATTTTATTTTCTGCTGGGCTATGAGGATTAATGTACATGTTGTACTTATATCCCCATGTAAGCATCCAAAGGACCGGGTATCATCTTTTCAATTAGGAAAGATACCCGTGAAAAAAGAGACATAATAATAATAATAATGTACACACATTCACACATCGCCCTCTAGTCCCAAACTAAGCAAAGCTTGTATCATGGGTACTAGACAACGGATAAACATACTTATATACTTTTTTTTGTAAATACATACTTATAATACATAGAAATTACACCCAGACCTAAACTAAAACAAACCTTTGTTGGTCACACAAAGTTTTGTCCTATGTGGGATTGGAATGGTAACAATACTTAATACATTATAATTGCTCAAAATAAAAGTTCGTCGATAAAGGAGCATTACCATTAGCGGTTCGTTAAAAAAAATATTTTAGAATAATGTAAAATACTTACTATATTTATTGTTTTTATAAACCAAATGTTTAACATATGAAGAAATAACTGAGACACTATGTTAGAGTAACCATATCATTTTATAGCGAATGTGACATATAAGTTAGTTGACTATTAGTCTACCATTTAAAATTTGTTGACAATAATGCCATAGTAAGTATACGAATATAACTTATAGGGAAATTATCCGCGGTTTGTTCCATATTTTTTACGTAAGTAATACCATGGCAAATAAACAAATATGACACATAGGTAAATTTACCATGGTATATTAGATAATTTACAAAGAATGTTATACCATGGCAATTATGCGAATTGTGCACATAGGTAACTTGACCATGGTCCGTTAACATTGTAAACTTCAATGAGACTTTAGTAAAGATACGAATCAAGCAATATTCGCATGTTTACTTCAGATGTTATGATAAAAACGACTCTATTTAGTTTGGTAAAATATATTATCTACACTTAGTTAATTTGCCATAGTGCCTGACAATGAATGTTTGGGATACGTAAATATGCTGCTATGATATCTCATAGACTATTAAAGATACAGAGCTGATACTTTGCGACATTGCGTATTACTATATTGGGATTACGTTAAACTAAAAAACCGATTTTCGTGAAAACAGCAGATTCGCAACTTTGCCATACAGGTGACGATATGATAAGTAGGTATAAGTACTGTTTATATTTAAGAACCTACACACCTCAACTAAATCTAGGGATATCATAATCTCATATTATTGAAGACTTTATAGTTGAAACTTTTTTCAGTTTCCATAAAAAGTTTATACACCAAATGAAACCTCTTTTATTCTATTTTCAAAATTTAAAAATATAAAAAACTAACAATGCTAAAAACAAAAATACGGCGGCAAAATTGTCGGTAATTCATTACGACAAGGAAAATTAAAATTGTTTTTTTTTTGTTTTATGCTGTTATTGAATGAAAATTGATCAGATTGATTTTTTTTTTTAATTGAACTTGCTGTGCTAGCTTCAAAAGTCATGTTACGTCGCCATTTGAGTCGAAATGAAATGTTACGAGCCGTGGGCATGTTAGAAAATGGTGCTATTCAACGCGTCGTTGCTGAGACCCTACACACCAGTCAAAACGTGATATCAAGATTGTGGTCACGTTATCGCAGTACTGGGGATGTGGCTGGACGGCTTAGTGGTAGACATCGGGTTACTACGCAAAGACAGGATCGATTCCTCCAAACGAAAGCCAAAAGACAACCCAGTATCACAGCGAGGCCACTCGTGCAAAGGCTCCATGAGGACCACCAGCTGCTGGTAAGCGACCAAACCGTGCGAAGGAGGTTGCATGAAGTCAACCTTCATGCTCGAAGACCGCTACGTGCTCCAGCACTGCGACGTGGCAATCGCGGTCGGCGGTTTTTGTGGGCTCGGGAGCATTTGCCTTGGAGTGATGAACAATGGTCATCGGTGCTCTTCACTGATGAGTCCCGGTTTGGATTTCATCCGGATTCAAGAAGAGTTCGTGTTTGGAGAACTCCAGGCAGAATTAGCCGTTTACGGCACCCTCAGCAGGTCCATTCTTACGGAGGCGGGACAATCATGGTGTGGGCAGGAATTCGTCTTGGCGGGTGAACCCAGCTCGTTTGGATTCAAGGCAGCATGACTGCGCGAAAATACCTTGAAGAGGTAGTAGAGCCTGTAATTATTCCACACAGAATCCAAATGGGCCTGGCATTTCTATTCATGCATGATAATGCTCCTCCTCATACGGCGCGGCTGGTATCGACAGCTCTTCAAGATCATGACATATAAGTTTTGGATTGGCCTGCACAGTCGCCCGACTTAAATCCCATCGAGCATATCTGGGACATGTTACAACGAAAAGCGTTGCGAGATTTCCCGCCAAATTTGACGACGGAACCAGAACTTTACAGACACTTGCAAAGAACTTGGGACCTCATACCGCAACAGGACATTGACAATTTAATTTTAAGTATGAGTAACCGCTGTAGATGTGTAATTAATGTAAGAGGTGGCAACACTGATTATTAATAATTAGTTTTTATTATATTTATAATTTTTTTATTAAAATTAATAATTTTACTAAAATACTTATGACATTTGTACTCGTACCAATTTTCTGCAATGATTAAAAAAGTTAACATTTTGATTTAAAACTAAAATATCACGAAATGTTTTCTTTTTTTATTAAAGCTACTAAAATAAGCTACTTTTCTTCCATTCGCTATCTATGAAAATACTTCCTAGATTTATTGAAATTTGATAAAATATAAAATATCCCTAGACTTTGTTGATGTGTGTATATATAATTAATCTATAGTCCTTATAGAACCAAACGCATCTCTTGTTAATATGCGCCTACCTCGTACTAGCTCTGCACCACCCTATGATAGACTGGCAGAGAATGCCTACGGCATTAAGTCCGCTAATGTACATCGTGCATAAAGTATAAATAAATAAATGAATAAATAAATGGAATCTAATGTATATTTGGTTCTCCTAATAGTATGGTAGGAGTATTTCTTCCCACATCTACAATTGCTTATCTTGTTTTTTATAACTATACCATTTTCAAATACTAAACAGAAACTGGGCCTCGATTCTGCTAAAGGAAAATCACTGTCAATTACCATAGAGACTGCTAAAAAATCCATTTTTTTTTTGAGCTATGTGGTTAAAGCCCAAAATTAAAAGGCTTTTTGCAGAGTTAATGAAACTCTTAATTTAATTTTGGGTTAAGTGTGTGAAATAAACTCTAAAATTTAATGTCATTTTTTGCTATGTCCCTGACATCACGTTTTATATCGTTTCAGAATATATGAAGCGCCTGATGTTATGAACCTAGCTCAATGGACCCTACAGCACGAAATACCAACGAAAGTATCAATCAGCTGTCTTTCTTGGAACCCTTCTCTATCCAGGTAAATACTCATCCAGGTCATCCAGGTGCAAATTCAGGTACATAAGGGCCAAGTGTGCCGCATTGCTGCACATTTCAAATGGGAACTTGCAATTGGTCCTATCTTTTATTTTTACAGCTTAACTGATCTCTGTTCAGAAAACTGATTTTGTTATGTAGGTACATATAAATAATTTATATAAAATATCATATCTCAGATAAAAAAACATATTTCATGAAATTATTCATTTAAAATCAGTCATCAGCTGCTACACTAACTACCTTTAAGTGTCGCTTGGATGAATGGCTTACAGTACAAAACTAGCAATAAAAGATATATGGACTGAATTGAACTGTACTCCAACACCATGAAGTGGACATATCAGCAAACATGCTGCTCGTCCATAATTTTAATAATAATAATAATAACAAAATAGTTGTGTTTTCATTAGTGTTTTATTAGCATCTGGCATGTTTGCCGATGCTGGAGTCGACGGCTTTCATGCCATCATGCGAAAAAGACTCGCTTCCAGCTTAAGTACAATACGGGGTGCCACTAACGGTATCCTGAAGGTCATTGTAGATAAGCAGGACTCGGCTATAGTGGAAGCCTTGATCCAAGCACACATATCTAGTTGATGTGTTTGTTCAGTGTATGTATTTCTTTTTTAATTATGGACTATAGCACTATTGCGAAAAACCCTCCATAGCAATTCAATCTCGGTTGGATTGTGTTCAGGGGTCAGCAAGTGCATAGCCGGGCAGAGGTGGTGGTTGTCGCAGCACTAGTGGGACCAGTGGGTCTTGGCGTAGTCTAGTGGGGATGGCGCGGGGCGATGAGCCGAACAGGGAGACCTGTAGAAACGGTGGTGCCGCTGGCCGCCCGCGGTATAGTACAGGGGCCCAACTGGGGTTAACCACCTTGGGAGGCTGCCTCACCAGGCCGCGCATAATCCCGATATGGTTCGTCGTGCCGGTTGGTGACCGGTTTTGGGAGCCCGGCGACCATACTCGGGGGGGTACGGGGGCCCTTCCGTTCGGCGCATCGGCTCTCGCCATGCCTCACATTCATAGATAAAACCAATATCCCGCGCTTTGTCACACGGTGCTGCGGCGGCAATCACCTCTTTTTTCACGCCTTCTCCCACCCAAACTCATGGCAGCGCAACTTAGAGAAATAGGCAACACAGCGGCTCGTCACACTCCCAAAAGCTTGCTATTTGAGGTGGAGTCCACTAACATCTGTGGGCTCCATGCAAACCTCAACGCCGTCCCACCAACACCTCGAGACGGCGAAACCTGCCATGTTTTTTCTAACGGAGACGCAAATACACCGCCCTGACGACACGACCTACTTGCTCTACCCTGGCTATGTTCTTGAGGAAAGTTTTCGTGCAAAAGCCGGGGTGTGCGTGTTTGTTAGGGCGGATGTTTGCTGTCGCCGTTTGCGCTGCCTAGAGGACCCATCCTTCTCCATCCTTTGGGTACACGTAGACCATGGCCCTACGAGTCAGATCTATGTGTGCCTCTACCGTTCCCATACAGGAGATGCTGAGACAACTCGACTCTTTGAATATCTGAGTCAGGCGGCAGATGATGCGCAGGAGCGATTTCCGAATGCCGAAATGGTATTTTTGGGGGACTTTAACGCCCACCACGAGATCTGGTTGGGCTCCTCCAAAACAGACCATGCGGGAAGAGCCGCCCACGCATTTGCTCTGGCGCACGGCCTGACCCAATTGGTGCACGAGGTCACTAGGATACCAAGAAGGTCGGGCCTAGCACCTTCTCTGCTAGACCTTCTGCTGACGAGTGATCCGGATCGGTACAGTGTATCGGTGCGAGCCGCTTTAGGCAACTCCGACCACTGCCTGGTCTGTTCCACGGTGCCTATTATAGCGCCCCCACGACCCGTGCAGGGGAAGCGGCGTCTCTGGCACTACTCGTCAGCGGATTGGGATGGACTTCGTGACTATTTTGCGTCCATCCCGTGGGTTGAGCGCTGCTTTGAAGGTAAGAACCCATCGGATTGTGCTACTGCTGTCGCCGGTGAGATCGGTCTGGGTATGGAATACTATATCTCATACACCGATATCACCGGTGACCGCGGGGTGTGCCCTTGGTTCGGGCGCGAGTGCGCGGAAGCTGTTGAACAAAAACAGTCTGCGTACCGCGCTTGGATAGGGGCGCGCGCCACGCGCCATCCCAATCTGGGCCACTTCAAGGCGGCGTACAACAGAGCCACAAAGGTCTGTAGAAGGACCTACGTCAGAGCGGATGCCCTGCGCATAGCGCGGCTTGGTCAAGAGCTAGTGATCCATCCCACGGGAAGCCGTGGCTACTGGCGACTGGCTAAAGCCGTGCAAGCCAACTTCTGTCAGCCTTCGCTGCCCCCGCTGCGTAACCCTGATGGATCCCTGGCCCATGAGCCGCAAGAGAAGGCAAATCTGCTGACTAATCTCTTTGCGGCCAACTCCCGAATCGATGATTGTGGTACGCAGCCACCAACACTACCCGACAGTGACCACGCGATGCCTGATATCCATATCAGGCAACGCGATGTCCGTGCAGTGCTGCAATCACTCGATGTCCGGAAAGCCAGTGGTCCGGATGGTATTCCAGCGGTAGTTTTGAAAAAACGTGCAGCGGAGTTGTCTCCAATGCTTACGCGCCTGTACCGGCTATCCTACAGTTCGGGTACAGTGCCTTTGCCTTGGAAAGACGCGAATGTTCAGCCGATTCCCAAGAAGGGGGATCGCTCGGAGCCAGCCAACTATCGACCCATAGCCGTCACCTCAGTGCTGTGCAAAGTGTTCGAGCACATAATTAACAAACAGCTCATGCGGCACCTAGAGGATCACTCCTTAATTAATGACCGGCAATATGGCTTCAGACCGAAACGGTCAACGGGTGATCTTCTAGCATACGTTACCCATCTTTGGGGTGAGGCTATGGACAAGCACGGCGGGTCTCTGGCAATTAGTCTTGACATCGCCAAAGCTTTCGATAGAGTCTGGCACAAATCGCTTCTTTCCAAGCTACCTGCCTTTGGTCTGCCTTCTAGGCTGTGCAACTGGGTTGCTAGCTTCCTGCAGGGGCGCCGTATTCGCGTCCTTTGTGACGGACGAGCTTCGGAGTTTCTGCAGGTAAATGCTGGCGTGCCCCAGGGGTCCGTCTTATCACCCACTCTCTTTCTTCTGCATATCAACGACATGCTGTCTACCGACAATGTTCATTGTTATGCAGACGATAGCACTTTACATGGGAGTTATCATGGACATCCTGCGGCCAAGCAGGCAGATATCGCAGAGAAAAGGCAGCTTCTTGTCATTGAGCTTGACGGGATCCTGAATCACATTTCTCAATGGGGCTCTGAGAACCTGGTTGAGTTCAATGCCAAGAAGACGCAGGCATGTGCGTTTACAGCAAAAGTATCTTCTTTCCTTCCCCTCCCCACTCTACAGAGCACGCCACTGCCACTGCAGGACAATCTCAATATCCTAGGTATGGATGTTCGCTGCAACCTGAATAACAAAAATTACATCGAAAGCATCATCAAAACAGCCTCACGAAAACTCGGAGTCCTGAACAGAGTGAGACGATTTTTCACGCCGGAGCAGCGGTGTCTTCTATACAAGACACAAATTCGCTCCTGTGTGGAATACTGCTCGCATCTCTGGGATGGTTCTGCAAAGTACTTACTAGATGCTCTCGACAGGTTGCAGCGACGTGCGGTCCGCATCATTGGGAATCCCGAGATCACGAACACCCTAGAACCTTTACAGCTGCGTAGAGATGTTGCGTCCATGGCTGTATTTTACCGTCTGTACCATGGGGAGTGTTCTGATGAGCTCTTCCAATTAGTCCCACCCTCCCCTTTCCTACACAGGACAACACGTGCAGGTCTTAGATGTCATCCGCACACGGTGCAAAACATCCGATCAAGAACCAAGCGGTTCGGAGACTCTTTCCTCTGTCGCACCATTAAGGCCTGGAATTCATTACCAGCTCACGTGTTTCCTTCTTCCTACAGTCCCGGGTCCTTTAAGCGGGGCGTGAAAAAGCATATGATGAGGCCGTCAAACTGAGTGTCACCATTGTCACACGGTATGTGTAAGTAATGGTGACCCTCTTTTCTGGGACTTTGCCTTCAGCTTACCATCAGGCAAGGCGAAGTCCAATTGACGTGTCCTATATAAAAAAAAAAAAAAAAAACTATGGTCTGAAATAAATGTTTTATTATTATTATTTATTAGTCAAATAAAAAAAATGGATGTTTAGTGAAGCTGCAAAAGGCAAAGAGTTCATATTATATTTTAGGCAAACGGTAAGGTTCATTAGCCTTAAGAAATAACCTAGTGCCTTGCTCCACGTGTCTGAAAAGAGTCTGGAAGATAATTCTTTCGGTTGCTTCATCTACAGAGTGGTGCACCCGCCCATGCTGGCCGTGGGCAGTGATGAACCTAGTACCACGCTAGCGGCCGCCAACGTACAGACCGACAAGTCAACAGCGTGCAACGGGAAAGTCTTCATATATGAGTAAGTAGTGACGTAATGCCCTCCCTACCTTAAGGTCTATAATCCTTTGAAAGCTTAATTTATTTAACGTACCTGCAACCGGGGCCGACGACTTATCGTGCTCTCCGAAGCACGACCAGACAGACCAGTGCAAACAGCCATATACATGCATATAACTTTTTTTGCACTGAGCGGGGATCGAACCCGCGCCCCGTGCCTTTCGGACCCATGCTACCACCGCCGATACCACTGGTGGTAGCGTGGGTACAAAACGATACCACCAAGTATATTGTAGTGTTGTTGCGTAGCAGTCGCGTGCACTACCGCCACAAGTTACGAATATAATACACTGGTCCAAAATAAACCTATCTACTTTTTTATTAAGATGACAAATATATTTGCGGAGGTAGGTATACAATATTACTATTAATTAACAATGAAACGGTAGTTAGCATAATAATAACAACCGTATTAATGTCGCTCTCTAATACGCTTATAGCTAGTAAAACCACTGGCGCCATCTAGTTTATTTTTTATAAACTGGGGTTTGACAGTTCATAGGATTATCGATCTTAAGCTATCCATGCACTTTTGCAATTTGCTGTACATATTAACACTAGATGGTATGTGGAGTAACTTTATACAATTTTTGTTTTTAGAGCTCACTATACATAAGAAAATTGACAATAATATCACATGTAAATTCATTTACCTCACAATGTTCACACTATTCCGTTAAGTTGTTTTGAGAAGTTGGCATTCCGCAAAGTTGGATATTCGCCCTAACCTCTCCAGCTACACTAAATTGTTAGTACTCCTCGGTAATGTAATAACCAGAATTCGAACCCAGAACCTCTCAACCAGAAGCCCATTCTATGTTTGCGCAACCATTGCAGGTACAGTGAAAGTTCCCGGCGCTGGACTAGGACAGACTGCCTGGCCTCTGTGCAGGAGCCTGTCAATGACATTGCCTTCGCCCCCAACCTCGGACGGTCGTTCCATCTGCTGGCAGTCGCCACCAAGGATGTTCGCATCATCAAAATTGAACCTATCGCGTAAGTACAAAAAAAATGTACCAGTACCTCCACCCTACAGAATACCGCGACCATAATAACCTTGTGTTGTGTTCCCGGCGGTGAGTAGGGTAGCCAGAGATTCACTGGAGAGTTTTTGTACTGTCAGTGGGAAGACGAAAAGCTAGTCCTGCTTACTGACGGCAAAGAAACTCTTGTGACTCGCTTGGTGCTGCACACGTCCATAGGCCACGGTAACCACTTTCCATCAGGTGGACTGTGTGCTCGTCTGCCAACCAGGTGGTATAAATAAAAACTGGCTCTTTTTTATTGTGCCTGTATCGTCAAATATAGTGTGACAGAAATTTCTGATATTCCTTCATCATTTTACAGCGAGTCGGGTAGCGCGGCGGGCAGCGGGGCGGGCGGCGCGAGCGGGGCGGGCGGCGCGGGGGTGCGTTTCAAAGTGGAGGTGCTGGCGGCCTTCGAGGAGCACTCCGCGTGCGTGTGGCGCGTGGCATGGAACGTCACCGGCACGCTGCTCGCCTCCTCCGGGGACGACGCCACCGTGCGCCTGTGGAAGAGTGAGCACTCCCTCGCCTGCACACTACACACTACACCAACACACTACACTCCTCACTTTACACATGTTTACTCCACTTACCAAACTACACTCTACCTCTAACACACCAGACTCAACAGTACACTTTTTGCCTAATACACTATACCCTACGCCATTCACAGTACGCCTAACACACTACACTCTACTCCTAACAGACAACACTGAACACACTACACTGTACCCCTAACACACTACGCCTAACACACTACACTCTACTCCTAACAGATAACACTGAACACACTACACTGTACCCCTAATACACTACACTACCTAACAGACAACACTGAACACACTACACTCTACCCCTAACACACTATATATTTTTTCTAAAGCCATTTTAGCTAAAAAAGTAATCTTTCATCCGCTATAATACGCATTAACGTCTTTTTTGTCCATTTTATTTCATGAAAGTGGCAAAATTACACTGGTTTAATATTTAGAATGGAATCATAGAACACAACCAACTGAATCACTTCATCAGTGACTAACCTCTGCATGGCTCATACCACCATATTTAATTTGTTGCCGCCATTCCGTACTGAGTCGGTCTCGTCCGCGTTCCAGTGCAGTACCTGAGCCAGTGGAAGTGTGTAGCGGTGTTCAAGGGCTCGCCGCGCGGCGGGGAGTCCCCGCCGCTGGCGCGCGCGCACACCACGTACATGCGGATGGCCGCCATGGCCAACCCCACGCACATGCCCTTCCACTGACCACGCACGGCACGGCACGGCACGGCACGGCACGTCACGCACGGTAAATATCACATAACCGGCTGTACTTTGATGTTCCAGATTCGACATATCTATACTAATATTATAAAGCTGCAGAGTTTATTTGTTTGTTTGTTTGTTTGAACGCGCTAATCTCTGGAACTACTGGTCCGATTTGAATGATTCTTTCAGTGTTGGGTAGTCCATTTATCGAGGAAGGTTTTAGGCTATATACCATCACGCTACTACTTAAGGGAGCGGAGCATTGATAATAGATGTTAACAAATCCGGCAATTTTTCATACATTTTTTGAAGACTAAAACATACGGGCTCAAAGGGATATGAAGCTTCAAAATATACCCCGGGCGAAGCTGGGGTGGGTCAGCTAGTACATACATATAATCATGACTTTATTCCCGGAGTGTTAGGGACACTCACATTTCACCCATCATTATATTCGGTCTCACATGATAGGGGGAACCTTTTGCCGTATTGCAGGCACTATTGTTGACTCGAGCTAAGCATCCGAAACAATCTGGGCTGTTTTGAATATATCTGTCTGATGAACAAGCGTTCTTGGTACAATCAGCATCAGATCGAACTTGACGGACAAATTGCTCAAAATGATCTTTCTGTTGTTGATACATTTGGTACACACCTTTAGTGCGGACGATAAAACTGTGTTTAAATCAATAAAACACAGTCAAGATCGTTCTGTCCCTGACTGCATCGAGGTCTGTGGTACAGTCAGCGTCGTTTTTATTTATGCTTCATGCACATAACTTCACAAAATTACCAACTGCTCGCAAATTGCCAACTTCGCAGGACACAGGTAATTGAGTATGCAAAGTGTGAGGACCTTTAACTATGCCAATGGGAATTTTCCTTCAGAATTTTAATTATGAAATCTGTGCCATCACTTACATCTGACGTTGACTTTTTTTTTTTTTTTTTTTTTTTTTTTTTTATAGGACACGCCAACTTGACCTCACCTCGCCTGATGGTAAGCTAAAGGCAAAGTCTCAGGAAAGAGGGTCACCATTACAGACACTAAGTGCTACAATGGTGGCACTCAGCTTGGCGGCCTCATCAGATGCTTTTTCACGCCCCGCTTAAAGGCCCCGGGACTGTAGGAAGAAGGAAACACGTGTGCTGGTAATGAATTCCAGGTCTTGGTGGTGCGGCAAAGAAAAGAGTCTCCGAACCGCTTGGTTCTTGCTCGTATATTCTGCACAGTGTGAGGGTGACATCTAAGGCCTGCACGTGTTGTCCTATGTAGGAAAGGAGATGGTGGGATTAGTTGGAAGAGCTCGTCAGAACACTCACCGTGGTAGAGACGGTAAAATACAGCCAAGGAAGCAATATCTCTACGCATCTGCAAAGGCTCGAGGGTGTTCGTGACCTCAGGGTTCCCAATAATTCGGACCGCGCGTCGCTGCAACCTGTCGAGAGCATCTAGTAGGTATTTCGCGGAGCCATCCCAGAGATGCGAGCAGTATTCCACGCAGGAGCGAATTTGTGTCTTATAGAGAAGACACCGCTGCTCCGGCGTGAAAAAACGTCTCACTTTGTTTAAGAGTCCGAGTTTCCGCGAGGCTGTTTTGATGATGCTCTCGATGTAATTTCTGTTATTCAGTTTGCAGCGAATATCCATGCCTAGGATATAGAGATTGTCCTGCAGTGGAAGTGGCGTGCTCTGAAGAGTGGGAAGGGGAAGGAAAGAAGATACCTTTGCTGTGAACGCACAAGCCTGCGTCTTCTTGGCATTGAACTCGACCATGTTCTCGGAGCCCCATTGAGAAATGTGATTCAAGATCCGGTCCAGTTCAGTGACAAGAAGCTGTCTTTTTTCCACGATATCAGACTGTTTGGCCGCAGGTTGTCCGTGATAACTCCCGTGTACGGTGCTATCGTCTGCATAGCAATGTATGCTGCCGGTGGACAGCATGTCGTTGATATGCAGAAGAAAGAGAGTGGGAGATAATACAGACCCCTGCGGTACGCCAGCATTTATTTGCAAGAACTCCGAAGCCCGTCCATCACAGAGGACGCGGATACGGCGCTCCTGCAGGAAACTAGCAATCCAGTTGCACAGTCTAGGAGGCAGACCAAAGGCTGGTAGCTTGGAGAGAAGCGATTTGTGCCAGACTCTATCGAAAGCTTTGGCGATATCAAGACTAATTGCCAGTGACTCGCCGTGCTTGTCCATAGCCTCACCCCAAAGATGGGTAACGTATGCTAGAAGATCACCCGTTGACCGTTTCGGCCTGAAGCCATATTGCCGGTCATTAATTAAGGAGTGATCCTCTAGGTGACGCATGAGCTGTTTGTTAATGATGTGCTCGAAGACCTTGCACAGCACTGAGGTGACGGCTATGGGTCGATAGTTGGCTGGCTCTGAGCGATCCCCCTTCTTGGGGATCGGCTGTACATTCGCCTCTTTCCAAGCCGAAGGCACTGTACCCGAGCTGTAGGACAGTCGGTACAGCCGCGTAAGCATCGGAGACAACTCCGCTGCACATTTTTGTAAGACCACCGCTGGAATACCATCCGGGCCACTGGCTTTCCGGACATCGAGTGATTGAAGCACCGCACGAACATCGCATTGCCTGATACGTATTTCAGGCATTACGTGGTCACCATTGGGTAGTGTCGGCGGCTGTATACCGCAATCATCGACTCGGGAATTGGCCGCAAAGAGATTTACTAGCATATTGGCTTTCTCTTGCGGTCCATGGGCCAGGGATCCATCAGGGTAGCGCAGCGGTGGCAGCGAAGGCTGACAGAAGTTGGCCTGCACGGCTTTGGCCAGTCGCCAGTATCCACGGCTGCCCGTGGGATGTGCCACTAGCTCTTGACCAAGCCGCGCAATGCGCAGGGCATCCGCTTTGACGTAAGCCCTCTTGCAGACCTTTGTGGCTCTGTTGTACGCCGCCTTGAAGTGGCTCACATTGGGATCGTGCGTGGCACGCGCCCTTACCCAAGCGCGATACGCGGACTGCTTTTGATCAACAGCCCTCGCACACTCGCGCCCGAACCAAGGGCGCACTCCTCGGGCACCGGTGACATCAGTGTAAGGAATATAGTATTCCATACCCAGACCGATCTCACCGGCAACAGCAGTAGCACAATCCGAGGGTTTCTTACCTTCAAAGCAGCGTTCAACCCACGGGATGGACGCAAAATAGTTGCGCAGCCCATCCCAATCTGCTGACGAGTAGTGCCAGAGACGCCGCTTCCCCTGCACGGGTCTTGAAGGCGCTATAATTGGCACCTTGGAGCAGACCAGACAGTGGTCGGAATTGCCTAAAGCGGCTTGTACCGAAACACTGTACAGGTCTGGGTGACTCGTCAGCAGAAGGTCTAGCAGAGAGGGTGCTAGGCCCGACCTTCTTGGTATTCTAGTGACCTCGTGTACCAATTGGGTCAGGCCATGCGCCAGAGCAAATGCATGGGCGGCTCTTCCCGCATGGTCTGTTTTGGAGGAGCCCAACCAGGTTTCGTGGTGGGCGTTAAAGTCCCCCAAAAATACCACCTCGGCGTTCGGAAACCGTTCCTGCGCATCATCTGCCGCCTGACTCAGATATTCAAAGAGTCGAGTTGTCTCAGCATCTCCTGTATGGGAACGGTAGAGGCACACATAGATCTGACTCGTAGAGCCATGGTCTACGTGTACCCATAGGGTTGAAAAGGATGGGTCCTCAAAAAAAAATTTGATAGATTATCTTGATTTTACTTTCCATACCAGTGGTAATTATATAGCCAGGCATTTTTATAGACAGCGGTCGTTATAGCCAGGCATTTTTATAGACAGTGGTCGTTATAGCCAGGCATTTTTATAGACAGTGGTCGTTATAGCCAGTTTATTTTCTTACCAAGTGTAGAACAACTAGATCAGTAAGCTTAACAAGAAATTAAGAATACTTAATAAGAATAATGTTCAACTTATATTACTTCAATAAAATACTTGCGTACAACATAACATAACACTCTATTATTTAGCACTTCATGTAAAACTCATTATAAACAACAAAAATACTATTCCAAAAACGATTGCGTCTCACTTGTTTAACAAACTTCTTTATTCGCTTATATTAACTAAACACGTTAGCAATTTTGTTCTTAGTCCGCCCGCACACTTGCGACTAGTCGCCTAATCCTTTGCGTACGAACAATCAATAAAATCAAAAATCGAGATATCTCGAGATTCAGTATCAAAATAAACAGGATATTAGTATCAAAATAAACAGGATATTTACCTTGTATGTATATCATATGTATGTGTATCATATGTTTCATTGTTGTAAAAGAACTCGAAAGAGGGTAGATCGATATAATTACCCCTAGGAAAAAACTTTCTCTGTTCACCGCCACTACAGTTCCTCCGTGATCATGGTGCTTGCAACAGAGCCGAAATATCGGAAACTCAAAACAATGAAACATGGTAAATAGCCCGTTTATTTTCATATTGATGTGAGTGATCATGATAGTTTATCTCGAGATACTTGAAAATATTTGTCTGTACAAGATATAAAAAAAATATTTTCTGTTTAACAGAATTTGATGCGATTATTAGACATGTCTTTGACCCAGAGTTCAAATCTGTCGATAAGTATATCGAAGAAATGACCAAAAATTGCGATAACCGACCACAACGTAGACGTTTATGTAGCCGTTAACGTCAATTTGGAGATTTTTGGGAAAACGATACTGTCGATTTCTATCGTTCGAATCGATATAATCGATTTCTGTCGTTAAGTGACTAGGCGACTAGCCGCGCGACCGACTCCGTTACTTCATGGGTGCCGTGCGTCGAAGCCGCTGCAAGTGTGTCGGTTCCTTGCCCATACTTCTGGTTGAGTACCAGCCAACCTGCAATGTTATAACGTGTTAAAAAAAGAATTTGGATGGTTTCGGGCGATGGTTCTGTGGCTTTTCGGGCGAAGGTTCTGTGGCTTAGTGGTAAGAGAATTCCCCCTGTAAGGGAAAGATAGCGAGTTCAAATCCTGCCTGAACCTGGAGCGGTTATATTTTCCAATCGGTATTAATAATTATTTCTGTTTGTACGTTCTTAGTTGCGGCAATATGGCTGCCGAGTACACCATTCCAAGGACACCGCACACATTTTTTTTGAAATACATTTTTTTTAATCTGTACCAAATAAATGAATGCCTAGAATTATGTCAATAATATAATGAGTATTATTTAAATATTGTGTGCACGTATATTATTGGTTGATAAATACAATATTATGGACAATATATTTATTTATTGAACATGAGCGGTTATAAAGGAGAAATGAGAATTCGTTTATCGCTACTGGAATCACGCCTTTATCCCCGGAGAGTTAGGCAGAGGTGAATTAACACGCACATTTTACCAATCATTGTATTCGGTCCCATGTAATAGGGGGTGAGCCCATTGCCGTATTCCGGGCACTATTGTTGACTCAAGCCATGCATCTGAGACTGAGTCTGAGTATATACAGGGTGTTACAGAAAGGTGTGGTCATATTTAAGGGTCGTTACACATGCCTGATAACCAGTCGATATGCACCGGCCAATGTACAAATAGTAATAAAGTGATGACATCGTTAGTCGTCTTACAAAATTGTTAAATTCGTTAAAATTTTCGATATTTAGCAAAAGCGGTAGGTCACAACACTATTGTATTTTGTTCTTTCGCGATAAGTTCAATTGAGTTCAATAACCTCTGCAAAATCTCTAATCTCAGCTGTGCGCCTGGTAGCCGGCCTACCAAGCGTAGGTATAGTTAGAGATAGGTTACATCAGAGATATTTTGACTATCACTTACCGGGGCGTGTTCTCCTTACAGCGAAACGGTGATGTACCTGATCTGGTACAGTCATAAGAACGCACTAATTTATCACTTCACGATCGCGACACAAGGAGTTTAAACTATCACTTATGTAGACCACAAAAACATAACGAGTACATGTACACATGAATGGAGTTTATGACGCCACAGTATGCGTGAAACTCCAAGGCATACCTACGTTTAAAAAATTATAGCAACGCGCAACGGCTCGTTGCTCGATGCCGTAACATGCTACCACGCACGCTTCGAGACATATCTGGGGTTACGCTACGTAAATCTCTGATATTCGGGCTTCCATATTCTCTCTGCTGTCACATGCTGTACTGTACACTTTTTCTTCACGTAACCTCAGAGAAAATAGTCGAGCGGAGTGAGATCCGGGGACCTCGCCGGGCAAGCGACTCTCACTTCACCGCCACGCCCAATCCTCTGATCAAAACGCATCTTTAAATACGCGCGAACTTCCCCCTTGAAATGAACGGGTTTCACTCCGATAACCGTTCCAGCTCGCCGGGTATCTACTCGTACTCGGGTCTACTTCAAAATGCTCGAGAATACGATCGTCTAAAGCAGTGGGCGTCGTAGAAGGTCGCCACGAAAACTTCCAGTGTGTTGAATGCGGTTCACCATCTTCTTAAAACACTCCAAAGAGGGAAACCGCCGACGGTCACCCTCTAGTCTTCCGTCCACAAATATCTCACTGTACAGCCGACGAGCTTTTCGCAAGCTACCATCAGCTGCGCCAACACAAAGCATCATCTAATATTCGCTATTACTAAAAACCGACATTTTCACTGCACAACAGAACAACAACTAGTCTACAAATAAACATGTAAACAACCTACAGAAAAGAAGTCGGCACAAGTAGGTACTTACGAATGTTGCCAACCATTAATCTATCTAATTCTAATTATCTAATTTAATACGTAGAATTTTGAAAAATCCACAGACCTTCCTTTCATTTTTAAGGTAAATATGACTGAAAAACCTGCAGTTAACTAATTAATGGTTAAATCAATCCCTTTGTTCAGAACAATATTCTATTTCTACTAAAAAGTACATTGCCTAGGTACATTTTGCTATCTGTTCGCGCTAAAAATCTGAACTGAAAAGTAAATGATAGCTTCGTGCTCAGTGGTTAAGGTCGGCCTTTCTACTGAAAATCACAAGTTTTAATCATACCGAGAGGAGATAGAGCCAGAGTAGAAAGAGGAGAAAAAGTTGAGGAATCAGGAAATAAGTAATACATAAAATTGTCACGATATTTTTCTTTGCATATGACAAGACTTACCTACTCTGCGGGTGACAAGACGCAAAACAAACGAACCGGATTTCGTCTTCTATCTTTTAAAAAGCATAAACGCGTAAAAATACATTTTAATCTACTAATAAATTTACCACTTTTTCATTTGAAATCTACGCTGCTTCTACTATTTTTAACATGCCATCTACAGATTTTATAAAATCAGTTATGGCAACATTGATGCCTACTGTTTTACGCACTTTGGCGCCAAATATTATGTCCTTGGCGGCACCGATTGTCCGTGTCAAAAGCGCCGCCACGCATCGCGGTCTCATCAAAGGACTCCGCGGCCGAACGTATTACCTATGAAATTAGGGTAGAGGTACAGGTTTACGTCCATTTAAAAATTTTATTTTAATGTTTAAATCTGGATTTTTCAACTATGACTTTGTGCTTCTTTCAAGTGCAGAAACCCCCTCGCATTGAGTTTGGGTTGGACAATGAATGGACTATCGCGCTCAAATTTAATAAAAACCAGAGTTATGTACTTACTCTGAAAAAAAAATCGCAGCTACTATTCAATCTACTCGTTGTCTGTTGTTATGTAAGAGACAACTTTTTCGACGCCGTGATTTTCGTATCATTCAATAACGGGTGGGCAAACAAACATACGACCCACTGACTGAACAACATTGTTATTAAAAAAGAGTATGTAATTCAGTAGAAATACATCCGATACTAAGAATGCAGAAAATAATAAAATTGTGACCATGGTCGAATACTAGTCAGTTCACCCTATTTAGGTATAGGAAAAAAATAACAAATGATTTTATCGTATCAATTATTTTAGGGTACCGTAAAATCTTGTTTCAAAAATTTTGAAGAAACGACTCTTACATTTTATGTTATCCTGGTATTTGAACATATTTTTGTTCACTTTACCATATCTTTTTATGCTTTAAGAAAGGTTTTGTATTAAATAAAAATTGGTACGGAACCAATCATAATAAAGGGCGTGGCGATTTGGAGTGAAAGAGAAGATATTTTAATTTTATGAAATAGTTTAGGGTACCGCAATGAATGTTACTTTAACGAACACTTATGAAGGACCTCTTAGAGTTATGTTATCCGGGTACGACATGATATACCTTAGTAAGTTCTGTGTGCATTTTTGTACACTGCCGTTATTTATGTTGTGCGCCATTGTGCGCATTATCATGACACCTGGTTTCCCAAACGTAACGAACAAACAAATCTCAAAAAAATCCGATAATAAATAACTACGTAACTCAAACTAAGGCAAACGTGTAACGATCACAGTGTTGCGGATGCTGCTTTTTTATACCACTTAGGTGGCAGACAAGCACATGGCCCACCTGATGAAAATTGGTTACCGTGGCCTATAAACGTATGTAACACCAGAGGGAACGCACTCGCGCTGCCGACCCTGTAATCACAGAGTTTCTGTGCCGTCAGTGTAGAAGACAAAGCAGGACATGCCTTTAGTTTTCTTACTGACAGCACGAATTCTCCAGTGAGCTCTAGCTACCCTAACACAACACGAAGTTATTATGGCCGCGGTATTCTGTTGGGCGGAGGTACTTCCCTAGTCGGACTGCTCAATTGGGCGGAAATACCGCCTTGTCCAACCTCCTGCTGGTCTCGAAGGACGAGAGCGTGCGGGGATGCGAGAGGAAAACAACCCTGTTTTCGAACCTGTTGCCATGTTAATTCCGTATGGAAAAGTACGATATCCTCATCTTACCCTGAAAAGGGGCGGCTCCTCAACCAGCCCTTTGAGGCTTTGTCTGCTCTCCACTGTGTCCTATGCTACTCAGGCACACATGAAGAGTCACCCAGCATCCCTTTACAGGGGCATTCCTGCCTCGGTCGGGATTTTGGGAGAGGAGGTGTGCTGCCGTCTTCACGCGCAGTTGCGCTGCGGAGATTCGCAACCAAGCATCTCTATTTATCGTGTACCTACCCAACAACTTGGAATTTTGTTCTATTTAACTTCTCATCAGGTGGACCGTGTGCTTGTCTGCCACCGAAGTTGAATAAAAACCGAAAATTTATTTTTTGCATAACATTTCAATAAAATTGGGTACGGAACCAATTTTAATTAGTTTAATATTAAGGGGCGTGGCTGGAAATTCGATAGTCCACGACTCCTGGTATTGAATGTAGGTTAACCTTTACCTAAGGTATCTTTGAGACAAGTCTTACATTTAGCATGGATGATTTCAGGAACATAAAAATGTTTTATTATTGCTAAAAGTAAATTTTGTTTTATTTTAATACTATTTTAACAAGTTTAAGCTGTTTCAGAATTTCTTTGCCCGATATAAAAAAAAAATTGTTTAGGTACAAAGTAAGTAATATGATATTGAGACAGGGCCTATCAAATCCGATCGTTTGGTAAACCTACTCGGGTTCAAACCGTAGAGTTCATTTGTAACAGCGCGCTGCAGCTGCTGCAGCCCTGGTTAGTTTTTTAGTGTTGTGCGTTTGTCGACAATTTCCACTAGCTTACACATGGTCGATAAAAAAGAAAATTAATTATCTACGTGATACAAAGTAAATTGGTGTTTATACTCCCGCGGAAAATTTATTTATATCACACGTAATGCGTCCCTCGAATATGACCACACCTTTCTGTAACACGTTGTATAGTACATTCTAAACTCTTTCTCTGCACCATATTTGGTTAACTAATAGAGAATTCCTGCAGTATTAAATAAAGGTGTCGTTTCCCGAATGATGCAATCCGAGTCCGAGTAGATACCGGAGCCCGGTGTCCATCTTCTGGTATAAAAAGTGAAATAAAACATACCGGCATTGCTCTCTCGCTCTTGCATTGACTGTTCGATGACGAATGTGGACTGACGATGTTCCTGCAAAACAAGCAAAAGTAATACTATTCCATTCGGTCTCTTAGGTCCAGTTCCTATGTACGTCTAGTGTGTTTGGTATGACTACATAACATAAACTCACGCCTATATCCCCGAAGGGGTAGGCAGAGGTGCTAGCACACACATTTCGCCAGTTTATGTTTAGGTCCCAATGTAATAGGTGGCGAGCCTATTGCCATTAACCGGGCACTTATACACCTGCGATAAATACACACATAACTTCGAAAAGCATCGAAAAGTCATTGATGCGTGCTATGGTAAAACCTGGGATCGAACCCGAGACTTCGTCTCAGCAGTCCATTATCCATACCACTAGGCTACCGCGGTCTGTATGACTACTTCATACATTTTTGCGAACGTCCAATTGATACGTCCTATTCACGCCTGTATTTCCCCCTTACGGTATCAGAGATGTATTAACACCCACATTTTGCCCATGGGGTAAGCCTATTGCCGTTTACTCGAGCGTCGGAGGTCGATGAATGACCTCCACGAGCGCAAGCCTGAGGGTGACGGGTGGAGCTGCCTGTCACCCGCAGTAGAAGCACTCCGCGGCGGCCGTGCGCCTTGCGCGCCTCTCCGTTTCCGGGGACGAGCTGGGGACTCCATGATCCCCACACCCGAGGAGAGGGCCAGATCAGGAGAGATAGCCCTGGGTCTGCCGGGTTACGAG
This sequence comes from Eilema griseolum, assembly GCA_963662185.1. Classification (NCBI taxonomy): domain Eukaryota; kingdom Metazoa; phylum Arthropoda; class Insecta; order Lepidoptera; family Erebidae; genus Eilema; species Eilema griseolum. Next base: position 22,032,305 of record OY759248.1, on the reverse strand, counting down.
AGATATGCCTCTTAACCTCACCTTCGGCAACCAAAAATGAGCCACAGTCGTCGTGCGTTTTAGTCGGTTCGAGTCCGACATAACCTCTCCCACCGGCTCCAGTGGTGGGCGTATCCTTGGGCGCCTAAGCCTATTGCCGTCTAGTGGACACTGTCATGAGCTGTATGTTGATTTTCGGATGAAGTACAGCCCCATTACCTAGTCGGCTTCTACGACACCCACGGGAATAGATGGAGTGGCGCTGGTCTACTCCACAGGGAGGATGCTCACCCTAAAGACGCTCTCTTGATCGTAGTCGCGTTGCTCTGCAGCAGGATCCTCGCCGGCGGGGTCACCAGCCCGCCGCTCGCTCGCCAACTGCGGGCAAACAATATCTATTTAACCGACTTCAAAAATGGTTCCAAATTAGTCATTACATTTTTACTTGTGTTATCGATATTTCTGTATTTTCTGAACCAGTCTTAAAATATATTTTGGTTTTGTTTATCGCATAGATTATTTCATTGCTTATATTTTTTCAGTGAAAATTCTGGAATCTTCTTCACGTTACATTGATATACATACAGTAGTCATAGCTCAACTAGCTTGTATCTTTATAGTATGGGTTTTAGAATGCGTATATGCTTAGTTCATTTGGTCAGTAATACGATGTGCGAAGCTCGGTGTATCATTTCTTACACATTAAACGGTATTCAAAATCATTAGACATTACTACATACATACATATAATCACGCCTTTATCCCCGGAAGGTTAGGCAGAGCTGAATTAACACCCAATTTCACCAATCATTGTATTCGGTCCCACGTAATAGGGGGTGAGCCTACAGCCGTCTCCCGGGCACTATTGTTGACTCTAGCCATGCATCTGACGCTGAGTCTGGGGTGTATATACCAATCTGATGTTAAACAGCCCTATACCTTAGTCGCCTTGTACGACACCGCATGGGGTGACCCAAATTCTACTCTGCCGGAACCACGCAGCTCTACTAGTGTAAAACAAAAACCCACCTCGGTAGACCATCGCCGCCCTTCCTATAGAACTCCGCTCGCTTATCCCCCATCCTGTTCGGACAGCTATTCAGCCTCAGCGGCCTCTCCTCTTCAAGCGAAACTTTCCGAACGAACGGAATCCTTATATTTTTACTCCTGGTAACTTTGTCGTTGACGTCAGTGCTGGAATGTTCGTCTATGCTCGGCAGCCGCGGGTCCAAGCCACAGTCCCCATTGTCGTACACCTTGTACACGGGCTTCTTCATTATATACAAACTGCTCAGTGGCCTACTAACAGTCCTGGGGCTCTGCAACTGACATTTCTTAATCCTATCTGAGACGGGGATTTTGGGGGCGTTTTTCGGTGGTTCCTGCGTTATATTTCGACTGACGAGGTTCAGCTTTGGTTGTTGGAGACATGTGGATATGCGGATCTTGGGGGCGGAGGGCGTGTATTTGATTTGTGCTGGCGGGGGCGGTGTGGGGGCTTTGCTGGTCGAAGCGTCGCAGTCAGTGTCGTACTTTGGTTGGTATTCGGGCGGGGATGTCGGGCGAGCCTCTTGGGCGTTAGAAGACCACAGTAGATCAGTGCCGGAGACTGATAGCAGCTGTTGTAAGTGCGTCTTGATGTTGTACACTCCCGCGATGGCACCGAACGGCTCGGCCTTTATTTGTGCGACGACATCCATAACTGACATCTGACAGAGTTCTGATATCTGTCGATACACCTAGAACCGAAATTGCAACATTTTAAATGGTGACGTCATGCTCTTTCCAGTACGAATTTGTTAGGTGAAGGATGTCAGTGGGAAGACTAAAGGCTTGTCCTGCTTTGTCTTCTACACTGACAGCACAAACTCTGTGCTCTCTGGGTCGGCAGCGCGAGTGTGGGTCCATAGGCTACGGTAACCACTTTCCATCAGGTGGGCCGTGTGCTTGTCTGCCACCTAAATGGTATAAAAAAAAAGAAGAGTATTTCATCAAATTCAAATTCTTTATCTCAAGATAGTGTAACGTAATTACATCTTTTTGACGTCAAATTGTGCTTAATACTAAGTTTACCACCGCGTCCTAGGCGCTAGTGGAGAACAAATGGCGCAACAAACTCCACTGCGGCATTTTCGAGATGTCAGCATATAAAGGAAGATACGTAGCTAGTAATTTCTTAAGACTAAATATGGACGAATGTACATATTTGTCTCGTGTCAAGGTTCTTCAATAATATAGTATTCGAAGTCTTGTACTCCCTTCTTCACACTTTAGAGATTTTAGTACAACTACTCTTTGGTAATTTCGGTTACTAGATGAACTTATCTGACTAACGTCATAAATGTGATCTTAAGAGCTAGTTGAAATTAAGGAATGCGTGCCTCGGAGCAACCGTCAATTTTACCATGTGAACTTCTATGATAGTCTATGATGGGCCGTGTGCTAGTCTACCACCCTAAGTGATATAAAAACGCTACAAAATTCCGATATCACTAAATGTTTATGGAGTTGATTAACGGAAAATATTGAAGTTTAGCCCCATCACAGAGGAAAAAGGTTCAGATCGAGGTCCACAAGACCCACCTCTTCTAACGACTTCTACTGACCCATTAGATGGTAAAGTCCTACCTCCCTGTTGCTGGTGGCCTCCACGACTCCGAAGGGGTGTGTTTTCATCCTCATACCGGGCCTCTTGAGCCAGCGGTGGCGCGACGCCTCCTCGATTTTCATCCTCAGGTCCACGTTGGGCTCCAATAGGTGTTGGATAAATGCCTTGCACTCTGGTGATGATATAAATCTGTTAACGTCGTTAATGGTTAGGGAGTCAGCATTACAATCAAGAGGTTTCAGGTTCGGACCCTGGTCTTTCCACAACCAGCATGCATGTACTTACACAAGCTATGAAAATCAGCGCTGTTCCGCCTGCACACAACGCGGACAGCATTAAGCTGGGAGGCGGCTATCATTCTATTTGGCTATTTTCACTTATTGCTGTACTGTGTATATTTGTTTTAAGCTAAGTAAAATAAAATAGTTTTTTCTTTTTTTTCTTTCAATTTAGCTTAGCTGGTTCGAATCCTCGACATTACACGTGTGTGAATCCAATCTATTGAGAATAAGCCTACGAGGGTTGCACTATTTGGGAATTAAAAGATACTAAATTCCGGTTACCAGAAAAAAATCCACCAAGATTATATTTTGAAAGAGGAGTCCAAATTGATAAGGATCTCTATTTCACTCAGGTGGAACCACCGTTGGGAACTGTAGTCCCCACACCCGACAAGAGGGCCAGATCGTGAGAGATGGCCCAGGGTCGGCCGGGGTGCGAGGGATATGCCTGTCAACCTCACCTTCGACAACCAAAACTACCCACAGGCGGCGTGCGTTTTAGTCGGTTCGAGTCCTACATAACCTCCTCCACCGGCTCCGGGTATCCGTGGGAATTTTGCGCACGTAAAAAAAAAGGTGGAACCACCGACAACACCTAGCAATTAATATATAAGTTTTATCTTTTGTTACAGGTATGAAGTGACCGGAGCACCTCGAACTAAGAATAGGAACTTCCAAACGTGTGGTACTGCTGCAGAGTCTGTTCCGAAAGGCTCGTGCATTGTGCGCCAATATTGTGCAGTCGGTTGCAGAAGACCGTATACAATATGTAACTAAAATTGTATGAAGTGATGCCACACGCTATCTAGTGATAAGTATTACACAGATAGCCACTGAGATTGAGATTATGTTGAGTCAGCGTCAGAAAATAAGTTCCGCGGTCAGCCATACTGTGTGTTAGTTAGTTCCGGCCATGACAGTACTGTTTAGAGTTGCCAGCATTATTTTTTATGATGTTCTAGTGTAAATTATAGTTCCTGGCATATATATTGATCCCAATCTCGTCACAACATGTACACTATAATATTCACAATACGCCTTTTTTGGAGGATTGCATGAGGTGCTACGGAGGCGGAGGAGCTCAAACCCACTAATCACATTAAAAAGTGTATTGCTGGGAGGTTTGCATGGTCCAAGACTGTCCCTAGATGCACTCTGGCTGAAGTTTTCACTCCTTTATCTTCTCAAGTTTAGCAGTTCAACTAAGAATTATTATAATCTTATCTGAACAATAAAAGATCTGGTAAAATAAAAAGACGATACTGGCAACATTACCTTTTGCGACTGCCACGCCGCGGAAAGGGACTTATTTCGAATACTCTAACGCATTTCTTTAAATCTGTTTGACAATCTATCTATGGGCATTAAAAGCATGTATTGCACACGGTTAGAACATCAGAAACAAAGAAAAAATGTAAAGTTCTAAATTATTAAATCTACAGTTAATACATTAGTGGTTACTAGTGTAATACTTGCTTACTAGATGGCGTGTGGCATCCCTTGATACAGTTTTGTTAACAGAAGTAAGATTATCTGTTAAATAGGACTTTGTAAACCTAACCCCTTGTTTACACCTAACTATAAAACAAGTATTTGACAAGTTGCAATATGTTCAGTGTAAACGCAATTGTGCTATACATACTATGAGAACGGAAAAGTATCAGAGATACATGTATAAAACAAGTATCGTGTATTGATTAGTCTTCTACAAGTCTTCAACAAGTTTTGTAAAAACAACTTTTTTCATAGTATAAACGAGGGGTTAGCTGTATACGAACTTTTGCAACCCACTGTATATTATAAAAGGCATAATCTGAAAGTTACATCTCAATTAATTATATTTACAGCAAGTTATTTTAATAAATCACTGCTTTTGTGTTTCCATTTGTAAATAATGTCCAAGTGAGCCATCAGCTGTGTAATTCTATAAGTACAAAGCGTCGAGCACAGCGCTGCGATAGCCTAGATAGAGATGGCTATTGGTCGGACTGGGTGACGTCACTGGAGTTCGACCAATGGCAATCTATATCAAAGCTGTCGCAGCGCTGTGGTCGACGCTGTGCATACAGAATTACACAGCAGTTTGGATAGAAACATAGATTTATTAATAACTAACTGGTACCTGCGACTTCGTCCGCGTGGAACTTATTTAGGTCATAATTTCTTGGGTTTTTGTTTTGGTTTAGTACTTTGACCATATACTGTATAGACACAGCTAACAAAATACATCGCAAAGCAGCTTGAAATACGCGTTATATGTGAGTACGCTAATGTCAATATTATTCTTTAAACTGACAATGTGTGCATGTTATGGGATTTATGTATGTATATGTGAACTTTAACCAACGTAGTAGATATTTTTGCGCCACTTACTGTGTCTATGGAGTTTGTGTATAGTCTAAGCCTAAGTATGTGTATAAAATATTTTATTTCACGGACATTGGGTGTGGGTTTCACGTTCACTCAATAGTTATAATGTATTTTTCTTTAACAATGTATTAACGTGTAACTGTTTTATGTCCCAATAAAGAAATAAAGAGTCATTTTGTAAATGTGACGCGGACGATTATAAACTTTCAGATCATGGCTTTGGTTAGAATTTAAGTTTAATGTAACTAGTTGATATATTGAATTGGATAATTAATAAATATATTTTTTGATTGCTGCTCATATTTTCGATTACATGTCTTTATCTATACTATTTTTCTCAGTATCCGAAACTGAGAAAAATGGTATACCTTTGAAATACTCTCGGAAATACTAACAGAATACAGAAAGGTAGTAGCAATTTCTTTATGTGACTACGTAACATAAGTGCTCAATTTTAAAAGAAAATCCCTGGACCGCATGGGACGGAGGTTAGGTGCTAAACGAGGAAATAATAAAAAGACGTGTGGCACTCGGGGACTGCCGCAGTAAAGCTATTGCATAGCATTTTTTATGAACTTATGCAATTATAATAAATAATAATACAATTTGAATTTGAATCTGAATTTGAGTCTGAGTCTGAATTTGAATTTGAAAACTAACAACTTATGCAATCATAATTACTTACGTTAAGCGGAGCTACTTCGGAGCAGCTCGGCTCGATTCGTGCGAGCTCGGAGTTGGGGGTGTTAGGTTTTTTTCGTTACGGAATTTCTGGATTCGGTCCCCACGCTCAAGGCCCGCGATAAAAGCTATGCAATAGCTTAAAAACTTTCGTTTATTTAAAAAATAATGAAATTTATACTAATATTATAAAGAGGAAAGATTTGTATTTTTGTATGTAACGAATAAACTCAAAAAGTACTGGACCGATTTTAATAATTCTTTTTTCATTAGAAAGCTACATTCTTCGTGAGTAACATAGGCTACCTTTTATCCCGATATTCCCATGGGATCAGGATTTACGCGGGTGAAACCGCGGCGCGGTGCTAGTGAGTTATAATTGAAGAAAATCAGTTCAGAAATTCTCCTGTTGCACGCTTTATAGTGCCTTTCGATAAAAAAATAAAATGTGAAGAAAATGTTGTGCAAAAAATATAAAGCTAATTTCGTGCAAATATTTTGTAAGTCGTGCAAATAGTAGCATTTGCACGACGCCTTAGTGTTGTGGTGTCTTTTGAGGATAGCACGGGGTGCTAGTGTATTGGACGAGCTCAAATTCACCAAGCATAGATTACAAAACATTCCGCGCACCAGGACCTCGTGTGATGGTGACTTGGGTCCAAGATTGACCCTAGGTTGTACAGTAAGGGTGCTTACATAAACAGGTTGGCGATTTCGGCGAGCCGGCGTCGATGTGGTGCGAGTTTAAACTAGTCGTAACCGGCTGTAGCGTACACGGAGAAGGTGTGTAAATGAGTTTGTATGGTGGACAGTTTTTATATTTTTCTTTATGGTATCTATGTACGCTGATTTCCTTTCTTGTTGAAATCTGTATTATGTGTATCGTTACTTATGAAATTCCCGTTTTTTTTTTTTTTAAGAATTTGGGGGAAACCCAATTTTCAGTACTAATATTTGTTTTAGGAATGACAAATCCAAATTGTTTTTTTTTTAATTGAAACTATTGTTTTTGTACTGAGATTAGCGCGATCAACCAAACAAACTTTTCAGTTTTATAACATTAACATAAAACAAAGAAGGTATAGATTTCAATAAAAACTAAAATCCGTAAGACTGGCCCCCGTGCAAACTCATTTCCACACACTCTTCTGAGCAGCGGAGATAAACAATAAAAACTCCCGACTTGCCGTCTATAAGATAGAAACAAGTAAACCCGACTGCTGTCGAAAAGATCACAAGTTTGACATCAGGCTGTGCATTATCGCCAATCATGAGCCAAAAGATAAACTAGTTGATACCGCCTGCTGCATCTTAACAGCAGTCTGGTTAATTCCAATTAAACTATGTCCAACTCTGCTTCTAAGTTCACAAGCGGCGGTAGCGCCGGCTCGCCGATACCGGTAACCTGCTCCTCCATGTAAGCGCCCTAGGGCGGGCCGTACCGCTGGAGTGCGCGGCGAGCGCGGCGCGCTGCTTGCGCGTGAAGCCGCGCGAGATGGCGGCGCGCAGCAGCGGCCGCGAGCGCCCCTCCGCCTCCGCTGCGCCACCTCCTCCCCCGCCTCCGCCTCCGCCTCCGCCGCCGCCGCCCCCGCCCCCGCTGCCGCCCGTGAACGGCAGTCCGCCCGTCACCATACCGTACACTATCACACCTCTGCAACAACAGTCAATATGGACTCAAAGCACTGGTTAGTCAAACCCTATTTTGTGCAGAAAGGTAGGCTGCAGCGTATCCCGTGTATTCTCGTGATGGGGTAAGGCGCTGCCGTCTCCGTTGCCCAGCTGTGCAATTCTCTAAGCCAATAGCGTCGAGCACAGCGCTGCGACATCGTTGATACTGATGGTCATGGGTCGGACTGGGTGACGTCACTGGAGATCGACCAATGACAATCTGGATCAAGACTGTCGCAGCGCTGTGCTCGACGCTGTATACTTAGGCAATTGCACAGCAGGGCGCGTAGTCGAACGCAACACTGCGCTCGACTTTGATATTGTCATTGGTCGATCTCCAGTGACGTCACCCAGTCTGACCAATGACAATCTGTATCAACGATGTCGCAACGCTGTGCTCGACGCTGTATACTTAGACGATTGCACAGCAGGGCGCGTAGTCGAACGCAACGCTGCGCTCGACCTTGATATTGTCATTGGTCGATCTCCAGTGACGTCACCCAGTCCGACCAATGACAATCTGTATCAACGATGTCGCAGCGCTGGGCTCGACGCTGTATACTTAGACAATTGCACAGCATGGCGCGTAGTTGAACGCAACGCTGCGCTCGACTTTGATCTTGTCATTGGTCGATCTCCAGAGACGTCACCCAGTCTGACCAATTACAATCTGTATCAACGATGTTGCAGCGCTGTGTTCGACGCTGTATACTTAGACAATTGCACAGCAGGGCGCGTAGTCGAACGCAACGCTGCGCTCGACCTTGATATTGTCATTGGTCGATCTCCAGTGACGTCACCCAGTCTGACCAATGACAATCTGTATCAACGATGTCGCAACGCTGTGCTCGACGCTGTATATTTAGACAATTGCACAGCAGGGCGCGTAGTCGAACGCAACGCTGCGCTCGACCTTGATATTGTCATTGGTCGATCTCCAGTGACGTCACCCAGTCCGACCAATGACAATCTGTATCAACGATGTCGCAGCGCTGGGCTCGACGCTGTATACTTAGACAATTGCACAGCATGGCGCGTAGTTGAACGCAACGCTGCGCTCGACTGTGATCTTGTCATTGGTCGATCTCCAGGGACGTCACCCAGTCTGACCAATTACAATCTGTATCAACGATGTCGCAGCGCTGTGTTCGACGCTGTATACTTAGACAATTGCACAGCAGGGCGCGTAGTCGAACGCAACGCTGCGCTCGACCTTGATATTGTCATTGGTCGATCTCCAGTGACGTCACCCAGTCCGACCAATGACAATCTGTATCAACTATATCGCAGCGCTGTGCTCGATGCTTTTGGCTTAAATAATTGTACAGCTGGTTTGCCTAGCGGTCTAACCCGAAACAATAATATATGTTCTATGTTCATTCGGAGATATGTCAGATTATATTGTTGTCAATCGTATCCTGCAAAAAATAAACCCGGCATGTCTCCGTGCAAATTGTTCAACAAATTTTGTACCAAAATTTTACTACTTAAATATGGATAGTTTTTGAAGCAGCTATTTAAAGCCGATATTAGATCAGAGAGCTGTAGTATGTGCCACTGAAAAATAATAGATCTGTGAATACTCAATAAACCTAATAATAGAAGTAACATACATGCTCCAAAGGTCTACTTCAGGTCCGTAACGGCGTCCGTCCACGAACAGTTCAGGAGCCGCGTATTCTAGAGAGCCGCAGGGAGTCCGCAGGGACGCTCCTGAGCTCCACATATTCGATAAACCAAAATCTGGGGAACAAAGAAAAAGAATTATCACGAGTAGGTCGGTAGTGAAATAGCCAAGTTTCGAATGCAGGACCTAACGATTGTAAGATCAACTTTTTAATCACTAAACTGTTTAATATATAGTATTAATCAAGAAATAAGTCGGAGACTTTTTGCATCAACAGGGGCTTTGCGACGGTTACGAAATTTCCTTCCAACTTCTACTAAAATTTTGCTTGCTGAATCTCTTCTTCTCCTGTACTAGATTACGCCGAAGTCAGCTATCCTGATCTCACTGAGGAACAACTGGATAAGCTTGAGCGTCTTCAAAATTTTTGCATTAGATTCATATTCGGCTTACGTAAATATGATCACGTTTATTTATTTATTTATAATATTTATGTGTAATCAAGAATTATCTATCTATCTAAACTGTTGAATTTTGGGCTGAAGACAGCGTCAGATGTCTCCTCCAGTCCAAAATTCAGCGACATTAATCACACTTTCCTTTTTGTAGTCGGTTAAGCATGCGACATCATTACTAACCTACTATTTTGATGAACTGCTTCGTAGCGTCCAACATGATGTTTTCCATTTTCAAGTCTCTGCAATTTCAAGCGATTGATTAGGTATCTATTACTGCAAATGATTATAATCTTCTTAGACGCATAATTCTACCTAATACTCAAGCCATTTTTAGGTGACAGACAAGCACACGGATACACCTGATGGAAAGTGGTTACCAAGGATTTCGACATGTGCAGCACCAGCACTTGTGCTGCTGTTTTTGTAAGTACCTTCTTGCCATTCTTCAAGAACCCCATACTAGTATTAGGGAAAACCACAGCCTGAGTGTGCGTGGGATGTGGTTTCTTTCATAGTTCACTGTGGGACCGTCTTCGATCGCAATATGTGAGGATGAATTCCCTGCCTGCAGCGAGCGATGCGATGATAGAATGTAGCTGTGGGTATCATATCGTACAATTTTTCTAAACACACCACATCTATGATTGCTAGAACACGCACACGCACGCAGTTCCTGCTACTCCTCCGCTGATCACGATATGGCTAGTCAAAAATATACCTCGGGACACATCTTGGACATAAGTCGCAGGCTAATCGGGATTTGGCGCACGTGGATTGTTGATCTATGCTTGATGAATTTGTGCACGTCCACCATCGTAGCAACGCGTGTTATCGTCAAGAGACACCTAAGAAACGCGTATTGTTTAAGACATATCAACTAGCCCACCGTGGTCCACTGTTGGACTGGGTCTCTCCAAATGTTGGGTAGTTTTGGCCTACTATTTCCACGCCGCGCTAGCCAGACGGGTTGGTACAGGGATTTATTTCAAGTTTTCCTTCTCTAGCAGTGATATCGTCTGCGTATTTTTATGTTAGTCGCCTCTTACGGCCGGACGAGATGGACCGGCCTCCGTATCATATGGGGCGGTGATATTTGTATTCTTTCTGTCACCATACGGATGGTTCTTGTGTCGTAATCTTGGATCTAAAATGTGCTCTCTACGAGCTGTAGGATCACGTTTCTTGGGTGTCTTTCGATGATGGCACGGGTTTCGTAGTGGATGAGCTCAATATCACTAATCAGATTAGATAAGATATCTCGCACGCTGGCCCCTGGCCGGGCGCGTACCGGTGCACGACGCCGCGCGCGTGCATGTGGCGCACGGCGGACACGAGCTGCGCGGCGAGGCTGCGCGCGCGCGCCTCGGGCAGGCCGCGCGCCACGCCCCGCGCGCCCAGCACGTGCGAGCACAGGTCGCCGCCGCCCGCCGCCTCCATCACCACGTACAGCCGCGGCCCGTGCTGCGCACAACACATCGCCATATCACTAACCAGCCGTGCAATGCTCGAAAATTCAGCGTCGAGCACAGCCTTGCAATCGGCGACCTTGATAGATATTGTTATTGGTCGATCTCCAGTGACGATCCGACCAATGACAATCTTTATCAAAAACAAGTCGCAGCGCTGTACTCCACGCTGTTTGCTTAGAGCTTAGAGAATTGCACAGCGGGATCCCGATTCTGCTGTGCAATTCTCTAAATACACAGTGTCGAGTACAGCGCTGCGACAGCCTTGATAGAGATAGTCATTGGTCGATCTCCAGTGACGTCACCCAGTTTAAAGAGAATTGCACAGCTGCTAATTATTATCAACCGCTGTTATACAGACACTGCAAAAAGGCCATTTAATATTTTTGTACTTTACCCATTATTATGCCAATCATACATTTCAGTTGAACCTTCAAAAGGATTATTATATATATATTATGAATCGGGATGGCACAGGCTACTCACCTGCCGATTGACGAACGCCACTAACGCAGACTTGCCTTTTAAAAAACCAAGTGCCACAAAAGTAACCCGGAGATTGTTCCTAGGCTTTTTTTTTTTTTTTTTTTTACCCACGGATACCTCCCCACCGGAGCCGGTGGAGGAGGTTATGTCGGACTCGAACCGACTAAAACGCACGCCGCCTGTGGGTCGCTTTGGTTGCCGAAGGTGAGGTTGACAGGCATATCCCTCGCACCCCGGCCGACCCAGGGCCATCTCTCACGATCTGGCCCTCTTCTCGGGTGTTGGGACTACAGAGTCCCCAACTCGTCCCCGGAAACGGGGAGGCGCGCCACGCGCGCCGCCGCCGCGGCCTGCTTCTGCCAGGGTGACAGGCGATTGTTCCTAGGCTCTATGATATAGGCCTTCAATGCAACCCGAATTAACGCTTGGATCACGAGGTTGATAAGGTACCCGTGTTATACCTCATCAGCCTCGTGATCCAAGGGATTCAGTATACCTATCTCGCAGGTAGAACCGCGTGTAATACAGCCTCTAAAGATTATTAGGACGACGAAATAGCTGTTTGGCGAGCGGCGAGTTCACGTACCGAGCCCTCGGTCGAGTCACTGACTCGCCACTCCAATCGGTGCGTGTGTTCAAAGAATAAGCAGCTAACCATCATAGTTTCATACAACGCCGCGATGCAGGGATGCCTCAGCTTGGCCATAACCCTCGGCTCGCGGTGCAGGTTGCGACGTGCATATTCCTCCTTGATGCAGGTCAGGTCTATGATCTTAATGGCCACCTTCAACAGACAACTGTCATACAATAAAGTGTCTTACGTACGTACATTACACACGAGGGATATAGGACAATTTTTAATCCTCATGGCGTGACTCAGTGGCTCAGCTCACCCTCTTCTGGGTGGGGGGGATCATGGAGTCCCCACGGAAATTACAGATAGCCCAATATTTTGAAGGATTTGGTAGGAGGAGTCCGACTGGGGAAGTACCTCCGCCCTACAGAATACCGCGGTTATAATAACTTCGTGTTGTGTTCCCAGCGGTGAGTAGGGTAGGCAGAGCTCACTGGAGAATGTGTGCTGTCAGTGGGATGACTAAAGACTTGTCCTGCTTTGTCCTCTACACTGACGGCACAGAGACTCTGCGCTTACAGGGTTGGCAGCGCGAGTGTGGCTTGTTACACACGTCCATAGGCCACGGTAACCACTTTCCATCAGGTGGGCCGTGTGCTAGTCTGCCACCTAAGTGGTATAAAAAAAAAGGCCAGAAAATCGTATCGCGGTGGAACATACGTTAGTTGGTCAGGTGAATATGAAAGAAAAATCTTAAAAGCATTTTCTTTAAAATAAGATGTTTACTCAAGTTGGTCGTATAAATCATAACCTCCCAGAATTCATTCCTTATTAGCAACACTATTATCGAATGGTGTAATAACGTTTTATGTTCGAAACCTATGAAAGAAGCCCTTTTCCTCTGTGGAAACACCCTCAGATACCCCCCAAGGTGAGGGTGGTTATGTCGGAGTCGAACCGACGCACGCCGTCTTGGGTCTTCAGTGTGGGTGTAAGTATCCCTCGCACAAATAAAAAGAACCCTATCTACAAACAGGTCGACGACCTTTCAACCTACATTTAAGCGTCAGCTGACCAGCTGATTTTGAAGTGCACCCGGGCAATTACTAGGGGTCAATGTACTGTGCAAGTGCATGCGATATAGCGCTTCCTCCGTCGCGTAAGTCACGTGACTGACAAATTGATTGATTCTTCGGTTGGAATTGGTGTAAATTGAAGTTTTTTTTTAATAATACACTTTGTACTTTTCCACTGTAGGTATTTAATTTTTCACCTGACCGGTTTTGCTCACGGCATTCTCAAAGGTTTGTATTAGCGGTGCCATCAATCAACTGTATTAACAGTCTGAACTATTATTTATATCGCATTCTAATAATACGTTGGTCGTACGAAGCGTCGCTAGTTCAGTGGGACCAGGAGGTCCCAGGTTCGGAGCCTAGCTATCACACTACCAACGTGAACCCAACACATGCAATTTAGCTTAGTTGGAGTAGAAGTACTATACGTATTCTTGTCTCCCACATAGGTTCTTTTCTGCCTAACCCTACGGGGATAAAGGCGTGATTGTTGCACTGGGAAATAGGTTGGCAGGTACCGTGTCAAAGCAAAACGCACTTCACCTAGGTCATGCCTGGCTTGTCAAAATGCAAGATTTTTTACAAACTACTTTGTATCTACTACCTACCTATATTGGAGTAAAAGATAAAAATTTAATAAAGCAATAGGTACCTACACAGTTTAAAAAATATATCTTATCATTTGAAGCGGCACGAATATTTTATTTATAGACTAAATATTTGATAAGAAATAATTATCATTGCAATACAAACCGATTCAAAGCATTACATTTTATAGGTATAATATATATAACTACACATAGGGGACTTTATCTCTAGAGCGAGCTGTCCCTTGTGAAAAACTTCAGTTAGCTGATATACAATCAGACAAAATTGGAATACAACATGTATTTAAAAAGTAGTTTTAATTGTCAGAGGGCAAAGTTAATATGTTAATTATTTTTAATAAGATTCAGGGACTGGAGGGATCAATACATTAGAATTTGTTAAGATACTTGTGTCGTTGACTGTACCTACGTCAAAACCATTATGAATTCAAATCAAAATGACTCATACTCTTTGTCAAAATGTACCACAAACTGTGTTGAAGTAAGTACACAATAACACAGTATCAAAGGAGGAAAGGAAATAGAATAAATGTTACCTTTTTGCCTATAATCCTATGTGTAGCCTCCTCCACTCTTGCGAAGTGTCCCTTCCCTAGCACTTTGCCCGTCATCAGATAGTTCCCAACACTATATACTTGTCCCTTATTCCTGGTCATATTGGCAGTCTTCATACTATTATTTTTACTCACTAATTTCGTGTCATAATTAATATTATTTCAAACGCGAAAATAATGCTTTTATACTAAGAATACAAATATCACGTTTCCTCACACGATTATTGTCGTATTTACTTGTAAACGTCATAATAAATATTTGGGTACCATCTTTTGTTTGATCTTCGAAATTGGAACTGTTTAGTGACGGACGTGACATTTGATTGGACTATTTTTAACGGCTAAATCCAACTGCCAGTAACTCTCTCTCTGTCGAACGGTTACATGGAATAGTTTTCTATATAGAGCAGTGAAGTATTACGTAGGTACTTCACTCTTTGATGGTTCTGTAAGCACGTAAGCTAAATTGTTCAAATCACCCGCTATTTTCACTTCGTGTTTTATCCTTATCCGGAAAACTAGGTAAAAAGTAGGATTTATTTTTGTTTTTTTTTTACTTAAATTATAAGTTTTTGTACCTCCCGCGTGGATATCCTCTAGCATACATAAGGGACAGCGGGAAGCGACTTTGTTTTATACTATACAGTGATTGGACACTGAACAGCATCAGGTGTGTCGGTAGTGAACGCGGCCGCAACGCAGGAGGCGAGAGTTCGATCCCCACTCTGTGCAAATATTTGTATAGATACATGAATATATGGGTATTCACATTGGTCCAGGCGTGCTTATTTTTTATCACCAATATCCCCACGGATACCTCTCCTACTAAACCCGGGAGAGGTTATGTCGAACTCGAACCGACCAGAACGCACCTGTGGGTCGTTTTTGGTTGCTAAAAGTGAGGTTAAAAGGCATATCTCTCGCACCCCGGCCGACCCCGGGCCATTTCTCTCGATTTAGCCCTTTTTTTGAAGATAGAATAAAATAAATTTATTGCCTTTCTTCGAGTGTGCTCTGGACGTGCTTTGGAGAGCATGTTAAGCCGTCGGTCTCTGTTGTTCAGTCCTTACGGTTAGTTGAGGCCCTAAAAACGTCCAACAACTGGTCTTACTGCAATGCTTTGATATTACCTTTGGGTTGTGGAACCCAGAGTCCGAGGATGTGACTGGGACTAAGGCTAAGGTGAAGAAGAGTGATTATAAAATGTTTATTAGGAAATACGGTACCAAGAAATTAGGGACCCAAACCAACCGCGCCTTCAACCCGGTATAGATGCTTATTGCCGTACGAGGCTCTGACGCAAGTCTTCCTCCTATTAGGTTGGAGATCGGGCAGTAAAATAGTACAGGGTACATAGTA
The DNA here is from genome assembly GCA_963662185.1 of Eilema griseolum. Taxonomy (NCBI): domain Eukaryota; kingdom Metazoa; phylum Arthropoda; class Insecta; order Lepidoptera; family Erebidae; genus Eilema; species Eilema griseolum. Next base: position 22,016,510 of record OY759248.1, on the reverse strand, counting down.
GGAGGTAGGACACGGCGGTATTTCCGCCCGATTGAGCAGTCCGACTGGGGTAGTACCTCCGCCCTACAGAATACCGCGGCTATAATAACTTCGTGTTGTGTTCCCAGCGGTGAGTAGGGTAGCCAGAGCTCACTGGAGAATTTGTGCTGTCAGTGGGAAGACTAAAGGCTTGTCCTGCTTTGTCTTCTACTGACGGCACAGAAACTCTGTACTTACAGGGTTGGCAGCGCGACTGTGACTCCTCTGGTGTTACAGACGTCCATAGGTCACGGTAACCACTTTCCATCAGGTGGGCCGTGTGCTTGTCTGCCAACTAAGTGGTATAAAAAAAAAACCGAAAAATCCGTATTGCTTAATCAGAAGCCGAAGGGAACATCGCTAAGAGAAGGTAATGGCTTCACACACCGGAAGAGCCGGCAAAGCACCCGTGTCCGCTATGCAGTCGTGTGCCACACTCTGTTAATGGCTTCACACACCGGGAGGCCCGGCAAAGCACCCGTGTCCGCTATGCAGTCGTGTGCCACACTCTGGTAATGGCTTCACACACCGGGAGCCCCGGCAAAGCACCTGTGTCCGCTAGTCAGTCGTGTGCCACACTCTGGTAATGGCTTCACACACCGGGAAGCCCGGCAAAGCACCCGTGTCCGCTATGCAGTCGTGTGCCACACTCTGGTAATGGCTTCACACACCGGGAGCCCCGGCAAAGCACCCGTGTCCGCTAGTCAGTCGTGTGCCACACTCTGGTAATGGCTTCACACACCGGGAAGCCCGGCAAAGCACCCGTGTCCGCTAGTCAGTCGTGTGCCACACTCTGGTAATGGCTTCACACACCGGGAGGCCCGGCAAAGCACCCGTGTCCGCTATGCAGTCGTGTGCCACACTCTGGTAATGGCTTCACACACCGGGAGGCCCGGCAAAGCACCCGTGTCCGCTAGTCAGGCGTGTGCCACAGTCATCCTCACTCTAGCGTTAGTCCCGGTTACATCCGCACGCTAGTCGCGATCCTCTAAAAATTGTTCGGTTTTAAAATAATGTTTAGTAATGTTTTCTAAGGTAACAATTTTCGGGGGGAATCGCGACTAACCCACATTCGCAAACTGAATCCAAGGTCTGATTGTGTGTTACACTATGAAACAATCTCACTATGCAGACGTTAGGTAAGTCCGATTTACTGTGAAAGGGCCCCGACTGTTATACCATTGACAATGCAAAAATTACATTACGTTTTAGATTTTATTAGTTCAACATTAAATGAAAAAAAGATTTCATTACATCTTTTTTTTTTATATACCACTTAGTTGGCAGACAAGCACACGGCCCACCTGATGGGAAGCGGTTACCGTGGCCTATGGACGTATGCAACACCAGGGGCGTCACACACTCGCGCTGCCGACCAAGAAGAAACCTTCTGATGCCCCTCTTGTAGAACCCCATATTGTAGGCGCTTGGGAAAACCGCAGCAGGGAGGTCATTCCACAGCTTGAGTGTGCGTGGGATGAAGTTTCTTTCATACCGCACAGTGCACTTTTTCATGCATTCTACAAGATGTCATTTAATTTATATCTCTAACGGAATAATAGTAGTCTTAAATTTCATGGCATTGAATCGGGGCTCGGATCGGAGCAACACGCAAGAATCGCAAGGTAGTATCTGAAAAAGCTTTTTGAGAATTAAATTTCTTAAAGAAATAAGTAGTACCTACCATTGTGAGTACCTACTGTTTGTTTCTGATTCTTTGTGTGCATCTCAAATAAATAAAGATTAATTATAATTGTATAAATATATTTCTAGAAAATTCTTTAACAAACGATAAATGTAATCAATATAGGATTTTAATTTATATTTATATAATAATAACAGCCGCGTGGTTCCCGGCATAGTAGAATTTAGACCACCCCATCTCGTCCTATGCGGTGACGTACAAGGCGACTAAGGGATGAGGCTGTTTAATTTTAGACATATATTCACAGCCCAGACTCAAACTCAGATGCATGGCTAGAGTCAACAATAGTGCCCGGAAGACTCACCCCTATAATGTGGGTGTTAATTTAACTCTGCATGACCCTTCGGTATAAAGACGTGATTATATGTAGGTATGTATGTAATAATAATATAAAATACAATATTTTCATTTATATATACCTATTGACCGGCAGAGTACTCTCTTTTTGTATTTATACTCTACTCTAGCTGCGCAGAATGCGTTTTTAAGTGCCTTTGGTGGTAAAGAGTCTACGCTTGGTGAATTGCGCGGGCACAATTAGAAACAACCTTTATTAAAAATTATACACAGTAGAAAAATATTTTAAATCTATGTAAGTGCATTGTTATCTTTATATCATTAATAGATACATTGATACTCGTATTAACTTGATTCACGAGATACGCGTCCAAGACTAGTTAGCAAAAATAGTGCCAGAATTTGTCCAAATCACTCTGGTCCCTTGATAACGGTAAAAAATTTCATCTCCAGTATTGTAACTTTTAGATACTGAATAACCACCAGGGCTGTGTTTCACATTAAGGGGCTCGGCTAAAACGGGTACACTTGCATTTTTAAGTGTGTCTATTAGAACAGAAACTACAGGATTACTCGTCCTAAAGACAAATGCGTTGCCAATTAAAACTGATTCATAAAATGCTTCAGTGACAATGAACGTGCTGGGTTCAACACATAAATATGTTCTATCAGAAGGAGCTGGTATACCTATACAGACATAATCTTTTCCGGTATTCACAAAACTAAACGAGTATATGTCGATTTTTCGAAGAATATCTTTCATTTCACGATAAATGCAATGGTCTGATTGTTCTGCCGCAACCTTGTTCAACGCGCTAACCAGGATGTTATAACGTTCTTGTATATCAAATTTAATCCAAGACTGCTGAAGCTCACTTATCTCTTTTTTTAACATAAATTCAGTAGACGTGTAAAAGAATGGCAAATAGGAAAAAATTGCTTCGGTAATGCGTGGCGGGCCTCGGAAATCACCAAAACTATTGATCCACACCACTTGTGATGGAATACTGTGAGCTATTTCGTTGATTTCTGCAGTGTTGTTCGCCCATAACGACAAGTAGTGCGGCCGATATTGGTTTAATAACGATATCAACTCCTTGATCGTTCTGTATGATTCAACTGCTACTTCGGTGGGCTTCGGGTTCAAGTTCCCCACGGAATCTATTAGAAACTTTCGACCATCGTAGTCCACAGGTGTCGAAATGCCGATAGTTTTCTCTTCGTTGTGTTTGCTCGATTTACACTTCCATGAGAGAGCGTTATTAAACTGCGCATATACACTTTCTTGTACCAGAATTCTGCGTAAACTCCACGGCACCTGCAGAATTCACGCATCATGTGATAAATTGGCCCATTTTACAAGAAAACAAGGCAAAATTTGTTCGCCTCCAACATTTTTTTGTGAACTTACCTGTTTAGATGAAGCGAGGAATACATCAACAGCAGAATCTATATCTGAGTATTCGGATATAACGCCGACTGTACCACACTCTTCCTTAAAATCTGAAGAGAAATCAATACCTGTTATAATACATTTACTAAAGAAAAATACCAACTGTTCGAGTTTCGTAACATTCTCGTGTTATAATAACCTCGTGGTGTGTTCCCGGCAGTGAGTACGGTAGCCAGAGCTCACTGGAGAGTTGTTGTGCTGTCAGTGGGAAGACCAAAGGCTTGTCCTGATTGTGTCTTCTGCACCGACGGCACAGAAACTCTCCGTTCCCACAGGGTCGGTAGCACGGGTGACTCTCTGGTGTTGCACACGATCATAGGTCGCGGTAACCACTTTCCATTAGGTGGGCAGTGTGCTTTTTTTTTTTTTTTATACCACTTAGTTGGCAGACAAGCACACGGCCCACCTGATGGATCTATTACCTAAAATGCTCGCCCTCTATTACTTGAGAGTAAAAGTTAATGAGTAAAGCTTACGGGTTACGGATGGTGGTAAAAAGAGCCAGGTACGAACAGCTAGTAAGACATAAAAATATTATACTTACATGTAATGAAAATGAATGAAAATAACACGAAAGTGATTGTTTTTCAAAGAGAAGGAAGTATAACAAATGTCACAGCTGTGATTGAAGGAGCAAGCGTGCAAATTATGACAGTGGTATAGATCGAAGAGTTTTGAGAAGACATCAAGTGAATGGGGAGATGCATACATTTATGAGCAGGCCCTGATCGTTCTAATTTTATGCCATAACAAAACACTGTTCACCACTGACACTGCAATAAATGACATACAATTTTAGAGACATATTGAGAACTCACTTGTACTACAGTATCAGAATAAACGGGATATTTACCATGTTTCATTGTTTTGAGTTTCCGATATTTATTATTTAGTTTAGATAGGAAAAAACTTTTTCTCTGTTCACCGCCACTACTCCAGTTCCTCCGTGATCAAGGTGCTTGTAACAGCGCCGAAATATCGGAAACTCAAAACAATGAAACATGGTAAATATCCCGTTTATTCTGATACTGATGTGAGTGACCATGATAGTTTAAATCACTTGTACTTTTCCACATTATTTTTAATTGTAATTAGACCTGATCGGTTTCGCCTTACGGCATCCTCAAAGGCGAAACCGGTCACGTCTAATAACAATTAAAATAATATGGAAAAGTAAGTACGGGGCAATGCCGCCAGCGTCATGGGCACCTTTACACCAGGTACGATGAGGGGCGGGTTAATAGATTAGACTGTCATTTTGACTTTACAAAAATGTAGACAATGTTATAACTGAATGTATTTAAGAATATAATATGGAAAAGTACAATTGAGTTCTCAATATGTGTAACAACAAATTCCACCAAGTTCCATCAATCAAAAATAAATAGTTTAAATTTTAGTCATTATTGGTATCAGCTTAAAGTTCAAAATTTTATAAAAAAGAGTGCATTAAATCTTTTCATTCACTCTACATGATGGCATTTAATGTTAGATTATAATAGCATGGCAGTAAAGTCTAAAATATTAAATTCTAAAATATTGTAAATAAAATATAAATTATAAAATTAAATTGTAAATTGGAAATGTTTGTTCGCGATTGATGCAAAAAGTTTTGAACTGTTTTGTTTGAAAGGTCTTGGTTAGACTTTAAATCTTACGTTTGTTTAATTGCAATACGTTGTGTAGAACCGGCAATAAGAGATCCATGCGAGCGGAGCCGCGGGCGGATGTCTAGTTATGACATAAAATTAGCTGCATCGGGGTCCAGTTAGAACTAATCTCAAAAGACGCAACTGACTGTACATAGAGGAGTGCTTGGTGGGTATCAGTGGGAAGTATACGTATGGTAGTGAAAGCAGGGTTTGGCAGAAGAAGCATGAAAGTAAATTGAACAGCCTGGAAATGAGAGCACCCTGGTCCTTGATTCTGCTCAAGCAAAACCACTGTCATATAACGGACACTGCTAAAAAATTCATTTAATTTCAGATTTTAAAGCAATGTGCTTAAAGTTCAAAATTAAAAGGTTTTTTACAGAGCGATTGAAAAAGTAACTCTTTACATTTGATTTTGAATTGTAAGCGTATGGAAGTAAAGTCATTGTCATCTTTTATCTGACATAACTCTGTGGTGTGAGAGTGGTTTTATTTTAATAGAATCTACAGCTTAGATGTAACTTTGATGGAGCAAGTGGGAAATAGCGTGATTAAAGAACGTTGTGGTGTGGTAGATATAGTGACCAAAATAGAGAACAGAACGGTTTAGTCACTTAGAGAGCATAGATGAAAAAAGATTGACAAAACAATTATGTGAAGCGAGGGTGAATGGGCAACTCAGCCATTCACATCAATCTAAAGGGTCAACTGCCGCAACGTCCTCAATCTAATTAACTCAATCAGATTGAGGACGTTTAAAGAAAGGCCAAGGTTATGAGGACCGGCGAGCATGCATGAAAATTAATAATTATGTTTGAAAGAAGAAAAAGTGAAAGATACAACTTTCACTTTTTCTTCTTCAGGATCGTAATAAGTGGAAACGTGTAATCTCTGTCTACCCCACTGGGGAAGAGGCGTGACTATATGTACTTATTAAGGAGAAATTTAAACAAAATCACTAACCACCATCGCAAAATTGTCCGTTCCTGTAGACCATTAGTACGCCTGTTATACTGAAAATAATAATAGCCATGAATACAATAACAATTTGGATATTAAATATATTTATTTCATAGAGTGTTGTATGTCTGTCTTTTTTTTTATAGCATACAACATACATATGATAGCAAACGTTTATTTATAAATATTTTTTTATATACCATTTAGTTGGCAGACAAGCACACGGCCCACCTGATGGGAAGCGGTTACCGTAAGACCCACATGTCCGACCCACGCACGCTCAAGCTGTGGAATGAACTCCCTGCAGCGGTTTTCCCAAGCGACTACATTATGGGGTTCTTCAAGATTGGCATTACAAAGTTTCTTCAGGGTCGGCAGCACGAGTGTTACGCCCCTGGTGTTGCATATGTCCATAAGCCACGGTAACCACTTCCCATAGGTGGGCCGTGTTAACTGATGGATTGATTATCTAGCTTATCTTCATACATACATAAACTCACGCCTATATCCCCGAAGTGGTAGGCAGAGGTGCTAGCACCCACATTTCGCCAGTTTATGTTTAGGTCCCAATGTAATAGGTGGCGAGCCTATTGCCATTAACCGAGCACTTTTAAACCTGCGATAAATACAGACATAACTTCGAAAAGCATCGAAAAGTCATTGGTGTGTGCCGGCACAGAGACTCGGTGCTTACAGGGTCGGCAGCGCGAGTGTGGCTTCTCTGGTGTTGCACGCGTCCATAGGCCAGGGTAACCACTTTCCATCAGGTGGGCCGTGTGCTTATCTGTCACCTAAATTGTATAAAAAAAAATGGTATAACCTGGGATCGAACCCGAGACCTCGTCTCAGCAGTTCATTACCCATACCACTAGGCTACCGCGGTATTTCTCTATCTAGCTTATCTATGAATTCAATAATATTCTTTTGTAATTTTTAAAATCATCAGAAAAATTCCCTTATGGTATGGGGTGCTTAGTCTGGTCCTCCACCTCTCACGTAGGCGAGACGGCACTGCGAGACACACGACTGCGAGAGACAGTCTACCACCTACAGCCAACGGCCAATTCCGCCCTAGGTGGGAGCGGCCTTGTAGGGAGCTGCTTGGAGGTTCATAAATTCCGCCCTAGGTGGGAGCGGCCTTGTAGGGAGCTGCTTGGAGGTTCATCAATTCCGGCCTAGGTGGGAGCGGCCTTGTAGGGAGCTGCTTGGAGGATCATCAATTCCGGCCTAGGTGGGAGCGGCCTTCTAGGGTGGTGCTTGGAGGTTCATCAATTCCGGGCTAGATGGGAGCGGCCTTGTAGGGAGCAGCTTGGAGTTTCATCAATTCCGGCCTAGGTGGGAGCGGCCTTGTAGGGAGCTGCTTGGAGATTCATCAATTCCGGTCTAGGTGGGAGTGGCCGTGTAGGGAGCTACTTGGAGGTTCATCAATTGTATCCAAAAAATCCAGCAGCATACCTACTGATATCATTAATGACATTTATATTAACAATTTTAGTACCCATATTAAATTATTGTATGAAATAAATAATGTTTGTTCCGTTTCTTAACTTTTCAAAATGGTCCATATTTTTATGTGCCCAGGTGCCCCAGCATAGGTCAAAATGACACTGTTCCTTCATTACAGTAAAAAGGACATGAATTTCGAAATAAAATGTTTGAAAACCAGATTGATCAAGACTAAGGAGAAGTTCAGGGTCATTATCACCCAGTCCATAAACAAAAAAATACAGAAAATATTTAGGGCTCATGAGGTCTGGGGACTCCGTGTTCCCCACCCTCGAAGAGGACTGTCTCAGATAATCTCACCTCTGACAACCTGCGGTCCCAGTCGCATTTTAGTCGCCTCAAGTTCGACAACCTCCCCCACTGGTTCCAGTGGTGGGGGCACCCGTAGAGATTTTGCGCACAATTTAAAAAGGTAATGAGGTCTATCTATTGTCATAAAGAAAAAAGTGAAAAAAAGAAGTTAATTCCACCACTGAGCAGCGTGCGTGCGGTTTTAGTCGGGTACCCATGGATATCCATTTTCCACAGGAAAATCAGGTAGCATGAGCATAGGTACTTACCCTGATTCATAACATAGTTTCGTGAAAAGGTGACATATCTCCAAAGTCTCTTTACTAGACCATATAACAGGAGCAAGTATGAAATTCGTTACACTTTTGCCAACCAATCCCAAGCGAAGTAGTGGTGTATCACTCTGCATTTTTATTCCTGTCAAATAATAATATAACATAGTGAGAAACAAACCATATGATGAAATAATAAGTGCTGAAGAAAATCCACTAGTCCTTTCATACTCTTGTATTAATACCATAGCAGAAATTTCATTTCACGATCATATAAATCGTCAGGGTTCCGCCGAAGGTTACTCGAGCGTCAGAGGTCGCATAATGACCACCGTCACCCATGAGCGAGGGCTTAGGGGTGACGGGTGGAGCCACGTGTTACCCATGCAGAAACAGGCCGCGGCGACGGTGCGAATGCCATGCCTGGGAATTGGCTAAGTAATTCGTGGTCTTGAAGAGGGTCAGCTCGAAAGAGATGGTTCTGGATCGGCCGGGGTGCAAGGGCCAACCCGGCAATCTCACTTTCCGGCAACTTACGACCCTCAGACGGTGTGCGCTTTAGTCGGTTCAAGTCCGACATAACCTCTCCCACCGGCTCCGGCGGGGGTTATCCGTGGAGATATTTAGCACGTTAAAAAAATGGAAATGAGTTCTATGACGCACATTATTAGAGGCCTTTCTCCAGCAGTGGACAGCAATGGATTGATGTAGGTAAGTCAATCTGTCTGTACTATAATGGTACTATTATATAATTGTAAAGTGCATGTGCATCAAAGGTATAAAAAAAAATACTTGTTATATCAGGTATATTAACAATACTGAACATCTTTTTTTTTTTAATTATTATCTGTTGTCCTGTGATGAACGCAAAAAATTATGAAATGATTTAGATACAGTATTTTGTTTGAAAGTTCTTGGTCAAACTTAAAATATAATGTTTGTTTGATTGCAATTGGTTGAGTAGAACCGGAATTATGAACAAAATCGACAGCAGCAAAGACATAGACAAGCTGCAGTAAAGGACTCATGTAATATAATAATCTATACCCACCACAAGTATTTGATTTCAAAACTGTCTCTGTATTGATATTGGAGGATGCCATATAATACAATTGTTGAATGATCAAATGGATTTGATCGTGTGTGTCTTTAATAGGGATGTTTCTAGCCAAATAATCCAGTTGTGCGAACAATTCTATACTTTCTTTTAGTCGTACGGCCAAATTCTTGAAGCGCAGAGATACATCTGTACAGTCATTTTTCTGAAATACCTCATCTTTAGAGAATTCCTTGCCATTAAAATATGAAAATTTGGAGAATTTTTCATTTTTTAAATAATTCTACAAAAAAAAAATACAATTAGTAACACAGGTTAACATGTTATGCTTGAGTGCTGATATCTTTTTAAGAATACAAAATTTATTTGAAAAAGTCGACATGTAGACATGTAGAATATTTTTATTCCCTATTTTAGATTCCCTAACAGTTCCTACTAAGGTCCCCACCTTTTACATTTTCCAAACAAAATTAGAAAAAAAAAATTGCATAAGTATGAAATGTTTTAACATCAATTCATCCTTTAAAGATAATTAAATATAATGTAATATAATCGAGTTTTCTCTTCACCCCTACCGCAATGCCTCAAAACAAAGGTCTTTGAACAGTGCATCCTACCTGTTATGACTTACGGTGCCGAAACGTGGACACTTACAGTGGGGCTGGTCCATAGCTTAAAAGTCGCACAGCGGGCTATGGAGCGAGCTATGCTTGGAGTTTCTCTGAAGGATAAAATTCGGAATGAGGTTATCCGACAGAGAACCAATGTTACCGTAATAGGCCACAGAATAAGCAAGTTAAAGTGGCAGTGGGCTGGCCACGTTTGCCGAAGGACCGATGGCCGTTGGAGCAAACGAGTCCTAGAGTGGAGACCGCGAGAAGGTAAACGAAAGGTAGGACGCCCCCTAGCCAGATGGACTGACGACCTGAAAAAGGTGGCTGGGACAGACTGGATGCGGAAGGCGGAGGATCGGAGAAAATGGCGCACATTGGGAGAGGCCTATGTCCAGCAGTGGACTGCAGTGGGCTGGTTGATTGATTGATAATATAATCAGTAGAATACATTGTCTGGCCACTTTTTAACTTTTCAGACAAAAAAAATATGTTCATAAAAACTTTACAGACAATAAAATATCAGAAAAAAAACAAAATTCACATCAAAATATAAAACTTCTTTATAATTCTGTTAATGTACAAATCCCCTAACACTAGGAAGGTGACCACTTTCAGTGAAAGAGAATCTTTGGTGAAAGCACTTGACTGAAAGTATGATTGCAACAATTGACAAGTTATCCAAAGTATCACTTGTCAGGCTGGCCAGAAGGGTTGAAGCAGCAACTGTCTTGGGACTTGGGCTTCAGGGATAAACAGACAATACACTGACTTGTGGCCACTATTGTCAGTTAATTATGCTATCACAAATACAGATTAAGAGTTATCATGAGACAATAAGAATGAAAAACCTTAGGAATCTGTTTCTAACTCCTTACTAAATACTTACTGCATATACTCAGATGAGCTCACAGACATAAAAATCCTAGACAATCTCAAGTTGAGACATCATTATCTGTTCATAAAGGTTCTATGAAGGAACAATACATAGGTAAGTGAGGTACGGCTCTGTACAAGGAATGCTGACACACTCATACTCCTAAAGACCGAATCTAGAGAATATGTCTCATGGTCTCCCCCGCAATTAGTGTCTGCTTTACAACATGATAACAACATCGCACACTTTGGGAGAGGCCTCTGTCCAGCAGTGGACTGAGGACACTTGATCATAAATCGTGTGAATTTATGATCAAGTGTCCTCAGTCTATATTTAATACCTACTATAAATTTTAATGCAACTCTGTCTGTCTCTTACGCATTCACGCCTAAACCACTGAACCGATTTTGATGAATTTTGGTACAGAGTACAGACAGACAGAGAGGATTAGAGGCTTGACCAAGGACATAGGCTATGGTCAAGATAACACACATTCAAGCGGACAGAGACGCGGGTAACAACTAGTAATTATTTAGATAAATAATAATTAATGATAACATATACCTGCGCAAGAGTTGTATCCACGGTCATTTTATCAAACTTAAGGTCCATAATAATCAGTTATTTTTCTAACTAGACGTTTACGCTCTTCAAAATTATGAACAATTGAATATTAATGTAATAAAAAACTTAACTTAAGTATTTATGATAACAAGTTTAAAAAAAAACTTGTTGATGTTGATAACAAAATGACAAATAAAAGTCAGGGTCGAGGCGGGCCGGTAGGAGCGGGGGCCGGGGGCCGAGGCGGGCAGCTAGAGGTGTATCATCTCGATTTACAAACTCGAGTTGAACTCAGAATGAATTAACTCGGATTGACTTGAATATAACTCGAATACACTTAGCCTGATTTTGCAAATGTATATAGGATTCCACATCATACTCTCAAATATAAAAAAACGGTAACAGTCGTCTGTCTGTCTTACCCCTACCCACATATCTATCTAGAGGTATACTTATCCCCGAAGAGTTAAATACACGTATTCTAGTTTCTACTCGTGTCTATCTTCCCCAGCCAAATCTGAAGGTCAATTCTTTTTTTATAGGTACCACTTAAGAGTACCTACAGACAATCCCACGGCCCACCTAATGGGAAGTGGTCATCGTGACTTGTGAAGATGGAAGTGCAACACCAGGAACGTTATACTCGTGCGTGCTGCCGACCCTGGAGAAATATTCTATAATAATTAAAGATTCGTTTGGAAAAGAGGGCAAATTCTCGTAATAACCATCAATCATTTTACCTGGAAATAGCCTTGAAAATTGTACTAAGAAAACACCGATTTGACATTTGGGACTACGAGATAGAATCGAAGTTGAGTCTTAACCGCTTTATAGCAAAAACAGACCCCAGTATAAACAATTCTTACAAAGTTATACTGCAGTTTTGGACAGGTCAAGGTCTTTGAGGTGTTCTAATTCGTTAGACAAGGAATAAAACCAATTGTACTTTTCACTTCTCATGTTAACTGACGATAACTATAGCAGATAATCGAATTTCACACTTTTAACTCAGATTGGTTAGAAGATAATCAATTCTTTTTAGTTATGAATGGTTGTCACGTGTACAGTCGCGCTCAGAAGTTATGTGCAACTTCTGAGCGCGACTGTGAGCACTAAAAAACTTTTTTTTATACAACTTAGGTGGCAGACAAGCACACAGCCCACCTGCTGGAAAAAATAGTTACCGTGACCTATGAACGTGTACACCAGTGGAGTCACACACGTGCTGCCAACCCTGTAAGAACAGATTTTCTGTGCCTTTAGTGCAGAACACAAAATCAGGACAAGCCTTTGGTCTTCCCACTGACAGTACAAAAACTCTACAGTGAGCTCTGGCTACCCTACTCACCGCCGGGAACACAACACGAAGTTATTATAACCGTGTTACACACGTTTATACGTCACGGTAACCACTTTCCATCACGTGTGCCGTGTGCTGTTCTATCACCTAAGTTGAATAATTAAAAATAAGCAATAATAAATTGATGCACTATTATTTTCTTATGTTCGGAGGTATTTTTTATTATTTTGTTTAGTTAAATTTTAGAGCTTTATATCTCGTGGTTGAAAACGTGGGTGCGAAATGTGGGTGCCAGCACCTCTGCCTACCCCTTCGGGAATATAGCCGTGTGTTTATGTTATTGTATAATATATGTTATGATAACGTGGAATTTAATAATAAGCGTGGAATGTGTTAATCTAAGACCGACGCGCGACGGCGACTGTACATTTCAATGTTCGTGCCATTTTTTTCAGATCGCAATTTCATGCCATTTTAACTTTCACGCATATTGTATACTTACCATAAAAAATATATATTCTAGATAGTTATACACCGGCATCTAAATTAGTTTATATTTTTTGAACCCATAATATTAATTCCCAATACATACTACGTATTAATGTAGAATATCACAGAAAATGGTGTTAAAATGTGGATCAGTATATTATACAGCTTGGCAAAAAAGTCGTGAAAATAATTGCGGCGCCACAATCGTGCATGTAGCCACACTATATACAACGACAATAACAGTTTTGATACTTCGATTTAAATATATTTATATATTATTCATTAAGTATACGTACTACTTCTATTGCACGCTGTACTTTTCTATAATTAAACAAACAGAAATGGCACAAGTGAACTGAAATGGTACATAAATAATATAATAGAGTAATAAATCCACTCCAAAATTTAGAATTTCAATTGATTAGTTGATATAAATCCACCCAATTTTTTTACAAAAGGGGTAAAGGTCAGGGAGGAAGGCTTGTTGAAGCTACTTTTTCGTTCATATAGTAGGTACCAACGTATAGACAATAAGTTGTAATTGTTTACAACTTATTGTCTATATAGTATAAAACACATTTTTTTTATACCACTTAGTTGGCAGACAAGCAAGCACACGGCCCACCTGATGGGAAGCGGTTACCGTGGCCTAAGGACGTATGTCACACTCGCGCTGCCGACCATGAAGAAACCTTCTGATGTCCGTTACTGTAACCCAGTAACCAGTGACAGATTGCAACTTGTCAAATCGGTACATGTTTTATACTTAGGGGAACCGAGGGGTTATACACGCAAACTCTTATGGGCTTTTGGCTGTCCCACATTGTGGGTGGGAACACGCCCTTAGCTTATTGAGTGACTGTCGATAAGGGTGGTCCCGGGTTACTGGTTATTACACTACGACTGCCGACGTGAACTCACTCCTAAACATGCAATGTAGCTTCTGTTTAGCTTTAGAGTGAGGTTAGCGATTGCATTGCGTTGTCGCAACAGAGCGAGTCATTCTGTCGGGGCAGGTTCCAAAACGGGCAGTCAGCCTTATATTTTTCGATTGTTTATATTTTGACCTCTTTTGGGAATTAGAAATAATGAAAAGTCATCGTTTCAGTTTAGTTAGGCTATATCATAGTTGACTAAGCATATTTTTAGATAAAATACTAAGACACCACCACAAGTAGTACCTAAGTGTAAAAATTCGACACTACCCTATTGTAATTCATTAAAAAACTTTTGGTTCGAATGAGAAATCGGTTTAATTGCATCCACATCTACTTAATATGTAACTATGAACAAACAAATTAATTATAACAATAAAATATAAATATTCACAGATGTAGGTATTCAATTAAAATAGCACGAACATTTTAAATATTATTGTCTTTATAGAATAGAAGTAAATTATTGGCTAGTATGCTGACACAGACATAATTGGTTACAAAGGCACATGCACACATACTTAGGCTAACAACACACAAACAATAATAAAACATACTGTCAATAATATTGCGTGTGGGCAAGCCCATAAAATTTAATGATATTCTAGCAATATTTTTGACAGTATGCATTTAAGGCCTTAAGATGATTCCATTCATAACTGTTAACATATTGGCCAATGGAATAGCCGCCAAACATGGCACCGATGGCACATACATAAACTATATAATAAAAATATAATACCATACAATTATGTATTAACAAATTCATCAACAATACACAAAATAGATTTGGCACAATTAATTATCTGATGAATAATTTGTTAAATATCTGTCACATGTCACAATACAATTATTATTATGTTCTAATATTGTTAAATAAATTCATAGCAATTTTTCTTTTTTAAGATAATAATTTAGAGATTTTTATTTCTCTTATCTCATGAGACCGTGGGAAAGAATGACCTTACATAAAATGGCAATGCTGAGTTTATTGAACAAAAAGGTCTTCTGTGCTATAGTGATTGGTACACTTAGTTCACACCAAGTCACATTTTTAGGTCTCTTTGGTGGGGTGCGCGGGGCGCGACGGCGGAGCCGCGCCCATCAACCAATGATATATTATATTAAACTAATCGCGGGCTCAAAAGGCTCACGTCATTGATTGATCACAATCTCACACATGTTCCACATGCATGGACTTTTGAAATTTGTATACCAATAACTATACCAGTCAAACCACATTAATATTATCAAAATAAATACAGAATAATCAGGATCCCATGGAACCTAAATAAAATAAGATTAGAAATAGCTATTATTGTTAAACACTTAATAAGTTTATGCTAGCAACATAATAACACTAATATTTTTATTACTTTTAGTTTTATGCCTAATATTACATTAACTTTGTTTCGATTTTAACTGGTCTATTTCTAATGTCAATTTTCTGTTTGTCTCTACTAAAGCACTTTGATGGTGAACCAAATTTTGTATTTGCTGGTCCATTGCTGATATTTTTTTCTCTAAATATAGTTTCTGCTTGGTCAAAGCCATCATGATGTGAAGGAAATAGTTTCTGTTATCATCTGCTACATCAGCTAGAGTTAATTTGATGAAGTCTTTCAGATCGTCAGCAGCTCGCATATCAAAGATCGAAGGTTGATTAGAGTTAGAAGTTCTAACGTTGGACACATCAGCAGTGGACAGTTTCCCATTTTCTGTAATGCCATTTGTTACTATGGGTGAAGGGAAACCAAGGTTTTCTGTAGTTTTACTGTTTAATGGAGTGGATACTTTACTTATATTATTTTCTGGATCTATCTGTAGATATCGTAAATCAAATTTATCACTTCTCTTTTGTTCTAAGTGTATGGATTTGTCACCATCTTCATCACATTCATGAGATTTATCAAGACCCATCATCACTAGGAATGAATCAGCTTTTGCATCACCACTTTGGTCGGAAATATCTGTATTTCTAGGTGGAGAATCTGTAATGAAAAACATATCTGACGTGCGAGTCCCAACTGGAGTACTGATCTTGTGTGTTGATACGTTAGTATCCTTGTCTTCCCGAAGACTAACTTCAGTTGGGGTAAACTTTCTTGTTATTGGTTGGAATGCAACTTTTTGGATTTCTTCATCATGCCCTTTCAACACCTTGATAGGACCAGTCAAGTCTCTAAGATCGTAAATGAGTACTATCCCATTCTTAGTTCCGAATGCCACTTGATTCTCTGCGTTTATTCCTAGTGAAGTCAATGCATAAGAAGTCTTTACTGTTGAAACAATATTCTGAACCCTAACATCATATACATGCATAACTTTATCGTACCCCGTAGATAACATTACGTCTCTGTTAATCAGAGAATATGCAATATCACTAACAGGAGAGCCATGAACATTCTGAAAATAGGCCTTATCTTTGTTAGTGGTTATGTCTCGAATGACGACATGTCCTTCATCAGTAGCTAGACCCAGTAATGATCTAGACTCGTGATGGAACTTCATTGATGAAATGCTTCTAGAGCAGGCGAGTTTTACTGTTAAGACAGGAATGTTCGATACAAGACCATAAATAATGGTATCACCATTTTGCATGGAAGCTGCCAAACTCGTATTCTTGGCATTGTAGCTAACAAAGTTCACGCTAGACTGCTGTGAGGGATTTGGAAATGTTTTTGTAACATTCTTGTTTTTCGTATCCCATATTATTACGTTACCACTTCTAGTACCTAAGGCTACGTTACGATGGCCTTCACGATGAAAACTGGCTGACCATGTATCTTTTAGTGGTATATGTTGTAATGTTCTGAAGTCATGGTCCGCCGGGCTCAGTATTTCTACTACACCTTTTGAATTGACCTGTCAAAGAAAGGAGCTATGTGAGAAATGATCACAAACAATGAGCTGGATAGCTTTGAGATGGTAAGATTTTTAACAGAATGTTATTTAACACTCATTATTGTGTACTACTCCATAAGAATTAGGGCCACAACAAGTTTAGTAATATTCAAGTATATTTTATGGGATGAAGCCATATTGACAGGTTAATCTCAAATAGCTTTAGTTGACCATGAATTTATCATTATACACAAAATTTGAGAATGCCTCTATTAACTTGCTTAAGATTTCATTCTTAACATTGTCGAATTTTTAATAAGTTTTTTATAGAACGCGCTAATTTGACTTCACAACGCCTGATGGTAAGCTAAAGGCAAAAGTCTCAGGAAATAAGGTCACCATTATAAACATGTAGCATGTTACAATGGTGGCACTCAGTTTGGCGGCCTCATCAGAAGCATTATATGGGTATATGAAACAGATTTTTCTGAAAAATCATGAGAAGCACTGGTAACCGGCAATCTCCGCCAATTACGAACAAGTTAAACAATATTACATCAAATAAAAAGTATAATTGAGGAGTAGTTTCATCTTACGCTTCACTTAGCACTATTATATGTATGTCCATGCCTAGGCACAATGGAATTCTTGGCACACCCACCAATTTAATTGATATTAATATACAACGCACTACACCCTAGCCTACCTTTATGCAGTGACAATCATTTTATAGAGATATATGTAATGGACTCTTTGGATACACAATTCAGTTTTTAAACATATGAGATTGCAATAATGTACCTGCAATATATATTTGCTATCATCGCTCCACGACACATCTCGAAGCATACCTTCGTAACACCAGTAAGTTTTTTTTAAATCCCAACTGTTGACATCGTACAGAAGCAATCGTGAACTTATCGTTGTGAAATACATTATTATGCTTAATGTAACGAACACATGTAGCACACAGCAAACTTCGCCTTCGAACTACTGAAATATAATTAAATTATGGAATGGATAACAGTTTCAAATCGTAAACAAAACTAGCTGCAACAAATTGAAAAATGCAAATGACAACTCCTGGATTTCAGGGTTGCTCGTTGACAAATATAGGGTTCCCTTACTTCGCTAATCACGTTAGACCCATGGAAAAGGAAGTTCAGAGGCTTGTAGAAAACGAATGGTGTTTATTAATTCATTTTGATGGCTCCCAGAATATGAACTAGTTCTGAGATAATTTATAACAACTTTTCACAGGCATCTAATAATTCAGGCATTTAATAATTTCTCATAATTTAAACCAACAAATAATATATTTTTTTTATGACATAACCAATAGTTCTGCGGAATAATCTGAATCGTGGCGCTATTGGTAATCTTCTGACATAAAAATTGACGTTTATTTTCGAAATTTGAATTTATATTGTATATTATTTGCATATTTTCCTTCTGGTCTTTATAATGCCTCGTAAGTATGAAAGAGTCACTGAGCTTAATGAATAATACCTGACTGAAGAATACCTAGCTCTAGGCCAGGTCCCTATTTCCATCCACTATATGAACAAGCAGGAGTCCCGTCCCGAGTCCCAAAATTCATTATCCTATTCTGAAGAAACCAAGACAATCGTTAATCGACAGTAAAGAGATCTTTTTAGCGGGTAACATCGGTCCTGACAGATGGATTTTATTTGGGTTGGATTACTGAAAGATAGTACGAGAACGAGTAGTAGACGAGGAGATGAATAGATGACGAGGCATACCAAGGCGAGAGTGACTCATGCTTTGGGTCACCCAAACAGTTTGCTGTGTCAGACCGTAGGTGGTAGGTGGCGGTTAAACCACAAACAATAGCATTCCCAATTAGGGTTGACGTCAGGCACGCGACCGGTCAGTAAAAAGAAATAGCTAAACAGGAACATGAATGTTATGAGTAATAGTGAGTGTAACAGGACTAGGGCGTACCCCCGAGGCGACGCGCAGGGGCAGCACCCAGTCCCTGTGAGAAATGGACAAGGAAAGAGTAAAAGCCAGAGAGATTGGAGAGGGTTATAAGTTATATTATAGTGGGGGAGATGGGAAAACAAATGGTGTAAGAATTGTGCTAGATGATGGATTGAAAAAATGCGTGATGGATGTAAAACGACTAAGTGATAGAATAACAGTTGTTAAAATAATACTTGAGAACCGAATAAAGAATGTGATCAGTGTGTATGCACCCCAAGTAGGGTAGAAGGACGAAGTAAAAAAGAAGTTTTGGGAGGAATTTGATGCCTTGATGATGGATATTCATAAATTTATATTATTATATTATTCATCATCGTGAAGAGGTATATGTCGAAGGTGATTTTAATGGACACGTCAGAGAAAAAGTGAATTATGAAAGGATTCATGGAGGCTGGGCACTTGGGAGTCGAAACAAAGACGGGGAAGCTTTACTTCAAGCTGCCTTTGCTTTTGACTTAGCTATTGTGAACACGTGGTTCAAAAAGAAAAAGGAACATCTCATCACCTATAAAAGTAGCCACCACGCGACTCAAATAGACTTTTTCTTGACTAGGAGAGATAAACTTAGCAGTGTAAAAAACTGTAAAGTATTGCCAGGGGAAGACCTAGTGACCCAACACCGATTGCTACTAATGCAAATTAAAATCAAAATTGAGCCAAATAATAACAAGCGAAGGCCCCTACCTCGAACCAGATGGCGTATGATAGAAAATATAGAGTATGCAAATAGATTTAAGAAAGAAATAGTTGATAACATGATAAATATGAAATGTGTGTAAGATAAAACAGTAAATGAGTGTTGGGAAGAAATGGCGCATTGCATAAGGACAAAAGCAAAAGATATCTTCGATGAAACAAAAGGCAAGGGTAAGATAGAAAGGGATACATGGTGGTGGAATGATGAAGTGCAAAAGATTCTGAAAAAAAGAAAAAGCGATTAAATAGTTGCCGTTGAAAATGTGAGTATAAGAGAAGAAAATAAGATGATTTACAAGAATTGTAAAAATAGAGCAAAAAAGGTAGTAGCAAAATCCAAGGCAAGTGCACAA
Source organism: Eilema griseolum (assembly GCA_963662185.1). NCBI lineage: Eukaryota > Metazoa > Arthropoda > Insecta > Lepidoptera > Erebidae > Eilema > Eilema griseolum. The sequence goes on along the minus strand of OY759248.1, from coordinate 21,996,623 downwards.
GATAAAATATACATTGAGCTTGATGAGCCGGGCGGCCAAAGGGAACTCTTTCAAATGGCAAAGATAAGAGAAGAAAGAACGAAAGATCTTAAACATGTTAAATGTATAAAAAACGAACGAGGCCAGATTTTGTTGCGAGAAGATGAGGTAAAAAAAACGATGGAAGACATTTTTGAAAAACTATTGAATGAAGAAAATGTATGGAACGGAGTGCTAGAAGATAGGTTTAGGAGGAGGTAGGACACGGCAGTATTTCCGCCCGATTGAGCAGTCCGACTGGGGTAGTACCTCCGCCCTACAGAATACCGCGGCTATAATAACTTCGTGTTGTGTTCGCAGCGGTGAGTAGGGTAGCCAGAGCCCACTGGAGAATTTGTGCTGCCAGTGGGAAGACTAAAGGCTTGTCCTGTTTTGTCTTCTACTGACGGCACAGAAACTCTGTACTTACAGGGTTGGCAGCGCGACTGTGACTCCTCTGGTGTTACAGACGTCCATAGGTCATGGTAACCACTTTCCATCAGGTGGGCCGTGTGCTTGTCTACCAACTAAGTGGTATAAAAAAGAAAAACAAAAGATCTGGGAATATTGGTTTGGTAAAAGAGATCGGTGTGGATGAAGTAAGAAGAGTGGTAAAAAATATGAAAAATGGCAAAGCTGTAGGGCCAGATGAGATACCAGTGGAAGTATGGAAGTTATTGGGAGAAGATGGATGTCGTTGGCTGACTTTATTCTTCAATAAGTTGTTACAGGAAGTGGTGATCCCTAGCGAATGATGCAGAAGTAAACTAGTGCCCATTTTCAAAAACAATGGTGATGTACAGGACTGTAATAGCTATCGAGGAATAAAGCTCATGTCATATAGCATGAAAGTGTGGGAGAAAGTAATAGAGAAACGACTGCGAGAGGAGAGTGAGATCACCCAAAACCAGTTCGGTTTTATGCCAGGGCGGGGTACCACAGAATGATGCCGTATTCGCATTGCGCCAACTATGTGAAAAATATAGACGTGCAAATAAAAACCTGCACATGGTGTTTGTAGACCTCGAAAAAGTGTACTATAAAGTACCACGAAAGGTCTTGTAGTGGGCCCTGAAGGAGAAAGGTGTGCCAGTGAAGTATGTTATGTAAAGGTAATCCGTGCTATGTATGGGTTATCTCATACGCATGTTCGGTCGGCCGCGGGTAACAACGATGAGATAAGTGTGGCTATTGGCTTACACTAAGGATCGGCTTTAAGCCCGTAACCTCTTCCTGTTAGTAATGGATGTTCTGACATCGGATATACAGGATGAGACACCGACATTGTCCTTATTGGTGAGGATGGAACCGAGGTCCAGAGTAGATTGGTAAAGTGGCAACAAAGGCTAGAGAATGATGGCCTGAAAATTAGCATAACCAAAACAGAATACATGTTCTGCGATTTCAACGGTCTCTCTAGTCTCACAGTCATGGCATGTAATGCGTAGGGATGAAAGTAATGTCGCAAGGAAGGCACTAATTATGGAAGTGGATGGCTACAAGGAGAGAGGGAGGCCTAAAATGATGTAGATGGACTGTGTGAATGATGATATGGTTAAGAAGGGAGTGAATGTTGAAATGACTGCAACTAGAGATGAATGTAAAAGAACACATGTGGATAAGGGCAAGAGGATGATGATGATGATGCACGGTAATGGTACATTTTACCGCTATTAATACATTTTTTTAGATGTTTTTATTTATAATTATAAACACCAACCGCACGATTCACTGCCACGCTCCAACAGGGACCTGTTATTTTTATTAATGTAAATATTGGCATATATTTAAAATTATAAACATAAACCCAAAAACCGAAAATCAAATCAAGCCCATATTATTTATCACATCTCTATTCTGGCTGAAGTGACGTGTACGTGTATGCGGTGAAGTGTCAAAGTGTACTTGTTTTCATTTGTCTGTTGACCGGAGTTATAAAACTCAATAAAAAGCCTTCGATATTTTGTGATAACTCCTTCGTATATGTAAGTATTCCAGCATAATCGGCCCGTTGCTGAATTCCTATGTTGACTGATCTAATAGCTTAACTTCTTACTGACGATTTATCAAGTTACAAAATACACAGAGGTTTTCTACGAATGTTGGGTCCTTATCAAATCAGTATCATTTAGTATATTCACAGTCATTAAAACATTAATTACATACATAAGTAATTACTTACGCCTATTTACCCAAGGTTAAGTATAGATAGAAGGCGTTGCCCACGTTTCGTCAACACATTTTCAGTCCCACGTAATAGGGAACAAGCCTGCGGCAGTCAACCCGGCGCTTATTCATGCCCTGTATGTTAAATACATAATTCAAAATACTAAAGCCGGGGCCCGACCGAATAGTTGTACCCTCTGCCTATAATTTTTTAATATAGGACGCGCCAATTTTATTTATTTATTTATTTATACTTTATGCACGATGTACATTGGCGGACTTAATGCCGTAGGCATTCTCTGCCAGTCTACCATAGGGTGATGCAGAGCTAGTACGAGGTAGGCGCATATTGACAAGAGATGCGTTTTACTTCACCTCGTCTGATGATAATCTAAAGGCAAAGTCTCATGAAAGAGGGTCACCAATATAGACACGTAGCGTGTTACAATGGTAGCACTCAACTTAGCGGCCTCATCAGATGCTTTTTCACACTCCGCTTAAAGGACACAGGACTGTAGGAAGAAAAAGACATGTGATCTGGTAAATAATTACAGGTTTTAGTGGTGCAGCATACAAAAGACTCTCCGAACCCCTTGTTCTTGACCTCATATGAAAATATATGCATTATTATTGTTTCTGCCTATTTTGCTATTCCAGAACCAGCAGACACAACAATGATTACTGATATCCAGCTAGCAGTGTTCTCCAACATCCTAGGGGTGTCCATCTTCTTACTAGTTATTCTGTACCACTACATTAGCGCTAACAGCTCAAAATGAAGGTATGTAATTAGTTCTATATTTGCAATATTCATTTGTTGTTATTAGGTGTATACTCCCTAGGCATGACATGGGTTTATGCAAGTCTTTCTACATTGGCAGAGTATTGCATTTACCTAGGTACTAAAAAAAAACCCAAGTCTATGCATTATCCTAGGCCCTAGGATACTACATTGACTTGGTTTTTTTTATACAATTTAGTTGGCACCCGATGGAAAGTGGTTATAATGGCCTATGGACATGTGCAATACCAGGGGACTTACACTCATGCTGCAAACCCTATGAGAATTGAGAGATTCTGTACTGTCAGTATAGAAAACAGCAGGACAAGACTTTGGTTTTCACAATGGCAGCACAAAAACTCCAGTGACTGGCTACCCTACTTACTGCCAGGAACACAACAAGAGGTTCTTATGGCCACTAATACAGTGGCCATAATAACCTCTTGTATATCTATAGAGAGGCATGATTATTTTACTGTGGGGACACTAATCATCATTATTTTGAGTACTTTGCTTGTCAAGATCAATCTGATGCAGACTGAACACTAATTTAGATACAACTTGATGACTCAATTCACTTAGAACAACCTCAATTAACACAGGAGACCATATCTTTTATTGTTTGTATATTGAATTACTATTTTTTGTTTCAGACCCAACAGCAAAGCACATCTCTACAAAATATATTTCATCTAAATTATGTATAAGATGTAAATAAATTACTTATTTTTACCAATTGCTGTGTCATTTTTTATAAAAACCTGAACATCCTAGAATATAAATATATATTTATTTTTAATTTATCTGTTCGTTAGTTTTTTACAACTCGTACGTATTATCATGCCACCTGCCTCGAAAACAATCCTCTCGCATCATAATCATCCCACGAGGTCACGCTCTCGTCTTCCGAGACCAGCAGCATCGGTAACACTATGAGAATTATATTATCTGTGGTAACACTAACCATAACTGCCATAACAACATTTGCCTCCACTTGTACTTTCACACGTTATTTCGATCAGTAATCAGTACCTACATAAAAACTGAGTTGTTGGCGGAATCGTTGGGATCGCCATAGAAGAAAAAAAAAAAAAAAAAAAAAAAACATTTGCCTTAGTTTGTGTTTCGTAGATATTTGTTAAGTATCGGATTTTATTTGAGATTTGTGATTTTTACTTTTGGAACGCTAGTTACCATGTTAATGTGCATGAGTTAGGTATATAGTTTACTAGTGACGATACTAAATACACTACAGAAAAACTGTGAACGTTGTATCCGCCGGTACCGCCGCAAACGCTACGTCCCGCAATTTTTAAATCTGTAATATCTTCGAAAATACTCATGTAAATCATACGCTGTAAAGGCCTCTATATTAAAAAAATTGCCATTAATTTTTCGGAAAAAAGTAAATGACAAAAAAATGTTATTGTGGGGATATCCATAAGATATAGACATATACCATCGCGAAGTTTTCTGTAGACCTTTTCAACGTGTACAATACTTAGTACATTATTTTGATAAATCTCGTAGGGTTCAGCCTGCGTTTGCAATGTAAATGGAAAAAAATAAATTATTTATATCACATTAGAAACCTCAAAAATAACAGAATTTTTCCACTATTTAATGGATGTTATTATACATATAAACCTTCCTCTTCAATCACTCTATCTTTTAAAAAAAATCGCATCGAAATCCGTTGGGTAGTTTTAAAGATTTAAGCATACATAGGGATATATCGACAGAGAAAGTGACTGTTTTATACTTTAACATTATTAGACCACCTATCTAAATATGACGCATAATTAAGTAGATGAGGTTCAGCTATCCAGGGCATAACTGGGTAATTTAATGGCATATAATTCTCCCTAAAAAGGCATTATCGTTGGTGATATACCAACCTTTTTCGATTTATCTATACTAATATTATAAAGCTGCAGAGTTCGTTTGTTTGTTTGTTTGTTTGAACGCGCTAATTTCTGGAACTACTGGTCCGATTTGAATGATTCTTTTAGTGTTGGGTAGTCCATTTATCGAGGAAGGTTTTAGGCTATGTATTCACACGCTACTACAAGGGAGCGGAGCATTGATAATAAATGTTAACAAATCCGGCAATTTTTCATACATATTTTGAAAACTTAAACATACGGGCTCAAAGGGATATGAAGCTTCAAAATATACCCCGGGCGAAGCTGGGGTGGGTCAGCTAGTTTAATAATAAAATGTGTCTGTAAATTAGATAAACTGCCATCTAGCGGAGAAATTAGACAAACGTCCGTTTAGTTTGCCGCATGCTAATTATGTTGTTCTTGATGTTGACAATATTCTACGGTTGTTAACAGATGGCGCTACATGTTGTTTAGTGGCCGTCGGCAAGACCGATGATAATGATTTGTGTCTATGTTGGAATGGTAATTAGTAGTAGGTAATTTGGGAATAAGCACAGATATAATTCTGAAATTCCGAAAATTTTTGGCATACCATTTTCTTCCATCGCCATATTGACCTCACTGGGGGCAACTGGGAATTTCATTTGAAAACATCACAATGGTCACTATTGGCAAGGCGAAGTCCAAATGACGTGTCCTATAAAAAAAAAGTACATTTTTAATTTCCCCCATTTCTCGCACTTGACGTTGCCGTAGGTCATAATTTGTTCTGTATTTAGACAAGGGATTTACAAAACTAAAAAAGAAAAAGACATTATTACCACATTATAAGTAATTAAATAAATGAATTTGAATTTACCCGACTGCGTCAGTGAAGGTAATATGCTACGCGCGTACGTATGTAGTTTTCTTTGTTCCACCTCTAGGTCTAACTGACAGACAAAGATGAATGAAGTCTCAAATAAAAGGTATTCATCTCCCGAGTGTCAGGGTACATATTTCAACATAGATTTATGGCTTATTTTTAGTGATAAAATGCGGGTTATCAAAAAAATTCCATTCAAATTTATCGAGTTTAATGAGTTCCATTAAAATGAAGGGAATTTGAAGGAGCTTATCAAAATATACATGCATCTCATATCATAACTAAAAAGTTCAAAATAAAATAAATTATATTATAATAATATTATAAAGAGGAAAGATTTATATTTTTGTATGTAACGAATAAACTCAAAAAGTATTAGACCGATTTTAATAATTCTTTTTTCATTAGAAAGCTACATACTTCGTGAGTAACATAGGCTACTTTTTATCCCGATATTCCCATGGGATCAGGATTTATGCGGGTGAAACCGCGGCGCGGTGCTAGTAAATTATAAAAGAAACACCCTACTTCTGTCTAAATATGGTGGATGGACGGTACCCATTAATTTTCTTTCGGTTTATAATTAGCAAATGGCCGTCTGCTATCAAACTTGTTTCGGTCTTTTTGACAGCAGTCGGGTCTTTTATTTTAAATAAGTAGTATTATAGAAAATGAACTGCAGCACACCACCACCGCCAGTTCATAAAGCGGCCCCAACCTGAGAAGACTTAAACTTTCAAGACGGTACGAGTTTACGACTGGTGATTGATAGATGAGGCTGAGACTAGGCACACTTCTCAGGTTTGCAAGGTCAGAAGGTAATCGCTCCCATGAAAGCCATAGGGCACGTTCAAGTATATTACAATTAATTAACCCCCCCCCCCCCCCCCTTGTCAGTAAAACTAAGCAAATCTCTTACCCCTCCCCCTCATGATTACGTAAACATTGGTTTCTGCCCATTTATTTATTTATTTCCACAGACAATACAAGCTTACAGTGAAATAGCACCAAAGCGCTTATAATGTTACACTAATTAATATTTAACTAATACCATGCCATTCAATTGTCAAATACAAATATTAAAATAACAAACAATTAGAATAGTTAATATTACAATTACAAATAATTACATTGATCAATTTGAAAATAATGAGCTATTCATTACAATATATGTATTATAGAAACAACAATCAATAATCAAGCAATAAAAACATTCAAATAATATTCCCAATGAACATTAATCAATAATAATCTAAAACAATCATTAAGTAATCTAAATAATCAAAAGTCAACTAATTAGAGGAGTCAATATTAAAATCTATACTAATATTATAAAGCTGCAGAGTTTGTTTGTTTATTTGTTTGAACGCGCTAATCTCTGGAACTACTGATCCGATTTGCATGATTCTTTCAGTGTTGGGTAGTCCATTTATCGAGGAAGGTTTTAGGCTATATATCATCACGCTACTACTTAAGGGAGGGGAGCATTTATAATAAATGTTAACAAATCCGGCAATTTTTCATACATATTTTGAAGACTAAAACATACGGGCTCAAAGGCATATGAAGCTTCAAAATATACCCTGGGCGAAGCTGGGGTGGGTCAGCTAGTAACTAATAAATTGCAATACTAATATTAATTGTACCAGAGAAAAAACACCTTACGAAGGTGCATTAAAAAATGATAAGATGTTTTTTGCCATTACATAAATGTTGTCAAAAAATAAATCTATATCTGGATTCGCACATTCCCATAATATATGCACATTTCTTTTCATGTTGGTTTTTTTAGGGCAAAGGGGTTATGCGTGCTATATTATGTATGGAAAAGTAACTAACTACTGATTACGTAATCATTATCTAGACCCCCAACCCATGTCATCAAAAATAAGCAATACCCCAACCAATGCCCTCCCCTCTTTAATGCTAACATAATACATGAACGGCCCCGTATATCTAAATCATTCGCTAAATCATAAGGCGGGTGAAGCCGTAGGCAACCACTAGTAATATTATAGGCCCCTAAGCGGAGGTGGCTCGGGCTTCAGAGGTCACAAAATGACCTGCGTCCCCAATAAACGCGGGCCTGGGGGCGATGGGTGGAGCCGCCTGTCACCCTAACAGAAGCAGGCCGCGGCGGCGGTGCGCGATGCGCGCCTCCACATACTCGGGGACGAGGTGGGGACTCCGTGGTCTCCACACTCGAAGAAGACCGTCTCATAAGAGACGGTCTTGGACCGGTCGGGGTGCAAGGGATATGTCGCAGATAATCTTCGGTTCCGGTGGTGTGGGTATCTGTGGGGATTTTGCGCACAATACAAAAAAAGCTATATATCTAAATATATGAAACTCAAAGGTGACTGACTGACTGACTGACATAGTGATGTATCAACGCACAGCCCATACCACAGGACGGATCGAGCTGAAATTTGGCATGCAGGTAGATGTTATGTCGTAGGTATCCGCTAAGAAAGAATTTTAATTAATTCTACCCCCAAGGGGTTAAAATAGGGCATGAAAGTTTGTATGAAACTTTGTCAATTTTTAACCGATCGGGCTGAGATTTTGCATGTATAAAACTACTATGACGTAGGCATCCCCTCAGAAAGGATTTTGAGATGCAAGCTATATAAGATTAGTAACTTTTGAGTTTAAAATATACAAATTTCTGTATGCTAGTGTCACGACATCCACGCGGGCGGAGCCGCGGGCAACAGCTAGTAATATTATAAAGCTGAAGAGTTTCTTGTTCTTAATCCTAGCGTTAATTCCAGTCCCTCCGAAGCTTTCAGCTCGGTGTCCAGGTTCTATTATTTTCATGTCTAACTGCGGGGTTGCCTGATCTTCGAAAATAAACCAGTTGTTGAACTTTTTAGGGCTCCAACGATACCTGGACGAAGGATCGCAAGCCAAGCTGCCCGAGTACGAAGGTAACTCGGGCGTCGAAGGTCGATGAACGCCCCCCATGAGCGCAAGCCTGGGGGTGACTGGTGGAGCCGCCCGTCACCCTGGCAGAAGCAGGCCGCGGCGGCGGCGCGCCTGTCGCGCCTCCCCGTTTCCGGGAACGAGTTGGGGACTTTGTAGTCGCCATACACCCGAGGAGAGGACCAAATCGTGAGAAATGGCCCTGGGTCGGCCGGGGTGCGAGGGATATGCCTGTCAACCTCACCTTCGGCAACCAAAACGACCCACAGGCGGCGTACGTTTTAGTCGGTTCGTGTCCGACATAACCTCTTCCATCGGCTTCGGTGGGGAGGTATCCGTGGGGATTTTGCGCACGTAAAAAAGAAGGGCTCCAACGATACCCGTAACGACAATATTGTTCGTAACACAACTGGGACCGACTGCATAACATGCTCCCAGACCAGACCAATGCAAATAGCCATATTCATGCATACAAATATTTGCATTAAACGGGAGTCGAACCTGCGTCCCTTTCGTATCAGTCGCGTTCACTGCCGCCAGACCACAAAGGCTGTCGAAGCTAAAGAGTTTGTTTATTTATTTTGTTGAATGCGCTAATTTCAGGTAGGTACTATTGGTTCTAATTGAAAAATTATAATTAATTTTGTGTTGAATAGTTCGATTATTTGTACTTCATAACATCACGCTACCGTTTAAGGGAGCGGAACAATACAGCCAGCAGATTCTCATACATTATTGCGAAAATTAGTAGGACACGACGGTATTTTCGTCCCAATTGAGCAGACACTGCGGAAATACTACCGCCCTACAGAAAACCACGGCTATAATAACCTCGTGTTTTCTTTTTATTTACCACTTAGGTGGTAGACAAGCACACGGCCCACCTGATGGGAAATGGTTACCGTGGACACTTAGGCCAAAGTAACCACCAACCTGGCGGTGACTAGAGTACCCAAAGCTCACTGGCGAGTTTTTGTGCTGTCAGTGGGAAGACCAAAGGCTTGTCCTGCTTTGTCTTCTGCACTAACTTTTCTGTGCCAGAAACTCTATATTACTAAGTGAAGTAAGTAAAAAACTAAAACCCTACTACTGAAAAATCACGCTCTTTTTTTTCTTTTTTTTTACGTGCGCAAAAAATCACGCTCAAAAAAATATTAGGTAAACAAGGATAGCGCGTGGTCGTATGCTGCCAGTCTAACAAAAAAACCACACTTTTTTTATACCGCTTAGTTGGCAGACAAGCACACAGCCCACCTGATGGGAAGCGGTTACCGTAGCCTATGGACGTATGCAACACCAGGGGTGTCACACTCGCGCTGCCGACCATGAAGAAACCTTCTGATGACATTCTAGGGAAAAGTGGCATATGACCACGAATAGCTCTTTATATTTTTTTGTTTAACACTTTTTAGAGCATGATTTTTCAGTAGTCGGGTTTTAGATTAAATCTTATTTTATATTTATACTATTTTGGAGCAAGCAATAACTATCATTTATACATAGGTTAAAATCTGCTAATTAAGTCCTTTCATTTGAAACCAAACATATATATTTATATTAAATATATATCCACGGTAGTCTAGTGGTATGAGTAATGGACTGCTGAGACGAAGTCTCGGGTTCGATCCCAGGTTTTACCATGGTACACACCAATAACTTTTCGATGCTGTTCGAAGTTATGTGTGTATTTATCGCAGGTTTATAAGTGCCCAGGTAATGGCAAAAGGCTCGCCAACTATTATATTGGTACCTAAACATAAACTGGCGAAATGTGGGTACTAGCACCTCTGCCTACCCCTTCGAGGATATAGGAGTGAGTTTATATTATGTTATGTTATGTATTTAGTAACTGAAATTGCTAATACTCCACTTATTTTACTAATCCCTCAAGTTAAGCTAATTTGCTTGTGTTAGAAGTTAGTTCATATCGGTAGTATTAATATGACTGGGATTCAAACCCGTTACCTCGCAGTCGCAAGACTAGTTAACAGCGCCTCCTTCTGCGAGCAAGTAATGCTTGTGAAGGAGGAGGCGGGGCGGGAGCGGCAGCGGGAGCGACGAAGGATCGCAAGTCAAGCTGCCCGCGTACGAAGGCAACTCGGGCGTCTGAGGTCGATGAACGACCTCCGGCCCCTATGAGCGGGGGTGGAGCCGCCTGTCACCCGTTTCAGAAGCAGGCCGCGGCGGCGGCGCGCCTGGCGCGCCTCCCCGTTTTCCGGGAACGAGTTGGGGACTCTATAGTCCCCACACACCCGAGAAGAGGGCCAGATCGTGAGAGATGGCCCTGTGTCGACCGGGGTGCGAGGGATATGCCTGTCAACCTCACCTTCGGCAACCAAAACGACCCACAGGCGGAGTGCGTTTTAGTCGGTTCGAGTCCGACATAACCTCTTCCACCGGCTCCGGTGCGGAGGCTCGTGGGGATTTTGCACACGTAAAAAAAAAGCACTAGTTAACAACTAAGCTACCTACCGATAATAGGTACTCCGCCTAGCCCTTCGGGGATATAGGCGTGAGTTTATATGTATATGTTTAAATTAAATATATTTTTTAACACAGTAAGTTCTTTATGACAGCTAAAGGGCGCCACAAAATATTCAGGGACAAGTTATGCAGCCTATAACTAGCGGACGACCCAGACTATTCTAACGATTCCTTATTTGTCCAGTTCTAATAAATAGTGGAGGAGCTATTAGGGAACAGATGAACCTACATACATACATAGCCTATCCAAATCATAACCCTACTTTGGCTTCGTCGTTGTTGGGTAATTAACGATTAACGATTGTTTCATGAAGTTTTTTATATAAATATCGTTTATTGTAACACGACACAAAATATACATTCGTCCATTTTTAGCCTAAGTTTGAAGGCAAACGAACTTAATTTTTTGAGATTATATGAGTCGCGTAATTTCAATCAATTAGCCCACTGCATTTCATTCCTGGACATAGGCCTCTCCCAATGTGCGCCATTTTTTCCAATCCTCTGCTTTTCGCATCCAGTCTGTCCCAGCCACTTTTTTCAGGTCGTTCGTCCATCTGGCTAGGGGGTATCCTACCTTCCGTGTACCTTCTCGCGGTCTCCACTCTAGGACTCGTTTGCTTCAACGGCTATCAGTCCTTCGTCCGTGGCCAGCCCACTGCCACTTCAGCTTGCTTAATCTGCGACCTATGTCGGTAACTTTAGTTCTCTGTCTGTTCGCGTAATTTTAAAGGAAGGAAAGTCCTGTTTGTTTCACACAGTGACGCAAAATGAGATGTCTGCAAACAGGAGTTTTCTATTGAATTCAACGCAGTGACCGCAATTACGCAACTCACAACTCAAAAAATTACGCTCGTTTTTTTTTTTACGTGCGCCAAATACCTCCCCACCGGAGCTGGTGGAAGAGGTTATGTCGGACTCGAACCGACACTAAAACGCACGCCGCCTGTGGGTCGTTTTGGTTGCCGAAGGTGAGGTTGACAGGCATATCCCTCGCACCCCGGCCGACCCAGGGCCATCACTCACGATCTGGCCCTCTTCTCGGGTGTGGGGACTACAGAGTCCCCAACTCGTCCCCGGAAACGGGGAGGCAAATTACGCTCGTTTGTCTTCAGCCTTATGGAACTTGTAAATTGATGTCTCATAAAATGCCGCAGTGGAGTTTGTTGCGCCGTTTCTTCTCCACTAGCAGCTAGGAAGCGGTGGTAAGCTTAGCTTAAGTAGAATTACTATTATTGAAGTCACAGATATCCGTGATAGACGTCAATAAAAAGCAATTTTGTTGGTCAAGATGAAAAATAAATGACTTTGACTTTACAGGGTCGGCAGCACGAGCGTGACTCCCCTGATTAGGCACACGTAACATACGCCACGGTAACCACTATGCATCAGGTAGACCTTGTACTTGTTTGCCACCTAAATAGTATAAAGCACAGTTTTTTCGAGGAGGTAGGACACGACGGTATTCCCGTCCGAATTGTGCAGTCCGGCTGGGGAAGTAGTTCACTTCACGTTGTGTTCCCGGTGGTGAGTAGGGTAGCCAGAGCTCACTGGAGAGTTTTTGTGCTGTCAGTGGGAAGACCAAAGGCTTGTCCTGCTTTGTGTTCTGCACTGAGGGCACATAAGATCTCTGTTCTTACAGGGTCGGCAGCACGGATGTGACTCCACTGGTGTTACACACGTTCATAGGTCACAGTAACCACTTTCCATCAGGTGGGCCGTGTGCTTGTCTGCCACCTAAGTTGTATAAAAAAAAAGTTTCTTTATAAAGTACAGGTACGGCCTCATATGGAGTACTGCTGTCACCTTTTTGCTGGAGCACCTGCATACCAGCTTGACCCTTCGACTCGTTGCAAAGACGGGCATTGAGGCTGGTTGACAATCCCATACTTATAAGTAGTGTGGAACCTCTTAGCCTTAGGAGGGATTTTGCCTCACTGTGTGTGTTCTGCCGCCTATACAATGGTTTGTGCTCAGATGAATTGCCTCACATGATGCCTGTAGCTACATTCTATCATCGCACCTCTCGCCATAGGCAGGGAATTCATCCTCACACATTGCGACCTGAGACGGTGCGCACTGTGCGGTATGAAAGAAACTTCATCCCACGTACACACAAGCTGTGGAATGACCTCCCTGCTGCGGTTTTTCCAAGCGCCTACAATATGGGGTTCTTCAAGCCCTCTTGAAGAACCCCATATTGTAGGCGCTGCCGACCATGAAGAAACCTTCTGATGCCCCTGCATCAGAAGGTTTCTTCATGGTCGGCAGCGCGAGTGTGACACCGCTGGTGTTGCATACGTCCATAGGCCACGGTAACCGCTTCCCATCAGGTGGGCCGTGTGTTTGTCTGCCAACTAAGTGGTATAAAAAAAAATATATATAAATAAACGTCTGCTATCATATGTATGTTGTATGCTTAGAAGATTGCTGCAAGCGAAGCCACAGAGGGCCGGCTAGTCATAAAATGTAGGGAAAATAATGCTAATAAAATGTACACAGGAAATTAAGGCGTAGAAAGCAAAATGGTGACACTGTCGCAACATCATTTTGTGCGTCGTCATCGTATTTCGGCTAGGCCGCACATGACATACCAAAGTTCAATGAGTTCATTAGTAGGCATTTTGAATCACACGTGTAGGTATGTAATATGTTTAGAAAATTATGCAACGAACACACATTAGTATTAAAGTTATAGGTATATTTACCATGTTGTATTGTTACCATTTGTACCCGCGTGGTTCCCGGCAGAGTAGAATTTGGGCCACCCCATCTCTTCCCATGCGGTGTCGTACAAGGCGACTAAGGGATAGGGCTGTTTAACATCAGACAGATATATACAGCCCAGACTCAGTGTCAGATGCATGCCTCGAGCCGACAATAGTGCCCGGAAGACGGCAATAGGCTAACCCCTATTTCGTGGGACCGAAATCAACGATTGGTAAAATGTGGGTGTTAATTCACCTCTGCCTAACCCTCCAGGGATAAAGGCGTGATTATATTATGTATGTATGTATTGTTAGGAACCATTTGTAGCTGCGTGGTTCCCTTCAGAGTAGAATTTGGGCCACCCTATCTTTTCCCGTGCGGTGTCGTACAAGGCGACTAAGGGATAGGGCTGTTTAACATCAGACAGATATAATATATACTGCCCATACTCAGCCTCAGGTGCATGGCTCGAGTCGACAATAGTGCCCGGAAGACGGCAATAGGCTCACCCCTATTACGTGGGACCGAATACAATTATTGGTGAAATGTGGGTGTTAATTCATCTCTGCCTAACCCTCCAGGGATAAAGGCGTGATTATATGTATGTATGTATTGTTGCCATTTGTAGCCGCGTGGTTCCCGGGAGAGTAGAATTTGGGCCAACCCATCTCTTCCCATGCGGTGTCGTATAATGCGACTGAGGGATAGGGCTGTTTAACATCAGACAGATATATACTGCCCAGACTCAACCTCAGGTGCATGGCTCGAGTCGACAATAGTGCCCGGAAAACGGCAATAGGCTCACCCCTATTACGTGGGACCGAATTCAACGATTGGTGAAATGTGGGTGTTATTTCACCTCTGCCTAGTGAATGAATGAATTGTTCTGAGTTTCCGATACTTCGACGCTGAGCCCAAGCTCCATGATCACGGGATCCGAAATATCGGAAACTCAGAACAATCAATCAATCAATCAATTAGTTCACTGCAGTCCACTGCTGGACATAGGGCTCTCCCAATGTGCGCCATGTTCTCCGATCCTCCGCCTTGCGCATCCAGTTTGTCCCAGCCACCTTTTTCAGGTCGTCCGTCCGTCTGGCTAAGGGGCTACCTTCAAACAGAACAATACAACATGGTTATTATACCGATAACTTAAATATGAATAACCTTGTTAATTACTAGCTGCTGCGCTCGAATTCGCTTGTCATCATCTGCTGGTCAGCTGCTATTGGACGAACCTGGTAAAATGGAGTTACTGGACGCGGGGGATGGTGTCTGACAGTGGTGAGCCCCCTGCAGTCGATGTACTTCTGTCATACCCGCTGTGCCCATATATCTGCACAATTGACATTCTGAATGAGGCGACTGAGGATGCGGTCAATGTCGCTGAGCTTTTGGCTGGATGCAGCTAGATGTTTTAAATTTCTGCTATTGAGACGAGGAGGAAGTAGGACACAACGGTATTTCCGTCCCAATTGAGCAGTTCCAATGAAGTAGTACAGCCTCCATCTTACAGAATATCACGGCTATAATAATCTCGTGTTGTGTTCCCGGCGGTGAGTAGGGTAGCCAGAGCTCACTGGAGAGTTATTGTGCTGTCAGTTGGAAGACTTGTCCTGATTTTGTGTTCTGCACTGACGGCACTGAAAATGTGACTTCCCTGGTGTTGCACACGTCCTTAGGCCACGGTAACCACTTTCCATCAGGTGGACTGTGTGCGTGTCTGCCCGCTGCCGCTGGCTGAATAATAAGTTTATTGAGGAAGGCTTTATATCATCACGGCACTACGCAAGCAATAATTATAAATTTCGACAAATCCGGCAGATTCCCAATGAAAAAAAGAAATTTAAATTTAAGCCCGACTACTGAAAAATCACACACTAAAAAGTATTATTAAACAATAAAATATCAAGGATAGCCGTGGTCGTATGCCACTTTTCCCTAAAATGTATTGTTTTGTTAGAGAGCCGTTGACAGACTCGGACAACATGGCCTGTCGTGCTGCAGGAGCGCTGGGCGAATTCCACGGCACGCCAGCATCAACAACATAATCCACCGTGCTCTTGTCACCGCCGGTGTGCCAGCTGTACTTGAACCAAACGGTTTGGCGCGTGACGATGGCAACAGACCGGATGGCATGTCGTTGGGTAGGACACTGGTGTGGGACGCCACATGCGTTGATACCATTGCTCCTACCTATATAACTAGCACGGCTGGCTGTGCTGGTGCTGCTGCTTCTGCAGAGGCTCTCAAGCGGCTCAAATGCTCCAATCTCGTCGGAGATTATGAATTTGTGTCGTTTGGAGTCGAGAATTTGGGGTTATGGGGTCCGAGCGCTCGCAATCTCTTCCGTGAGTACGAAGCGTATGGTTGACGCTTCTCGTGATCAGAAGGCTGGCCTCTTTTTAGGTCAGGGAATAAGCATTGCCATACAACGTGGCAATGCTGCCAGTCTTCTGGGAACGCTACCACAAGAGGCATGCGATGCGGAGGAATTCCACGACGCATATTAATTGTTCTTAGCTATAAGTTGTATAATAGTTATTTTAGTTTTATTGTATTTAATATTTATATATTATTTCTTGACATGATTGTAAAATAAATAACTGATTAAATTTCAAAAAAAAGTACTAATAATTTACTGACCTCTAATTTGTTAGACTAAGTGGAATTATAGATCCCTGTTCGAAATTCGAAATTCTATTTTCATTGGCATCTACTGACAGCACAACGAATATGATTGGTGGATATCAAACAAATAAATAGCAACGTAGCATAGCACGTCTCCAATGGAAAGTCAGCATTATCTTGACTTTTGCGATTGATTGCCATCTAACCCCCGCAAACTTGAGGGACGTTATTGGTTGCCGAAGGTGAGGTCGACAGGCATATCCCTAGCACTCCGACCGATCTAGGGCGATCTCTATCGATCTGACCCTCTCCTAAGGTGTGGGGACCACAGAGTCCCCAACACGTCCCCGGAAACGGGGAGGCGTGCAAGTCCTCGCTCGCGTCGCAGAGATGGCACTTGGAAGTTGGCTCTTTCTCCATCCGACACAGATACTGATCCTAGCACCCGTGTTCGGTGATCATCTGTGTCAGACGGTACGCGAGACTGCCGTGTGGCCTCTCTAGCCACAACCATCATGGGATGGGTCTTACCGCCGCTACTACGGCGTGCACTGTGCTTGGTCGCTCAAGTCATAACTCCCATTCCGCCACCATGTCTCTATGGAACCGGGATCTCACGGCCCGAATTTCTTCAGGCTCGGGATTGTACCTCGCTCCCGCGCCGCCTTTCAGAACCAATATAGCGCCGAAAGGGATCTCGCTTCCAGGATTCACGGTGGTGATCTGGCAAAGAGATTCACCGCGTCAAACTATAAGGACCTCGTGTTGTGTTCCCGGTGGTGAGTAGGGTAGCCAGAGCTCACTGGAGAGTTTTTGTGCTGTCAGTGGGAAGACCAAAGGCTTGTCCTGATTTTGAGTTCTGCACTAGGGGCACATGAAATCTCTGTTCTTACAGGGTCGGCATCACTGATGTGACTCCACTGGTGTTACACACGTTCATAGGTCATGGTAACCACTTTCCATCAGGTGGGCCGTGTGCTTGTCTACGACCTAAGTTATGTATATAAAAATAAAGGATCTAGCCTTCTATCCTCCGATTCTAAAACAACCACACTTAAAGTGCAGCAATAGTTTTACCTCAAAAATACAAGGCTATGGAAATGTTAAAAAAAAATTGTTTCGGTGGCACAAGCGCAACGGTACAGGTAGATACGATTGATCTGAACGAGGTTTCGGTTTCGATTCTCCGATCAGACAAAGTACTATTCAGTTTCTCTGTTAGGTAATTCTCAGCAGAGTTCAGAGTTTGGCACGTGTCCGGTTTACTTGGAACCAAAAAAATACACAGTTGGCCCAAAGGTTACACTTCTGCTAACCCCTTCGTGGACATAACAGTCCGTTAATGCTAGCGAAACGTGAGCGCAACACATTACCTAACTGCTACAGATATTATTACTGCTATAGAACACACACAAAAGACAGTCTCTTATCCATTGATAGATAAAAACCCCTTTTGTACCCCTTTTGCACATGTATGCACCCCTTTTGTATATCAATGCTCTTTCGGAACCGGAATTCCATAATCGGAAACTCACTATGAGCAGCATCACATGTAAGCAGCAAGCATATGCTGTAAGAATATTACCAACGACCGAACGGACCCGACAGCTGAATCTTCAAGACTTTAAAGAATCTTTGAAGTCAAATCGCAGAAGGAAGTAGGTCACGACGGTATTTCCGTCCAATTGAGCAGTCCGAATAGGGAAGTACCTCCGCCCTACAGAATGCCGCGGCCATAATAACTCGTGTTGTGTTCCCAGTGATGAGTAGGGTAGCCAGAGCTTACTGGAGAGTTTTTGTGCTGTCTGTGAAAAGACCTGTCTGCCTGTCCTGCTTTGTCTTCTGCACTGACGGCACAAAACCTCTCTGTGCTTACAGGGTCAGCAGCGTGAATGTGACTCCCCTGCTGTTGCCCTGTCCATAGGTCACGGTAACAACTTTCCATCAGGTGGGCCGTGTGCGTGTCTGGATGAATAGTGAGTTTATTGAGGAAGGCTTTATATCATCACGACACTATGCAAGCAATAATTATAAATTTCAACAAATCCGGCAGATTCCCAATAAAAAAAAAAATTTAAACTTAAGCCCGACTACTGAAAAATCACGCTCTAAAAAGTATTATTAAACAAATATCAAGAATAGCCGTGGTCATATGCCACTTTTCCCTAGAATGTATTGTTTTGTTAGACTAAGTGGCATACGACCACGGCTATTCTTGATAGATCCCTGTTCGAAATTCGAAATTATATTTTCATAGGCATCTACAGCACACAATATCTAAAGCACGCATCCCTTTATACCAGTGCTATGCTATGTGCATCAACGAATATAATTAGTGGATATTAAACAAATCAATAGCAACGTAGCATAGCACATCTCCAGTGGAAAGGCAGCCTTATCTTGACTTTTACGGGACTGATTGCCATCTAACCCTCACAAACCTCTATAGGAAAACTTGCGCCTTAAAGCTTGCCTATCTATCAGTAAGTGTACCGACCGGCTAGCTAGCGAGCTTAGATCTTCGTACAAATATATCACATACAGACCTACGCTTGTAAATCCCCGAAGGTGCGTCGCGTTTCAGAACCGGTATAGCACCGAAACGGATCTCGCTTACAGGATCCACAGTGGGGATCCGGCGATCCGGCGAGGAGATTCGCCGCGTCAATCTATAAGGATCTAGCTTTCTATCTTACAATTCTAAAACGCCCACACAAAAGTGCATTAATAGGTTCATGGTTATGGGCGAAGATATAAGATAAAAGAAAGAAGGAAAAAATTGTTTTGGTGGCACAAGCGCAACGGTAGATACGATTGATCTGTACGAGGTTCCGGTTTCGATTCCCCGATCAGACAAAGTACTATTCAGTTTCTCTGTTAGGTAATTCTCAGCAGAGTTCGGAGTTTGGCACGTGTCCGGTTTACTTGGAACCAAAAAAATACACAGTTGGCCCAAAGGTTACACTTCTGCTAACCCCTTCGTGGACACAACAGTCCGTTAATGCTAGCGAAACGTGAGCGCAACACATTACCTACTGCTACAGATATTATTATTCCTATAGAACACACACAAAAGACAGTATCTTATCCATTGATATATAAAAAACCCTTTTGTACGCCTTTTGCACATGTATGCACCCCTTTTGTATATCAATGCTCTTTCGGAACCGGAATTCCCTAATCGGAAACTCGGTACAATACAACATGGTAAATATTCCAATTACTTTTTTTTTTATCTTTATTTACGGAGCTTAGCCACAACATGACTATGCCGCTCCATCATAGCCATTTTTTATATAGTACCAGTAATTTTATACATATTAATCTACACTTCTACACTAATATTATAAAGAGGAAAGATTTGTACCTATTTTTGTATGTTTGTATGTTTGTAATGAATAGGCTCAAAAAGTACTGGGCCGATTTAAAAAATTCTTTCCAAAATAGAATGCTACATTCTTCTAATTTGACATAGGCTACATTTCATTTTGAAAAAAATTAGGGATCCTTGGTAAAATTTGAACAATGTAACCGAAGGTGTAGAAAAATGAGTCTTAAAATGTCTTTCGTCGAATGCACTGCCGAAACTATTAGCGATAGAACAAAAGTTCAATTCCAAAATAATATTTTTTTAATAAATAAAAATATTTGTGAAAAAAAGTGTTTTATATCCAAATTTCCAAAAATAAATAATTGTCACATATTCATGATATAACAGATACACATGTCTTGAGCTGCATCCGAAAGAGGTCTCGCAAGGACGCTATTGCATCCTCCGATATCCATTACGTTTGCGTTAGGTCTGCTCTCCGCTGTTGGTTCCGAACACATTCCATCAGAATATGTTGTACGTCTTCAACCGATTACTTTAATATCCACTAATGTGAGTGATCACGATAGTTTAAACACCTATATCAATGCTCTTATCAGAAAACGCATTTTTAGCGCGAGTGTGACGACACCCCTCGTATTGCATACGTCCATAGGCCACGGTAACCGCTTCCCATCAGGTGGGCCGTGTGCTTGTCTGCCAACTAAGTGGTATAAAAAAAAGGCTAGCCTGCGGAGGTACAACACGACGGTATTTCCGTCCCATTTGAGCGGTCCGACTGGGGAATACTTAAGACTTTATCATAATTATCATCATCAGTTCATCACTTCACATCAAAAGAGTTTAATGCACATGTATATGAATAAAAAAAAAGTTGCATTTAGAGCCGAGTTCTGCGCGACTACTCTTTATCTTTTGGCTTACGGCATTTACGGGAGCGCCTGCCGTATGACAACACAACCTCGAGTGACAAGCCTAGGCCAGAGCCACGACGTAGTAACGGCGGTAAGACCCATCATGGGGGAGTGGCTAGAGAGGCCACACGGCAGCCTCTCGTACCGTCTGACGCAGATGATCACCGAGCACGGATGCTTCGGAAAGTATCTGCGTCGGATGCAGAAAGAGCCAACGTCCGAGTGCCATCACTGCGACGCGAGCGAGGACTCGGGTCCGCACACGCTCACCGAGTGTCCGGCGTGGGAGACGCCGAGGCGGGAGCTTGTGGCGGCCCTGGGAGTGAGGGTTCTCACGCTCTCCACCTTGCTCGCGGTGATGGTTCGCTGCGCGGATGCGTGGGCGGCCGGCGCCTCCTTCTGCGAGCAAGTAATGCTCGTGAAGGAGGAGGCGGGGCGGGAGCGGCAGCGGGAGCGACGAAGGATCGCAAGACAATCTGCCCGCGTACGAAGGCAACTCGGGCGTCGGAGGTCGATGAACGACCTCCGCCCCCCATGAGCGCCGGCCTGGGGGTGACAGGTGAAGCCGCCTGTCACCCTGGCAGAAGCAGGCCGCGGCGGTGGCGCGCGTGGCGCGCCTCCCCGTTTCCGGGGACGAGTTGGGGACTCTGTAGTCCCCACACCCGAGAAGAGGGCCAGATCGTGAGAGATGGCCCTGGGTCGGCCGGGGTGCGAGGGATATGCCTGTCAACCTCACCTTCGGCAACCAAAACGACCCACAGGCGGCGTGCGTTTTAGTCGGTTCGAGTCCGACATAACCTCCTCCACCGGCTTCGGTGGGGAGGTATCCGTGGGGATTTTGCGCATGTAAGAAAATAAAAAAAAAAAGCCTAGGCCAGAGCTTCATCGAAATGTCAGCAGGCATACCGATTTTTTTTTATATAGGACAGGCCAACTTGACCTCACCTCGCCGGATGGTAAGATAAAGGCAAACTCTCAGGAAAGAGGGTCACCATTACAGACACTAAGTGCTACAATGGTGGCACTCAGCTTGGCGGCCTCATCAGATGCTTTTTCACGCCCCGCTTAAAGGTCCCGGGACTGTAGGAAGAAGGAAACACGTGTGCTGGTAATGAATTCCAGGTCTTGGTGGTGCGGCAAAGAAAAGAGTCTCCGAACCGCTTGGTTCTTGCTCGTATATTCTGCACAGTGTGACGGTGACATCTAAGACCTGCACGTGTTGTCCTATGTAGGAAAGTAGATGGTGGGATTAGTTGGAAGAGCTCGTCAGAACACTCACCGTGGTAGAGACGGTAAAATACAGCCAAGGAAGCAATATCTCTACGCATCCTAGCCTAAGCCTAAGCCGTTACCTATTTTATTAGTAATCCATATCGGTAGTAGTTATCGGTAGCTTAGTTGTTAAGGAGTCTTGCGACTGAGAGGTAGCGGGTTTGAATCCCAGCCAGTTCAATACTACCGATATGAACTAACTACTAACACAAGCAAATTAGCTTAACTGGAGGGATTAGTAAAATAAGTGGAGTATTATCAATTTATGTTACTAATACCATAACATAACATAAACCCTTGCCTATATCCCCGAAGGGGTAGGCACCCACATTTCGCAAGTTTATGTTTCGGTCCCAATGTAATAGGTGGCGAGCCTATTGCCATTAACAAGGCACTTATAAACCAGCGAAAAATACACACATAACTTAGAAAAGCATCGAAAAGTCATTGGTGTGTTTTGTCATTTTGTGTGATCTCAATTATATATAGGAATTTTTATATTAGGTTAATAGGTAGGTAATTAGGCAGCCTAGTGGCATGGGTAGTGGTGGGTCTCGAGTTCGATCCCATGTTTTACCATGGCACACACCAATGACTTTTCAATGCTTTTCGAAGTTATGTGTGTATTTATCGCAGGTTTATAAGTGCTCGGTTAATGGCAATAGGCTCGCCACCTATTACATTGGGACCTGAACATAAACTGACGAAATGTGGGTGCTAGCACCTCTGCCTACCCCTTCGGGGATATAGGCGTGAGTTTTTTTTTTCGTTATGCACCCAGCTTTAGATTAGTGTAAATATTACCGCAAGAAAAAATATCATCAAGTGGATTTGGTCCCTGGGGTCTCCACCTCGGAGTCCACCACAGCTTTCACTATTCCAAAATTAGCAAGCAAAGTCGTCGCATTAATTAGTTCATAGAAAACGAATCAGTAATGCCTACTAATGGTTTGTTCAGTAAGCATTTCAACACACCTAGGCGTCATGTTGTAATCAGATGTAATACAATTTGCGTTGTTAATCGTTTTTATCGAAAATCTGCGAATAAGCAAAACATAGGGTACAATTATTTGTTAGAGCGGTTGCACAATTAATACTTATAGATATAAACAAGCCTTTTACTGTGGTTTGGTTTATATTTGATATTTTAGGAATTTGTACATACATATAATCACGCCTTTATCCCTGGAGGGTTAGGCAGAGGTGAATTAACACCCACATTTCACCAATAATATTCGGTCCCACGTAATAGGGGGTGAGCCTATTGCCGTATTTCGGGAACTATTGTTAACTCGAGCCATGCATCTGAGGCTGAGTCTGGGCTGTATATGTCTGTTTAATGTTAAACAGCCCTATCCCTTAGTCGCCTTGTACGACATCGCATGGGAAGAGATGGGGTGGCCCAAATTCTACTCTGCCGGGAACCACGCGGCTTTTTACGAATTTGTCACACTATTATTTAATGCGGGGGTGACAGGTGGAGCCGCCTGTCACCCTGGTAGAAGCAGGCCGCGGCGGTGGCGCGCCTGGCGCGCCTCCCCGTTTCCGGGGTCGAGTTGGGGACTCTGTAGTCCCCACCCCCGAGAATAGGGCCAGATCGTGAGAGATGGCCCTGGGTCGGCCGGGGTGCGAGGGATATACCTGTCAACCTCACCTTCGGCAACCAAAACGACCCACAGGCGGCGTGCGTTTTAGTCGGTTCGAGTCCGACATAACCTCCTCCACCGGCTCCGGTGGGGAGGTATCCGTGGGGAATTTGCGCACGTAAAAAAAAAAAACTATTATTTAATGCGTACTAGCGGCCATCGCGACGGCGAATTTGCTCGTGTGGACGTTTTAACCCCTTAGGGGTGAAGTTACGTAAAATTAGTTCTTAACCAATGGCTACACCCTATAAGGAAATCCACCACCCAAATTTCAAGTTCATAGATTTAATTGAATGAAATTTTAAGCATTTAGTATGCAACTATTCAACAGATATATGTATAGAAGAATTCGGATAGTTTCTGGTGAAGGTTCGGTGGCTGTAAGAGAAAAATCGTGGGTTCGGATCCCGGATGAACCGCTTAATTTTTTTTTTTATACCACTTAGGTGGCAGACAAGCGCACGGCCTACCTGATGGAAAGTGGTTACCGTGGCTTATGTACGTGTATAACACCGGAGGACCCACACTCGCGCTGCCGACCCTGTAAGCACAGAGTTTCTGTGCCGTCAGTGTAGAGGACAAAGCAGGACAAGCCATTAATCATCCCACTGACAGCACAGTTTCTCCAGTGAACTTTTCAATATGTTATGGGTTTTATATGTTCCTAAATTTCGTAATAGTCAGTGAGTGGTATTTCGCTTATTATATACAATAATAGAATATAAACCAATATATATGCGAAAACATATTGATATATAAAAACCCAAGATATACAGTCAGCGTCTCAAAAACATCAATCAATGGCGACAACTTACTCTAGTAAATACGTTCCACTGCTCCATCAGGTGATGCGGGTTCGATTCCCGCTCAACCCCGCTAGTCAAATGAATGTTTTGGTTTGATACATATTTTGGTGTTGCCATAAACCGCAAAATACGTGTCAATTAAATAGTATTGAATGTTGAAATTAGAAAATATTGACAGAGGCTTGGCATATTATTATCATTCCTGAGTATTAAAGGTCGGCAACCAATGGGCGGCCACGGTAATCACTTCCCATCAGGTGGGCCGTGTGCTTGTCTGCTTATAAATTTAAGAACAGGGAGCTAACGAACAAACAGACAAAAAAAATATTTAATGTCTTAACACATTTCTTGTTAGTTAATACTTACTAAATATCTAATTACCAAGCACGTAATTTGAGACTACAATTCATTATGTTAAATTATGCAAAATTGATATTGAACAACGACCCTGTTCTGTATGGGAGTAAGCAGAGACATAAAATACATACTAACATGTTTCTATATACAACTAATGTAGTAAAGAAGGATCTTAACGTTTTGTAGTAAAATGTTTGACGGCTGCGTCAGAGGCTACGGGTTCGATGCCCGTATAGTTCAATGCTGTGTGCATAAATGCATTGCTCTGGATGATTTTGTGAATATATTATAATTCTCTAAAGCCGCACGGTTCCCGGCAGAAAACCGCGTGCTTCCCGGCAGAGTAGAATTTGGAACACACCATCTCTTCCCATGACTAAGGGATAGGGCTGTAGGGATAGACAGATACATACACCATGGAATCAGCCTCAGATGCATTGCTTGATTCAACAATAGTACCCGAAATACGGCAATACTAACCTAACCTAACTTAGGTTATTAACATAAGGAATTAACACCCACATTTCAATAGTGGTTAGCCACTATTGAAATGTGGGTGTTAATTCACCCCTGCCTAACCCTCCGGGGATAAAAGCGTGATTATATGTATGTATTTATAATTCTCGAAGCTTTTTTCCCAGCTCAGTTGCGACCAGCTTTACCTATCTAAATGTGGAGCGACTGCCACCCAACCTCCGCAAACAACTGGTGATATCAAAGTTCTGTAGTTAGCACAGATATTCGAGTAGTTAGACTAGTCGAACTTATTAGGGCTCCTATTACCGGTAGCGACTAACAGATGTTCGTAGGCAGCCGGGACCAACGGGTTAACGTTCCCTCCGAGACATGAAAATACCCAGTTCAATGCAATTACACATATTCATGCATACAAATATTTGCACTGATTGGGAATCGAAGCCGCGTCTCAAATCAAATTAAAATAGTTTATTTGCCAGAACATGGTACAAGAGATATTACAAATTTACGTTTCCTCACATTCTGCCACATACGGCGTGCAAATTTTCGGGTTATAATTAATAATACTTATATGCTAAAATTAATTACATTAAAAGATATTGTTAAATGTTATTAGTATCGTCCAAGAAATCATTAATATTGTAATACATTTTGTTTAATAACATGTTAAATAATTGTTTCATAAATAATGTCTGCAGCTTAGCAGTCGCGTTCACTACCCTCGTTCTATGCATGTATGTATGTATATATAAAACAACTAGCTGACCCACCCCAGCTTCGCCGGGGGTATATTTTGAAGCTTCATATCCCTTTGAGCCCGTATGTTTTAGTCTTCAAAATATGTATGAAAAATTGCCGAATTTGTTAACATTTATTATCAATGCTCCGCTCCCTTAAGTAGTAGCGTGATGATATATAGCCTAAAACCTTCCTTGATAAATGGACTTCCCAACACTGAAAGAATCATTCAAATCGGACCAGTAGTTCCAGAGATTAGCGCGTTCAAATAAACAAACAAACAAACTCTGCAGCTTTATAATATTAAGTATAGATTGTAAATTAGTCGTGGAGATATTGTAAAAGCTTTATAATATTTTGTTGTTGTTATATGTACATTTTTCAAAAGCGGGATTATTTACAGCTGTAAATTCCCGAAGGGCCGCACAGCGCGAGGCCCATCTTTTTAGGTGGAAGACAAGCACACAGCCCACCTGATGGAAAGTGGTTGTCGTGACTATAATTCAGCACCTGGGGAGTCACACTCGTGCTGCCAACCCTGTAAGAATTGAGTTCCGTCAGTGCAGAAGACAAAGCAGGACAAGCCTTTGGTTCTCCCACTGACAGCACAAAAACTCTCCATTGGCTACAATACTCACCGTCTGGATCACAACATGAGGATATTATAGCCGCTGTATTCTGTAGGACGGAAGTACTCTCCCAGCTGGAATGCTCAATTGGAACGGGAATACCGCCCTTGACTGCGCGTTTACTATAGGGGGTGCACCTGGAAAATGATTCCACAAGAGGGCTACGTGAGCTGGAAACGCCAAAGTGTCTGCAGATTCTATGGTGGGGTTCCGGCAAGGAGACTCACCGCCTTTGTAGTCAAGATTAATCTGATGATGATTGTACATTTTCTGATTAGCGAACGAGGCTGTACTAACTGTATATAATATTCCTCTCGGTTAGAGTTACACAGCAGTTGCTCATGTAAAAGCCAAAATAAACCAAATTATAAAACTGAGGATAAGAAGAATGTATGACCACAGCATAAATAATAGATAATAGATAATACTATCTACGTATGAGTGCACTACGTATGACTCTCTCTCACTGTAGGTACATCTAGCAGTAGGTATGATTAGGGCACGCCGTAGTAACGGCGGTAAGACCCATCATGGGGGAGTGGCTAGAGAGGCCACACGGCAGCCTCTCGTACCGTCTGACGCAGATGATCACCGAGCACGGATGCTTCGGAAAGTATCTGCGTCGGATGCAGAAAGAGCCAACGTCCGAGTGCCATCACTGCGACGCGAGCGAGGACTCAGGTCCGCACACGCTCACCGAGTGTCCGGCGTGGGAGACGCCGAGGCGGGAGCTTATGGCGGCCCTGGGAGTGAGGGTTCTCACGCTCTCCACCTTGCTCGCGGCGATGGTTCGCTGCGCGGATGCGTGGGCGGCCGGCGCCTCCTTCTGCGAGCAAGTAATGCTCGTGAAGGAGGAGGCGGGGCGGGAGCGGCAGCGGGAGCGACGAAGGATCGCTAGACAAGCTGCCCGTGCACGAAGGCAACTCGGGCGTCGGAGGTCGATGAACGACCTCCGCCCCCCATGAGCGCCGGCCTGGGGGTGACAGGTGAAGCCGCCTGTCACCCTTGCAGAAGCAGGCCGCGGCGGCGGCGCGCGTGGCGCGCCTCCCCGTTTCCGGGGACGAGTTGGGGACTCTGTGGTCCCCACACCCGAGAAGAGGGCCAGATCGTGAGAGATGGCCCTGGGTCGGCCGGGGTGCGAGGGATATGCCTGTCAACCTCACCTTCGGCAACCGAAACGACCCACAGGCGGCGTGCGTTTTAGTCGGTTCGAGTCCGACATAACCTCCTCCACCGGGTCCGGTGGGGAGGTATCCGTGGGGATTTTGCGCACGTAAAAAAAAAAAAAAAAAAGTAGGTATGATTCATTTCATACTGTCGTTGACCGAAGTAAGTCTTCGGTATTATTACAATCCTCCCTTCTATTTCCTTCTCCCATTTTTTATACCACTTAGATGGCAAACGAACACAGCCCACCAGATGGAAAGTGGTTACTCTTTCACCCTACCTGATCCATTTCCAGGAAGCATCGTAAGATCAAAGCAAGCTATGCGGGTTCGATGCCCGTTCAATGTAAAAATTACAATGCATGACTTTTAACCTTTAATACATGTACACAATTGAACTAATAAATAACTTAATTTGAATAGTAAAAATACTTATAAAATTAATACGAAACTATGCTAACTATACAGTATATACAAAAATGAAATGGAGAAAAAGAGGGAGACTGCATGAATACGTATACAATAATATTACATTTATTGGTGAAATGTGGGTGTTAATTCACCTCTGCCCAACCCTCCAGGGATAAAGGCGTGATTATATATATGTGTGTATGTATGACTATGTTTATTAGCATTGGTCTGGCTATTTAAATCTTAATAGCTTTTGCCCGCAGCTCCGTCCGCGTAGAAGTCGATTATCGCGGCCAAACACAGCCTCAGGTCTAATCTACCGTTATGCCAAACTTCATCAAAATGTTTCAGTGGTTTAGGCGGGAAAGCGAAACATACAGACAGGCAGAGTTACTTTCGCATGGAGTAAATATAAATCTATACATATTTAAAACTAGCTGACCCACCCCAGCTTCGCCCGGGGTAGGTATATTTTGAAGCTTCATATCCCTTTGAGCCCGTATGTTTTAGTCTTCGAAATATGTATGAAAAATTGCCGGATTTGTTAACATTTATTATCAATGCTCCGCTCCCTTAAGTAGTAGCGTGATGATATATAGCCTAAAACCTTCCTCGATAAATGGACTACCCAACACTGAAAGAATCATTCAAATCGGACCAGTAGCTCCAGAGATTAGCGCGTTCAAATAAACAAACAAACAAACTCTGCAGCTTTATAATATTAAGTATAGATTGTAAATTAGTCGTGGAGATATTGTAAAAACATAGATTGGGTTACGTTAGTTTAACGATCCTGAACTGAACACGTCAAATATATTTACATATATTTATTTTAAATTCTTGTTTTTTTGTTTGCGGTTATGGTGAGACTTAAAATCTCATGACATTTGAATCATATGAAGAATCAAATGATTTGACATCATTGTTCGAGTATAAATCGAAGGTATGAAGAAAAGTCGCGTTGACCGTCATCCATGCCGGCGAAGACGCTGGCAGCAATTAGTATTTTATAATGCCCTGGGGGTGACAGGTGGAGCCGCCTGTCACCCTGGCAGAAGCAGGCCGCGGCGGCGGCGCGTCTTGCCCGCCTCCCCGTGTCCGGGGACGAGTTAGGGACTCTGTAGTCCCCACACCCGAGGAGGGCCGGGGTGCGAGGGATATGCCTGTCAACCAAAGCGGCCCACAGGCGGCGTGCGTCTCTTCCACCGGCTCCGGTAGGGGTATTCGTGAGGATTTTGCGCACATTAAAAAAAAAGTATTTTATAATAAGTTGAATTTAAATGACTATTGGAGAACGCGGGACTGATGTAAGCACTCCATGACCCAGGGACCGTTAGGGTCGCTTGTGACGCCTGGCTGTGTAATTCTTTGAGCTCTCAGTGCGGAGAGCAGCGCTGCGACAGCCTTGATTCTCATTGGTCGGAGTGGGTGACGTCACTGGAGATCAACCAATGACGTAATTGATCTATCAAGGCTGTCGCAGCGCTGTGCTCGATGCTGTTTGCTTAGAGAATTGCATAGCTGAAGCTAAATGCGGTACATCCAAGGCCATGGAGATGGCAGCGCCTCTCTCTCACCTCCGTCAGCACCGCGATGCGACGTTCGCCCCCTCCTTTCACGGGGTTCGATAAGTATATCGTGTTTCCTATACTAGAGGGGTCATCATCATCTTCAAACCGTAGCCGGGGTCAGCCAGGGTCCGAGGGATATGTTCTAGGAGGTAATCTTACCCCGGAATCTGACGACTCGTGAGGTGGCGTGCGGTTTTTGTTAATCCGAAACTGACATAACCACCCCCGCTGGCCCACGGCGTGGTATCCGAGGGGTTTCCGGACAAAAAAAGGGGATCCTTACGGTAGCCTGCTTCTGTCTGTTTATTCTCATCATCATAAAGATGCCATGATTCTGATTGCACCCGAGACCTTTACCTCGGAGCCCAGTGTCCGCATAAGGATTTTTTTATACCATTTACACGGCACATCACGCAGCTCACCTGATGGAAAGTGTTTACCGTTATTCTCTCAGTTTTGTAATCCGAATTTTATATTAGGACACATCAATTTGACTTCACCTCGCCTGATGGTAAGTTAAAGGCAAAGTCTCAGGAAAGAGGGTCACCGTTACAAACACGTAGTATATTATAATGGTGGTACAAAGCTTGAGGACCACATCAGATGGTTTTACACGCGGGACTGTAAGGCCTAAGGGATAGGCATATGCAGCCCAGATTTAGCCTCAGAAGTATGTCTTAACTCAACAATAGTACCCGGAAAAAGGCAATAGGCTCACCCCCTATTACGTGGGACCGAATTCAATGATTGTTGAAATGTGGGTGTTAATGTACCTTTGCCTAACCCTCTGGGGATCAATTCGTGATTATATATGTATATATGTAATAATAATAATAATAAATATTCTTAGATATTCTACACAACGCTATCTAGAACCAACGTAAATATAGCTTAACTAGCTTCTACTTGCATTTTTCACCAGGTGGGCTGTGTGCTTGGTGCTTGTCTGCCACTTAAGTGGTATAAAAATTATTATAATACACCTGATGCCTATCCACGTCCTAATACTCCTATACCCTATACAAATATGCGGGCGTAGGTTTTTCTTTCGGAGTTCTTCAGACAGCAGCCGTTCCCGTTAAAGTCAAGACAGCCAACTTCATCCCACGCACACTCAAGCTGTGGAATGACCTCCCTGCTACGGTTTTCCCAAGCGCCTACAATATGGGGTTCTTCAAGAGGGGCATCAGAAGGTTTCTTCATGGACGGCAGCACGAGTGTGACACCCCTGGTGTTGCATACGTCCATAGGCCACGGTAACCGCTTCCCATCAGGTGGGCCGTGTGCTTGTCTGCCAACTAAGTGCTATAAAAAAAAAAAGCCAAGTTAGAACTAGGTACCGGGTAAAACGGGGTAATTCCGTAATTATTTTTTATCAATTAAACTATAGATTAGTCCAATGTAATAATGAACATAATTATCAAAAACCTGGGTAGATATACCTACTTAAATTTTCATAACTTTTTTTTATTAAATTCTATAGGAGGCGGTATTTCCGCCCAAATGAGCAGTCCGACTGGGTAAGTACCTCCGCCCTACAGAATACTGCGGCCATAATAACCTCGTGTTGTCTTCCCGGCGCGGCGGTGAGTAGGGTAGCCAGAGTTCACTACAGGGTTTTTGTGCTGTCAGTGCAAAGACCAAAAGCTTGTCCTGCTTTGTCTTTTACACTGACGGCACAGAAACTCTCAATGCTTGCAGGGTTGGCAGCGCGTATGTGACTCTCTTGGTTTTGCACGCGTCCACAGGCCACGGTAACCACTTTCCATCAGGTGGGCCGTGTGCTTGTATGCCACATAAGTGGTATAAAAAAAATCTAACGACCATTTTATTTCTATTTACACATTTATTTCTGTACACCCCATTATCAGTGTGGGTTGGTTTCTCAACCTATAAACGGACACGGGAATAACGTCGTGTCCTACCTCCTCGAAAACTGGCTACTGGGTGAGTTTGATTTGGGTTTTGAATATTTTAGTGGAGCCCTTTACACTCTATTCATAAAACATACATAGATACAAACATATAATCACGCCTTTATAACCGAAGAGTTAGGCAGAGGTGGTATCACCACCCACATTTCACCAATAATTGAATTCGGTCTCACGTAATAGGGGGTGAACCTATTGCCGTTTTCCGGGCACTGTTGTTGACTCAAGCCATGCATCTGTGGCTGAATCTGGGCTGTATATATCTATCTGATGTTAAACAGCCCTATCCCTTAATCACCTTATACGACACCGCATGGGAATAGATGGGGTGGCCCAAATTCTACGCTGCCGGGAAACGCACGACAACATTCGTGATTAATTTCGAGAATAAATAAGTCCCTAAAAAGTTTTACAGCTAATTAATATTTACAGGTTCCATTAAAAATCTTTAACATTCATAAGTTACATAAAATTTCATATGTTTTTGTTAATAGCTGTCAGCAAAAATGTATCACTTTACTTAATTGCAGGTTTTATTCACGAACGACACAAAATTGCTGAGGTTGCGTTTGTATCGTCGCCTCCTCGACGCGTAGCGACATCCCCACTCACGCCACACAGCTGACTGTACAAAACTGTGCATATAAAAACTGAGTATTTTTCCAATATCGACACACACAAATCAGCAACATGAAGGCGGTTCCCGTGTTGCTTTGTCTTGCTCTTGCTCATGGCATCTCTGCTAGCATCTTCAAGCAAGTAGACAGCTTTGTCGACGATCAGCTGGAGTACATTGACCAATTACGGCAACACAGGAACCAGCCTTCAGAAAACGAGAAGCAGCGCAACTACTACCAAGTACGTGACGAACAGCGCGACCACAGACGGACCCAGGAGGACCTTCAACACGCTGAAAAGCGCATCCAGCCCCGACTACAACCGGCTAGCCAGCAGTCAGACCAAGAGCGTGAACAGCAGCGCAAGCAGCAACCACACAAGCCTCAGTGGGATCAATCTGGAGAGAACAAGAACAGGGAATCATCTGAGGAATTGAAGGACGGGAAACCAGTTGAGCAGCCCCTTTACAGGCAACAATCTGAGGAGTTCAATTATGGGACACCAGCGGAGCAGCCCCGGTACAGGCAACAAACTGAGGAGTCCAATTACAGAAATCCTGCTGAACAGTCCAGCTACAGGCAAGAATCTGAGGAGCCCAGGTACATGAAAGCGTCTGAGAAAACCAGGTACAGGCAGCTAACTAAGGATTCCAAATACAGGCCACAATATGCCCAACCGGAACAGTATCAAGACAGGGTCTATCAGCAAGTGAAGCACCAGCGTTCATATGCCCAGCAGTCTCATGAACAAGAAATGGAACGGTATTCTTCCAACAATCAGGTTCTGGATTCTCACAACAAGCCAAATCATTACAGACTTCCCACCGGTACCAACGAAAACTCTCAAGAATCGCAAGAAAACAAGCACAACAATGAGAAGGTTAAGTCAAATTCACTTATTGATATCCAGAAGTGGGTACCAGAAAAGGTTAGAGACACGTTCGAGTACCTGAACGAGAAGAAGAATACTTACACCGATGTCATCGCAAAGAATGTTGCCCAAATGACCGTCGACCCTATCGCCACCGTTGAAGACACAGTAGGAATCAAAAAAATCTTCGGTGACGCATTAAGCGCCATGAAGCACGTTAGTGATGAAGTGAAGCAACAACTCCACAAATCTTTAGAAATCGTAAAGGAGCAAGAAAATGACCCCATTGTACTCAACGCTACCCAACTGGCACAGAAACACCACTACGCCGTGGAGGAACACACCGTCAAAACAGACGATGGTTACGAACTTACTATATTCAGAATCCCACCCAAGCAGCAAATACGCTACGTTCAGAAGAGACCCGCCGTATTCTTGATGCACGGTATTGACGGAAGTGCTGACGACTGGATGATCATGGGCCCAGAATCTCTCGCTTATTTGCTGTCTAACGCCGGTTTCGATGTATGGCTCGGCAACGCTCGTGGAAACAAATACGCCAGACACCACGTCAGCAGGAGCCCTGCTCTATCTGCCTTCTGGGAATTCAGTATTGATGAGATTGCCCTTCATGACCTGCCAGCTATGATAAACTACGTTCTTAAGACCACACAACAGGAGAAACTGACCTACATTGGCCACTCTCTGGGAACTACCACTTTCTTCGCTCTCACTGCCGCCCGTCCCGAATACAACGACAAGATCAAAATGATGTACGCTTTCTCTCCAATGGTCTACATGAACCATGTTCGCAGCCCGCTGATGCGCATGATCTCCTCTGCAAATAATGTGGCTAACGCATTGGATCTGCGAATTGACAATGCTGCTTTCAGTCTTGCCGAGGGAGCGACCCAGGCTTTTGGAGGATATATATTGGAGAAAGTGTTTGGCATTAAAGCGCTATCCTCAAACGTAAACTTCGTCATGGCTGGAGTAAACATCGAAAACTTGGAGCCTCAAGTGATCGCCAAGATGCTACGTCACTTGCCAGCTGGTACTTCCACCAAGGTGATCAAGCAATACGGACAGGGCGTCGCCTCACAAGAGTTCCGTAGATACGACTACGGCTCCCAGATCAATCAGCAAGTGTATGGATCAGCACAGCCACCCAAGTACAATATGGAAAAGGTCCAGGCCCCTGTCACTCTGTACTACAGCGAAGAAGACTGGCTCGCCCACCCGAAAGATGTTGAGAGATTAGTGAAGGAGCTTCCTAATGTAAAGGAAACCCATAAGGTGACCGAGTCACACTTCAGCAACATGGACTTCCAGTTCTCGAAGAAGGCACCCGAGATGGTGTACAGGCGAGTCATCGAATCCATGCAGAACAACCAGTAACGTGTAGTTCAACGACCATTGTATAAATACTTTTATGATGTATAGATGTATTGTTTACTGTTTTAAATTATTTTTTGTACTCCACTGGCGCATAAATAAATCCGTCCTTATTTAAATTAATACATTGTTTTATTCCTCAATCACATAATACCAGAATTAGGTAGGACACGACGGTATTCCCGTCCGAATTGAGCAGTCCAACTGGGAAGTACCTCCTTCCACCCTACAGAATACCACGGCTATAATAACCCCGTGTTGTGTTCCCGGCGGTGAGTAGGGTAGCCAGAGCTCACTGGAGAGTTTTTGTGCTGTCAGTGGGAAGAGCAAAGGCTTGTTCTGATTTTGTGTTCTGCACTGGAGGCACAAAATCTCTGTTCTTACAGGGACGGCAGCACGTATGTGACTCCACTGGTGTTACACACGTTCATAGGTCACGGTAACCACTTTCCATCAGGTGCTTGTCTGCCACCTAAGTTGTATAAAAAAATAAAAAATATGTAGACACTATCACACTATTTATGCTTACAACTCCTGTATTTTATGGTTCCAATAAAGATAAAGAAAGATAATATGCATAAAGTAGGGAAAGGGTGGCTAGAATAGACTAGATGCGCAAGGTGCGCGTGCTATGACGTACACATTGGGACAGCTCCAGCATAACATAACATAAACTCACGCCTATATCCCCGAAGGGGTAGGCAGTGGTGTTAGCACCCACATTTCGCCAGTTTATGTTTAGGTCCCAATGTAGTAGGTGGCGAGTCTATTGCTATTAACCGGGCATTTATAAACCTGCGATAAATACACACATAACTTCGAAAAGCATCGAAAAGTCGTTGGTGTGTGCCATGGTAAAACCTGGGATCGAACCCGAGACCTCGTCTCAGCAATCCATTACCCATACCACTAGGCTACCGCGGTTTTTTGTAGTTTTCGTAAAGTACCTTGAGTATATTGTCCTTTCGTACATCGCGTACGCATATGATGAACGCTTTCCATCAGGCAAGCTGAATGCTTGTTTGACACCGTAGTTGACCGAGCGAAAGTTTCCTTTTTGACAAGCCGAAGCGAAAGTCGCCGTTTTTGCTTTTGTCCGTATGTCTGTTTGTTTATCAGTTCCTATCTTGAGGGTGAATTACTTAACCGTTTAAGTTTGCTGTCGCATTATTTATAAACAGATATTTTTTTATATACGAGTAGAACATGCCAATTTGACTTGATGTTTTTTGGCTGAAATATGAAGAACATGCTTCATCACAGGTTGTTGAGAAATAAACACATACCTCGTAAAGGTGAAACTCGTTATAAAAAAAATCTGATGAGAAAAAAAAGGGGGAAGTTTGGTGTAGGATTTTTATAAGGATGTCTACATTATTGTTTGATGTAACTTCCAGGGCTATTTAAAATGAGAAGTTACTTATCGGATTTAAAAAAAATACTTGATTTTAAAGGGCTCTCGCGAGGTCTAGGTCCGTTCAAATATTACGTAAGTAGGTTTTTTAAAAGGGGCATTAAGAGGTTTCTTCAGGGTCGGCAGCCGTGTGACGCCTCTGGTGTTGCACAACCTCCCCTAACCCGTGTCAATAAAAGTGAGTAAACTTGAACCACCCCCCCCCCCCCCCCCCCATGCGTACGTAAACACGGTGGTACCTATATGCATATTTCTTCAAATGTTTGTTTTTTTAGGGTAATGTATAGGTAATGCAT
This sequence comes from Eilema griseolum, assembly GCA_963662185.1. NCBI lineage: Eukaryota > Metazoa > Arthropoda > Insecta > Lepidoptera > Erebidae > Eilema > Eilema griseolum. The sequence continues at coordinate 21,960,316 of OY759248.1, read as the reverse complement.
GCTCTTCTCATCTAGACCCCCGCGACCCCATGTCATCAAAAATAATCATAACTAAGCAATGCATAAGCCCCCTCCCCCCTTTAGGGCTTACATATTATACTTAAACAGCCTCCTAGGTACTGTTCACAGAACTACTAGTTATATTAATATAAGAACACAAACTATTCTATTATGATAGAGAAACAGATTATCAGATCCAGGATAAGAGTACCTATCCTGACTGAATTCAGACAAAATGAGGGTCCTGTTGGGATTCTATAAGACGTCATTATTTCTAAGGCCGGCAGCGCGTGTGACGCTTCTGGTGTTGCATACGTCCATAGGCCACGGTGACCACTTTCTATCAAGTGGGCCGTGTGCTTGTCTGCCACCTAAGTGGTATAAACAAAGACGTAAAAGTAAAAAAAAATTGATTATTTATCAACTCTTATCACAAGCAAAACATACAATATGATATGAAATATTTGAATTGTTGTAGATGATTTTAGCGACTTTAAGCGTCAAACCTAATCAGCTAAATGTAATTCAGTATCCCATAGGTAATCTGGGTACTGTATTACTCAATGATCGCAGAAGGCGGTGAAAATAATCTTTGTGCCCATTTTTCAGTTAATTTGCGAAAATTGCTATAGATGTCACTACACAAAACGGTTGAATGTTTGACATTTTAAACGGCCCACGCTTTGTTTTGACTTATACACTTGCATCTGTCATCAAATTATACACGAGCGAGCGAGTAGGAAATATCACAGTATACGTGTTAGAAAGAGACAGAGGCGCGGCGGCGCTGTAGCTTCCCGCCGTCCCTCGTCCGACAGTCGCGCTCTGTTCGGTTTGCTGAGCGTTGTTATGCAGCATTTAATTAGTTTTCTACGTTTGTAGTGACAATTCTAGACCGTTTTTCATAAGTGGACCAATTTATTAGTGTGAACTCGTGACTAAGTGAGAAAAGAAGTGTTCGCATGGATTGAGTGAGAACGATGTTACCTCCCACGGCCGGTCTATCACAAGAACAGCGCGACCGGCCCGACATGGCGTACCAACAACGTCAGGACGTGAGAGATCTCACCAGAGAAATTATCAGAAGCGCTCGAGTAGCACACAGACAACAGTCAACATCCCCAGGAGGTGAGCCGGTCCCAAATCAAAACGACGCCACGTTTCCGCCATGCTTGTCAAATTGACGTGATACGTCAAGGTGACATTTATACGAAAACAACTCATTTTTCGGGGGCAAATATTATTAAAATCATGTCTCATAATCCTAATAAGCGTATACAAATACCTGGCGAAAGAAATTAGGGCTGTTACGTCACCTAGGAGCGCGATCTTGCGAAAGGAAAATGGCGCCAATGCGCCACATTGCTTATCGTTGACTGTGTATAACTATAGCGTCTATACCTTGTTTTGTGATTTTCATGTTGTAGCCTGCTTAATTAAACAGGGCAATTACTGCTACTAAAATACTCCTAGCGCAAAGCTACTTAATACGTAATTGGCATGTGCTCGAGTTATTTTTAGCATATCCATTAGCATCTACGTAGGTACTGTGCGAGAGCGTCACCCGCTCCGATCAATATGTGCATATTTCCTCATGCATGTTAACATTGTGTGCCGTTGTGTCTGAAAGTTAAAGCATACATGAGTAAGATAATCTCTTTGTTGTTGTTATTGGAATCTAGTTGACTTTTGTAAAATGTCTCAATGACAGTAAATTGACAGCAGTCAAGGCTCACAAGATGGCTGCCTATCATTAATTTGTTAATTTTTTAGTACCATCACGCGCCACACCAGGAGGCGCTACTGTCGCTTTGTTGATATAGTGGTACAATCGGCGCGGCACGTATAAATAGTTTGTATAGCAAGGTATTATCATAATGGTATTTTGTGTTCAGACTGGGTACTGAATATATTAGAACACTACTCTTGGTCGCGGCTTTGCCCGTGCAGAATTCATATACTGTTCACCCTGCACCTTCTGTCTAGCTGACCCTATCTATCTCCCCAGCTCGTGACATATTTTGACCCCCGTTGCACCCCTTCAACCCATATAATGTGTGTGTAATAGTTTTCTAATAATGTATTGGAATTTTCTGGATTTATTTACATTTATGCTGCGCTCCCTTGGATAGTAGCATGATATTCTTGCCCTTATCCCAAGATAATTTGGGGTCGGCGCAACATATGTTCTTATGCCATTAATCTTGCAGTCATTTCGACATTCACTCCCTTCTTAACCATATCATCATTTACACAGTCTGTCCACCTCATTTTAGGTCTCTCTCTCCCCTTGTAGCCATCCACTTCCATAGTTAGTGCCTTCCTTACGACATTACTTTCATCCCCTACACATTACATGTCAGAACCAAGACAAATTATTTCCTCATAGTATTTCAATGATTGGTGCTACTCTCCTTGTATGTATCTGCAAGGAGAGTAGCACCAATCATTGAATCTGAAAAATGTTGAGTATGGGACCCTAAAAAGAATTCAATGATCAAATTACATGAGTAATTCAAAAATATCTTATTATTTGATGATGTGAATGACAGTAGATTGAGATAATGAATAAATGGTAGATGGTGGGCTGTTGCCTCTGCCTACCCCAGAAGGGAAAAAATTAGATAATACTCTTATACTATAAAACATTTCTGATAGCTATCACCCATAAATATTTAAAAATAAGTCAAAAGTTATCACCATTTAATAATAAGTAGACATATTTATACTTGCTTAGCCTCCTATCACAATAAATAAATATGCATATTGATAACTTAGACTGTGTAGATAACAGGCTGTTGCCCCTTACTTAACTTTTAATATATTTTGTCCTTCTTTTTCTTAAACTCTACTAGTGATGGTGACCGCGTAGACAAAGATTTCTTTTCCTCATCCCCCACTATGTCGTGCATACCATCGGTCTACAAAATATATCATACCTTAGCATTAGTACAAGTTACTGGAATGGTCATGGAGCTGTGGCAACCATGCTCCAGCAGGAATACAACTAAACAAGTTGTTCTTTAAAAGCGAGCTACTTGCTCCAAATTTGAATATACAATTCTGCTCTTCCCTATCTTCTATTACACTACACATCATTTACAGTTATATCTGAAGGTTCTGTTCCTTCTGTAACAGAAAGCATAATGAGTATGACTGAAGGACATATAGTCTTAATAATAGAGATTGCTAAGACTTGTTTTTTATTTAATTCTTTATCACACACAAACAGTACAGAAATCATACACAAAAAAAAATAGTTTGTTATTGTTATTTGTTGTTCATTGCTCATCAAACACATACTATTGAATAGTAAAAGACTAAGTAGTGTTTACAAGTGTCAACACTAGTAGTGTCACTTGCCCTCTGCAATTTGCAAAAGAAACTGTAAGATAAGGAATGAAGAACGTAGAGAGGTTGAATATATCATAATGACTGACCAAGCTCCTACTTATAATGTGGTTGTTATACACCTGCTTTAATAAAATAAATAATAAAATTTGTTTATTTTAACACATTTTTACAATAAATCCGTATCCAGTGGCTCCACACTAGGTAAGCCTGTCCTGTGAGTGCCTAATCTGATGTACATATAACAATTCTACTACATAACAGACTAGCACCGCGCCGCGGTTTCACCCGCGTAAATCCTGATACCATGGGAATATCGGGATAAAAAGTAGCCTATGTTACTCACAAAGAATGTAGCTTTCTAATGAAAAAAGAATTATTAAAATCAGACCAGTACTTTTTGAGTTTATTCGTTACATACACAAATACAAATCTTTCCTCTTTATAATATTAGTATAGATAATCAGCAACAACAAGATAATCAAAACCTTTGACCAAGCTCGAGAAGATAATATTTCTGTCCAATTGAGCAGTCCTACTGGGGACGTACCTCTGCCCTACAGAATACCGCGGCCATAATAACGTCGTGTTGTGTTCCCGGCGGTGAGTAGGGTAGCCAGAGCTCACTGGAGAGCTTTGGCTATCCGTGCTCTCAGCGGGAAAACAAAAAAGGCTTGTCCTGCACTGTCGGCACAAAAACTCTCTATTCTAACAGGGTCGACTGCATGGATGTGACTCCCCTGGTGTTCATAGGCCACGGTATCCACTTATCATCAGGAAAGCCGTGTACTTGTCTGCGACCTAACTAGTATAGAAAAAAGACGAGCCTTTATAGTTTCTTCTCGGGGTTCGCGGAAGGCCATCGCTTTCGGAAAAGCCGAAAAACTAATGAAAAGCATTAATCAGACTTTCAGGGCAAACTTTCAAAGCAACTAGGAAATTGCTAGGATGAATATTAAGTTAAGGAGTACTTTCTAAGCTGGTCTATTCTAGTAAAACCTAGCAACTTTAACTCATTATGTACAATACATCATATTGACACCGGTATTATGACATACAGACATACCTACCTATTGTATTAGCGTCCTCGTGGCGCCATTCGGGTCAACCTGTCACTTGCTTATTTCACTAAGGTATTGAATTTAGTTGGCATACTCGTTTTTGTCTTTACAATGACGTCACAGAAACTCTGTTCTAACAGGCTTGACAGCGCGAGTGTGGCTTCCTTGGTGTTGCACACGTCCATAGGCCATGGTAACCACTTTTCGTCAGGTGGGCCAGATGCTTGTCTGCCACCTAAGTAGTAAAAACTTTCACGCTTATACCTACATCTACTAGCTGACCCGTTTGGCCCGTGGCATATTTTGGAACCTAATATCACCTGTTTGAGCTTGTATATTTCCTTTTCTTTTGTTATCAAATAATGTATGACAATCCGGATTTGTTGACATTTATAATCAATGCTCCGCTCCCTTAAGTAGGATATAGCCTATGATGATAATAATATATAGCCTAAAACCTTCGTCGATAAACGGACTATTCAATACATAAAGAATTTCTAAATTCGAAACAGTAGTTCCTGTGATTAGCCCGTTCAAACAAACAAACTCTTCAGCTTTATAATATTAGCATAGATTTGCATTAGTCTGGGTATTTCCGTACCTCGAAAAGCATGTTAGCCATTCTACCCCAAAATCGTTACGGGTATTTGGAGCCCTAAAAAGTAGTCGATATCGCCAACTAGTTGTGGAGTTGTGCAGTCGCTTCACGCAAAATATTAGTTCAACCGCATCACAGTCAGACTGAAAATCAACCCCAACTAAGTTGAGAAAAGGCGCAGAGAATGATGATGAGTACCTAACGCCTGATGATGATACATCCCCGAAGAGGTAAGCAGATGTGTAATGAAAAGTATGAAAACGCTACGTGCCGTACTACTGTTCTGCTTCTGTGCCTTAACGAAATGAATGCCAATCGGAGCTCCTCAATGTAAGTTAAAAGTTACGATTACCAGAGCCGTGGCAAGTACTTCTATACCAATAATTAGTAGTTTTCCGTTTATCTGCTGTATGCGCCTTTTCAATTTCAATCTTTATTTGCGAGCACAGGTACAAATTGTTGGTACATTGGTTTAAAAGTTTAATCATTCCGCATTCCACCTAAAAGGCATGCAAATTTACAATACATGAAATACATTTTATAGGAGTAGCTACTGATTAATAACGCAATTAATTTTGAATTTCACAAAGTTAAATGGTTTAGTTTTCGGGGTTTGGCTTTGGCTTTGGCAGTTATCGGGGCGCTGACAAACCGAGACCGCGAGGGTGCGTCGTGGTCCCCTCATCAATTATGTTTACAATGGATTTCTGCCATGTAACGGCTAATCTATACTATTATAAAATTGTAAATTAGTTGTGTCTGTACATACGTGGAAATTGATGTCTTCGCAATGATGCAATAACTACCGAACGGATCTTTTTTTAACCATGATCTAGAAAGGGGATGGTTCTCAAATCGGATGTTTTTTTTTCTTTAATGTTTGTACGCGCAGTGTTCCGTCCTTTGTGGACGTATTTGCAAAATTATTTTTTTGTTCAAAAGGGGTTTAATCGAAATGGTTCCATTTTATTGGAAAGGTTTTCGTTAGATTTAAAATCTGAGCAGCACGAGTGTGACTCCCCTGGTGTTACACACGTCCATAGGTCACGGAAAAAGTCTGCCGAAGGATGATTGATCGCAAGCGGTTAAGTAAGTTCAAGCTGATGGAACCGAGTGCTTCAGTTTGATCAATACATAAAAGTCGACAAAGCTAAGTTAGTGCAAGGCTAGGAGTCCTTTCTTTAAATATAATTTACTAATTGACGAAAATGTGTGCGGTGTATGTTAGTTGCCCCACCAAGATGCGCCTATACCAACTTCACCTGCTATTCTATACTCCTGCTAGTGCTAATCGATGAACAAGACTGGCATAGGCTTTCCTTTCGTTGTGGAGGTCAAAGTCAAACGGCTTCGACTGTTTGATCCCCGCTCAGTGCAAATATTTGTTGCATTCGTCTGGTCGTGAACACGTTAAGCCGTTCCTGGTCAATGTTTTTTTTCAGTACAGCCACTAGTAGTACAGAACTCATTGTGATGGCTCAAATGTGATTTATGATTAATCTTATCTAGTGTAATATGGTACATTATCTAGTTAATACGCGTAAATCGGTGAAAAGTTATTGACACAAATGCGATTGCGAAATTCGATAAAAGCAAGTGTTGGGTGTTAGTGTGAGGGTAAAGTCCGTGTTACATTGCTAACATTACATTTGCGTAACTCGCCGACTGCCGACTGTCGAAGTGTCGACCCGAGAATGTGTCGGGCTAAAGGCCCATTTAGACGGGGAGAGTTCCTCGCCTGTAAGATACGATTATCGAAGGAAAAAAGTTGTTTTGTTGAAACATCCGCACTTTCCGCTCGCTCTTTCACTTCCTCGGGAATTGCCTCAATTGGATATTGATAGTGTCCGTCTTAAACATAATTTTAAAACAAATCGTATTTTGAAATAATGCGATTAGTCCCTTGCTATTCTCTAATGATATAATCATAGGTAAGTATTTAGTTTTTAATAATAATAATAATTTATTTCATTAATTCAATAGTACATACATCTTGTATACTTATTGAATACTTTCTTAGGTATATTATGTAAATAATAAATATATTATACATGAGCTCACATTTGTCAAATCAATCTTACGTTATAGTTATTAAGCTGTGCTACATAGCTTGTGCCTGAACTAGGTAATCCTGTTTTCAGGTTTGTAGTGCAATTTTTACAATTTAAATGAACAAATAAATAATAATTCAAAGGTATAAAAGTTATTAGTTAGCTTGTATGTAAACATTTTATGATAATGGTATGGCGATTATTACTGATAGTAGCGTACGATTTCTGAACGTGCGAGAAACTCTCCCCGTCTAAATAGGCCTTAAACATACACTATTGACAACCGTTTTGTAATTCTAAACGGTTTCCTTCATCCCGACATATTTTATTGGTAACGCGCTTAGAATTGAATCTCAATTTCTATGTATAATTCATAGAAAAGGTGTGTATGGGGCCCCACCAAGGCGTTTTGGCCCCAAAAACCTACCTCACCTACAAGCCGACACACTTAAGGTGCGGCTACAGCTCATATTGTTCACAACAAAACAATGTACAGATTTACTACTTCTCTTTTTCTTTAATTCTTAATCCAGGAAAATAATGTATTTACAGGCATTCAGAAATACATTTTAGTGTACAAAGGCGAGTCTAACTCAGATTGAGTTTTCTCCCAGCAAACCTCTGGGGGATTAAAAGTGTAACAAAATGGTAAAAAGGAAGTGTACAATAGCAGACAAAATACATAGAATACAGAAATACTTGAAAAACCATAGAGATGTAAATCTCTATATTGGTTTGTTGCGTGTTTTTAGAGAAAATGTTGCGAAAATAATGAGTTGTAGACATACCTTTACACACACACACACAGCCATGCTCTAGATTGACGGATTAGGTTCTGGCACAGGCTTTCCTTAGATAGTGGCGGCGCCCATAAAGGTCGTATAAATAAAAAAGCGAAGGCATAAGCTAACCTCGGGCGACCGGGATTATAAGATGATGATGAAACAATATATCCAAGTATGTTTATGTTTAACGAAAGGTAAGACGCCCCCTAGCCAAATGAACGGACGACATGAAAAAGGTGGCTGGGACAGATTGCAGGCGGAAGGCACAGGGTCGGATAAAATGGCGCACATTGGGACTGCGGTGGGCTAATTGAATGATGTTTATCCACATTCTAGAACCCACAAAACAAGCTATGTAACCATATTCCATGCAAATAAAGATTTGAATTTTTTACTTTGTAACTCGTCAAAAGTCAAAAAACGTTTATTCTGTATAGAGTATTATATCGGAACTTACAAAATGTCAACAAAAAAAAACTGATATGCCAGTTTTGTAAATGGACCACCGGTTCGAAACGCGGCCCCGACCTGAGAAGACTCCGGCAAGAAACTCAGCGGGCATTTCTTTTTTTTTTTGTCTATTTAAAAACAAAAAATTACTTGAGTAGCATTAGTGAGCGAACAGCTCATATCCAAGCTTGTTTATCATCCAAGTATTCTTGGATTTTATAATAGTCGTGTTTTTCATCCTAGCGTTTACCCCGGACACCTCTGACTTCGGGGTCCGCATTCATCCTATGTCCGCACATATTTTCCTTGAAGCGACTGCCATATAACCTCTACAACCCATTGACGACATCGAAGTATTGCCGTTAAACCAGGTTTTGGACTTTGTAGCTCTCCGGACATATCCACACCATGCGAACATAATATTATTCTGTTTACAAATATTTGCATAGAACGGGAATCGGATTCGCGTGCATCGAAGTCGTGATCACTACCGCCACGCACACCCAACAGAGACGATCGTTTTATTCCTAGAATAGGATATTGTTCGTAAAATGTTTATGCTTCTGACGTAATATATCCACACCCTATTCCTAAGTGGATCTGGAAGGGGAGTCGTTTATATCACGGTCCCTCCGCTCTAACTTGCGAAGCTATTTAACTGCTTGTTGAATATAATCTGAACCGAATCCATATTGTAAGATCTTTGTATATTCGTATCGAAATAAACGGGATATTTACCATGTTTCACTGTTTTGAGTTTCCGATATTTCGACGCTGTTGCAAGCACCATGATCACGGAGGAATCTTTGTATATTACCGACTAGCTGACCCATCCCAGCTCGCCCGTGGCTTATTTTGAAATCTAATTACCACCTATGTGAGCTTGTATTTCTTTAGTTTTCAAATAATGTATGGAAATGTACTAACTTTTAAAACTTTCATGTTCCATGATGTACAATAAATAATGTTAACGGGAATTAACGCGATCATGGTAAATAGGTAGGTATGTATGTACCTATACCATGAACGCTTTAATTATTATTATTATTTTTTATTTAATTAATTCCGTAAACATTATTGTATATGTATAGAAATGTCGTATTTGTTGACATTTATGATCACTGCACTCTTAAGTAGTAGCGTGATGATATATAGCCTAAAACCTTCTTCGATAAACGGGTTATTCATCCTAAAAGAAGATTTTTCAATTTGAAACAGTAGTTCCTGAGATTAGCGCGTTCAAACAAATATACAAACTCTTCAGCTTTATAAAATGACTTGCTGACCCACCCCAGCTTCGCCCGGGGTATATATTGAAGCTTCATATCCCATTGAGCCCGTATGTTTTAGTCTTCAAAATATGTATGTAAAATTGCCGTTTTTGTTAACATTTATTATCAATGCTCCGCTCCCTTAAGTAGTAGCGTGATGATATATAGCCTAAAACCTTCCTCGATAAATGGACTACCCAACACTGAAAGAATCATTCAAATCGGACCAGTAGTTCCAGAGATTAGCGCGTTCAAACAAACAAACAAACTCTGCAGCTTTATAATATTAGTATAGATGTTTAGCGTATTTTATTAGGTGACGTGTATTTTAATTTAATGTCCAATACGTCTTTAGATTTCTACTGACTGAATAAAAAAAAGAAAACATGTTTATTTGATTTATCATGTTGTCTCTGCCTTCCTTAATATAAATGTTAAAAGTAAAGACATTGTATCAATTGACGGCCAGTCAAAACAATTCAGTACTTCTATCAACTCGGAAAAGTTTAAATCAGACTGTGAAAGTGAAAGCCCGGAAATCTGGTACCAGTGTACCAGTTTTCTGGGTTCTAGTTTTGAGATTGTTGTGACGACCTAACATGAATGATATATTGTATCTAGCTAGTCTATTCCAAGTCGATGTTCCAGACCTATCTCAATGTCAAGTGCGGTGCGTCAGTCAGGGAATAGACACATTTGAGATTATTAAAGAAAAACCAATTGGAATACGTTTCGTTCGTTTCTGGTAATTTATTCTCAAATTCTCGATACCAAATTGGTTTTTTGAGCCAAAGCTCACTGGAGAAAGAAGCTGAAGGAAGGAAGGTGCTGTCAGTAGGAAGACTAAAGGCTTGTCCTCTTTGTCTTCTACACTGACGGCAACTCTGTGCTTACAGGGTCGGCAGCGCGTGTGTGGCTCCTCTGGTGTTACACATGTCCATATGCCACGGTAACCACTTTTAATCAGGTGGGCCGTGTGCTTGTCTGACACCTAAGTGGTATAAAAAAGTTATTTTCGCTGATTCTGAATCCCGTAGGAGGCAGACACAAGGTAACAAATTTACTGACATCGCAACAATTTTTTTTTTTTGAAAACTTGACGAAGGCGTCTCGCCATTTACAAAGTTTATAGACATTTATTTGACATTGGCAAGGCGATTTGATGCAGAAGCTATGAAAAAGGAAGAACAAAAATAATTATTTTCGAAATGATAAAACCAATTCCAGGCTAATAGCTATGTAATTTTGCTAATTTATTATGTACATAAAACTAATGGCTTCACTAATGGAAATCCGTTCCACTAAACTGGGTTTTCTCTCTCAAACATAACGTAGCTTACAAAAATTGATCTCGGTTCCTAGATATAATTCGTGAAAGCTGCTCTAAGATGGAAACGAATCCACCCTTACTCGTAACTTGTACGGCAAATACATTTGTGTTGTCCTTGGCGTTGCGTCTCCCCCAACACCCCGCGGCCATTCACCCCCATCGATCGCACCCTTCACTTCCGCGTGACTATACGCCGAAGTGCACGCGTTATGTTTTGCGAGATCACTACGCGGATCTCGGCGTGTTGAATTAGATATGAGGCAATAAATTAGAACATAAAGCTCATCCAATGGAACTATGACGTCATTGCAAACAGTTGAAATTGCGTTTTGATGTTTTAAGCTCGAAATAGTTTTAGAACGTTGACAGATCTATTTACGCGGATCCTTAGATTTCAAAATCTCGTAGTTTGATCAAAAAATAATTCGTCAAAATATTCTGTTTCATATTATCATCATCATCATCTTTGCTTCAGTCCCGGTCACATCCGAGGCTTTCACCTCGGATACCAGAGTCGTCCTCTTGGTTTGACTTTTATAAAACTGAACTGTTTGTTGTGTATACATTTTTGAAGCAGGCTTTTTGGGTGTATACACAAAAAACCTGCTTCAAAAATGTACGCGAGGCTAAAAAATGGGTTTGACGTCCAGTCTTTTAAGTCGGTTAATAAAGGAAGAACACACTAAAGTCTATAACCTTTCTATGTTTCTCTAAAACAACACTTTCTGATTCGTGAAATTCATAATATAATACAGTAAGTAATCTTTAGTACTACAGTCATGTTATTGAATAGCTGAGTAAACATCGTAAGTAGCTAGTGACGTACGCTACGCACAAATCCACAAAATATATACGTAAACTGTAAAGGTAAGAATTCACTAGAGTGTACCCACCTGTTAATTCGTAAAGAAACGTTAAAATAATAGAATAGAATATGTATTTAAAGTAAATATTTGTATGCATGAATATGTATATTTACATTGGTCTGGGTGTTTCTATGTATAATATGTATGTATTTACAAAAAAAAAAAAGTATTTATGTATGTTTATCCGCATTCTAGATACCATAACACAAGCTAGTTAAGCTATGCTTACCATGGGTCTAGATAGCGTTGTGTAGAATGTCGTGGTATATTTATTTATTTATTTAAAAACAAACAAGCTTGGAAATGAACTGTTTGCTCTTCTAGGCTGCTTAAAGACAATGTAGGTACAATTACAAACCATTATGTTTGTAAATAAATCATCAAAAAAACCAGCTGAGTTTATTTGCTGGAGTTTGTTCGAAATGGTTCTGTTTTACGTACCGATAGTATCTGAGTAGGCATGTAGGGGTATGTATGCAAATCAGATACAGACATATTACAAGTAGCATGCTTTGTAATGCTCGATTCCATACGTAGTATAGAAGTGTGCGAACTAATCAAATGCTCGCCTATAACGAATTCAGTATACATCACACGTGAATTCTCCCAGTTCCCAGTGAACCCTCACCTTAACATTTCATGACCTTTCATGTATACATTACATGAAAACACGTTCACACACCGGTACTACGTTAAGCCCCTTTATGTCACAGTTAAATATATATATGCTCACGCCTATTTCCCTCCGCGATAGACAGAGACAACTGCTTTTTGATGTCAAACTTGCACTTGCTCAATACTCTCCTGAAGGGTGTATGGATATTAAAAACCTAGGTACCTATATAAATATTCCCGCTGAAATTGTATACAAGGGCTGTCCTATCTCTCATTCCTATGGCCACATTTATGTCTTGGTATATAATTTTTGTCCATGACATGCATCAGTAAACATACAACCCATGAACAATAAAAAACCCTTTTAATAAAAATAAGCTCAACCCCGTTAGGTGCAGATGAAATATAGCAAAATGTGAGCTTTGATCATCAATGACAATGAATTTTGTACCGTACGAGCACACCTTTTCTCGAAGGAGTCTTGGAGGAATATATAGATATGTAAAGACATGAGCACAGGGAAGTCTCTTCCTACTCTGCCCGGGCAAGCGTTGACAATAACATTAGCTTGTCTTAACACATCTCAGGGTCTTCCTTTACTGCCATAAAACCTTTTACGCGAACACGGGATAAAGAAATACAGCAGCGTTTCTAAAATGCTCACGTACCCTGTATCAGATGTCCGTGTGAACACAACAAGCACTAACGTACAAAATTCATGAATTAGGTCACGCTGTAAACGTATGAAGTGACGTATGTATTTTAAATATATTTATTTTTATAAACGTACTCCCTAAGTTTACTCCCAATTGTTTTCTCTATATTTACCTTCGGGTCAGGGTATACGTAAACAGATATTGTAAACTTCGAAAGAGTTTTTTACACATAGTTAAATTATCAAATAGTAAATTCACATGCAGGAAATTAATACGGGTCAGGTGTTTAACGTTTTCCGTCTTTTATTCATTCATGATAGGTTGTTGACAATTTATATAATTCCATTATGCGTTATGTATGACGGATCTATATTTATTTAGAAGTAACAGATTTTCGTGATGATATGCAGGTAACGGTGATGAGATTGTTGGAACACACTATCCCATCACTGTTACCTGCATATATGAAACAGTGATAACCAAAGAGTAACACTAATGCCTACCCTTTTCTTTATACAACTTAATTGGCAGGCAAACACACGGCCCACCTGATGGAAAGTGGTTACCGCGACCTATAAACGTGTGCTACACCGGGGTGAGTCACATCCGTGCTGCCGACCCTCAGAGAGTTGTACCGTGAGTACAGAAGACACAATCAGTACAAGCCTTTGGTCTTCCAGTGACCCTCTCCCAATTTGTGCCATAGCACTCGATCCTCCATCTTACGCAGTTGCCTTTCATCGTCAGTTCAACTGGCCGGTCTAGGTAGGAGGCGTCCTATATTCCTTTTGTCGATTCGCTTTGTCCACTCCAATAATGATATAGTTGCTGACATATATCTTGATCGCAACAACATTATAAAATGTACTCTATACATGCGCAGTGTTTATTTGGTGTCTTGAGGATAGCACGGGGGAGCTCGTTACTCTTGCGACTTGGGGTCAAATACATACAAATATGCGCACCCACCTTTAGTTGACTGGTAGAGAATGCCTATGGCATTAAGTCCGCCTAAGTACTTGTGCATAAAATTCAATAAATAAATAATGATACCCACTCCAGCAAGCACGTTTTCACCAACATTAATATGATTTCAGGTCGTGATCGCTTCCCATCAACTTCGTCGACGGATGACAACGAGAGCGGCACAGACGGCGAGGCGGATCGCTCCCGACGCGCCAGCCTCGTGCAAGGTGGCCATCCTACTCCGCCCCCCGGCATCGTCTCCATCCGCAAGCGCCGAGGCAACCTGCCCAAACCCTCTGTGAAGATCCTCAAAAGATGGCTGTATGACCACAGATACAATGCATATCCTAGTGACGCTGAAAAGATTACCTTAAGTCAAGAAGCCAATTTGACTGTACTACAAGTGAGTAGCGGTTTTATAAATAATTGTTGATCTAAATATGTTGTAGAACATAGTACACAACGCTATTTAGACCCAAGGTAAGCATAGCTTAACTAGTTTGTATTATGGAATCTAGAATGCGGATAAACATACTTAGATACCTCTTTATGTTAAATACATAAACACCCAGAACAATGCTAATATACATATTTATGCATGCAAATATTTGCACTGAGCGGGAATCGAAATCGCGCCGCTTGCGCAACAGTCGATTGTTTTACCACTAAGCCATAAAGACCGTCGTTTTACTACTAAGGTAACAAGTATACGGTATATCTATTGGCAAGCTCCTACCTTGGCCTGTGAACGCTTGCAATAATGTAATAATTAATAGTTTCGCGTTACCACCTGCAACTTGAACGTTTTGAGACTAAACTGACCAGCCGTCGTGAATATTCTTTGAAATTGTCCCGCATTTCAATACCTACTTAATAAAGTAATCTCAATACTCCCAGTGGAGTAGATGAATGTTCTTGAAAATTTTAAGAAGTATTTTAAAGGACCGCGAGGAATAGAGGGAAGGACGAGCCTGCATGTTAAAAGGTGATACTTAATACATTACCTATTTTTTTTACCATTTCTAAAAAGTAACACAACACAGGTCAATGGGAGGAATTGCTAGCCAATAGCAATTCCTCCCGTTGACCTGTAAACCAACCTATGTACAGAATACCGCGGCTATAATAACTTCGTGTTGTGTTCCCAGCGGTGAGTAGGGTAGCCAGAGCTCACTGGAGAATTTGTGCTGTCAGTGGAAGACTATGGGCTTGTCCTGCTTTGTCTTCTACTGACGGCACAGAAACTCTGTACTTACAGGGTTGGCAGCGCGACTGTGACTACTCTGGTGTTACAAACGTCCATAGGCCACGGTAACCACTTTCCATCAGGTGGGCCGTGTAAGCACACGGCCCACCTGATGGAAAGTGGTCTGCCAACTAAGTGGTATAAAAAAAACTTAATCTTGTGTATCAATTTCTTATGTATTATAATACATAAGAAATTGAAGGGTGTGTATGTATAATGTATGTATTATTATTGTGAACATATATAATATGATAACAAATAGATCATTATTTTGCCTGCACCTACCTCAATGTATCTCTGCATCACCCTAAGGTTGACTGTTAGATAATGCCTTTGGCATTAAGTCCGCCTTTGTACAATATTACTGTGCATAAAGTTGAATAATTAAATAAATAAAAATCTTATTAATATACTCGTACCCATTACAGTAACAAGTTGCCTTTTAGAGTGCCGTCTGCTATGATATTAATCTCATACCGTAGTAACTTTAGTTAGCTGTATTATATAAAGTCGCAACCGTGACCAAACGCCGCATGTGCCTGGCATTCTCGCAAGTTCTGTAAAGACGTCTGTGACGCATCTACCCATCTACCAAGTGAATGCGTCGGAACATATATCTTGACCTGAAATCTGCTCTCTACACACAGTACACAAATTCACCTAGCATAGACTATTACATAAATCCGTGTGCGCCAGATTGTCGTTTTTCTCGCTAATTTGGTCCTAAATATGTGTGCTTACGGTAGATAATAATTAATATATTATAAATACTAAACTTAGTACCCGCGGTAGCCTAGTGGTTTGTATAATGGACTGCTGAGACGAGGTCTCGGGTTCGATCCCAGGTTTTATCATGGCACACACCAATGACTTTTCGATGCTTTTCCAAGTTATGTGTGTATTTATCGCAGGTTTATAAGTGCTCGGTTAATGGCAATAGGCTCGCCACCTATTACATTGGGACCTAAACATAAACTGGCGAAATGTGGGTGCTAGCACATCTGCCTACCCCTTAGGGGATATAGGCGTGAGTTTATGTTGTTTTACTAAACTGAGTTTGTTCTAGGAAATGTTAGACAGTGTCATCTAAATTAATTATAGCTTGTAATAAATGTGTGTTTATTTATTTATTTGTTGTAGTAGTGTGTTCTAGAATGACGATTAATATTGGTATACTTGTAATAATGTAAAATAGACACATTAATGTGTGCATTTTTTGTTTGTTTGTTACGCTCTCATGCCGTAACTACTCAACCGATTGTTATAAATTTTCCAGACACCTCAGGGATACAGAATAATATTGAATAAAAAAAAACTGTTTGTTGGAGATTTGATAGCGAAACCGAAACCGACTAGTCATCTAGCTATTTTAAATATAATTTACATCGTATTTACAACCATTATAATATACCAACAGATTTTGGTGCTGTTATCAAATTTCAGTCGAATCCGTTCCTCGAAACCTGATTGCATTTGTTACTCACACAGTATACAAATATTTTGACCAACTTTCACATTTATAATATTAGTAGCATCATACATTCATACACTTACCATTTAACTTTATCCTTACATACTTCACGAGCTTCCTCTACTGTCATTAATTCTGTCATGCAAGCCTGCTGTATAATTCTCGAAGCATTCAGCGACCTTGATAGAGTTTTTCATTGGTCGAACTGGGAGACGTCGCTTGAGTTCGACCAATGACAATCTCTATCAAAGTTGGGCGTAGCGCTGCGCTCGTCGCTGAACGCGCCTATTTTTCTCATCAAATTTATTTATTTATTTATTTATTTCATAGTAGGAAAACTTACAGCTATCCATTCGTGTTACAAAGATATATAAAATAATAGACGGCCAATTAAAAGTTTTCACTGCTAAATATTGGTTGAAAATATTTAGTAAGCGGTATACAATCCACACAAACACGAAAACAAAAGCCGAATAAAAAAATTACAAAAATTGTAAAACAATGAAGAAAACAGGAGCATTACCAAAATACAATATGTTTACCTATTGTCAAAGAAACAAGAACTAAGATCCTTTTTCATTTTAGGGATACTCGTTGCAAACAAGTCAAGATCTACTTAACGACACTCTAAATTAAATGAGCGACAAGCTCTTATGAGACACGAGTTCTGTCTATATGTAGTTTTAACAGCAGGTACATTTACAAATGACATGGTATAAAATACATACAATACAATAGCTTATAAATAAGAAAAAAGAAACTTAATATTATAGCTAAAATCAAAAAAATATAATGAAACTAATTAAGCAAATTCTCCCTCTTTCCAAAGAATGTGTTGTGCCCGACAGGGTCCATAATTGTAACTGACCTCTCATCTGACATCTGTATCACATTATGGAATGCAATAAATATATTGAGTAAACACTTAGACAATTACACAGCTGCCCTTTTTTGAACATTTTATTAATTTGTATCTGTGTCAAAAACCTCTAATCATAGAGTGTCCGTGCAGGTATGCAACTGGTTCATCAACGCGCGGCGGCGCATCCTGCCGGAGATGATCCGGCGCGAGGGCCACGACCCTCTGCACTACACCATCTCGCGCCGCGGCCGCAAGCAGCCCGGCGCCTCCTCCAGCGCCAACGCCGGCGTCGTCGTCGCCTCCTGGGAGGGCGTGGAAGTGGAGGTACACTCATTCACAGATAAAAGTGCCGGCAAACTTCGTGAACAAATGTCAGACAGCCACAAAAAGTTTGCAGGTCGCATTGAGCAACTCTGCTAAAAACAAGTATCTTTATGAATTTCCAGTAAGTAAATCTCAATAGATTCTTATAAAATTTATTAAATTGTCACTCATTTGGGCAAAATTTAAGCAATTCCGTTACTAAGCAGATTCTTATTTTGTGTAAATATCACCGCAAGACAAAATATTATCCTAAAACGATTCCAATAAAAAGGCCTTTTTAGACCTCCTGGTGGAAAGTCCTGCCTAATTCTGTTGCCGGAAACTTGGGTTAGCTAGCCTACAATGAACTACAATAAAATAATAAGCAAACATACTCTATCGTCGACCACATCTTATTTTATCAACAATTAAGAGAACAAATAAATTAAAAAAAAATACCAATCGAATTGAGAACCTTCTCCTTTTTGGAAGTCAATTAAAAAAGAAAATATCTAGATTAGCAAATCAAGAACGTCTCTTTACTTATTACGTTATTTTTTTCTAATCAGAACGATGCTGACCGCAGTGGAGAACAAGATTACAGTGACGGACTATTAGTGTATCGGAGCGACGGCGACGATATCGGAGACGGCGAGGAGGGCTACTCGTCGAGTGCCGTCTCCGAGGAGGAGGTGAAGTACGACCCCAGCGTGTGGCAGTCAGTCATTAGGTACGGGCCCGAGGATAGGGAGCTGCACCCTGCGGCTCGGGGGTAAGTAACTCCCGTCCCGGCTACTTACAACATTCATTATCATAATCATTTCTAAGCTGATGTCGGTGACTCCGCCCGTATGGAATTCTCCCACTCCCCAAACTAATGGAAACTTAAGCCATAGATGAAAAGTAGCCTATGTATTATTCCATACTATAACTTCCCTGAACCGCATTACAGTTATAGATCTATTCATTCTAGTCTAATTGAGTAACAAACTTTCACATTCATAATCTTATATATAAAATTCTCGTGTCACGGTGTTCGAACTTGAACTCCTCCGAAACTGCTTGACCGATTCTCATGAAATTTTGTGAGCATATTGAGTAGGTCTGAGAATCGGCCAACATCTATTTTTCATCCCCCTAAATGTTAAGGGTTGTCCACCCTTAACATTATATGGCAAAACGACGTTTGCCGGGACAGCTAGTAATAAATTAAAAGAATGTCTTTGCCGCCATCCTCTATGGCGTGTTGAATATAGGTATTTGAATTAGTCTGGTCGTGCCTCGGAAAGCACGTTAAATCGTCGGTCCCGGCTGCTATACGAACCTCTATAGCAGTCGTTACGGGTAGTTGGAGCTCTAAAAATTTAAAAACTGGTCTAACTGCCATGCTTCGAAATCGCCAATGGGCTGTGGCGGTCAAATGTCAGTCGCTTCACGGAACATGTCAAAGTTCAGCCAAATCCGCAATTAGACTGGGAAAAGCGAACCAGGATCCGGTGTTAAAGCTTCGGATGCCACTGGGATTAACGCTAAGTTGAAGGATAATGCTTATTAACCTATTTTTTTCTCTGTTTGTACAGTAGAACGGCGAATGTGGTGACGGTACGTACATCGGAGTCGGACGAGGGCGCGGGGGCGAGCAGCGCGGCGGGGGGCTCGCCCGCGGGCGGCGGGGGAGGGGGTGGGGGCGGCGCGGGGGGCTGGCACCCGCAGCTGGCGCACCTGCCGCAGTTGCCGCACCCACTGCGCCGCCGCCTGCAGGTCAGTGCCGCCAGTGCCCGCTGGCTGACCTGCAGGTCTACCATCAACTCTTCAAACAGGCCAATAATTGAATGGCTGTCCACAATATATTAATAATTGAAGGGCTGTACAAACCGCATAAATAACTTTATAATTCCACATAAGTATATAGAATTACAAAGTTACATTTGCAGTTGGTATTTGGTAGTATGAAAGCCTTACGGTTATTGACCTGTTTTAAGAGTTCGTGGTACGGTTTCTGTATGGTAACAAGTTGAAAGGAATTTCCTGCTGTGCAATTCTCTAAGCATTCAGCGTCGAGCGCAGTGCTGTGACCGACATTGATAGAGATTGTCATTGGTCGATCTCCAGTGACGTCACCCAGTCCGACCAATGACAATTTTTATCAAGATCGGTCGAAACGCTGCGCTCAACGCTGAATGTTTAAGAGAATTGCTCAGCTGTCTAGACTAGACCATGAGCTACCATGAAACACTCGAAACTTCGGAGCCTACTCCTGCAAAAGGCATATTATAGCATAACAGACTTCCTGGCAGATAGTATTCACTAACTAGCATTAAATATGTAGTAAATACTGTTATTATATAAATTATAGTGAAATATTTATTAGGTAGGCCTAATATTCTGACATTGTTGACTGTATTTTGACCACTAACTTAATATATACTTGCCATTGTTTGTTGCATTGAGTACATTTTCTATTTTATTTTAATCTATTTGACATGATTATTGATAAGATATTGTCATTTCTACTGTATTTCTGATTTGACATTACGTAACATAATGATTTGAACTGTTAGTGAAAATTGAAAGCAATTAACGCGCATCTTATGATTAAGCGTCCCCTCACGCATATATTTGTACGCCGCTATATGGGGCAAAACATGACTGGACTATATATTATATACTATTACTGACCTATTGCATGCTTTTGTATGTACACACATGTTTTGAATAAATAAAACGATTCTATTCTATTCTAAAAATTCGATCCGCAAGTCTTGAGTATTTCATAGTAAACCTACAGCTGTGTAATTCTCTAAGCATACTGCGACTACTTTGATAGAGATGGTCATTGGTCGGATTGGGTGACGTCACAGGATATCGACCAATGACTGTATACATATTATTACACAGCAGTTCATTTTATACTGTCGCCTGCCGTTGTAAGTATAAATTAATAAAGAGATACTTTATTTTTTTCGCGTACTAAACTTCGCGAAAAGAACCGTGACGCTGTAGTGTCCCACTGACGATGAGGTCGGCGCAGGTGGTGCCGGCGGGCGCGCGCGAGGGCGAGCGCGACAAGTTCAAGTGCCTGTACCTGCTCGTGGAGACCGCCGTGGCCGTGCGCCAGCGCGAGAAGGAGGCCGAGGAGGTGCCCGTCTAGTGCCGGTACGTGCCACTGCCCTCTGCCCTCTGCCCTCTGCCCACTCTGTGACTTCCCTTTATATTTGGTAATCGGGGTATTGATCCCTTTTTTGTAGTGCTGAAATCCCCACGGATATCTCTCTCTACTCCACTGGGACCAGATTGGGTGAATGAACTCTAACCGACTAAATACGCACGCCTTCTTGGTTCATTTGTTTCTGATGTTGCGATTGCCATTGGCATATCCCTCGCACTCCGGTTGACCTAAGGCCATCGCAATATCCCTCTAGGGTGTGGGACTACGGTGCCCTCAAATTACGCCGAATTGTAGGAGGCACGCATTGCATCGCAACCTCGGCCTGCTTCTAGGGTATTAGGCGGCTCCAGGTCGCCCCCTCCCCAGGCCTGCACCACCCGGGCGGTGCGCTTAATATTGGTCAACAAACTGTTAGACGAATAACTAAAGAAAAATATGGCGAGACTGGCACAGAAGTAAATAAACTTCACACTTAAAAAAAAGAGAAAACGAGCAAAACCAGTCGTGTCAAAACGGCCAACATAGCGTGCCGCAACTTGAAAGAAAATAACTACAGAATTTGTTGACCATTTTACCTTTATTTACCAATTGATGTATATTCACCCCATTCTAATTCATACCTACAGTTGCAATGATCTTAAAAGCTAAATAAATATTTGTTATTTGCAGGCGTCAAGCATAAAACGAAGCGTCGCATCGCGTCGTATCCTGCGTCGGTCCGTACCTTCGGACTCACACTTATTAACGCTGTTCATGATGCTTCTATGAACGTACAGACCCAATGTAAGAGATATTGTTATATAGGAGTTGTCTAGTAGCATTCTATCCGCACACAGAACATTAGTTTACTGTTACGTTTCTACGACATTGTGTTGGTTAACTTAATACTTTCTGTACAAAGAAACGTCAGGTAATTCAACATAATCCTATATGCTTTCTATACAAATGTATAGTATGTGAAAAGGCTTTTTAATTTTAAAATACATAAATATGTATGATTCTAAGGATCGAACGCTCGATTATAAATATATTTATGATAAATTTGATCAAAAACAAAATGTATTCATTTTGTTTTTAATCAAACACAAAATGTATTCATTTTGTTTTTAATCAAATTTATATTTATTGATTTCTACTGGGTTCAGTGGCCAAACAATGGCTAAAAAATATGACCATAAATATTTTTAATATTTTTTTAAACTATGATGATCACCTCTTACCAACCAGTTACACATTTTTTTATACCGACTGTATATTTAAATAGTAAATGAAAACTATTTTGTCTAAAGTGAATGCAATTTGGGGGTTGGGTTGCCAGCTATTATAAATAAAATCATAACCATCCTTTAGTTTTACCGTAGTCGGGTAAAAACGGGAGGATGTCCAAATTTAAGTACTTGTGGCCATATTTAAATACGCAACACGATTTATTTGTTACTAGCAATTATAAAATAATAGGTATTTAAACTACCATGGTCACTCACATCAGTATTAAAATAAACGGGATATTTACCATGTTACCATGTTATGTTATGTCATTGTTTTGAGTTTCCGATATTTCGGCGCTGTTGCAAGCACCATGATCACGGAGGAACTGGAGTAGTGGCGGTGAACAGGGAAAAAGTTTTTTCTAAGAGTAATTATATTGATCTACCCTCTTTCGAGTTCTTTTACTACGCGTATCTGCACTACCACTGGTTTCACTCTCACTACAAACTCGAACCCGATCTCGATCACGTTCACGACACACGATGCCTACTGTATCCACTCGCGATTTTGTTTTGGCTTGTTCCCGGTTGTTTTTTCAAAGACACTGACTGCCAGACGTTCGGCAGATGAATCCGTTGAAAGCGCCGAAATATCGGGAACTCAAAACAATGAAACATGGTAAATATCCCGTTTATTTTAATATTGATATAAAAAAATAACATAAAACCTTTTTTACAAAAGAACATAAAACCTTTTTGAAATCGGTTAAAATGTAATAAACAATGACATATGTATAATGATCACACGTTCAGATGTCATACTATTTAGTATGACTGTGGAATGAACATAAAATTTAGACAGACAAACAAATAATATACCCGATATTAGATGCGTCTTTACTACATTTTGGTCAACTACTTTCTTCTTTTTTGTTCTATGGCAATTCTAATGATTCCGTACTTAACTAAACGTAAACAATCTTTATGTGTCTTTTTAATACATTTTATTGAAATACTCCGTTTATTAATATTTTTCTGTTTAGAAACTCATTTTAAAGAAAAACCGTAGCTAAGTGTGACGTTAGCCTAATTTATTTGTTTAATTATTTTTTTATAAAGTCGCTACAAGATTGTTACCTTTAGTTCAGTACCTAACCGAATAGAGTATTGTACCTACCATGGGAAGCGATAGTCTCAGAGTTTTTACTTCTTGCAATTCTACAGCCTCGTCCAGAGGTCATGTCTTTCGCAACATTTTCGCTATCACAACACAACAAAACATGGAAATCTCTACATCTCTATGGTTTTTCACTACATAAGATGTTGCCGGCACTTAAAGCATCAGGTATTCTATTTAATAGCATACAGCCTCGTCCAGAGTTTTTGTTTTTCGCAACATTTTCGCCAGCACAATACAACATAACGTTGAAATTTCTACATCTATATGTCATTTCACTACATATGATAATTGGCACTATGGTTGCTTGCGATAAATTCGCCGCAACATTTGAGCATTGTTGCCATGTCGTGTTTTTTTGCATATATCAATATAATTATAACTTATGAAACTGCATAAATATACAGATTTATTACTTTTTATTGAATTCTAAACAAATTATCCATACGTAATCGATCTTCTATTTTTAATTCTTGTTATACATTGAGATTTAGAGACTGTATAAGGTCTCACTCTTAATTTATGTGTTATGGCTCTCGTCTACTGAAGCCATTTTAGTATCTTGCTAATTCAGCGGGGAGTATCTACAAATTCCAGTAACTTGGCGGAATTGATATTAATAGCACACACCATTGAACTTTTTTTATGAATATTTTGGTGTTGTTCCAAGACCTTTAAGCTTTTATGTCTTAATGTGTATAAGTATTATCTTAATTGTTGATGGTGATGATGAGTTGATGATGGGATGATGACGATGATGAATGATGACTAGGGAGATTTGGAACCAACACAAAAATCACAATTGACAGTAATATGCCATTTTCCTACTATTGTGTGCGTTGACTAAGATGTGATGTCTAAAATCTACTACTTTTATACATAAAATCTCGAATTCACACCAACCATTGTGAACTCTTCTTCAAAAATGACGGTGAATATCCTGTTATTGCATAGTGCAGTGCACAGTGTTCTGTCAACAAACAGCTTTGGGCCGAAGTTGCAAGCAACAAATTATGATGTGTGATGCTTTTTAATGACGTGTTGCGAAAAATAGCGAGCTATGAGTGAAGCTGGAGAATTTTGAATGTACTTTTTATAACAAACAAATATCATTCGACTACATTAATGCAACTGCACATATTTATATTATGTCATCGTTATGTATATTCGCATTACTCCGTCTGCGACACAATACTATAGCACCCTTTCTCAAAAGTAAAACGTCGTTAGTGGTTAAATCGAGTTGTGCACATAGTTCGTTCTCGTAGTATGCTCTGTTATTAATACAGGGTAGCATTATTGGCTATAGGTGAATATTTTCTAAAGTGAAATCTACAAAATTAAGGTAAATTTTTTAATTGTGTAATTATTTAGAACTTAAAAGTAATAAAATTACGCAATTTATAATATATTTCACTAATTTCTTTTCTGTAATTATTATTGTTCTTATGTTAATTTTTTCTTTATTTACTACTATACGAAGAAGCTTTAATCGAAACTACTAATATTTAATAGTATTGATTAATACTTTTTCACGCTTAACTTAAAGGATCCTGGATGTTGGAATAACTCGGTACCCAGGGCAGGACTTGATATCGCGAATATCCGCTGGGATGGTACGCTGTCAGTTGAGCTACAGATTAAAAAAACCGTAAATGGTTGCTACATCATCTGTGGACTAGATGGCGTAGTTGACAGTAATCTCCTCGAGTGTGAGACTCGCCGAGTCCGTCCTGCCTTGGATGTTGATTTTTCCAATTATTTTAATTTAATAATGCGTCAAAATTTATACCTACATATAACTTGAAAGGTTATAATAGCCAAACACGAGCAAAAATTAAAGAAAAAATTATTATTATCTCTTTCTAGTTGGACATAACATTTTGTGTCCAATTTAAAAGATTAATTTATTATTTTTAGTTAATCCTTTTTAAATTTTTTCTTCGAGACTTATCACAATTACATGTTAATCTTAGACAGAAGATAAAACCATAATTATACTTTAACCCACTGGGGTAAGCAGAGATATTTTTTACTATTTATTTACATCGGAGCGGAATTAAGCTAGACAAGCCACCCTTCACGAGTTATTAACTAAGTAACATAAATATAATCTTTACTTCAGTCAAGTAAAGCTGGATCTATACGGCAGCGACATAAATGGCTGGTAGCCATAATAAACATACTGTAGTTCCTTGAACTATGAAAGCAATAAACCTTATGCTTAAATAAGACTCCCGAGTGCTTAGTGCGAGTTTTTTGGTCTACACGATTAGAGTTGTTGTATAACATTGATTCTGTGGCACCTCGCGAAATTAGTGAAGTTATTTTTTTTATATAGATGTGCACTATTTTGTGCATTGAAATAGAACCATTTTCTAACGCTCTGACCACTAAGCCACAGAACCTTCGCCCGAAACTATCCAAATTCTTCTATATACAGGGTGTTACAGAAAGGTGTGGTCATATTTAAGGGTCGTTACACATGCCTGATAACCAGTCGATATGCACCGGCCAATGTACAAATAGTAATAAAGTGATGACATCGTTAGTCGTCTTACAAAATTGTTAAATTCGTTAAAATTTTCGATATTTAGCAAAAGCGGTAGGTCACAACACTATTGTAATTTGTTCTTTCGCGATAAGTTCAATTGAGTTCAATAACCTCTGCAAAATCTCTAATCTCAGCTGTGCGCCTGGTAGCCGGCCTACCAAGCGTAGGTATAGTTAGATACAGGTTACATCAGAGATATTTTGACTTATCACTTACCGGGGCGTGTTCTCCTTACAGCGAAACGGTGATGTACCTGATATGGTACAGTCATAAGAACGCACTAATTTATCACTTCACGATCGCGACACAAGGAGTTTAAACTATCACTTATGTAGGCCACAAAAACATAACGAGTACATGTACACATGAATGGAGTTTATGACGCCACAGTATGCGTGAAACTCCAAGGCATACCTACGTTTAAAAAATTATAGCAACGCGCAACGGCTCGTTGCTCGATGCCGTAACATGCTACCACGCACGCTTCGAAACATATCTGGGGTTACGCTACGTAAATCTCTGATATTCGGGCTTCCATATTCTCTCTGCTGTCACATGCTGTACTGTACACTTTTTCTTCACGTAACCTCAGAGAAAATAGTCGAGCGGAGTGAGATCCGGGGACCTCGCCGGGCAAGCGACTCTCACTTCACCGCCACGCCCAATCCTCTGATCAAAACGCATCTTTAAATACGCGCGAACTTCCCCCTTAAAATGAACGGGTTTCACTCCGATAACCGTTCCAGCTCGCCGGGTATCTACTCGTACTCGGGTCTACTTCAAAATGCTCGAGAATACGATCGTCTAAAGCAGTGGGCGTCGTAGAAGGTCGCCACGAAAACTTCCAGTGTGTTGAAGGCGGTTCACCATCTTCTTAAAACACTCCAAAGAGGGAAACCGCCGACGGTCACCCTCTAGTCTTCCGTCCACAAATATCTCACTGTACAGCCGACGAGCTTTTCGCAAGCTACCATCAGCTGCGCCAACACAAAGCATCATCTAATATTCGCTATTACTAAAAACCGACATTTTCACTGCACAACAGAACAACAACTAGTCTACAAATAAACATGTAAACAACCTACAGAAAAGAAGTCGGCACAAGTAGGTACATACGAATGTTGCCAACCATTAATCTATCTAATTCTAATTATCTAATTTAATACGTAGAATTTTGAAAAATCCACAGACCTTCCTTTCATTTTTAAGGTAAATATGACTGAAAAACCTGCAGTTAACTAATTAATGGTTAAATCAATCCCTTTGTTCAGAACAATATTCTATTTCTACTAAAAAGTACATTGCCTAGGTACATTTTGCTATCTGTTCGCGCTAAAAATCTGAACTGAAAAGTAAATGATAGCTTCGTGCTCAGTGGTTAAGGTCGGCCTTTCTACTGAAAATCACAAGTTTTAATCATACCGAGAGGAGATAGAGCCAGAGTAGAAAGAGGAGAAAAAGTTGAGGAATCAGGAAATAAGTAATACATAAAATTGTCACGATATTTTTCTTTGCATATGACAAGACTTACCTACTCTGCGGGTGACAAGACGCAAAACAAACGAACCGGATTTCGTCTTCTATCTTTTAAAAAGCATAAACGCGTAAAAATACATTTTAATCTACTAATAAATTTACCACTTTTTCATTTGAAATCTACGCTGCTTCTACTATTTTTAACATGCCATCTACAGATTTTATAAAATCAGTTATGGCAACATTGATGCCTACTGTTTTACGCACTTTGGCGCCAAATATTATGTCCTTGGCGGCACCGATTGTCCGTGTCAAAAGCGCCGCCACGCATCGCGGTCTCATCAAAGGACTCCGCGGCCGAACGTATTACCTATGAAATTAGGGTAGTGGTACAGGTTTACGTCCATTTAAAAATTTTATTTTAATATTTAAATCTGGATTTTTCAACTATGACTTTGAGCTTCTTTCAAGTGCAGAAACCCCCTCGCATTGAGTTTGGGTTGGACAATGAATGGACTATCGCGCTCAAATTTAATAAAAACCAGAGTTATGTACTTACTCTGAAAAAAAAATCGCAGCTACTATTCAATCTACTCGTTGTCTGTTGTTATGTAAGAGACAACTTTTTCGACGCCGTGATTTTCGTATCATTCAATAACGGCTGGGCAAACAAACATACGACCCACTGACTGAACAACATTGTTATTAAAAAAGAGTATGTAATTCAGTAGAAATACATCCGATACTAAGAATGCAGAAAATAATAAAATTGTGACCATGGTCGAATACTAGTCAGTTCACCCTATTTAGGTATAGGAAAAAAATAACAAATGATTTTATCGTATCAATTATTTTAGGGTACCGTAAAATCTTGTTTCAAAAATTTTGAAGAAACGACTCTTACATTTTATGTTATCCTGGTATTTGAACATATTTTTGTTCACTTTACCATACCTTTTTATGCTTTAAGAAAGGTTTTGTATTAAATAAAAATTGGTACGGAACTAATCATAATAAAGGGCGTGGCGATTTGGAGTGAAAGAGAAGATATTTTAATTTTATGAAATAGTTTAGGGTACCGCAATGAATGTTACTTTAACGAACACTTATGAAGGACCTCTTAGAGTTATGTTATCCGGGTACGACATGATATACCTTAGTAAGTTCTGTGTGCATTTTTGTACACTGCCGTTATTTATGTTGTGCGCCATTGTGCGCATTATCATGACACCTGGTTTCCCAAACGTAACGAACAAACAAATCTCAAAAAAATCCGATAATAAATAACTACGTAACTCAAACTAAGGCAAACGTGTAACGATCACAGTGTTGCGGATGCTGCTTTTTTATACCACTTAGGTGGCAGACAAGCACATGGCCCACCTGATGAAAATTGGTTACCGTGGCCTATAAACGTATGTAACACCAGAGGGAACGCACTCGCGCTGCCGACCCTGTAATCACAGAGTTTCTGTGCCGTCAGTGTAGAAGACAAAGCAGGACATGCCTTTAGTTTTCTTACTGACAGCACGAATTCTCCAGTGAGCTCTAGCTACCCTAACACAACACGAAGTTATTATGGCCGCGGTATTCTGTTGGGCGGAGGTACTTCCCTAGTCGGACTGCTAAATTGGGCGGAAATACCGCCTTGTCCAACCTCCTGCTGGTCTCGAAGGACGAGAGCGTGCGGGGATGCGAGAGGAAAACAACCCTGTTTTCGAACCTGTTGCCATGTTAATTCCGTATGGAAAAGTACGATATCCTCATCTTACCCTGAAAAGGGGCGGCTCCTCAACCAGCCCTTTGAGGCTTTGTCTGCTCTCCACTGTGTCCTATGCTACTCAGGCACACATGAAGAGTCACCCAGCATCCCTTTACAGGGGCATTCCTGCCTCGGTCGGGATTTTGGGAGAGGAGGTGTGCTGCCGTCTTCACGCGCAGTTGCGCTGCGGAGATTCGCAACCAAGCATCTCTATTTATCGTGTACCTACCCAACAACTTGGAATTTTGTTCTATTTAACTTCTCATCAGGTGGGCCGTGTGCTTGTCTGCCACCGAAGTTGAATAAAAACCGAAAATTTATTTTTTGCATAACATTTCAATAAAATTGGGTACGGAACCAATTTTAATTAGTTTAATATTAAGGGGCGTGGCTGGAAATTCGATAGTCCACGACTCCTGGTATTGAATGTAGGTTAACCTTTACCTAAGGTATCTTTGAGACAAGTCTTACATTTAGCATGGATGAGTTCAGGAACATAAAAATGTTTTATTATTGCTAAAAGTAAATTTTGTTTTATTTTAATACTATTTTAACAAGTTTAAGCTGTTTCAGAATTTCTTTGCCCGATATAAAAAAAAAATTGTTTAGGTACAAAGTAAGTAATATGATATTGAGACAGGGCCTATCAAATCCGATCGTTTGGTAAACCTACTCGGGTTCAAACCGTAGAGTTCATTTGTAACAGCGCGCTGCAGCTGCTGCAGCCCTGGTTAGTTTTTTAGTGTTGTGCGTTTGTCGACAATTTCCACTAGCTTACACATGGTCGATAAAAAAGAAAATTAATTATCTACGTGATACAAAGTAAATTGGTGTTTATACTCCCGCGGAAAATTTATTTATATCACACGTAATGCGTCCCTCGAATATGACCACACCTTTCTGTAACACGTTGTATATATCGGAACATAGGGTGTTCGAATCCCGCCTGACCAATTCAATTTTTTCTATACCTTAAATCACTTTCCAACAGATTCTAACGCTTTTTATTATTATTATTTTCATTTAGCCCGACGTTTCGGCTACTTTTCAGCAGTCAAGGTCGCGGGGTGGCTAAGGATAGTAGTTGTCACATAGTTTGAAGTGTAAGATTATATCAAAGTATCCTAATTGTATTTTTTAATTTATTTATTAAGAAACAAACTGTCTTTTACAATTACATTAGAATAGACAGCACTTTTCAAATATAGACCTACAGTTTCCTACATACATATATATAATCACGTCTTTTTCCCCGGAGGGTTAGGCAGAGGTGAATTAACACTCACATTTCACCAATCATTAAATTTATGATTATCTACTAAATATATCATCAATTTTAGCAGTTTTTTGTAAAAGACTAGTAACTCGTACTAAGTACTCATCTATTTATCTATGTCTGTATATATTATAGCTTTATATAAATATTGGATTCGTCTATCTTAGACCGAGACGGGTGCTGCATTCGGGAATGTAGAAACATAATATTTTTTTGAATATAATTGTTGAACCCGCTCTTAATATAATATACATGTATTTGTGTCTAATGTATGTATATTAGAAAGACTGGTTAACCTCTATCTGACAAAACTATATATTCAGCTTGTATTGTTCCTAGTTGTATTAAAGATAATAGCTGTCCTTATATAGGTAAGAGTTCTGTAAACATATATTAATCTGTTTTTAGCGATTTTTATAAAAGACTTACATCACCGAGGACCTTATCAATGAAAAAAAGTTAGTACATTTAAGTTGAAAGCAATTGGGTATTTGACTGACGAATTGTTTTTTTTTTTACTAAAAGTCAAAACGGTAAGTTACAAGGAAGTTGTTTGAAGTAATTTATTGTCTCGTCATAATATTTAATAGTCAAAATCATTTACTATTATAGACTGGGTGGATAATTAAAAATAATTAATAACGACAAAATAAGAACAGACGCCACTTTTACCGCTCTTTTACCATTCTTAACTTAATAAAAGAATTTATTTTAACTACAGGAAAATACCCAATTTGCGAACCAATGACTGCCTGACCTAGTAATATATTGTCAAACTGACATAACACGCCAAATGCTGAACGCTCATTGGTTACCTGTTGATCATCCATCATCTTCGACCAATGAGCATTTAGTATTTAGTATGTATACGTATGAATAACTGCTGGTCTTATAAATTGTGTTATACGGTCGAATCAGCAGGCCTACCATGAGTTCTTGAAACAGGCCAATAAATTAAACGGCTGTCATGCTATCAACTACAAATGTAACTTTGCGATCCTATATATTCATATGGGGTTACAAAATTATTTTTGCAGTTGATAGTATAACAGTACGGATTCTGCTATACAAATGCTGACCATCGTACAATAAGCGAATGCTTCCATTTCTCGGAGACGCGAATATTTTTTTGATAATTTCTTTGATCGTCTCCGAGAAAGATCTATCTAGATCTAGACCTTTGTTAGATAAAATTATTATCAGTTTAGCTGCCTAACGT
This sequence comes from Eilema griseolum, assembly GCA_963662185.1. NCBI lineage: Eukaryota > Metazoa > Arthropoda > Insecta > Lepidoptera > Erebidae > Eilema > Eilema griseolum. Next base: position 21,928,593 of record OY759248.1, on the reverse strand, counting down.
TTAGGTGTAATGTTGTATCTTAAACATTAAAGCGTAGTTACATACAATGTGCCGTTAATGTTGTCCAACTTATGAATCCTATCGTATATCGTTCACTAAAACTTTATAAGAAATAAGATTTATAACATTTCATATCTATAACATATGTGTACTGTGTTTAAAGATCGCTAATATCGCAGTATCGTCGCGTCCAGCTGTATGCTGTGCAATTCTCAAACATACAGCCTCGAGCGCAGCGTTGTAATCAACCTTGATATAAATTGTCATTGGTCGATCGCCAGTGACGTCACCCAGTCCGACCAATGACAATCTCTATCAAACTCGGTCGCAGCGCTGCGCTCGACGCTGCATGCTTAACAATTGCACAGCAGCTCGTCTAGAGCTGATCGATTTAAAAAGTTAAATCATAGTCATTATAATGTCATAGACGCGGTATTAAAAGTTTTACAGTAAATGTTGTCGATTGTGTTCAATACTTGTGTAAAAGACTGCTAGCTTAAATGATTCTGAAGAACGTGACAGTCTTGTATCTACTAGCATCTTATAGTAGATAACTGTCTCTAACTATGAAACATTAGGCAATCGGTTCCAATGGGGAGGCACAGGCAAATTTAATCTCAGATGGCGTCACCTCCGCTGGTACTCGTCTTACCCCTAGTTTTCACCTAAGTATTAAACATGTATTTGACAAGTTGTAATATGTAACAGACTTCAGTGTGAACGCAATTGTATTTTATACTTGTTCACAACTTGTTGGCTGTACATACTATGTGAACGAAGAAGTATCTGAGACAGACTGTATAGACATGTATAAAACAATTTGTGTTTTTACTAATCTTCTACAAGTCTTCAACAAGTTTTGTATCAAAAAAGTTTATTTATTCATTTATTATTTATTGTACACTTACAAGGCATATTATACAAAGAAATTCAATATTATGTACAAACAACTTGATTCTTGGTGAAAACGAGGGGTTAAAGTCACATTACTAGTGTAAAACTCGACGGAATATTTACCATGTAACATTTATCATAGTCAAAAAAGTTCAAAATTATCATGGTAAATATTCCGACGAGTTTTACACTAGTCATGTGAATGACCATGTCAATCTCGAATCATACAAGAATACCGTGGTTATAATAACTTCGTGTTGTGTTCCCAGCGGTGAGTAGGGTAGCCAGAGCTCGCTGGAGAATTTGTGATGTCTGTGGAATGAGTAAAGGCTTGTCCTGCTTTGTCTTCTACACTGACGGCACAGAAACTCTGTGCTTACAGGGTCGGCAGCGCAAGTGTGGTTTCTCTGTTACACACATCCATAGGCCACGGTAACCATTTTCCATCAGGTGGGCCGTGCGCTTGGCTGCCACCGAAGTGGTATAAAAAAATACAATAATCCTATTTCTTACGTCAGAGGTGCTTGTCAATCTTGTCGTTGATTGAAAGTACATTATTTCGTCTGTGAATTTATCAATAAAAATGTGCTCCTGCATGACAGTGGCGAATTTAACCACTCAAACGTCCGGGCGACTATAGTAGCCTAAAACTTTTTGGAGTTGTACGTTAAGGCGACTATGGCAGCCTCTCTGGCTCGTAAACTTTATATTGAAAAACGAGCTTGATAGAGTTTTAAAAGCTTCATGAGTGGATTACTTAGATGGCTCTTTAGTAAAAAACGCGTCTATGTTGTGGTCAAACAGTGTGCAAGAAGCATCCAACATTAAAAAAAAAAATGTTATACAAACGTTGTGTGAAGTGCTCCGAGGTGTATTCATACTCTGCATTTAACATTCAAGTAATAATTTATTTATTATCTTTCTAAATTAGTGTTATATATTGAAATAATCCTCAAGATTCATTGTTTCAAAATATTATAAGTATTATCAATACAAAGTTTGATAAATTGTCTTTACATGTAAATAAAGTCGACATGAGAAAACTTCGTCTTTGTGTGCCGGTTTTTCGTTAAGTTTTGTGTGATATATTATACTATTTTATTGAAATTCTTCTTATATTTGGAAGACCAGGGGCATAATTTATATTTAAAATAAATGTAAGCGAAAGAATAATACCGAGAAGAGTTATTAGCCCTTAAGTGGGCGTTTCGTTATCAGGAGCGATACCAGATTACTGCAGGAATGTGTTGGTTATTTTGGTTTAATGTACAACACTGCTCGTTCCAAGTAATGACTTATTGGTATCAAAAAAAAGGTTATATAATCTAGTTTAATAATGGGTAAAAAAAACTTTGAGGAAAGTAATAAAATGTATCGTCAAAACTTGTGAAAACCAGTATTTTACTTTATTATTTTAAGTTCAACATTTTTTTTATAAACTACTGATTAATTATTGCATTTTAATTAGGATACCATTTGATTCCTTAATAATTCAGCTTTATACTGGTATTTTTTAATTTGATGCAGTGGCAATAGTAGGCTAGAAAATACATTTTGAATCAGAAGCGGCATGGGACGCTCGACGCGGTTTTACACCGACCGCGCGCGCGGACGTACAAGGTGTTGACAGATGTCACACTCGGACGTTTGAGTGGATAAAAGAGGAGTTGAAGAGTAATGCTTCCCTACATAAAAATAATTAGGTTTGAAATAGTCTCTACATAATTTAACAGACAACTTATCATAATCTAAAGATTTATTTTAACATTGAAATGCATTACACAGCGTCATGTAATTTTTCCCACAGGAAACTTTTTCCTTTATTTACTAACAATTTGTATGAACTTTGACAGCAATACTAGTAGCAATACCAGCGACAATAGCCTCCTATTGGGATAAATAAGTAGTGTGTTGTGTCTCCTCATTACAAGGATCACATACCTATATCCCAAAATATAGTACCTATCTGATACTTCGGTTTGGCTTGAGCAACTGGAGAGTTTTTGTGCTATCAGTGGGAAGACCAAAGGCTTGTCCTGATTTTGTGTTCTGCACTGAAGGCACTTAAAATCTCTGTTCTTACAGGGTCGGCAGCGCGGATGTGACCCCACTGGTGTTACACACATTCATAGGTCACTGTAACCACTTTCCATTAGGTGGGCCGTGTGCTTGTCTGCCTCCTAAGTTATATAAAAAAAAACGACTCCGAAAATGGTATGAGACATTTCTGTTCGTCATAAACTCTATCATAAGAAACGCAAGCTTGGCTAAATGCTTCATCTTTCGTTCAAGTCTCATGCTGACATTCGAATGTTTCATGGTAGCTTCCAGTTTATTTTTACTTAAAAACGTCAAAACTATAAAATCTAGTGACGTCATACCTTGTTACTTTCAGGATATGGGTTGTTGGGTGGATGAAAATGATTGAATCCATTTTAACAATATGCAACTATTATATTCTCAGAAGAAAGTTAGATTTTTGTACCCTCGGGTATTTTCATAACTCTTATGAATGATCAATTTATGTTTGTTCCTATTGAAGAATTTCATCAACACAGTTTGATTTTTATAGTGTATTTTGAGTTTTAAGATTTAATCATTCGTGAATTTTATTACGATTGCATACACTCATATAATCACGCCTTTATCCTCGAAGGGTTAGATAGAGGTGAATTAACACCCACATTTCACCCATTCATTGAATTCGGTCCCACGTAATAGGGGGTGAAACTATGGCCGTTTTTCGGGCACTATTGTTGACTCAAACCCTGAAAATGAAAAAAATGCATCTGAGGTTGGGTATGGGCTGGATATATATGTCTGTTTGTTAAACAGCCCTATCCCTTAGTCGCCTTGTACAACACCACATGGGGTTGCCCAAATTCTACTCTGCCGGGAACCACGCAGCTAATGTCTAATTAATTGGTACAATACCTAATTGCGGTGCAAAATGTATATAATTCACGATTACAAAATTCAATAATGTTAACGGGATAGGCAATTCAAAGGTACGTGTATACAATTACCGGCATATATCTTGATTCCGAGACACATGGCGCGCACATATTGCTTTGATACTCCGTGCTATCCTCAATAGTAACACAAAAAACGGGTACTACGCTTAAAGAATACATTTTGTGACGTAACTGGGGTCAAGATATATGCCTGCACCTAAATCATGATCGCGTTAACGTCTGTTAACATTATTGTAAATCACGGAACACGAAAAATTTAAAAGTTAATACCAAGAAACTTTAACCAAGTGTCATTCATCCATAGGTGAGTAATAGGCACTAGTGGTTGAGTCGGAAAGTATAGGAGTACCTTTGAGGAACTATTCTCGTCTAATAATTAATAATAATATATGGTGAAACCATATCAATCCAGAGCAATATCTGATATACTTAGCTAGGTTTACGTGCACAGAGGTATCACCCCTGTCTATATAAATAAAATAATTATCGAGGTAATTATGTTTTACTTTATTTTTGTATCACTAAATATATAACTAGAGAAAGCTTTAAAGTTTGTACACGTTTAGTGATATATTCGTTTCTAGTACCGGCTATGTGCCCGTACGACCTCAACAGTTTCGACCTTATCTATAAATGAGATCTTTAAGGCCAGTGTGCCTGCTGGTCCGCTGTAAGAACACGACAGCTGAATCCGGTTTAAGATTTCAATTTCGCATGCTGCAAATTTGATGTTCATAACAGTCATTTTTTTTAATGTGCGCAATATCCCCAAGGATAATTTTTATGGAATAAATAAATAAATAAATAAATAAAAAATAAATAAAATACCCTCATCACCGATGCCAGTGGGGGAGGTTATGTCGGACTTGAACCGACTAAAACGTACGCCGGGTGTGTGCCAAGTTGCCGAGAGATTATCTGAAACATATACCTCGAACCCCGGCCTCTTCGGGTATAGGGACCACGGAGTCCCCATCTCATCCCTGGGTATGGGGAGTTGCATCGCGCACCGCCGCTAGGGTAACAGGGGGCTCCACCCGTCAACCCAGGCCCGCGCTCATGGGGGACGGAGGCCATTTTGCGACCTCTGACGCCCGAGTCGCCTCCGGAAACAGTCTAACAGGATGTGCCTGTTAAATCTATTTATCTGAGGACAAATTAAAGATAGATTGTCTATCTATACTATACAATCTTTCCTCACATAAATAGATACAGCTGTGTAATTCTCTAATAATACAGCGTCGAGCACAGCGCTGATACAGCCTTGATAAAGGTTGTGATTGGTCGGACTGGATGACGTCACTGGAGATCGACCAATGACAATCTTTATCAAGGCTGTCGCAGCGCTGTGCTCGACGCTGTATGTTTTGAGAATTGCACAGCTGAAGTGAGTACCGTTCTAGGGCTCATATTCCAGAACAACGAACATCTGTAATCAATACATCTGTACAATATAAAATTATACACACATACATATAATCACACTTTTATCCCCAAAGGGTTAGGTAGAGGTGAATTAACACCCACATTTCACCGGTCATTGTATTCGCGCCGAAGTATATAATAGGAGGTGAGCCTATTGCCGTTTTCCGGACACTATTATTGACTCGAGCCATGCATTTGAGGCAGAATCTGGGCTGTATATATCTGTCTGATGTTAAACAGCCCTATCCTTTAGTCGCCTTGTACGACACCGCATGGGAAGAGATGGGGTGGTCCAAATTCTACTCTGCCGGAAACCACGCGGCATTAAAATTATCTATTTATCAACGCTCAGTCGTGGATCAACTCTTATAATAAAATTCGATCTGTCTCCAGATCTAGTTGTACAAGACTGACTATCGTTCTGGAATACGGGCCTAAGATCTATTTTATTGTACCACTTAAGTGGTAGACAAGCACCTGATAGGAAGTGGTTACCGTGGCCTATGGACGTATGCAATATGCAACACCAGAGCCATTACATTCGTGCTTCCGACCCTGAAGAAGCCTTAAAAACTTCATTTATAAATGAGGTCCAAACTTTGAGATCGTACAGTAACATAGCCCTAGTACCAACATCGTGTAATGTAACACAATGCATAAATTTTCTATCCATTTTTTTATATTAGCCTGGAACCCCTGTAAATTTGAAATTGAATTTTTTTCGTACCTACGAGTACCACCTAATCAAGATCCTTTAATTTCTAGATTTAAAACAAAAGGCATCTAGTAACTTTATAGGCTACCTATTCGACATCAAGGTCCATTTCATAGATGAGGTCCAAACTTTGAGGTCGTAAGGGTACATAGCGATTTTATTTCTTACGATGATGACGAAATTTTACCTATTTTAAAGTTTCAAAATACAAATATCGTAGTTTAGTATGTGATTCTTGCAATTCATGAATTTATGTGATAATGATGCTATTGTTGCATATTTATTGTTGCAAGAGTTTCAAGCTGAGTCGAGGGAGTCATGTTCGTTTGCGTATCGGATTTCTTGCAAGTTGCAACACTATGTAGGTCCTACCCTACCTATGTCTTCGGTAACATGGGTTATTACAGACTTATACAATATAATGTTGCCACACAGACCAGATTTAAAAAAAATGCATTTTTAAACGTATGATTTTAAACTTCATTTTATGTCTCATAAAACTGTGATTCCTGATTTGACTTACTATTTGTTTTGATAGATCATACTGAATAGAGAATAGAGCTTTTATTTACGTTTCTATATACTTGTATTCACGCCTGTAAGCCCCCAAAAGGGTAGGCAGAGAGTATTGTCACCCACATTTCGCCAACTGTTTTTCGGTCCCACGTAATCGAGGCGAGCCTATTGCCATCAAGCGGGCACTTATTCATAACATTTATGTTTACTGTCTGATGTAGAACAACCCTATCGCTTTATACATACATATAATCACGACTTTATCCCCGGAGGGTTAGACAAAGGTGAATTAACACCCACATTTTAGCTATCATTGAATTCGGTCCCACGTAATAGGGGGTGAGCCTATTGCCGTCTTCCAGGCACTATTGTTCAATCAAACCATGCATCTGAGGCTGAGTCTGGGCTGTATATATCTGTCCGATGTTAAACAGCCCTATTTATATATTTATCTAATTAAAATTACACGTTCTGAAAACGGCATTTTTTATTGACAAATTCGTGAATAGCAAGAATTCAGTACAACATGATGTTGAGCAAATGTAACGAAGTTCTACTCAATAAAAACCCTTTATTATTTTTTGGTTGTGAATCCGAGGGTTTGTTGTGTGAACGGATATTCTATTTTAAGGAATTTTTCAATAGGTATGTTGAAAAATAAACCACTCAATAGGAACAACCTATAACCTAAAGTTTTTTCGAAGAAGTCTCGTCAACACCTACGTGTTTCCTTCTTCCTACATTCCTAAAAGCGGGGCGTGAAAAAGCATATGATGAGACCGTCAAGCTGAGTGTCACCATTGTAACATAGTATATGTAAGTAATGGTGACCCTCTTTTCCGAGACTTTGTCTTCAGCTTACCATCAGGCAAGGTGAAGTCTAAATAACGTGCCCTATATATGCCCAGTACGTAACTACTCAAGAAGGCGTTGTTCAATTTCTCAAACCAGAAACAGTCTACTGATACAAACAAAACATTACCTTCTATTCTAACCAGGCCCTTGATTCCACTAAAGCAAAATCACTGTCATACCAAAGACACTGCAAAAATGAAATGAATTTAAGACTTTATTTCCATATCCGTAAGGTCTAAAATGAAAAGAAAAGAGTTTCATTACACTTTTTTTATTTGCTCTGGAAAAACCTTTTGATTTTGAATCTTAACTACATTGTTTTAACCTCTAAAATTACTTACATACATATATTGCGGAGGTAGAGAAAGATTTCTGTGACTCTAGAATATTGATGTTTATTATTTATTTACAGTTATTTACGTAACTGTATTTTGCTGGCACCTTTATTTGTTGCTATGGCAGTGGGCGTGATTTCTTATTTGCTTGTACGTGAGTGGTCTTCCTTGTAGATATCACGCCACTTACTCTTGAATATATAATCACGCCTTCATCCCTGGAGGGTTAGGCAGAGGTGAATTAACACCCACATGTCACCAATTCGGTCCCACGTAATAGGGGGTGAGTCTATTGCCGTATTCCGGGCAATATGACTCGAACCATGCATCTGAGGCTGAGTCTGGGCTGTATATACCTGTCTGATGTTAAACAGCCCTATCCCTTAGTCGCCTTGTACGACACCGCATGGGAAGAGATGGGGTGGCCCTAATTCTACTCTGCCGGAAGTCTAAATGAAATGGATTTTTTAACAGTATCTGTGGTTGGGGGTTTTGCTTGAGCAGAATCGAAGCTCTGAACAGTCAGTAAAAATAAGGCAATGGAACTCGGTAAAAGATAATATTATATTTAAGTCATGCTTGTATTGTTTATAATAATAATTGAAAATGATATGTTGATGAGTGATTGAGGTGTCCCGCAATATATGTCGTATCATTTTAAATAGTCGAAGACACCTTTATCCGACTGCCTTTCGCTTTAACTGTATCTCCAAAATCAGGCTGAAAAGTACTCGATCAGTTTTTAAATGGTAGTTAAATATAAACCTTAAGCCATTACGATAAAGATTAAAATAGTATGCAATGCGCTACAGTCTTATCATACTACTGCATACTATTTTCAGCCTTGTCTAAATGAAATAAGGTTGATATGTTGCCACGCTGAGTGCCACCATTGTAACATTACTTAGTGTCTGTAATGGTGACCCTCTTTCCCGAGACTTTGCCTTTAGCTTAACATCAGACGAGGTGAAGTCAAAATGGCGTGTCGTAGATGAAAAGAAATTAGGTTGATGTGATATTCTGCCTGGTTTTAATTATCCCTTACGCTTTTTGAAACATCCATAACGTTCGCTGAGACGACACGAAAAAGAGTGCATCTCGCTCGGGTTTATGGATGCTTTATGGTGTAAGAAAGTGATAGAAATACAGCTAAATGCGAAAGGCCGATAAATGAGTCTTGACCTATAGATGCCAAGCATCTGCTTCTTCGTAGCTTAGCCAATGGAATGATTTCTAAGCAGTCAATATTAATTAGCTCTTAAGTTGTTTGTTTTAAGGCGTTTCATTTAACTCTTAATGTAAGTAGGGTGTCATTTTCGTTTCTTAATTTACCTGAGTACAATAAATAAACTTAGATCTTAGTATTTTTTCGTTCGTGTAAATACTCTTATGTAAGATGCGTAATCTGTTAGTGAATAAAATAAAATTCATAAAAGTAATGTTGTTTTATTATTTATATGTTTATCACAAATGTTGTTTTTTTTTTTTCAAAGTTATCACAAAGCACGACAGAATTTTATTCTGCTTCAACAAATAAAAAATGTTTAGACCTTTTAAAGGCCTTACCCACATTTGCGCACCCTGTTATTTGGATCCTAAAAATATTACTATCGAACCGTTAGTAAGAATACACTTTTACCTATCTATCATTTCAGGAATATAGATCTGAGTAATAAGAAAATATATAACCTGGCGCTCGATTGTAGATACTAAAGCAAAACCAAAAAGTCATAAAATTTTAGACTCAAATTAAAGGCCAAAATGAAATTAAGAATTTCATTACCATTTTGTCGTTCACTCTGCAAAAGGCCTTTTAATTTTAGACTTTAACAAACATTGTCTTAAGGTCTAAAATAAAATGGATTTTTAGCAGTATCCGTGGAAGGGCTGGTTTTGCTTTACCAGAATCGAGGCCCTGTACGTTCGTTATACGATTTTTTTGCAAATCATTCATATTTTTAGTATCTTATACTTGTACAATTTATCTTATAAAATAATACTTTTTGGAATGACAACAATCTATTTCTCAACGAATGTGCCATCTCGTTCGAAATTCAAATTAATGAAAAAAATAAATTGCAGATCCTATTGTTATGGTTTTCATTCATCCTTCATAATGTTAAGTTTGCTGACGCCTGCGGAGCGCCGCTTGGGGGCGGCGGCGTCGTCGGTGGGCGACTTGCGCTTGCCCCCGTCGTCGCCCGTGGCCTCGATGTCGATGTCCTGCGTGGGGATGTCCAGCAGGAGCCGCTCGAAGCTGCTGCTGTTTCTACTCAGCTCGTGCTTATCATCTGGAGGCAATAGCGTTTATGAAATTATCCCTAATTACCGGTTATCTTATCAACGCCTACTCACATAGACAGCGCAATACAAAACCTCGTAAATTGGCGTTGCTGAGACTCAACTTCAATTTCTCATTTTAGTAACCAGCCGTGATTTGAGCTTATCATAGTTCGGCATCGCCATAGAGTCTAGCGTAAGTGTGACGCCCCTGGTATAAGCACACGTTCATAGGTCATGGTAGGTAACCACTTACTACCAGGTGGTATAAAAAATAGGTGGGTTGTGTGCTTGTCTGCCACCTAAGTACTGTAAAAAAGATATCGACTCTCGATGACGTTCCGCTATCCATAAACAGAACCGTTTCAAACGCAAGACGTCATTCAACAGCATTCGATATTCTGATGCCGGAGGTAAGACACGACAGTATTACCGTCCAATTGAGCAGTCCGACTGGGGAAGTACTAAAGTACCTCTGCCCTACAGAATACCGCGGCCATAATAACCTCGTGTTGTGTTCCTGGCGGTGAGTAAGGTATTTTTTCATTTCTGGTATTTCGAACACTTACATAAAGACGGGAGTGTTGAGTTATACCTATATATGGTGAGGAATTGTGCCCAGCTCCCCAAACACTGGCTTACTGCGTATAACAGGGCCACCGCGGTTAGTCAGAGCTCACTGGAGAGTTTTGTGCTGTCAGTGGGCAGGCCAAAAGCTTGCCCTGCTTTGTCTTCTACACTGACGGTCCAAAAACTCTATACTAACAGAGTTGGCAGCGCGAGTGTGACTCCGGCTGTTGCATACGTCCATAGGCCATGGTAACCATTTTCCATCAGGTGAGTCGTGTGCTTGTCTGCCACCTAAGTGGTATTAAAAATGCTGAATATAGATAGTATCAACTCTGGGCCAAAAGTATCAATAAGCTATCGCTTGCAACACTAGAGATATCAGATATCACAAGAAGAGGTGAGCCCACCGATGACTTTGAAGCGTGTATAATCCAAAACACTATGTATTTATAATATTCATCTTATTATTGATATCTGTTATATATAGTATAATTATGATATCTGTTTCATTAGAAGCTCTTTTGTTTTTTTTTATTACTATTTATTTATTACCATTTCACAAAAAACTTAAATACACAGAAAGGAAGCAAACCATAGGGGAAGTGTGCTTAAGATGACATACTTTTTGTTTCTTCACAAATATTCAAAAGAAATAAAGTCATAATGAGATCAAAATCTTAGGCATTTATTCAAATACTTAATAACTAACAGAGTCATTATAGTTTTAAAACAATCAACTGAATATAAAATTTGAAAATGCATATAAATTGCACTTAAATCTCAGTGTGTAAGATGACATAAGTCTAGTGAAAGATGGCACACTATGTCATCTTAGACTTTTTTGGTATGTCGTCTTATACAATAATAATTTATACGGTATTTCCGTCCTAATCGAGTAGTCCGACTGGGGAAGTAATCAGCCCTACAGAATACTGCGGCTAAATAACCTAAAATATGTCGTGTTCCCGGCGGAGGTGAGTAGGGTAGCCAGAACTCAATGGAGAGGTTTTGTGCTGTCGGTGGGAAGACCAAAGGCTTGTCCTGCTTGTCTTCTGCGCATACGGTACAAAATCTCTCGGTTCTTCCAGGGTCAGCAGAGCGAGTGTGACTCCCATGGTGTTGCACTCGTTCATACGCCACGGTAACCACTTTCCATCCGGTGGGTATATAGAGTATAGTATGTCATCTTATACCGACGTCTAGTATGTCATCTTACCAAATGGTTAACAAAAGTTTCATTCAAATATCCTGACTAAATCATTCAGGTTAAAGCATTTTACTATCAATATTTGAGTCTTATATTAATCACTGTTTACAATTAAAATTAGTTCAAATATAAATATTCATATCTTATATGTATTTTCACCAACAAACAAAAGTATTGGGTAATTTTTTCTTACTATAAAATCACGAAAATGTTCTCTATGTTGGAATGCGCTGTCACTCTCCGCCATACTGAACTGCTGTACTAGCGCCACCTACATACACCCTATTAAACGTCACGGGTTAACCTTTAGCACGCGTATTTAAAAAAATAATACAGGTGTGTCATCTTATCTGACTATGTCATCTTAAGCACACTTCCCCTAAGCCACTTGAGCGTGGCTGGAATGCGGATGTTTCGGAGCCCGGACGCCACATTCTCTAAGATTTCTCTAATTTGAGCAAAAAATATATAGGTACTAGTGGTGGGAGGTGGTACACTGGGAGGTCAAATGGCAAGAACTTCGCTGCGCTAGCCAAGCTCATCTGCGAGTTGCAGGCGAGGCTCTGGCACTGGTTTTCCTCTCGGGGTTGAGAAGTCGGAATAAAAGTAGAAAAAGAAAGAAAAAATAAATAAAATACATTTAATTAAACATTACATATAATAATAGCCTTACAGAGAATCTTATAGGTCCGTATATCTCCATCTCCCTCGCTCACAACGTTGTGGTAGGTCCACTCTACTACAAATAAATGGAGAGAGGGATCCTATAAACGGTGGTTGAGACTGAGAGGACATTTTTTCACCTTGGCCTTGTACGTGTTTGTATCTATATTCTCTTTTCTAATACCTAACAGATGGACATGAGCTCACACGGACCGTAAGTAATGTCCTCCACAAACGCTTATGCTTCACTACAGTTTCGTCTATGCAGGCCAGTTTGTACACCGAAACATCGTGCGTGCCGCCTGATAAGAAGCCGTGTGGTTTCCGGCAGAATAGGATTTAGGCCACCCCATCACTTCCAGTACTGTGTCGTACAAAGCGACGGTTTAGTCGCATAATGCCCAATTCGCAAAATGCCTACCGTGTCGCATAAGGACTAATTCGCGAAAGGACAAATTCTCAAAAGGACTAACACTTGATTGACTTAGATAATAAATACTAATGAAAACGTTAGATGCTTGAAAAGAAAAAAAATGCATTATTAATTATTTTTTTAAATCTCAAATGAAATCAAACGAACGAAAAATAATGAGCAGATTTTCACGTAATTTAGTTTTTAGTGTGATAAATATAGCTCATATATTTTTATTATTTAAGTAGATTAGAATGGTGCAAAATATTTTTTAATAATAAGGTACACTATTTACATCGGTTAAAATCGTTATAGTACCTACTTACTTTAATTTATATTTTTTCTTTTATATGTTTAAGGATTTTTATTTATTTATTTATTTTGGATTGCAAACAGTTGTTACATGTAAACTTTCGTGGTGTGTGATATATAAGGGTTATCGAACGGGAATAAGCACGATCATGCATTTTACCCAGAGAGATATAGCAAACAATTTGATTTATATTCAAGCATCTAACGTTTTTTAGTATTATTATCAAAGGTAATCAAGTGTTAGTCCTTTTGCGAATTGATCCTTTTGAGAATTAGGCATTCTGCTAATTAGTCCTTTTGAGAATTTGTCCTTTCGCGAATTAGTCCTTTTGAGACACAGTAGGCATTTTGCGAATTGGGCTCTATGCGACTAAACCAAAAGCGACTAAGGGATAGGGCTGTTTAACATCAGACATATATATACAGCCTAGACTCAGCTTCACATACATGGCTCGAGTCTACAATAGTGCCCGAAATACGGCAATATGCTCACCCCCTATTACATGGAACCGAACACAATGATTGGTAAAATGTGGTTATTAATTCACCTCTGCCTAACTCTCTGGGGATAAAGGCGTGATTATATGTATTATATTATCTGTGCCTATAGCTAGGCACGGTATTTCGGGTATAATCTGGCCTGCGAAACAAAACTGGTGAACCTTATGCGTGTGGTATATCTCGAGACACATATCTTGAACCTAAGTCGCGAGACAAACGAAGCACTAGTGCGCGCAGATTGTTTTTTTAATATGCTTAGTGAATTTGAGCTCGTCCTCTGACGCCGTAGTACCCCGTAAAAAAATTCCAAGAAATGCGAGTAGTGTAGGTCCAAGATATATGCCCCGAATATAGGCATATAAGATAACAGTATGGTGTGCTAACCGGGGTTGTGTCTTGTCAGCTGTTTCTGTCGAAACTCTTCCTGCGCGAGCCTCTGTCGCCGTTTCCTCTCCGCTCGTGCTTCTTCCTCAACCTGCTCGGCTGTCTTTGCTCCCTCCTGTTTAAAAATGATGCGTTCATTCTTTCGATTTATATTAAGCCATCAAAAGATTCTCTCGGCACCGCAATTAGTACGACTTCTTTGAGGATTCGTGTTCGATTCTTGAGCAGTGCTTTTTTTGTAAAATAATTCTCAGTAGCAGCACGTAGTCTGGCAAGTTTCCAGTTGACGGCAATAGGCTTGCCGCCTCATTATACACCTCAACCTTCTTGGATATATCTTTTTACATTCCATTCGCCTAATATTTTTAACCTTTCTTACTATTTTGTTGTTATTTAAAGTTAATTAAATAAAACAAAAATGGGATGAAAGCATATTTGGTACCAACTTGAACTTACAAAAGTATTAAATATGAATCAAACATGATAAAATTTCAAACAATTTTATTTCAATAAAAACAGATAGGTCATTATCATTACTCACACCGCGTCGTAATCCGACAATACTACAGACATTGCAATTCCATTCAACGCAGGCGCATACCTAGTTCATACAAATAAAGAAAATAGTGACGTAAAAAATTCGTAGTGTCGCCACACTAGTCAAGTAAACTACCATTATAATAGGTAGCAAAACATGCTTTTCTGAAGTATGTGTTTCCGTTCTGCCCTTCTAATCAATAGGCTATTTGGCTATTTGACAAGCTCGTCCGATTCTTCCCAATACTGCTTAATATGTCAGTGTGTTATCATAAAATATACTTTGCAAAATAAGATATTGTCTAACTAAACTACAACTATGACTATTCATTACTTTTAATTCGCAAAGTAAGTCAAAATACAAACAATCAAATTCAGTCCCAAATATTCACTTTTTAGACTCCTCGTTAAATTACAAATAACTTTTATTACGAACTATATAATACCATGTGTAAACGCAACGTAGACCGAGATAAATGCGCAATTCTCTTGCTCTCCATACATTTGCACTACTCGCGACTGGCGTGTGACGTCACTCGCAGGTACGATTTTGTATGGAGCGTTTACGAGTGGCGCGAAAAATTTAAATTTTCAAAAACAAATGTCTTTAAAACTATTACTTGTAAGAATATTTCACTTTAGCAGTTCATTATCTATACTAATATTATAAAGAGGAAAGATTTGTATTTTGTATGTAACGAATAAACTCAAAAAGTACTAGACCGATTTTAATAATTCTTTGCTACATTCTTCGTGAGTAACATAGGCTACTTTTTATCCCGATATTCCCATGGGATCAGGATTTCCGCGGGTGAAACCGCGGCGCGGTGCTAGTATTATATATATAGTGGTCAATTTTCGATACTAAAAAAATTGTCAAATAGCCTATTGATAATTCGTTGACCGTCGTATTGTAGAAAAGAATGACGGATGTGTGGAATTGACACGATAACAACGTCTTCATAACCCTCAAAATACGTATCAATCATCCATCATTCTATTCAACAATAAACTCTCCACCACCACTTGTCTAGGAATGGCCTTCTGTTAGACAGCCCGTCCAACAGAAGGCGAGCAAAAGATAGACTGTATGACGTTCATGATCACTGATATAATTATTATACGTCATTGCATAATTCTTTCTTTTTTACACACAATTTATTGAGTGCAGTTACAGCAGCAGTATTTTCTCAATGTAACATACTTTAAAACTGCTGGCCAGCGATCCTACAATTTGTTACGTCACAATTTTCTTACCTAAAATAAAATAGGTAAATCTCTCTACAGCCAGACCAATTCCTAGTGTAATCATAAGAAGGGCTTATTAAAAATATCGTAATATTAAATCATTGAGGAAAAATTCGTTTACTTATATATCTAGTTGAAATCACACAAATACCACAACAGGTCTTAGCTCCACTTAAATATAACATTCAACACGTATAACACGCACTATCGTTGTCCTCAGATAATATTTGCAGGAGATCAATGACGTAGTATTAGAATAGACAGGAGCATCGCGGCTTTCTAAAATATAGCAGACACTAAATACAGAAAAATTATAGCTACTTACTCGCTTGAAGAATTTGTTTTAATCGTAGCGTATTATCGCGTGATATAAATAAATACCGCGGTAGCCTAGTGGTACGGGTAATGGACTGAGACGAGGTCTCGGGTTCAATCCAATGTTTTACCATGGCACACACCAATGACTTTTCGAAGTTATGTCTGTATTTATCGCAGGTTTATAAATGTCCGGTTAATGGCAAGAGGCTCACCACCTATTACATTGGGATCTAAACATAAACTGGCGAAATGCGGGTGCTAGCACCTCTGCCTACCCCTAGGATATAGGATATAGGGATATAGATCGTGTTGTGTTCCCAGCGGTGAGTAGGGTAGCCAGAGCTCACTGGAGAATTTGTGCTGTCAGTGGGAAGACTAAAGGCTTGTCCTGATTTGTCTTCCACTGACGGTACAGAAACTCTGTACTTACAGGGTTGGCAGCGCGACTGTGACTCCTCTGGTGTTACAGACGTCCATAGGCCACGGTAACTACTTCCCATCAGGTGGGCCGTGTGCTCGTCTGCCAACTAAGTGGTAAAAAAAAGGCGTGAGTTTATATTATAATTGACCGCTCCTTCCCTCACTAATAATATAATATTGATGTAAGTAGCTGTATACATATATTTTTTCGCCATTTTTTGAAAGCCGCCATGATCCTGCATGCCGTGTCTATTAATAATAAGTCATTAAGGAGATGCCGGTAGGTGGTGTTAGCCTAAATTACTTAAATAGTTCGCCTATACATACAACATCAGTTGTAGTTCGTGTACTGGTGAGAAAAAGGGATGGAGTTATATAGGTATATCGCCATCACTCTTTCTCGCTTAGAAAACGAAAGACGGTAGGCTGATGTTGAATTAGACTAAAAAAATTACGGACAAGTTTCTAAAGAAACTCATTCTCAGAACACGAAAAACGCTGCATAATCTGATAAATTGAGAACTACTTCCTTTTCAAGTCGGTTAAAAAATACAAAACTGTAGGAATGATGAATTATTCCAGCATTTTCAAGCCCTTTTGGACCTTACAGATTTCTGAAATGGCTTTTGACTTGAGTACACAAAGATAGTGCGTGTCCAATCTACCGACCTAGGAGTTCACCCTACTTGTCCTTTACTTTCTAATTCATAAAACGAGTGTTAAATACATTCGTGAGAGTAAATAGTACCTGCCATTTGAAATTGTCATTACTTGGTCACAGTAAAATCAATTCTTTAAGTGATATTTGAATATAGTTACTAGCATATATCTTAACCCCAAACCGAAAAAGGATTTGAGCTCCACCGCCACCGTACGTATGCGTGGTATCCTTAAAAAACACACAACGTGTTTGGAATCAAGTCATATGCCGTTAACTATATTTTTAGGTTAGTTCCTTGATTAGGGGGCCTACCACTGGTTATTAAAATATAAATAGTGTGTAGATAATTTAGTGTTATCTCAATATTACATACTTCCGTACCATCATGCCTTCCCAAATTAGTCATGCACCCTAAAACGCACACAATACCGCGGCTATAATAACCTCGTGTTGTGTTCCCGGCGGTGAGTAGGGTAGCCAAAGCTAACTGGAGAGTTTTTGTGCTGTCGGTGGTAAGACCTAAGGCTTGTTCTGCTTTGTCTTTTACACTGGCGGCAGAGAAACTCTTGTGCTTAAAGAGTCGGTAGCGCGATTGTGACTCCCTTTGTGTTGCACACGTCCATAGGCCACGGTAACCACTTAACAGGTGGGCCGTGTGCTTGTCTGCCAACCAAGTGGTATAAAAAGAAACACAATACAGCGTCATCTATACTCTGTTAGGTTAGGTACCTACTTAGGTAAACAATCTTGAAGCATAAATTAATAAATAGTTACTACATAACTTGAAGTGAGTTTATAAGCCGGCCACACACGCTCGGTTTTTCGATTCGCTTTCCTAATCAGAAATTCAGATTCAGAAACCTGAATATTTCAGTTATATACATAATGTTCAACAAGGCGCACACGTCCTTACTTTTTCCGGACGGAAAAACCCGACGTACATCTCGGAATTCGTGCCGTTCGCTCGGGTTGCAAGAACAAAAAAACCTAATGTTCTCCGAAATCCTCTTTTGTGGAAATGAAATTGAACCACTACTGAGGATTTCGGTTTTTAGAGGCGTTCTATTTGTAAACGGAGTTTTCAAACGAAAATAGGAGAATAAACAGAGTTTTAAATAAAAAATGTTAAAAGACATATCAAAATTGTTTATCTTCAGTTATAGGTACCTAACCAAACGTAGTATAGCGCTTCTATATAAAGAGGCATTGTGACTGCGAATGGATATTGTTTTTCTATACATCTGTATAACTGATTTTATCTTGACCAAGTACAACAAGTAGGTACCGACTAGTACGCAATGTAAAGTCCCACAATAAAACTACGACACCAAAGGAGTGTCCCACTACACCTTTAACACTTACAAGATAGTACAACGTCGAAAAATTTATTAAAAAATAGTTTACCATTTTTGAGATTTCAAACTTACCAATAATAAATAGCTAAAATATCTATAGTATTCACTACCCTCCGTAAACTACCGACGACGTGGCGAAAAAATTCCACATGTGTATAAGAATAAATCAGTGATAAGAGTGAGATAGTGCAGTAACCAGATCTTACGCTGGTCACTAACGTGTATCGTATCGTGCGAGATGACGCCGAGTCATCGCCCAGCAAAGGGTCCTCGATCACTCAATGGACGCCATTCAACTTGACAGGAAGAGACGTTATTTCAAACAATCAGGCAAGAATTGAGGTAGACTAAATACAAAGTGAGGTGATGTCAAGAAGGCAATGATTTCAGTGTTGGCAACGCTGAACTGCTAAAATTAAATGTAGAGGGTGCTGTTTGAGGATTCCGTCTCTTCCTAGTATTAGTGATGGTCCTAAGATCTGACAGACAATGTAGCTAGGGTTGTGTCGACATTAGTGTATAGTTTGGTCGGCCAAAGCGAGCTGGCTTTTTTAGTAAAAATGAATTAGTTTAATTCACATTGTCTCCTAGTCCTAAATTGAATTCACATATTCACAAACTACATCGTTTATAAAATAGCTATCTGTTCGAGTAACACTCTCATAGCGTATGGGAGTGAGAACCTGTCGTAATGTCAGCGGTCACTAGTCTCAGGCCTTGTTATCCATAGGCACGTGTGAAGCAGGCGAGGCAGCCGGCGGCTCCTCCGGGAACTGCTTCTCAACTTGCTCCGCCACCCAATTCTTCACCTTCTGCTCGGTCCAGAACCCATCGTAGAAGATAGTGGGCTTGATCCAGCAAGGCTGTGCTGGCGGCGGCAGCTCGTCCGGCGGCCGGCACGCGTTCCGGCACTCCACGCCCCCGCGACCGTTCACGACCAAATTCTTCGGCGGCAGGTTGAAGTTAAGATTGACGTTCCCGGGCGGGCGCTCGTAGCTCTCGTAGGCGAAGTGCCAGGGCCCCGGGTACTCGTAGTACGCCGGGGGCAGCATGTGGTGGGACATGGGCGGGGCGCCGAGGCGCGGGCCCGCGCCGTACAGCGGCGGGACCATGCCGCCTACAACGGGCTGCAACACGAAACTTACGTTGGAATTGGGTCGCGCGGCCACGGGGCGTCCCGCTCCCGGTAGAGGCTGCCGGTTGGCGGGCGGGCCGGGCGGGCCAGGCGGGCCAGGCGGGCCGGGCGGGCCGGGCGGCACCGGGCCGGCGGGCCCGGGCAGCGGCGGGCCCATGGGCAGCGGCTTGGCGGCGGGCGCGTTCTTCACGGCGGGCGGCGGCGGCGCGTGCGGCGAGCGGAGGGCGGCGGGCGGAGGCACGTCCACGGAGTCCTTCCTCGGGGGCCGGTTCAGCGGCGAGTTCTTGGGCTCGGCGGGCCTGTTGGCCACGTTTTGATTGTTCTCGGCGGCGTGCTCGCTCTGGTTGGCGGGCGCCCCGACCTCGGCGCGGTGTGTCTCCAGAAGCTCCATGAGTTCTGTCGCCACGCTGCCTCCGAAACTTAGCAAAGTTTCCCGGAGTGCATTGGTTACCGCACACTGTGAATAAAAAGATTAATAGGAATAAAGCGCATACACATATACTCATGGGCAAACCTACCCCTTGATAGCAAAGGCTGGAATGCTACCTATAACATTACAGGCATAATCTGTAAAGTGAGTAATACCCAAGAGAAAGACGGATGGAATAATAAAAAAAATAAAACCCGATTGTTGTCTAGATCTAAACAAGTTTGATAGCAGATGGTACCCACTTACCAATCATAAACTGAAAGAAAATGGATACTGCATGCTTTCAAACTTCTTTCGATCTTTTGTTGTAATTAATTTTATTTTAAGCTTTTTAGTTATGATATTATAACATGTATATATTTTTGTAATCTTCTTCATACGTACACAAGACAAAAAAGATAGCCTATCCATCTAATAAAATGTATTTATGATCTGGGTCAAGTGGAAGCACCCGTATGTTTTACATATGTGTGTTCACACAACAATAACTCATTGCTTTGAAGTCACATGTGTGCGTCATCGTTAAAGGCGTATTAGTGTAATACGTTTATGTGTGCCAGTGCGCATGATCGTGAATATTCGTGAATCGTGAACGTTTGAATATGTGTGAGTGATTTGCCTGCCATCGAATGAGAAAGTAAATTTCACCATTTTAGCACAGGCTCACGTAGTTGAGTGGTATTACAGGCGTAAAGACATTTCGAAGGTAGCGAGTTCGAACCGCTACTATATTGATGTAGTCGTTTACGTTAATAAATAGTTTTGTTTTTGTTCTTTATTTTGTTTGTGATATTAAATAACGTTTAAGTTGTTAATTAACCGTGTGGAAAGCACAATGCATCCAATTGTTGACAGTTAAAAATAAAATTATCATGTTATTTTAATCATGAGAATGAGGGTAGCATAAATTCCAATACGAGAAACATTAATGCAATGTGTGTGCAACAATACTCGCTCAGTAATAATAAAAATACTACTGATTTAAGTTGCTATAAATAAATAACTAAAATATCAAGATACTTTTGTGATGTTACCTCAACATTCCCTTAATAGGTAAGTAATTAACATGAAGATATACAAATATTTAAAAGTTCAAAAAGTAAAATTTGACTGGGATTCGAACTCAAAACTTTGCACGATTTTAACACTTAAAAAGCGAATCTGTAAACCCTGGGGTCACGGAGACTTACAAGAATTTAACAAAAACTACGTTCATATACCAGTAATAAGAATTTTATGAGTTATTGTTATTACTAAAGAAAGTGTAACTGATGATAAATAAATACGAATGGTTTTGAATCAATTGTAATTTGCAAGTGTATAAGTGTGTGTGAGTGAGGAAACGAGTTTTGTTACACACACATTTATGTAGAACATACTGGTGACTTTTTCTGCTTGCCAAAATCAATATAACGATCTGTATAATACTTATATCACTAGACAGGCTATCGTTTTTGTCTTGTGTACATACACACGGGCGTAAAACATTACCCCTACAGAATCAAAGAATCAATTTCATTTATTCAGTTTAGGTACACAAAGAGCACATATGAACGTAAAAATTTATTTATTTTATGTAAAAATAAACCATTGGAAAATGATTATTTCGCTGGTTCGGTAGGTTATTTCTACTGAGAAGATACCAGCAAGAAACTCAGCGAACTATATTAGAACTAGATTATTATTCTTTTTTAAATTTGCTTTAGTTTACAATTTATTTTGAGCGAGCAAGCAAGAGACTTATGTTGACTTATTAAGATATTCATCCACTTTATAGTAACCTTTACTCATTAAACACTTGCTGGTGCAGTCGGGTAAAAAGAAATAAATGAAACAATGGATTAAGATCACCTCTCGACTAATACATAATGGCCAGAAGCGAAAAAATAAGCCTTAACACAGTGTGTATTTAACTTTAGTGAAGAGATGGTGATTTCTTTACAACAAATCTTTTAGTGTAGACGTAAACACTAGCTAAGATAGGTGCATACCTTTCTCGACTTGTATACAGCGAATCCTTTTGTATTGGCGACTGAAGTTGCATATCCAACATTCTCCCGATGGATCTCGAAACTCTTCACAGTGATGTTGACAAAGGCAGCCACTCCAGCGCTATATTTTCCATTGGTAAAATCCACGAAGTCTGTACAAAAACACAATATTCTATAAATAAATGTGTTTTTATCTTAGTGAATGGGCAGTGAGTGAGACTGCTGCACGGTGCAGCTCAAGGATTTGACTTCTAACTAGAACCAATTGCGGATTAAGACATTGACAGTTGCAGTAAAGCACCCAGTTGTCAACAATAAGTTAATGACTAAGTATTTCAGAAAATCCATGAGAATAGTCAATGATTGCTGAGTGATGCACATGACGTACAGCTATATTAACCTGTTCATGAAGGTTGTGTTTACTGTAGCATAATACAGTTTATTTATGCATTTTTGTCGTACTTTAGTCGTAATGCCATATGCCAGCTGAAGAGATACATATTTAAACTTATTTTTTAATTATTTTTTTTTATGAAAACTAGAACCGAAATTACTAATATTCCCTAATTCTAACCTCTCCAGCTAAACTAAATTGCTTGTGTTAGGAGTAGGTTCACTTTGGTAGAGTAATGGTCAGGATTCGAATCTTGGACCTCTCGATCATAAGGTCGACGCCTTAATCACTAAGCTACCGACGCTTAGCGACTAATACTAATAACTATGTGAGAAGTTACTTCTCGTCCAATAATTGAAGTTGTGATATAGATTTATCTTCTTTAAGCGCTTTTAAATTTTTATGTGTCCTTTGTTACACCTTACCTTATCCCTTGCCAACAACATCAACATTGAATACTGTTGAAGAGTAACACATGCTTAAAATAAGGAAAAACTAAACTCAATTATGTCTTACCAACTTCTTGCTTAGTGACAGACCAACTCCAATTATTGAAACCCCATTGTGAGTGTCCAAAGTTGATAAGTTGGAGTCGTCGCTGCTCAAAATCATCCTCATGACTTGCTGGCATACCTTCGGGCAACACAGGACAATCAGGCTGCAAAATAAAGAGAACAATAGTTGTCACTCCTATAGATACTACTCCTAATAAGATTCAGTACTGCAATGCTCTAGCTTATTTGTATCATTTTTAAAATTTTATGTGTATGAATGTTCCGTTATTAAAAGCTTTCTTACTTTACCTAAAAAGTTTCAAATTCAAATTTAGAAAAATGTTCTTTATTTAATGATGGGTGGAAGATTTTGATAGCAGAGAAACAATATTATTATTATTATTATTATTAGTTAGCAGGCAGGCAGTCGTAGACAACTGATAATGCCTGTATCCAGTTTCCATTTCCTTTCTTTCTATTTCTTTAGTTTGAGGTAAAATGTATCAAGTCTGTTTTTAAACTGGTTGATACTGTCAGCAGAGACTACATTTTCTGGGAGCTTGTTCCACGTTCTGACTACTCTGTTACTGATGAAATGTCTGTGAGGATTGTTGTTGGAGAAGCTAGTGCACAACTTCAGATGGTGTCCTCTTAAATGTGCATTCTCGTTACGAATAAAGAGGGCATCAAAGTTCTTTATATCGTAGAATCCATTCAAAATTTTGAATGTTTCTATTAAATCTCCACGATTTCTCCGTTCCTTCAGTGTTGTGAGTTTTAGTTTTGACAAACGTTCCTCATATGTCCGCTGTTTGAGATTCCTATATGTGCAAGTTTGTTACGCGTACGCGATCGGTTCCATTTGCCATACAAACATCTATGGCGGTCGGGTAGTTAGAGGTCTAAAAAGTCCGACTAGCTTCTACAGAATTTCGATGTAGCAAATTGGTTGTGGAAGACAGATGGTCGCTTCACGGAAAAAATCGAAGTTAAGCTGCATCACAGACTGGAAAGCCGCCAAATGTGTTGGTAAAAGGCTCAGTACATGATGAAGACAAAGAAACAACAGTCGCTATTGAGCAACGACTACGTAAATTATGTACGCTATCTACCCCTGGGATTCTTTTTCTGGCTAAGCAATTCATAACCTAATGGGTGATTTTATAACTATTAGTAAAATGCGGTTAAATACATTGGTTACTTTCTCTAACCGGAACCGCACCATATCGCTGGTGTAACTAAATAAAAAAGTAACACGTTCATGGACTTTACTCAAGAACACAACTAATGGTGATTTCCTCATACACATAACAAAGAATGCACATTTATTTACCATTTTTAAGCTGCAATTCGCCACAGGGAATCCAGGTTTCCTCTGCATTCTTATGAAAGTGCCGATTCCAGCTGCGAAAACTCATCAAAATGATATATAGTTTTACTATGGCAATTAATTCTTATATATTATACTGTTAATTATCTCATGTATGTAAGACTTTCACAAGGTATTCGTAAATAATTCACCAGATTCGCCACCAAAAATTCCAAATAAATCCCCAACAAAACAAGTAGTATTCACCATAGAGTAAGTAAGTAATATGTATTGACCACAGAGTAAGTATTGTATTGCTATTGACATTTTGTGCGGAAGGTCTCACTTCCGTTTAGGGTTGAGTAACATTTGTCGGTTTTGACTACTAAAAATAAGTAAGTACTCATCTGTTATTGCGCGCCTCGCGCATCTAATGATTAACCGTGTGATAAACAATGTGATTATGACTTTTTTTTTTTTTTTTTTATACCACTTAGTTGGCAGACAAGCACACGGCCCACCTGATGGAAAGCAGTTACCGTGGCCTATGGACGTCTGTAACACCAGAGGAGTCACAGTCGCGCTGCCAACCCTGTAAGTACAGAGTTTCTGTGCCGTCAGTAGAAGACAAATCAGGACAAGCCTTTAGTCTTCCCACTGACGGCACAAATTCTCCAGTGAGCTCTGGCTACCCTACTCACCGCTGGGAACACAACACGAAGTTATTATAACCGCGGTATTCTGTAGGGCGGAGGTACTTCCCCAGTCGGACTGCTCAATCGGGCGGATATACCGCCGTGTCCTACCTCCGTTGAATCGATTCGTTAAGATTAGGGCTGAATACATAAAATAATAATTAAAATAAATACATAAATATTCTACAACATTCTATACAACGCTATCTAAACCCATGGTAAGCATAGCTTAAATGGCATGTGTTATTTAATTTAGAATGCGAATAAATATACTTAGTTACTTTTTCTTGTAAATACATACATATATAATGCATAAATAATACATATTATACATAGATACACCCAGACCAATCCAAATATATACATATTCGTGCATACAATTATGTGCACTTGAGCAAGAATCGAACCCGCGCCTCCTGCGTAGCAATTGAACGTTCTACCCCTACGTCACAGAAGCCGTCGCAGATTTAACACCAGCATAATTAGCTACTCTACTCTATTCTTTTTAATCCTGATTCGCCTGTTTACGAGAACGCTTTGAATTTCTTGTCCCCAGGGATAAACCCTGTCGCACTTCCTCAGCACTTCTTCTTCGAACCCCTCTTCACTGTTCCAGCCGTTACGATGGCTCATTTACTGTTCGCGCAGTAAGATTATGGAATTCGTTGCCTCACTCGGTACGCTATATATAGCATTTCTTTGAACGTCTCTCTACTATATATAATAATCTATGTTTGAACGTATTCAAGATCAAAGTAAAAGAACTGTTCCTCTCTCAAACTAGATAAATGTGTGTTATTTAATGTTATAGTAATATATTATGTATTATCTATTGTATATTTGTGTAATTGAATTTTATACAAATCAGTTTATATTTAATATGTCTGCTGTATGTATTGTATATGTATAATATATTTTTTCTTAGTATGTATTATATGTATGTGTTCTGTTGTTGTACACTTGGTTTTTTTTATAATTTTTTTTGCACTTTTAATCCCCAAAGGTTTGCTGGGAGAAAACTCAATATTGGGCTAAGCTCGCCTTTGTACACCAAGATGTATTTGTGATTACTACCTGTTGATGTAGTGTTTTCTTGTGTACAATAAAGAATTAAAGAATATTAATATATAAGGTGCAGACTTTACATATAATTAGCGATAAATAGAGTAAGCGATCTATATTATCTAGTTTTAATTTAAATATAAATCGATTAAAATTTTAAAAACTTAAATCTATAAAATAACATCATAAAGATATGAGAAAGATTACCGAAGTTACAGATTTATTGATACTCTTATATATATCCTCTTTAGGCACAACAAACAAAGTAGGCACCGACTTACAGACAGATCTACATAAATCTGTAAATTCAGTAATTTTTCTCTTATCTTTTTTAAAATTTTGAAGTTGGGTTTATTAAACATATTTTTTTATTTATAACGGTTTAGTGACTAATAGGTTGTTTATGAATTTTATTAATTTTGTTCCCCTTTTTAGTGGGTGATCCAGCATGCCGACAATAATTTTCGATAAGTCATGCCACAGTATAATGTACTAAAATAGTAGTCTCGGAGTATAATAATAATTGTTCTGTGAGTAGAGTAGTATTTTACTTACTCTGTAGTAAATCCGTCAGGATATAAGTGTTCTGTGGTAGTAAAGTAGTTGGAGCATGGCTGACAGCTGTGTTGAAAATCATCTTTAAATTCGCCCGGGCGGTGATATTTATCGAATATTATTTATTATAATAGCACAAGAAAGTATTTATTGGAAAATATTAAGATGAATGAATTTTTGGAGATTGATGGAAGTATGCTAGAAGGGGTAAATATTTTCATAATAAATGCTGCAGGTTTATTAGATTTTATTTTATCAAAATTAGCACTTAATATAATTATTGTTTTCAGGGAGGTCAAATTCTACGTATAGCTGTCTCTCTCAGCGCTATGTTGAATGTACCAATTCATGTCAGCAGGATACGAGCTGGCCGGCGTAAGCCTGGTCTTGCAGCTCAACATCTGATAGGTAGGTAAAAAAAATCTGAGAAGTTCTTTTATTTGTTTAATGAAAAGCAAAGCGTATAATTATCAAGAAATATCTGGTTAACTATAGTAATAGAATTTACATGCTTTGTTCAGGAGGAACAACCCATCACCAATTTTGAAGTGGGCAGAAAATTAATCAATAAAGTTATTTATAGAATCCTTTTCATCTCCAGCCAAGGAAACATATATATATTTTTGAATACTGTATGGATGAATTCCTATATGATGAATGTAAAGAAATCCTTTTTTCAATAAATTGTTACCAATTGTTTCAATTATGATGTAACATCTGTTACACATATACATATAGTCACGCCTCTCTCCCAGTGGGATGATAGTCAGAGACCACATGGTCCCAGCATACATCTTTCATTTTTTCTGCTATCATAATAGTTTTCATACTTGCTCACCTGTTTCTATCGACTTGTCTTTTCTTTAAAATGCCATCTGTTACATTAATAATTTTTTTCTATTATTAAATAAGAAATGGAGTTTAAATACACTGGACCCTCAATAATCCGGCCAATTAGTAATACTTTTTTGTCAATTTTTTGCTAATTCATGATTGAATAAGTTATAACTGGTACACATCACTACTATTGTGCTCGACGCGTAGAGTATTGTTATGATTCCTAATCTAAAGTTATTGCTTATTTTTTGTGAATTCTATAGCATTTATAACATTAATTTTCGGGTCGGCAGCACGGATGTGACTCCACTGGTGTTACACACGTTCATTGGTCACGGTAACCACTTTTCATCAGGTGAGCTTGTCTGCTACCTAAGTTGTATAAAAAATTACAATAAAACGTAAGCTCTTTATTGTGTTGTTAAATGTACTTTTTTGCAATATATGGGTTTGTAACAGCCTGAAATAAATGAATTTTGATTTTAATTTCTTTTTTATAAGGTACTCTTTCGTAAAAAAAATCCAGACTATAGCAGGTGATAGGCAGTACTCTATAATCTGTCAAATTCGCTAATCCGACACTGCTCTGCAAACTGTTTGTTGTATTACCGGGGGTGCATTATATATATTTTTTTAATATACTTGGTTGCATAACTTTAGAACCACGGTAGCTTAGTGGTATGGGTAATGGACTGCTGAGACGAGGTCTTGGGTTCGATCTCAGGTTTACCATGGCACACACCAATGACTTTTCGGTGCTTTTCGAAGTTATGTGTGTATTTATCGCAGTTTTATAAGTGCCCGGTTAATGGCAATAGGCTCGCCACCTTTTTCGCCCATTGGGACGTAAATATAAACTGGCGAATTGTGGGTGCTGGCACCTCTGCCTACCCCTTCGAGGATATAGGCGTGAGTTTATTTTATGTTTTATGTTATGCATAATTTTAATAATCCTTATAATCTGTATGTGTATGTAATAAAATGTATTTAAAAATATAAAAATGCTATTATTGTTATAACTTTAATTAAGATTGGATAAAATTTGAATCAGTACAGGTGAGATTCGATCCCGCGATCTTTCCCTAACAGGGGGAATGCTCTGACCACTGAGCCACTGAACGTACATACATATAATCACGCCTTTATCCCCGGAGGATTAGGCAGAGGTGAATTTTATCACCCACATTTCACCATTAATTGAATTTGGTCTCTCTTAATAGGGGGTTAGACTATTGCCGTCTTCCGGGCACTATTGTTGAGCCATGCATCTGAGGCTGAGTCTGGGTTATATATATATCTGTCTAATGTTAAACAGCCCTATCCCTTGGTCGTCTTGTATGACACTGCATGGGAAGAGATGGGGTGGTCCAAATACTACTCTGCCGGGAACCATGTGATATAGTTAGCATATTAAATGCTGTAAAAAATTTCATTCAATTATTATAACTTGTTATTGATTTGATTTGTTACAGGAATAAAATTGGTAGCTGATATGTGTGGAGCTAAGTTGAAGGGGGCCCACATCGGCTCCTTGGAAATAACATTTGTTCCAGGTCGTAGAATCCGAGGAGGACATTATGTTGCAGATACTCGCACTGCTGGGTGAGTCCCTACTATTTACTCATAACAATATTTCATGGGTCATTTTTGACTAAAAAGTAAATTAAAAATGTATGTAAAATAATCCATAGACAATTATAAAATCTTTTTAAAAAAATAATCTGCTCATGGTCTTATCAGGTATACCAAACATTATAACACTAGTAAAGATAGGGAGAATATTATCTATGTGAATTTCAGTTTTCTAGGACAGTTCCAGGTAGTTGTCTGTAGGCACATTATCCCCCCTAGAGAAAGACTAACACTATACTGGTTGTTGGCGCACCAGCTGCATACATCTCGTCATAGTACTATGTGCTGATTGGTAGTCATAATATGGCGTGATATTAACGCATGTAATAATAAAAAAACATTCGCCAGATGTAATAATAAAAAAAAATGGTTTTAATTTTCTACCTCCTATTTAAAAGAAATAGAAATAAAATTGGTTTGTAAGTACATTACCATAAAAGTTCGGGCGCCTTGGAGATACACATGCCTAGGATAATCAGCGGAGATTGGAAACTTTTAATCTGCCGGAGGTGAGCTAAATGAAACCAAACGGTGAGGTTTAAGGTTTTATTGTCCACTCCAGTGTGCATTTAGAAATAGTTGCAAGGATACAATCCTAATGTATAACTAACCTTAAATTTAAAATTAGAGTTTCATAAGCTAGGTCAATATGATCTTATGTCACCAATGCATTTTTAGGTTATTTTGAAGTTTAGATTTAAAATATAATTAAAGTAAGCTCACGGCATCCCTCGGCGAGTATATGTAAACACAGCAGCGAGAAAGCTCGTAGCAGGCGAAGTTTTCAGTGTAAGCCCATGCGGTACATCCAGGTTTGAGGCGAAAAGTCCAAACCCTCCATAAGGAAATGCAGATGACCGAAGACAAAGGTCCAAAGAAAAGATCCAAAGGCAAAAAGAAAATGAGAAAAAGGGCAAAGGCGGTTCCAATTTGGAAACCTGTAACAAAATTGCATGTCATTAGAACAAACTCCAATATGAACACGAGGTCCTAATTTTTTTATAAATTTGTGCGACTTACCGCCTTAATTTGCTGGAACAATGCCAATAGCAAAAGAAATCATAATATTCTCAGATTAAGAGCTGAAACAATAGAATTTTAACAATTATTTTTCAAATTAGGAACGTGGCAATTCCAACAAAGTGAATCTTATTAAAAAATGACAACTCACCAGAAATAAACTATAATTCCACAAGAGGATAGTTGTGAAGACACAAACTATTATCCTTTAGGCCAAAATACTCTCATTTTTATGAGATTTATTGAAATTAAGTTACGAAGCCATGAATATCGACCATCCAGCCTCAACGCTAGGAAGAAAGGTGCCTTGACAGCTATACGTCAAAATGTCATTCACTCCGCGTTCCGAAACCTTTCGTTCAAAAATAGAATTAAAACCGGTGTGACGACGTTTGCAGAGCGCGTCGTTACACGCACCAATAGGACGACTCAAGTTCCATTCTGTAATATAATGAAATTGAAATAAAAAAATGTTTGTTTTATAATCAGATCCATAAGTCTATTACTCCAAGTTGCTCTGCCATGTGCCTTGATGGCTAACGGACCAGTCACCTTGGACGTCAAAGGAGGCACTAACGCTGACATGGCTCCACAGATTGACTACTTTAATCACATATTCATGAAAAATCTTAATAAATTTGGAGTTGATGTTGACTTGACCGTCCATAGGCGAGGGTGAGTGTTTTGTTTTTAAGCACATTTATTTATACTGTTAAAGTTGCCTTCTTTTTTTTTTACGTGCGGACGATCCCCACGGATAACCCCATAACCGGAGCCGGTGGGTCATTTGGGTGCCGAAGGTGAGGTTAACAGGCATATCCTTCGCACCCCGGCCGACTCAAAGCACCTCTCTCGATCTGGTCATCTCCTCGGGTGTGGGGACCACAGAGTTCCCAACTCGTCCCCGGACACGCCGCCGCGGCCTGCTTCTGCCAGGGTGACGAGCCTCCAACCGTCACTCCCAGGCCTGCGCTCATGGGGAGCGGAGGTCATTCACTGTAAAAGTAGCTTAGCTTGGAATGGAAAGGTCTCTTTTGCCCGCACTTAGCCTCAGCCACTTTTTTGGGCCATTGTGCGTGCAGAGTACAAAGTAAGTAGTAAGTAGTAGTACAGAGTAAAAAGTACAAAAACCCCACGGATACCTTCCCACCAGAGCCAGTGCAAGAGGTTATGTCGGACTCGAACCGACTAAAACGCACGCCGCCTGTGGGTTGCTTTGGTTGCCGAAGGTGAGGTTGACAGGCATATCCCTCGCACCCCGGTGGACCCAGGGCCATCTCTCACGAGATCGTGAGAGATGGCCCGATGGCCCTCTGCTCGGGTGTGGGGATTACAGAGTCCCCAACTCGTCCCCGGAAACGGGGAGGTGCGCGAGACGCGCCGTCGCCGCGGCCTGCTTCTGCCAGGTTGACAGGCGGCTCTAACTATCATCCCCAGGCCTGCCCTTCATGGGAGGCGGAGGTCGTTCATCGACCTCTAACGCTAGAGTTGCCTTCGTACGCGGGCAGCTTGGCTTGCGATAGAGCAGCCAGCCTAGCTTCACCCAGAGACGCAGAAGCTTACTGGGGTCTTCACAGGCATGAAGCGACCTCACTGTGCCGAGGATTTGTGATTATTGAGGGGCTACTGCCTCGCATTTCAGTATTACGTGGGGGCCGTTGTAAGTAGTTTAAGTAGCTTAGCTTAGTAGTGTTGGGACTTGAGAGGAGGGGTCTGAGTTGTCCTATCATGAACGCACTGTTCAGCTCAGTAATTTCTATTATGTTGCTTCAGATATTATCCGAAGGGCGGTGGACATGTGACCGTCCGAGTGGAGCCTGCCCAGAAATTCAACGGCATTACGTTGTTGGACCGGGGTGACTTTATTAAAGTTTTCGGCTGGAGCTTTGTAGCTGGCATGATTCCCATGAAGGTAAGATATCACTAAATAGTATAAAACAAAGTCGCTTTCTCTGTCCCTATATCCATATGTATGCTTAAATCTTTAAAACTACGCAACGGACTTTGATATGGTTTTCTTTTAATAGATAGAGTAATTAAAGAGGAAGGTTTATATGTATGATAACATCTATTAAATAGTGGAGAAATACGTCACCTTCGGCAACCAAAACGACCCACAGGCGGCGTGCGTTTTAGTCGGTTCGATTCCGACATAACCTCCTTCACCGGCTCCGGTGGGGAGGTATCCGCGGGGATATTGCGCACGTAAAAAAATAAAAAAGTGGAGAAATACTGTGATTTTTTAGAATTCTAATGTGATGTCGTAAATAATTTCATTTTTTTCCGCTTACATTGCAAACGCAGGTTGAACCTACGAGATTTATCAAAATAATATACTATGTATT
Source organism: Eilema griseolum (assembly GCA_963662185.1). NCBI lineage: Eukaryota > Metazoa > Arthropoda > Insecta > Lepidoptera > Erebidae > Eilema > Eilema griseolum. The sequence continues at coordinate 21,896,111 of OY759248.1, read as the reverse complement.
GTACACATTGAAAAGGTCTACAGAAAACTCCGTGATGGTATATGTCTATCTCTTATGGATATCTCACAATAAATTTTTTTTGTTATTTACTTTTTACGACAGATGATGGCTAATTTTCGAAGCGATTTTAACCAATACAACATTAATCCTTATCCAATTAAATACCATAAATACATTGTTGATTTAATATAGATCTATATGGCCCTTTACAGCATATGATTTAAATGAATATTTTCGAAGATATTACAGATTTAATAATTGCGTGATGTAGCGTTTACTGTAGTGTATTTAGTATCAGCATTGGACCCGTGTGAAACCGGGGCGGGTCGCTAGTAATATATATACATTTTTGACATATATATATATATATAGTTTATACCACTTATGTGGCAGACAAGAACACTGCAAAAAAAAAGATGAACTTGGTAGCAAAGGGTGAAAATTTTGAAAAAGGAAACCGGTGAAAAAGTTTCTTATCGCAATCTAGTTTGCCAAATTTAAACTTCTCTACCATCTCTGGAAAAGGGACGGCACGCCTCGCCACTGATAGATCTTTTGAGTTTTAGAAACATACAAAGTCAAAGTTTAAACTCGGTATTTAAAAGTTTAAACCATTTTAACTTTTTACAATATAAATTTTTACTCCTCCGAATCGGCTTGACCGATTCTCATCAAATTTTGTGTACATATTGGGTAGGCCTGAGAATTGGACAACATCTATTTTTCATCCCCTTAAATGTTAAGGGTAGTCCCGGCGCCTAATTTATTTTTAAATTTTCATATAATATTTAATTTTTAATTTTTTTGATTTCATTTTATATATATATTTTATATATATATATATACAGTTCATTCGAGAATATATATTTTATATTCTCGAATGAACTGTAATGAAGTGTAGTATAAATGCATGTCCACTAATTATTTGTATGGCTCTAATTTGCATGCCGCAAGGCCAAATGTAGTGATACCTTTTTAACAAACATGTACCAACTTTCGACCTACATTTGCAAAATGAATAAATAAATAAATAAATATTTATTATTTATTTCATTAGAAAATACATACAAACCTGATTTTTCAACTCTCTACGATCTACCCCTTATTTTTCCATCGCTATTTGTATTTTCATTATTTTTCGATCATAAGTAAATCCTCGCACACTTATAGTAGATAGTTATTATTATTGAACTAAAAAAATGATTCCTAGGAATAATATACATGGCAAAAGAACGTTTGCTGGGTCAGCTAGTTTATATATGTATTAAAAAGATCTCGTTATGTTGTCTGTGTGTTGCAGCTAGCGCACCAAATGGTGGAAGGTGTGAAGGAGCAAATTTTGCCGGTGCACGACTTCGTCGAAATCCAGGCTTACAAAGAGGATGCTAAAACTGCGATTGATAACTGCAGCGGGATAATGTGAGTCTTTCGACACAATCTTGTACTTTGGAACTTCGGGTCTACTATCATACTAATCAATGAAATTTTAAGTGCTAAAAAAAGTCGCCGTAAGACGGATATATGTATAGAAGAATTTGGATGGTTTCAGGCGAAGGTTCGGAGGCTTAGTAATCAGAGCGTTCCCCCTGTAGGGGAAGGATCGCGGGTTCGAATCCCATCTGGACCGTTTATTTTTTTTCTATCTTAATCGATACTCTCATACTGTTTCTACTCTTCCATAGTCGGGAGTCAGAGCATGTAGGGATTGACTTGACTCTTGTTGGACCCACTAGCACACTATTCAATGTTATTATTACTTTATACACCCATAGAGGCCATAGATATCGTAAATATTGTCAAACAATTCCATATTACATGAAATCAAGAATTCAAATGATTGGATTTAGACTCCTTAGTCAGTCTGGTTAGTGATGGCCCACCTTCCGTTTGCCGAGTCTCCACCAACTTAGCTCCTTTTAAAATAAACTACAATATAATATAAAATACCAAAAAAAAAGTGGTTTAATGTAATCCACTGATACATGTGTGCTCGGCAGACGTACCATTAAAGAGACCTAAAAACCCGTAATTCGCATTTAGAGTATCAAGAAGTTTGCCGGTCACTATTTTACCTGTGAATACTAGTTAGTAATCGTCCCGCGGTCGTCCCGTGTAGCATCGGCTGCGACACGACGTCGGGCTGCGTGCTGGGCGCGGACGGGCTGGGCCGGCGCGGCGCCGACCCGCTGGACGTGGGGCGCGCGGCCGGCCGCCACCTGCTCGGCCTCATGGAGAGCGGCGCCTGCGTCGACGAGCACGCGCAGGTACGCACCGGCCTGTAGCGCCACACCACCAGCAGGCTGTAGCATAGCTACGTTCGTACGGGGCGTAGCACAGGTACTCACAAGGGGGCATAACACAGGTATGTACGAGCGGGGCATAGCACAGGTGTGTACGAGTGGGGCGTAGCACAGGTATACACGAGGGAGCGTAGCACAGATATGTACGAGTGGGGCGTAGCACAGGTATGCGCGAGGGAGCGTAGCACAGGTACTCACAAGGGGGCATAACACAGGTATGTACGAGCGGGGCATAGCACAGGTGTGTACGAGTGGGGCGTAGCACAGGTATACACGAGGGAGCGTAGCACAGATATGTACGAGTGGGGCGTAGCACAGGTATGCGCGAGGGAGCGTAGCACAGGTACTCACAAGGGGGCATAACACAGGTATGTACGAGCGGGGCGTAGCACAGGTGTGTACGAGTGGGGCGTAGCACAGGTATGCACGAGGGAGCGTAGCACAGGTACTCACGAGGGAGCATAACACAGGTATGTACAAGCGGGGCGTAGCACAGGTATACGCGAGGGAGCGTAGCACATGTATGGACGAGGGAGGGAAGCACAGGTATACCCGAGGGAGCGTAGCACAGGTACTCACGAGGGGCCATAACACAGGTAAGTACGAGTGGGGCGTAGCACAGGTATGCACGAGGGAGCGTAACATAGAAATGCACGAGCGGGACGTAGCACAAGGATGTAGCATAGCTAAGCAGGCTTCAGCATATAATGCAGTTTCCGTTCCGGGGTAAGCAGAGATAACACCCCGCCGTATTCTGCTTCTTTCATTATATCTATAATTGTTTCAGGACCAAATTATACTGTACATGGCTCTGGCCGAGGGCAAGTCCACCGTACGCTGCGGAGAGCTGACCCTGCACACCAGGACTGCCATACACATCGCTGAAATGATAACTAAGGTACTAACACTTGTCATAATTGTCATCATCATCAACTAGCCGATCACAGTCCACTACTGGACTAGGCCTCTCCCAATGTTGCGAGGCTTTGGCCTATTATTTCCACGCTGGCCAGGTGGGTTGGAACATGGTTTGATTTCAAGTTTTTCTCTCTCGCAGTGGTATCGTCTACGGCTTTTTTCGTTAGTCGCCTCTTACGACACCCTTCGGATGCGATGGTGTGTTGATATTTGTATTCATTCTCCGTCACTACACGAATAATATTCTTTCAAAAATCATATTGTACTCAAGACATAAAATGTAATAGAAGCAAATTAGGGGGGAGGGGAGGGGCAAATATATATAATTTCGTTTGAGGAAGGCGACGGTTAAATGCACGATTTTGTTTGGGGGAGGACTTATAAATGGTTTTGTTTGTTTCTTTTAGTGTTCTTTTAGTGATTTTAAAATAGATTTCAATAAAAGGTTTCACAGGGCCCTACTAATTATTTTAGGGTCCAAGCCAACCTTACCTGGAATGTTTAATTTCAGGTGCGATTCACAGTGCATCCTGAGGAAGATTATAACATTATCGAGTGCGTGGGGCTCGGGTACGTCAACAGGCACTTCGACGCCGCGCACTGGGGCCCGCCGCCAAACACCACCGCCTAATTATCATATACTAGGACAGCCATTATATACTTCTAAGTTGTACACACGGCTGAAGATATGCTGGTTTACATGTTCACTGGAACTGTACCCTGCGCAAGTAACTCTTTGGTCGCATATACATCATAATTGAAAAAAAAATGGTTGTCATTTGCAATGCTCCGATTAGTTCAAGCATAACAAAAAGACCAGAATATTAACAATTATTTTTCTCTTTAAAATATTATTGTGTGTAATTCTGCAATGTTTTGTGTTTATCAACGCTTGAGTGCTCGTGATTTAGAATGTAAGAAATAATATTAAGTACATTTAATTACAAAATATAATGTTCATGTTTGAAGACTGCTCGTGACAGTTTCGGTCGAACGAAACCCCACCAAAGTAATAAAGTTCATGGTAGCTAAATGCTATATATTTTATCCGAAACATCGATTAAAAAAAACATAAATCGACAAACATAAATACGGGTATCGTGAGTTGATGTCAAATTATTGTGTGTGATCAACAATAAAACCAATGAAGGCTATTTCAAGTTCACTAACTACTACTAAGTTAATGTAGGAGAAAAAGGTCTGAAGTAGGTACAACTAAATCTGAAATTATTAACAACCTAATGTTCATATATCGAAGTTGTAATATCGATTGGTGCAAATTTGGTGGTATACAATTGAGAATTTGTAGCTTAGATAGACAAAGAATTAAATAATTACTATAGTTGCGGCACGCGATGATGGCCGTTTTGACACGTCTGGTTCTGCTCGTTTTCTCTTTTTAGATGCGCTTAATATTGTACAACGAACTGTTAGACGAATAACTAAAGAAAAATATGGCGAGACTGGCACAGAAGTAAATAAACTTCACACACCAAAAAAAGAGCGCGTTAAAATAACCGCCGTAGCCTAGGGGTCTCGAGTTTGATCCCAGGTTTTACCATGGCACACACACCAATGACTTTTCGATGCTTTTCGAAGTTATGTGTGTATTTATCGCAGGTTTATAAGTGCCCGGTTAATGGCAATAGGCTCGCCATTTACATTGGGACTTAAACATAAACTGGTGAAATGTGGGTGCTAGCACCTCTGCCTACCCCTTCGGGGATATAGGCGTCAGTTTATGTTATTTTAAATGAATATGAAAACCAGTCGTATGAAAACGGCCATCATAGCGTGCCGCAATTGAAATAAAATTTGATATTGCTCATATAAGTTTAAAAACTTCATAAGGTTATGAAAGAAATTGTGAGACTATTTATGCTATTTTTTTTATAAATTTGGATTTGGTAAACGTCAATTTTCTGAACGGACATTTGCAAACCTCGTGTTGTGTTTCCGGCGGTGAGTAGGGTAGCCAGAGCTCACTGGAGAGATTTTGTACTGTCAGTGGGAAGACCAATAGCTTGTCATGTTTTGTGTTTTACACTGACGGCACAGAAACTCTTGTGTTTACAGAATTGGCAGCACGAGTGTGACTCCCTTTGCTTTGCACACGTCCATAGACCACGGTAACCACTTTCCATCAGGTTTTTCCTTCAAGTAACTGGTATAAAAAAACGCAGGTTTTCAGATGTCCAGAGTCTCGATTCTGCTATTGCTGAATGGCCCCAAAGTCTAAAATACAATGCCATTTTTTGCAATGTCTGTGGTATGACAATGGTTTTGTTTTAGTGGAACCGAGGTTCAGGATGCGTCTAGATAGTTTAGTAGGCAGAGTATACCCCTAGAAAGGGATTATTTCGTCCTAGATATTGACTTTTTCCTATAATTTTTTTTAAAAATTTTATTTATGTTTGAAAAAGAAGTACCTTAAAATAAGACGGATATATGTGTAGAAGAATTTGAAGGGTTTCGGGCGAAGGTTTGATGGCTTAGTGGTCAGAGTGTTTCCCCTGTAAGGGAAAGATCGTGGGTTCGAATCCCGCCTGGACCTTTTCAATTTTTTCTATTTTAATCGAATGTTTTTATTATTGCTAAAACTGTTAATACTGAAAAATATTTGATACTTTATATATGTTGTGGTTGTGTGTGGACCAACCATTGTGAGACAGACTGCAATGAGTTGAATTTCGTTGTTATTAATGTTATTGTATAAGTTTTATATATGGTAAGGTTTACTTAAGGACCTTTACACATTCCGACCGTGAATTTACCGAGATAGCTATTTATATTGTTGGCTGATGGCGCTTACTAAAGTTCCTACTACACTCATTGTATTAAACCACTAGTATTTACCGAATACTAATTCACATCTAGAAAAAATTGTAACTGAAATTACCAATATTTTCTCTAACCCCTCCAGCTAAGCTAAATTGTTTATGTTAGGTGTGGGTTCACGTCGGTAGCATAACAGCCAAGATTAGAACTCGAGACCACTCGATCGTAATGCCGGCTCAATAACCACTGTGCTACCGACTCTCATTTATTTATTAATATTAATTTCTGGTTTCGCCTCACGGCATTTCCAAATGCGTATTTATACGTAGGTATTGAAAATGCCGAATATACGTACAATATACGTATCGAAAATGCAATTATATATTTTAGACGTAGAATTTGGTACCCACTGTTGTTATTGCCCTGTGTAAAGGCTCCCCTAGATATTGTTTACTAGTTATTGTTTTAGTAATTTTTACGGCTTTTTTTTAAGTGCAAAATATCCCCACGGATATCTCCACTGGAGCCGGTGGGATAGGTTTTGTTGGAATCGAAACGACTAAAACGCACGGCGTCTGTGGGTCGTTTTTGGTTGCCAAAGGTGAGGTTGATAAGCATATCCCTCGCACCCTGGCCGACCCAGAGTCATCTCTCTCGATCTGTCCCTTCCTCGGGTGTGGGGACCACAGAGTCCCCAGCTAGTCCCCGAAAACGGGGAGGCGCACCGCCATCGCGGCCTGCTTCTGCCAGGGTGACAGGCAGCTCCACCCATCACCCCAGGGCTCATAGGGGGCGAGGTCATTCATGGACCTTGTAATTTTTACAGCTTGCAACTATTGATTTGTTCCTATAAAATGTAGAACTCACTTTATGTTTTAAGGCGGCCTAATTAAACTCTCATAATTGATTACTTCGTGTATTTCTTTCGATGCTTACGTGAAGATTACTAATTCATAATTCATTTGCTTGTAATGTGGTACAACAAAAGATGGAAATAAAAAACATAGTAATCAAGCACATTTCGCTATAAAGTTGGCATGCAAACACAGAGTATACAAAGCAACTAAAAAAAAAAATTGCAACTATCAAGCAATTTATACCGTAAAAGCTGCACTAAGCACTAATTTTGCCTTACCGTGAAACGTACATACGAAGCTGCGTCACAAAATTTCGTCCGATTACGAAATCGGTATCACAAAACGCATTTATTCCTCAAGTAGACCCGAAGGATATTCGTGATACTTGTTCATCATGAAGCCTTCCGTCATGGTACCAAGTCTATCGTGCGGTGCTTGAAATTTCTAGCCACTAGCCATCGCATGAAGGTTTAATCAACCGATTAGCCTATCCAGTCCACTGCTGGGCATAGGCCTGTCCCAAAGTTGGGAGGCTTAGGCCTACTGTCTCCACACTGGCCAGACGGGTTGATACAGTTTTATTGCGAGTTTTCCTGAATGAAGGTTACCCTATCCAAATTGCAAATAGATATCTATTGTTAAAAAAATAGCTTTATTGTCATGTAACGAACTCTTAAAACATGAAAGTAGACATATATGCCCCGGCAACAGGGATTATATGTTAAGTATTATTTGTAAGGATACACTTGGATCTAATCAAGACTGCTTGTTTAGGTATGTCAATTATACTTTCTAACATAGTATATTGTAGTCTCACTCGGCCGTACATCCCCACAGACAATTTATATATTTATATAAAAGAAATTTAAAAAATACATTCCTTTGTAAATGTTGGTGGTTTGAGAGTATTAAAGAAAAGAATATGTACCAGATTTTGATAAGAAAGTTCTCGACAGATCGAACAAATGTTAGAACCGAGATAAAAAAAAAACTTTGTGTTATATCTTCAACAAAGTAATATAAAACTAACAACTAAATAAAATACGCACAGATATAATAATATAAAGTAAGAAATGAATTTATTATCGTCGCCCCAAGACGTATGGATAGGAAATAATTACCACAGTGATGGTTTTTATTATGAAATCATTGCGTGTATCAATAATACTGTCGATTATTTCGAGGAGTAAACTTAGGTGTACACCGACCGTACAGCTGTACCGCACCTTGGGTATGTGCGCGGCGAGACGGGGGTAGTATCGACCAATCAAACTTCAGATTTGGTCAGTTCACCGCCAACGCTCATTGCGGTATCACGCTCGCTCTCGACTCATGCTCTTTATTTACCGCGTCCCCCGTCATTTTGAGCTTTCCTAGAGTGAAAGACATTTATTTTCAATCTTGAACAATATAAATGTTTCTTATTGATGTCAATATTAATTCTACATAAGTAAGCTAAGTTTACCACCGAGTCCAAGGCGCTAGTGGAGTAGAAACAGCGCAACAAACTCTACTGAGGCATTTTTAATACGTCAATTTATGTGGTAGGTATATAAAAAACTTTTATAATCGAAAGATAAATTTGGCAACAGGGAAGTCACGTGTCTAGTAGGTACAATATTATGCCGTAATTAAAGCATTTCACTAGGGTCTTGCGCCATGCGCTTAGAACGCGGTACAGCCGTCGAAGTCACACCTATACCTACTAACTCCTGTAAACGAATTATTCTGGAAATTTCCAGCCAAATGTACAAGTTGTACTACTAAATATTAGCTTTAATGTCTAATGTATTTTTTCTCTATTGTTGTTGTAATGTTCTTGACTGTCCGTCCATTGTATTGCATATGTGTATCGCTATAAAGATACCTACCTACATAAAAAATGTGGACAGTTCCATTTCGAAATGTGTTATGTGTATAATATGTGTAAAACAATAATGTATTATTAAAATAAATTATGAATTTTATTAAATGTCCTTTTTGTTTACATCTGTTGTTTTTTTTATACCACTTTTGCCGTGGCCTATGGACTGCCGACCCTGAAGAAACCTAATGACCTTTGTCTCAGTTTCCTCGATAAAAAAACTATTTAACATTACTTAGAAGTTGTATGGGACCCACAGAGTGCTTCCGGCCCAAGCTGATTGATTAACCAGGTTCTGGCGCCTAATAAGCTTATAATATTCCTTCGGGGGTTGAGAAGTTAGTGCATATTTTAGTGTTTTATTCGCGAGGGACCACTCGCGAATAAAACACTAAAAGCGGTATCAGAGTGCAATCACAGTCAATAAACATGTACTGAGCGGTTCTAAGATTTCTTCATCGTAAGAATGATAAAGAACGGGAACGCTATACTTCTCACCCTTCGTTTACACCACGGAACAAGTTGTAAACTTGTTTATACATAACATGTAGAAGACTAATCAAGACACAATACTTGTTTTATACATGTATCTCAGATAGTTTTTCATTCGAAATAGAATGTAAAGTCAACAAGTTGTAAACAAGTTTAAAATACATTTGCGTTCACACTGTTGCCTGTGACATATTACAACTTGTCAAATACATGTTTTATACTTAGGTGATATCGATGGGTTAGTGTATCCCATTCATTCGCACCACCAAGACCTAGAATTCATTACCAGCTCACGTGTTCCCTTCTTCCTATAAAGTCAAAGTCTACAGTCCCGGGTCCTTAAAGCGGGCATGAAAAAGCATCTGATGAGGCCGCCAAGCCGAGTGCCACCATTGTAACATTACTTAGTGTCTGTAATGTTTACACTCTTACCTGAGACTTTGCCTTTAGCTTACCATCAGACGGCGGCCACTAATTTTTGGACCACATCCCAGCTTATACCTCGGGACTCGCGGCATATATATTTAACCTAAAATGTGCACTATACGAACAGTACTCGTTGGGAGGCTCTTGAGGGTATTACAGGGTGCTTCGGCGGTGGACGAGCTCAAATTTATCAAACAGATTATTACAAAACAATCCGCATGCGCCAGAGTCTCGTTTGCCTTGTTAGGTCCAAGATATGTGTCCCGAGGTATACCATAAGGTGGGGTGGTCAATTTAACTATCTAAATGTAAGTAAAAAAACTAATGACTAGCTTAGTTAAGCCGGTAGGTGGGTTTTGGCTCGATGAGTCACAACAGTTTTTTTTATACCATGTGTTTGGCAGACAAGCACACGGTCCATCTGATGGTAAGTGGTTCCCGTGGCCTATGGACGTGTTCAACACCAAGGGAGTTACACTCGCGTTGTCAACCCTGTAAGCACAAGAGTTTCTGTGCCGTCAGTGTAAAAGACAAAGCAGGACAAGCTTTTGGTCTTCCCACAGACAGAACAAAACCCCTCCAGTGAGCTTTGGCTACACTACTCACCGCCGGGAACACAACACGAAGATATTATGGCCGCAGTATTCTGTAGGGCGGAGGTACTTCCCCAGTCGGACTGTTCAATTGGACGGAAATACCGTCATGTCCTACCAAAAAAATCTTTTATAAATAAAATCCAATAAACTTATCGGATCCATTTATTGTTAATACAACTGTAGACAACGGCATTGTGCCACATGGCCGCCACGCAAATAGACACATCAGAAATGTTCTACAAATATAAACATATACATTGATATAAATAATCACACAAAAATTATTTCAGGGGTAGTTACTCCTTCAAAAATTGAATATTTAGACATAAATCGGAATATTTCGTGCTAACATCGACAGCATCGTTTAAGGTTACAAATATACACATTTAGTAGTAAATATTTGTTGTTGGCAACACAGGTCCTAACACATTTACAAAAGCTCTACACAGAAATACAAGTTATCAACGACACTGATTATAATTATAGCTATTTTATTTACTAATATTTATGCATTCGTAAGTGGACTACAAAATAGAAATACATATCGGCACATAATGTTATATTGAAACTAACGTAAGGTAAGTAAGTAGAAATACATTGAACCTACGTAACGCACGAGATGATTAGATTGTTGTATAAACAGATACCCTGTTTTTTATACAAATTACGTAATTGTATCACTTGATTACTCAACTATATACAAATTTAACGTAACGGCGAATTCAGGGAATGATCACATACTTGTTTAAAGAGTGTGCTATAAGCCAGAGATACAAAATACCGCGCGAAATTGAGAAGGACTGAAATCCAAATTCTATGATACTGATGATGATGAATATTAGAGATTGATTACAGTTAGACGTTTTATTATTATAGATGGGAGAGAGAAAGATTTGCTTGACTTGAAGAAAGTCCTTAAAAAGTGGCAAGCGTCCAAATCTCACGAAGACCGCGTCGCTTACAGAAATGCAAGGTGCGCTACTAAGAGAGCTGTAGCTAGAGTCAGATGAGACTACTTACAACGTCTCTAGGGGAACCCCAGGCCAGGGCCTTGATTCTGCTAAAGAAAAACCACTATAATACCATGGACAATTTAAAAAAAAAAACTTTAGACTTTAAAATAATGCTGCTAAAGCTCACAATTAAAAGGATAATTGCAGAGTGAAGGAAAAATAAGAAGAAACTCATTCATTTAATTGTAGACTTTAAGGCCTATATGAAAAACGTCTAAAATTTAATACCATTTTTTGCAATTTCTGTGATATGACAGTAGTTTTGCTTTAGTGGAATCAAGGACCTGGAACTAACAACTTGAAATCGCGCGACAAAAACGTCACGGCGAGCGTATATCTGGCAACACAGTATCATAGCACACAACTTGCACGACACGAAAAATGAAAATAATCAAGTCAAGTTCATCAACACTACCCACGCGTGTGCTCGCAATTCTCAATTCTCACATTAAGAGACAGAAGGTATATTTTTGCTTGTAGCTACTACATTTATATTTTCGTAGCTCTTGTATGAAAATGATGTAACTGTTATGTAGTAACTATTATTTAAGCTTTAAGCCTCAGTACCTATCCTTAGCACAGAAACTGTCGCAATCGTATAGTAATCATAACGAGAGAACGGAGCGCTGCGATTGGCCGTCTGCCTAAGGTGAACCTGTTTGAAATTGGCCAATCAGAATGCACCGTTCTCTCGATATGTTTGCGATAGTCTTTCGTGCATGGGTATTGATATTAAAACCACGGATGATACTGCGACTCCTCGCTAAATAAAATGGAAAGAAAAGCGGACCCCGGGTGATAATGTTCATAAAAAAAGTTTTGAAAGCAGCTTTAAAATGAGAAGAATTATGTGTAAAGTTAGCACATCGTATAAGTCTAATGTGTTTCTAGATAAATAAATGTTCACCACACTACCCCTAGTTGGCCGGACATTACATTTTCAAGATATAAGTACATATTTTTACACAATGGATCAATACCACGAGCGTGAAGTCTTGCTCGAGTAAGTATAATATACATAATTCTAGAAACAATTTGTGCGGGGTACTCTTTGCGACATGACATTTTAACTAAGAGTTAATAATTTTGTTTCAGAAATTTTCGATGGTATTCCGCTAAAACAGGGGGCTACTATGAAACATACGAAAGTACGGGCCTGACAGAACACGAACGGAAGACGTAGCATTTACTCATGTAGGTATGTACCAAGATTTCAATTTAGTTTTCTTCTGGCGGGGTTTAAGCCGAACTGAAGTATCACGATTCATCTTAAGATCCGGTTTAGGGCTAAATAATAATAATAATAAACTATGTGTGTGTACTATGGATCCGATTGCCCGAAAGTTCGGTCCGCAAACGCGAATGTTTCATGGTAGGTCTACAGTTTTGTGATGACACAACGTATTTCTCAGTTTTCTGTAAGGTTTTAATAAGACGTCGTTTTTAGAAGTTCCATGTGATATTTTGCTATTATTGAGGGAACAGTAGGATAGTATTTAATTAATATCATAACCCTCTTATGGCTTGGCCGTACTCGGGTAAAAATCTGTTCGCGGATATTTCCGCAGGCGGAGAATAGATGACACGAAACTTCTAAGAACGCCAATTTTAAGCGGAAGCGTAACTAATTGTGATGTCATGGAATGTAAAGTGAAGAGGTGCCAATGCTGAACAGATGTTCAACTTTGCAACGCGGTTGGTTACTATCGCGATTGGCTATAATATTAAGCTTTAGGATTGTTATCTGGTAAAAGCGTCACTGTGTGTTGTGATGTGATTGGTCACATGAAAATTTGGCTAAACCATTCAATAACAAGTTTTAAAGATATTTCCTCTCGATTTTACATTCCGCGGTGATAGCTAAAGCACAGGTACAAAACAAGGCAACTGTAAAAAGAATATTACCATATTAATATTACATATTTATTGTACTTAACTTATCTATGTTTAGAAAAAATGAAAATTTGCAAATACTTCGTGTCGGTAACTTCTGAAACTTGAGACGATAGACAATGTAACAAAAATAAAAAATAAACTTACTATTAAGTTCAACGCGAAAACAAACATACAAATTGATTCTTTAGATGAACAAAAACAATACCTTAACGAAAAATAGTATAAAAAAATCGACATAAAACTATAGAAATTCCCTTTTTATCTATTGATATAATTTAAACAATTTAAAAATATACATCAATTCAACTAAAATTAGAACTAAACAAGTTTGTATGCGCTCAAGTGTTACAAACAGTTGGAATGACCAAACAACTAAAATAAAGTCATGATTGTCCATCACAAGGGTCCAACACCGACTTCACAATAATGACCAATTAAAAAATCACCTCAAGGTAGTTTCATCACTCAAGATCTTACAAAAACACGGCTCTAGGTGTATAATAAACATAACGCTCACATACATACAATATATTGAAATATATCTCAAAAATTCAAAATTAGAATTAAATTTTACGTGGCAACACTATGGACATAGGGTTGCCACATGAAGACTTATGTTTTCATATATACTATCAACATCAATGGAAGATTATTATATGATGGAAGTCTGGTATATTATTTACCCTTTATTTACTACAATAGCAACATTAAAACGCATCGTACGAAGGACCGATTACAAAACATGTGTGTTCTTTTTTCAAAAAGGTATTGAAACTGGTTGTATAGAAATTTAGGTTTGAAATGTTAAACTTTCGAATACTAGCCATATTCCATTGAGGCAGCGTTTTAGTTATCAGGTCTTTTGTCTCTTTTACTCTTATAGCTTTCTCAATAGAATATAAAGGGATAAAACACACAATAATTAAAACATACCTTTTATATAATGTAACAATAATGTAAAAGATATAGTTAAGTAACTATTCCAGTTAAAACGAATCTCAATTATGTTGTCGGTTTCATAGAACTATATTTTAAAATTAGAAATAAACTTAAAAAAAATAACAGACTTTTTATTTGTGGTAATATTATGCTTTTAATTTTTTACACACAACAAAGGTCAGATTGACCAATACAATGTAGGAACGATTGTTGTTGGAATGTCAAAATAAAATTCAATTTCTCAACCCTAATATAATAAATGCGATTAATTCTACCTCTGTTACGTTTCGCGATTAAACCACAAAATTATTATTAAAAATGTTTGCGACATCTGCTTCTATCCTGAAATTTTGTCAATGATCTAAAAAGAAGGAAAATGGACAAGCTTACAGATTTGCACACTAGGTCAAAACATCACACGTCTCATAATCGGTGTAACAAACAAATGGTCACAAAACGTTATAGTTACATCACTACGCCATGGTCCCACCACTAGTGGTCTATAGAGATGTACTTAGATAACCGGTGTGCCGTCGTTTGTGCTCTATGGTTGTTGTTGTTGGCTTATTCAGTCTTTTTCGACTTGCTTGTGCTGGCCGCGCCCTCCACTATCGCGGGCTGGTCTTCGTAGCTGTGGAATGAAACAAATAAAATAGATCAATCTCTCATAATACTTTGTATTTATGTAAATGTTAAGTCATATTATGATATGTTTGTTCTATTTTAGTCTCTATTATTAAACTCTAGAAGGAATAGGAAAAGAGTACAACGCGAAACGCGATTAAATACACAAACTACACACACAAAAACCGCGCACCGCGTGCCGTTTGTGCGTGTGTGCGTGCGTGTGTGCGAGTGCGCGTGTGTGCGTGCGTGTGTGCGAGTGCGCGCGCGTGCGTGTGTATGTGCGTGTGTATGTGCGTGTGTATGTGCATGTGTGCGTGCGGGTGTGCGATTGTGCATGTGTGTGCGTGCGTGTGTCCCCCCGTACCTGAACAGCGCGTTGATGTCCCCGCGCAGCAGCGCGAGCGAGAGCGGCGTGCCGAGGCAGGCGGGCACCAGGTACAGCAGCGCGGGCTGCGCGTGCTTGAACACGTGCATCACCAGGATCGTGGCCAGCAGCCCCAAGATGTACGCCGCGAACGTGGCCCTGCGGACAATCACAAACATATACCCTTCTTCTTATCGATTCCACTATCGTACTAAGATACAATGACAGTCAAACATCTTGATAATGTACTCAGCACAATGGAGAGAAGGACGGCCTGTCATCCCTTTACCTCGCCGGCACCGCGGTGTAGCCACCTCCCCTTGTCGAGGTTCGATGGGGACACTGTTTCCCACACCCGAGGATCTTAAAGCCGTAGATGGCCAGGGGGCGGCCGGGGTGCGAGGGATATGCTCTAGATAACTTACATATACATATATATACACCCCGGTATTATCCGAAGACCCGAGATGCCGTGCGGTTTTAGACTGTGCAAGTCAGGCATAACCACCCTCAGTGGTCAACGTGGAAGGAATCCGAGAAAGTTTCCGCACGAAAAAAAATGTCAATAATTACTTTTTAGTTCTAACTTTTTTTCAGTCTCCGAAAATTATGGTTCTTATATTATTCCTAATCGAATGACAGCTTGTCATTCGATTAGGAATAATATAAGAAGATATTTACACATTTTTGATATTAAAGAAATCGAAGCACGACAAAATAAAATTACGATAATTCGGGATAAATGTAATCCAATTGCCCGAAACTTCGATGTTTCATGTTATAGGTTTTTAGTTTACCTGAAGTAGAATTCCGAGTTGCGCTGCAGGCTCTTGTCGAAGCGCAGCAACAGGGCGATGAAGATGCCAGGCACCACGATGTCGCCCAGGCCCAGCATCGCGAAGTTGCTCGCGTCAAGGCCGTTCACCAACAAGTCTTGCGGGAACACCACTGTGGAATAAGTTATGTCTTGTTACATACATATTTCACGAGTAAATCGCCAAGGAAGGTAGGCAGAGGTGTATAATAAGTACTATTTTCGGTTCCACGTAATAAGGAACTAGACTATTGCCTTTGTTGTTGTTTTTATGGTGACACG
The DNA here is from genome assembly GCA_963662185.1 of Eilema griseolum. NCBI lineage: Eukaryota > Metazoa > Arthropoda > Insecta > Lepidoptera > Erebidae > Eilema > Eilema griseolum. The sequence goes on along the minus strand of OY759248.1, from coordinate 21,879,945 downwards.
CACGGGTTTTTCATGGGAGTTCCTAGTAAAGCCCCCACAACTTTACTGAGACAGCAATCATCTTAGTAATCGTCATCATCACCATCATTAACAACATTATCAACAATCATTCTACTAAGATAATGTAATACAAATTAAGACTTGACATATAGGTCCCAGTTGTCATAACATCCCATAAAAAAATTACTAAAGGTTTTTTTTTATAAAAAACATACTGAACGAAATGAACTAGGCTAACAATGCAGATTTTTACGGTCCCTGTACCCTATGCCAGTGGAGTACTTTAGTACTCATAAGTTTTGTAATATGTTTTTTTTAAACAATATGTATTTAAAAATATAATTTATATGTTTTTTTTAATGAATAAAAGAGAATAATAATAATAACAACCGAATGGAGTATAGGTACACTTAAGTTAAAGGACCACTTTTATTTTTTACTTCTTGAAGTTGTTTGTGAAGTATGCTATGTACGTACATAAACCATTGCTGCAATCTACACCATCCATTACTAACTTTTAAAAGGAAATATTAATGTACCTACTAACAATGTGTATATAAGTGTATGTATGTCATGTACGATATGCTTGAAATAAATGAAAAAATAAAAATTAGCAATAAATTCGTCTTTCATACATGGCAACACTTCTGATTACTACTACCGTTGCTGCATGTTTTAAGTTAGTAGGTACAGTCAACAAAAAATATAAGTACACATATTTCATTTATTCTTTCGCACAGTAATTCACTTTTTTAGCGATACTAACGAATAATGGTGTTATGATATTTCAGATTGGTCGCGCATTTTATAGAATGGTTATAGAGTTCTTGTGCGCTTGTACCATAATTTTATGGTTTTGCTGTTAAACATTAAACATTTAAAAGTTAGATTATAGGAATACAATCGCAGTAGTAATTATATTTAATTACGAATTTTGCGATGGCGTGTCAAATCATATTTTAATGCTATGTGAATTGCAACGAAATTAGTTTTTAACATGCTTAGGTGCACAGGTTCAATGATAAATAAATGACTAGCAAGTAACTAACTGGTTTTGAAGGTCGAATTTTAATCACTTTTTCACTGTCTTATTGATTAGAAACTTTGTATTTAGCATTTGAATGACAATACATTAAACCGCGGTAGCCTAGTGGTATGGGCAATGGACTGCTGAGACGAGGTTCAATCCCAGGTTTTACCATGGCACAAACCAATGACTTTTTGATGCTTTTCGAAGTTATGTGTGTATTTATCTCAGGTTTATAAGTGCCCGGTTAATGGCAATAGGCTCGTCACCTATTACAGCGAGCGGCAGCGGGAGCGACGAAGGATCGCAAGCCAAGCTGCCCGCGTACGAAGGCAACTCGGGCGTCGGAGGACTCTGTAGTTCCCACACCCGAGAAGATGGCCAGATCGTAAGAGATGGCCCTGGGTCGGCCAGGGTGCGAGGGATATGCCTGTCAACCTCACCTTCGGCAACCAAAAACGACCCACAGGCGGCGTGCGTTTTAGTCGGTTCGAGTCCGACATAACCTTTTCCACCGGCTCCGGTGGGAGGTATACGTGGGGCTTTTGCGCACGTGAAAAAAAAAAGCTCCCGTCCAGACGTTAAATACAACCCCTTATCGGTTACTATAGACCGGCTGCGATCTCTGGACCGCGCGGCGTGGTGTGGAGCGGGGTAAAAAGGAGAAAGAATGGGTTCTCGCTTGCTCTCGTATCGGCTTTCTTTCTCTTTTGATTTCAAGTTACACCGGCCGTGGTCACAGGATGACTGGCTTAGTGATGCACGCCCGCCGTCTTTGAGTTCGTGAGGTAGAAGGTTCTTCATCTACCCGCACATTCTGGACAATTTTAATATACTCTTTTCGCCATGTACCGTCATATACCACACTCACAGGTGTCCCTATTATAATTTTTTATTTATTTATTCATATACATATGCACTACATTTTTTTAGGTATCATTAAACCGTAAGGGTTTGTATTGGTACCCATTTACAATCGTTCTCTTATCCACTGTACGTCTCTAGACTGCATAGAAAGCGAGATTGCATGCTTTTTTTCAAAGATATATTAGATTAATATGCCAATAAATAAATTTAAAATAGAAGTGAAAAAAACTTTAATGAGTAAAGGTTACTAGAAAGTGGATGAGTATCTTAATGATGTTAATGCGTGGTCAACATAAGTCTCTTGCTTGCTCGCACAAAATAAATTGTAAACCAAAACAAATTTAAAAAAGAAAAATAATCTAGTTCTAATGTAGTTCGCTGAGTTTCTTGCTGGTATCTTCTCAGTAGAACTAATCTACCGAACCAGCGAAAGAATCATTTTCCAATGGTTTATTTTTACATTATTTAATATTTTTATATTATTTCCAGACATACATAATTGTAAAATTTTGACGTTCATATGTGCTCTTTATGTGCCTAAACTGAATAAATGAAATTGATTCTTTGATTCTTTGAAAGGTATGTATGTACCTTTGTCATGATGTTAGTTCCCGTTAACATTATTGTATATCATGGAACGCGAGAGTTTATAAGTTAGTCATATGAGCATGTTACGTTTGATGGGCGCCTCGAAGCTCTTGGCTACGGTGACCATCACGTTGGTGCCGAAGACCCAGAAGATGTCGTAGAGGAACAGTCCACACAGCAGGATACAGCCCGTCACCACGTTGTTCAGGTGTAAGAGCTCCACGCCATTGATCGCGAACGCTATGCCGAATAAGTTGTTCGCGATCCAGTGCTGGGAACAACAACATGTATTGTGTAAGAAAGAAATACTTGACCAATTTGGTTGGTCGCCTGTGGTCGTAATTTTAAAGGTGCGTACAAATAATGCGCGAGTCAATATGTACATATAAATTTTCTAGAAAGCGACTGCTAATCGCGGCAGGCGATCGAACCACAGCAAGCGGTTCGCCTCGCGGAACGTTCGAGCGCGGCAATGCTCGCCCCGACTACATTGCGCGCGGAAGCTGCAAGCGGCAAATGAACATTCATACACAAATATTCTACAACATTCTACACAACGCTATCTAGACCCATGGTAAGCACAGCTTAACTAGCTTGTGTTATGGAATCTAGAATACATACCTAGACACTTTTTTTCTTATAAATACATACATATTATACATAGAAACACCCAGACTAATGCAAATATACATATTCATGCATACAAATATTTGCACTGAGCGGGAATCGAACCCGCGCCCTCTGCGTAGCAGTCGAACGTTCTACCGCTACGCCACAGAGGCCTCCAGCCTCCATTAAATTTGGTCGAAGCTGCCGCGCGTAACTTATAAGCACCTAGAACAAGGTTTATGTGAAGAAAATTGCTATGGTCAACCATAATCGATAACAATGAATGGTTATCAAGGACGGTAATTTAAAGAAAGTGGTCATTTCAGTTGTGCAATTCTCTAAGCGTACAGCGTCGAGCACAGCGCGCGAAAGCCTTGATAGAGATTGCTATTGGTCGGATTGGGTGACGTCACTGGAGATCGACCAATGACAATCTGTATCAAAGATGTCGCAGCGCTGTGGTCGACGAAGTCGTTGTCGACCTAAAAGGAGAAAGCATTATGGTTCAGTATTATAAATCCAATAAGAAAAATTACCTTCTTGAATAAGTACCAGGCGCCCAGACAGAGCGAGATGAGCACACAGATGACGTCATACGAGGTGAACTTGTAGTTGATGATGTCAGAGCGGGTGTCACGCTCGCCGCGCGTGAAGTGGATGTGGTACGACACGTTCGGGATCGAAGCCGGCACCATGAACGATATTATTGGGCTATACAGAGAAAACAAATCATTTTTTTTAAAGGCTCTACTTATTCGTGTCAGTGGCAATAGGACCGCGAGCGCTTTACCGCTCCCATGACACGCGTGGCGGGGGAAGCTTTTAAGAGCAATAGCTGAGGGCAAGCTCGCTCATTTTTCACAGCGTCTCTCGCCACAGTCACACTATAGTAAGATGCTTCCAGCCCAAAACTCGGCGAAATTGACCGCATCTTCCGCCACTTCATTTTGGTCGGCAATTGTGGAGGTACAGGGGCACAGCGGGCACCACAGGAGGTGGTCCATCGACTGAAGAGATGCTCCACAGTCCTACCCAATTTTAAAAGGCTCTAAGTAAAAATACTAGCTAGGGAATCACCCTTACGAACTGGTACATAGGTGGCTATGTCGAAATCGAACTGAACCGTGGGGTTTATACGCTGTTCCGTCACGGTATACCTTTAAATATGAATAAAGGAACCCTGATATACCTTATAAGGGAAATTTTGCAGTATACTACCTTTATTTTATAATTCCTTAAATATATGCTCTCGAAAACTGATCGTTTTGATAACTTGCCAAATCATAACAAGAGATTAAAATAAAAAATGCCATGTCATCACAACTTTTGAAATAATGTAATGTTTTTTTTCATTAGTGCAAACTAAACTGGCGGCTTTGAGCTTGAGAGAAATGGAGGTCCAAGAATGATGGACGAATAAAGGTACGATTCCATAGACAGCAACATTAATTTGTATGACACTGATTGTGACGAAGCCTGCAGCCCCTGAAGTCCGTTACCTACCTATACATATTAAATGACTTATTCCGACTGATAGATTCATCAACACAGAGCCTAAACCGCTGGAACTTGGGTGTCACTTTGATGGCAAACAAGCACACGGACCACCTGATGGAAAGTGGTTTCCGTGGCCACGTCAGTGTAAAGGACAAAGTAGGACAAGCTTTTGGTCTTCCCATCGACAGACCAAAAACTCTCACAAAAAACGGGAAGGAAACACAAAACAAGGTTATTATAGCCGCGGTATTTTGCAGGGCGGAGGTATTTCCCCAATCGGACTGCTCAATTGGACGGAAATACTGTCTTGTTCTACCTCCTTGAGAATTATGCTTTTTATGGTGTAAGCATACACTAAGAAAAGGTTTTTGTAAATTTCACTACTAAGTAATAGGGTAAAATACGCAATGAATTAATGTATGGAAAAACTGTCATTTTTGAAGTAAGAACCTTGAAGTTTCATATAACTGCATCTTCTACAAAGATATCTATATCGCTGTTATTCAAAATTTCACTACTTAGAGGGTAAATAAAATAGGCGACAAACGGTTGTATGGCTTTGTATAGGTTTCTTTTACAAGCCAGGACACTGGCCGCTAATAACCTATGAACTAAAACAATAAATGAAGAGGCACACATGAAGCAGAATAAAAAAGAAAATTAACCGAAACAAAAAATCTCGACCTGCATTGGCCGATCCTAACTAAAAAGCTAAATACAAACTAAATAGTATCTCTCACAAGTAAAGTAGTTGCCACTGAATGTCAAAGAACAAGGCCGGGATTCCAAGGTACGCAGACACAATCACGGACGAAACTCATTCCACAGTGTGTAGCCGCAGAAAGCGGGCTTTAGGAGGGCCATATATCCAAGCAGTAATAGAAAATGCATCTGTGCTGACCTATGTTTACACTCAACATTTAGCACTGAAAGAATTTGAGGTGTGAATATGCGAGCATTTTGCTGTGCTTTCTGCTTTGGTGTGTGGTCCCCCATAGAACCGCTTTCCACGATCCGCGATTTTACAGATGCATGTGCGATTTCACGAGCTACGCAGCGTGAAAGTTCCGTCCGTGATACTAGAGACACGTTTGTCAAAATGCATTTACTTTGACAAACGTGTCTGCGTCAGCGTCCGTGTAACGACGTACCGGCGTAAGACAAACATAAAAAACACTACGCTGCATATTGTACCAACTTTCGTGCATACGTGCATATTTAAAATATTTATCATGCGTATCAAGCCGTATGCACAACCGCAAATGGTTAAGTACCTAACGCAGTGCCGTAGCTGAGGTGCCTGCTGCTCTCGCAATGGCAGCTGAAGCACGGGAGGGAGCACGTCCCTCCATCTCGCGTTGAGGTAGGCAGCCTGCCATGGCCTACGGAATCGTACCTTAGTTGACGTTAAACGGAATCTTAATAGCTGGGTATCTTTCTAGTCACATTGGTTACTTTTATCAAACGTCAAAACGATAAGTTATAAAGGAAAGAAATAAACAATTGTGACGTCATAATATTTATGACGGCATATGCCTACCATACAGCACAATTAAATCATGTGTGCCAAGGTGCGCTCGCGAAAACAGCGGGTGAAATGTGGCTACATCTCTAGTCACATTTTCAGGAATATACAAATGTGACATAGGTCTCCAGAGACTGCGTTGTTACAATATTATCATTCTAACAATCTAACTCCTTTTAGACAAGATATAACAATTATGTAAATAAAATTCTTGTATAGTACGGTGGTTACACTCTGTGAACATTAAGCGAAAATATTTTGATGATTTCATCATAACATAATCACTTTATAATTGTGTAATTTAATAAAATACTTTCTTTATTTTTAAATGTTTCAAACTACATTCAATGATCCTACTATTCCTTCTCCAACTAATATTAGGAAAAAATATCTTTGGAAGTTTATTATTCAATTACACTCTGAACAGCTGAACAGATCTGGTTGAAATTTGGTACAGCTTTTTTTTTTCTACCACTTAGGTGGCAGACAAGCACACGGCCCACCTGATGGAAAGTGGTCACCGTGGCCTATGGACGCGTGCAAAACCAAGAGAGTCACACACGCGCTGCCAACCCTGCAAGCATTGAGTTTCTGTGCCGTCAGTGTAAAAGACAAAGCAGGACAAGCTTTTGGTCTTTCCACTGACAGCACAAAAACCCTCTAGTGAGCTCTGGCTACCCTACTCACCGCCGGGAAGACAACACGAGGTTATTATGGCCGCGGTATTCTGTAGTGCGGAGGTACTTCCCCAGTCGGATTGCTTAATTGGACAGAAATATCGTCGTGTCCTACCCTATACTAATCTGTCAGTCTGTCTGGACAATAGTCTGGAATAGGTTACTTTTTATCCCCATAATTAGTCCCCATGCGTTGCGGAAATTGGATGAAAATCCCACGTGGGCGAAGCCCCAGGCAATAGCTAATATACAATGAAGTTAACAGGAATTAATGTAACTTTTATAGATACAACATCCTACCGAAAGTCAATTTACGTTCTCAAATGCACTTCGGAGCCGAGTGTCAGTTTTCCTACACCTACTTTCCTAAACTCCTATATTCCTTCAAAGGGTACGACTGCCAACTGGCCCCCAACCTTGTAAGGAAGTCTGTGCCTGTCCATTAATTAACAGGTGTAACGCAGAGAGCCTTAGTGGAGCCCCAAAATATATTCTTATAAAACTCGGTAGATTATTATTATTATTATTGAAATTATGGATGAGCAGCAAATTGCTGACATGTCCACTTCATGGTGTTGGAGAATGACAGAATTTTCAGCATCATTTTATGATTTTTAGACCCCATGTTAGAGCCAGCATTCGACTCGGTAAATGCTAATAGGATAAGGTTGCTACCCGTTCTGATATATCAGAGCTTATTTATTAAAACCATGATACATTTAAAATTATCACATTTATAACTACCTACCCTTTAAGACACATGAGCCTATTTTCTGGCATTCATGGTTAGGTTATCTTGTTGCTTTGTGGCGATAGCTAAATACTTATATATAGATGATACATGATGAGCTCCTTTCAGATTATCCTTTGCTTCAAGCGTGAGCCCAGCTGTGAGTGACTGTTCTTTGCAAATAATATTGTGTAATTTTTTGCAAAAAATATTTACAATTTGCACTAATTTGCAGTGCGGGTAGTATAAGGAAGGAAAGACAGTTATCTTTTTAAGCGTGATGTTTACCTTTTATAGTAATAGGTACATTGTAGCAGATATTAATGTTTTACAAACCTGAGTAGATGACTCAGCGCAAGTACTCCGAGGAAGAAGAAGTATCCGGTGAGCAACAGATTTATGTACTCCTTGGAGAAGAACTGGAAGAAGATGTAGAGACCAAAGAGGGCGCATGACGCGATGATTGGGAACATCAGCGCATCTTTGTTTGACATGGTCTCTGTGCGGCCACCGGCATCCTGCAGACAAAAGAGATAGGTATTTGTTTTTTTTTTGGAGCTAACGTGCGATCGGTTTCAGTTAAAACCATAAGCAGTTGTTTTAGGAGATGTTTGGCGTGTTAGGCATGCCTTCCCACTGTTAGGCCGCCTTCCTTTAATTATCTGTCAGAGGTTATCCCATGTGTGTAATCTTTTTAACCGTCTTGTTACCAGTTGATTTCCGAGACTTTGTGCTAATCTATTCTGGTAGTGAGTGATCCAATCCTTGTAAGACTGGGTAGTTTTAACTATTTCCTCTTTTACTGTGGGAATATCTAGGTATTTGTACAGTAAGCTTCAGAGAAAAGGAACCCCCCTTGATAATGACATGAATATATTGAAGTTTTTTGAAATGTAGTATAAATGGCATCTTGGTCTAGTGGTTATGACTCATGCCTTCTGGATACGGCAAGCGGGTGTTCAAATCCTCAGACACAAAGTTCTTTTCTTATTCTTATAAGTTATTTTTTTATTCTCTTAATCACTTTTTGTTAATTATTACTTAAGGAATAAAATTTTATAGTAGGTATGAGGTATGAGGTTTGTAAAAAAAGATAGGTTTGTTGTATAAACAATATAAATTTATTTCTCTAATTACATTTCTAGGACTACATTGAGTCAATTTCCAGTTGAGTATACAGTTTTTCTATCTGAGTTAAATTGGGGTTACTTATTTTTAGATTTTACCTAACCTAAATTTATGTTTTTATTCTATATTATTTTAATATATACAATGATTTATACTTACATTAAATAAAATATGCTATTATAATTTACAATTACTTACAAATTTATTGACAAAACACAATACCCTAAGTGAAGTATAAAATGTTTAATAGGTATTAGATAACTCTAGAAACATAACTACAATATTTATTTACTTATTTATTTAAAGTTGCAAGCATTAATTTTTTACACTCTGTATAATCTTCGAATATAAAAGAATGATGAATATAATGAAATGTTATTAGTGCCTGTGTATCACAAAGAAAGAACCAACATGCTAAACTGTAACAGTATAGCAATATACATCTTCCTCTTTGATCACATTTTCTGATAAGTAACTCTTTTAACACAACATTAGAAAAATATGTGAGGTCAGATGGTGCATCGTTAACAAATTAGAAGATTACTAAACTTGTAAACAAGAGTAAATTGATTAGGTATTAATAATATAATATTATTATTATGAATGTTAGGACAATAAAGTGTCCTATATATACACAGCGTCATCTAGCCCAAAATAAGCACCTAAATGTGATGTGGATAATAGACAACTGATATAATACTTATTTTAGATAAACTACACCAAGACACATAACAAATAATCGTGTTCATCACACAAAGATTTGTTCTAGGTAAGAATGGATAATCTGCATTAATAACGGAGCGGATGGCCCTCACTGTCTATCACTTCTTGAAGACGACGAATGAAATTTCATTCCCGAACCCATATTAAAACATACGGCACTATTTCGCATTAGTTCCCAAGTTCTGTTTACCTCTTTATCTATTTTTTTTTTACTTTATTTCACTTGAGTCCCAGTTTAAAACCATCTGACCCCACAAGTTTTCAATAGGATTAAGATCCGGGCTTTTAGCCGGCCACTCAAACACCGTTATATCTTCTTGTGCATTTAGTCAGTCTTGCACAATTCGGGACCGATGCACTGAAGAGTTATCCTGAACCAGGTAAATTTGTCCTTCTGGATATGCGACCCACACTGAAGGCAGCATTACGTCTTTCAACACTTCAAGGTATCGCTCACTGTTCATGCGGCCACCTATTTCCACTAGCTCGCCTGGGCCCATTGAAGACATCCATTCCCAGTAATCTAAAATAATAAACCTTTTCAAATCTGTTGCAATATGTAAATCAATGTCAGTAGCAATAATAATTAAAAATATATAATATTACATAACATGTATATAATATGTATATAATATGTATATAATTAATATGTATATAATATGTATATAATATGTATATATATACATATATATGTATATTTCGGGGTAGAGAATAATAATTTAGAATAAACAAATTTTATGTTACAGAATATAATCATTTGCTTACCTAATGTTAACCGCCCTCTTGTTCTTAAGTCCATTCTTAAGTCTAATCCATTTTTTGGGTTGAACCGTTGGTCACTTCTTCTTCTTCTTCTTGAAGCATTTTTCGTCGGCAAATATAACAATTTCGTTTTCCCAGTAGAAATTTTAATAACGAGTAGCAAAATTTACTCGGTTAGTGCGATGATCGTCAGTAAGTTGTTACTTTCTGGCTGGCTTATAATTATGGATGTTCGCAGCGTGTAGATGTCGTCGAACAGTGCTCAGCGACAACACTCCAAAAGTTTCAGCACTTCAGCGCGTAGTTTTGAAGGGTGCCTGTGATGAAACCTCCATAATATCACGGTGCCGCTCTGAATCATGAGTGTAAGCAACTGGGCGTCCTTGGCGTTCACATTTCATATCACCCGTCGCTTGATACTTTCGAATCCATCTACGCACTGTATTTCTCTGTAATGAAAATGATAATAAATAAAAGAAACTCCAAAATCTAACTTGTAAATGAAAATGTAACATGATTAGGCAATAAATAGGCATATAATATATTTTTATCGTAACTCTTACCGTTATGGCCATATCTCGTGCAATTTTCTTTATGCTTTGTTCTTTGCTCCCAAAGAACAACAATTTTAGCTTTTAAAAATGTTGTTAATCGAACCATACTTTCAATTTACTCAAAAATCTGATCAAAAACTTAATAAATTGAATAATATTACGAGGTGAATCAACACCAATGCAAATTACCACGAATTATAAAGTTACCTTCAATCACAGTTTAGTAAATAAGGCAAAGAAGTATTCTAATTGCAACCTTAGCGCGCTGTCACAGATATTATAATACTATAGCCGCAGCTCATACAGCAAATAAGTTTTTGAAGTAAAACTTGACGGTAGTGCAACAAGCTGTATCAAGCGTAATCTATTGAAGTAAACCAGAAATCTATACTAATTTCAACCTTATCCTTTAGTCAATTGAGCAGTTATTATTATCATCACATATGGTGAATGTTGAAATTTAAACCTTATGGTCTAGAAAATTACACCGTAATCAACTTTGTTCGATAATAGGAGTAATGTTATTCATATTTTCACCGTTGTCATCAAGTGAACCAATAGCCTAGTGGTATAAGGCACGGTCTAAGTGAACGGCTGGCGCTGGAGATGCGGGTTCGTATCCTTAAGCTGCACATAGATTAATGTGGCATCTTTTTGTGAGTATATTGTATCTTGATTGAATTGAGCCGAAAGACGAAAAATATCAGAAAATTACAAATATGAACATGCAAATAAAAGGCAGACGAAGCTGCTCGCTCGTTTGCAGCTCAGCGACGATCGCATCACGCACGTGACGTCATTCGTGAGTCATGTGACGCGGCGATATTCTTTAAGTATTGAGGGGGTCTGTTTTCTCTGACGCTGTGTGTACAATTCATCCATTCTAGTGAACCATGGAGCAATAGATTTGAGCACTCAATTTTGAAATCTGAATTTTAATGTTTGAGGTTTTTGCCGTACCTACCCCAGAGTTGGATGCCATATGTCCAGATAGGGTTTAATATGGTTTTGTAGATGAGTAGCTTATTTTCAACTGATAACCGTGATCCTCTACCTAGAAGCCATTCCAATAACCTATACCTGTAATTTAGTTCATCCCGTTTTTTTTTGATATGTGTCTTTTAGGTTTGCTTTCTGTCAAGGTGAAATCCGAGGTACTTTACAGTTGTATTGTGAGGTAGCTCTTCTTGACCCATTTTTACAGGGGAACAGTCTTCTTGACTTAGGCTAAATGTAATATGATTGGATTTAGTTGCACTAGACATGATTTTCCATGACTGCATCCAGAGATGAACTTTGTCCAAATGCTCCTGAAGGTTTCTAGATGCAATTTCTGGATCTTTAGCAGTAAAAAGCACGGCAGTGTCATCTGCAAATGTGGCCGTAAGTACGTTGTCAGATTCTGGTACATCTGCCGTGAATAGCAGATAGAGTGTAGGTCCCAATATTGATCCCTGAGGAACTGCTTTTATGTTGTAGAGATATTTGTATGCATAACCATGTAGATAATTCCTACTCTTCGTAGGAAATATTGAGAGAAGGTTCCGCGGTAAAAGGTCAAAAGGTAAAAAGTGTCTGTTTGTCTATCACTAGGCTGTGGGTGTGCGTTGTTTTATAGACAATTGTTTTATATAATTTCGTTTCATAGAATAATCAATATACAGAATACTTACTTTAAAGATTTTTGAATCATTGATTTTTGTTCCACATAAAGTTTAACATTAGAATAATCATACCATAGAATAACAAATCAAATATTCTTTATCATTATACTGTTTATTTACAATAAAACTTATTACCAAGAATAACATTATCAAAGTAACAATTTCTAAACATTTCAATTCATACCGTTGATAAATACCTATTTCTGGGTGATTAAAAAAAATAACCATGAAAGCTAAGGCGGGAGCTCCGCTCCGCTTCGCTCCCGCCTCAGCCTTCTAACCTAACCTATCCAAGTCGGGGTGTTAACTATAATGACGTTTTTTATATATAATAAACGATTCTGGATGGTTACAAAAATAACCACGAAGGTAAGGCTTCACTCCGCTTCGCTTAGATGATGTATTTCTATTGCTGCTATAACAACAAATACAAAAAAAAACTGTATTTAGGATAATTAATGAAACAGAATCCTTCGAGGCCGAAGCACACTTAGCCAGTTTTTATTCACTATACAGTGTACAGTTTTTATACATAACGCAGTTTTTATTTTTTGAAATTAATAAAATTTATTGCTGTTCAAAAAAGTTGTTACAACCAAATTTAAAACTGTATTTCGTAACGCCACACTAGGGAAGCCTTTTAGCTATCAATATCTATTCAGATTAACTTATCAACAACTTACAGCTGTGTCCATATTTTATTTAAATAAATATAATATAATACATATAGTTATGCATATTTTAATATTCTTTATTACAGTTTCAAACTATAAGTCTTTTAATTTATTATATTTTTATTACATTAAGAATATTTACATAATACATATACACGGAAATTATAGAAAAATATTTTAATATATATTTTAATTGTATTCTTTTCCAGTAGCTGTTCATAAAAAAACAAGACAACGTAAAATAACTCAAACAAAGTGCTTTATTTAATTTTTTTATTGTTTATTAATTTGCATTTTGCCATGGTTAACCACTTATCTAAATTAAGTTTTTTACCACAGTATTCTTTGATTAGTGTAGTGATAAATATGTATCTTTATAATCCAGGTAGATGTTGGAATAGAGTATTCATTAGGAATGGGACCAACAGGAGCTTCAGTCTCCATTCTGAGAGGTGCACTGCTCCAATATGTATTTCTATAGAATTTACATAGTACCTATTCTTCCTATAGTTTAATAGTATAACAATGTTGTCAAACAGAAACGAGGACGGCCAATGGGTATATGGTCCGATGGTCTTCCTGTTTGATGGCGAGTGGACTGTATGTAGTTTGTGGTTTTGTCTGACGCTGGCGGCTGGGCGTAGGTGCTGATGGGAGCATGGGATCAGAGCGTTTGTGGCTTGAGGTAGGTAGGTGGGGTTCTTCAATTAAAACCAGAGATTCTTTAATCTTCTTATATTGGTGATTATTTTCTTAGGGCTGCTGGTCCCGGACTGAATTCGGGATATATATTTAGTGTGTGGGTTGTTGGCCAACAGGCCTCTACAACGTTACGCGAACAGTGTGGTGAGCGCATAGGGCTCTCAACCAAAATTCGGGAGGAAAATGTTCGGCGTATATAGGCTACGCTGGCCAATCAGTCTTTGTTTACTTTTGAGTCTTTGCCTACTTTATTATTTCCTCGCGAATTCGAGTGCTATATCTTTCTCCCCTTTTATTTACAAATTACACAAAAATAACAATAAAAACATTGTTAAAATGTCTAAAAACATGAATAATGCCTCGCGGCTCTCGTTATGGTAAAGGTACGTACAAAAGTAGGGACAAGATAATAGGTCACTTTCGACATTTCATCAAAATTCAACAACGTAACCTTGTAACGGCGGGCATAAAATAAGAACTGCACAATTGCTTAACTTTTTTCAATTACGTTTACATATTTATTGTAATAATGACCGATACGAGTAATTTTACGATTTGCTTTCACTAATAAACCATTCTAAACATAATAAACAATTTCTGATCTAAAGAACTGAACGTCGTTACAATGTTGCGTCAGTCAACCCTTTTTCTTTTTAAACACTAGGGATGTTACTCTAAAAATCGAAAGCTGATAGGATTGTAAGTTGAATCGAATGCAATGATTACTTGTGAAGAAAAATCACCATAAATTTATAACCACGTTGTGATTATAATAAAACCTAATTATACATATTTATTATTCTTTTAACTAACTATAAAAATACAAAAAAATAACTAAATAGAAAGGTCATTGATGTTGGGTGCAATTTAGGTGGATGTTGCTGGCAACACCAGTGCCTGTCGATGACGCATGTCATGTCGCCATAACATGATGATGACGCAGTCTTTTGTTGTTGTGCGAAGTGACTGTGCGTTTTTGGTGTGCTCTCTGTTATTTTCTTCTGATCCGGCTTTTTCATTGAACTGATCTTACTGACTACGTTTACCTGGACTTGCGGACTGAATTTCGACAGTACAATACTTCGACATGTAGTGAACTTCGAAAACACGTAGATCGACAAGTCATTGCTTCGACAGACAATTATTAGACAACACACTCCTTCGAATGACCACTACTTCGACAGACGATTATTCGACAGACAACACTTAGACAAGATACACCTTCGAATTACCACTACTTCGACAGGTGATTACTCGACAGCCAAAACTTAGACAAGACACATCTACGAATGACTACTACTTCGACAGATTTTTTATCCTTCTTCCGAAATAAAATGCTCTGAAATGTAATAAATTTCTTTAATTGTTCATAATATTTTCGTTACATAAAATCAAAAAGGTGTACATTGATTAAACTATACGTTCTTCATTACACATAATATGGAGTTTTCTATTATTTCTTGGACATATAAGTAACATACGATATTCCGCTTAGGAATGAAATTATAACCATGTCATCTTTGAGTAACAAATGGTTTTGTAGTCTTTCGTTGAGTTGTAACTGTTTTTTTTTCTTTGGTTTTTCTATTTGAGCTAATATTCTCTGTATATCGTTTTCTGTACTTTTTATTTCTTTTTTAACTTCGTCTAAAGTTTTGAAAATGTTCATTTTTTTTCTGTTGAGCAGAGTATTCCATCTCATATGCCAGCTTTCGATAGAGTTTTGAGTAGTAGGAATTCCACATTCAATCGAGTCTGCAACCGACCACAATTCTGGTGGAAAAGTTGGTGGTATTTTTTCATAAATTACTTTAAGGGGACTTGTCTTGTTTTCTTTTTTTTATATGTTCCACTAACGTATGTTTTGGAAAACCAATCGCTAAGTGGTTTCGCCTCAGCGGGTAATACTTTTTCTTTAATTTGTTCGAATGCAGATGGAATTTCCGATGCTGGTATATAAGGCAAGGCTGAAATATGTTTCAACTTGTGAGCGAAATCGCTTTCATCTAGGCCAGTCCCCTCAATATGCCGCCAAATAATTTGCTTAAAATGAAATAAACAACATTTATGTTTTGCGTCAGGAAACACGCGCTGACTAGCATTGATTGCTGCTTTCTCGAAATCTGTTATTATCATTCGTGGCTTCAACTGTGTGCCGAAATTGTTAAAAACGTAGCGTTGTAATATTTCAAAATAAACGAAATAGGACTTTTCATTTTTTTTATTCATAAAGCCATATACGAGAGGAAGAATTTCATTGGTACTGTTCCTTTGACCGACTCTGCCTTGTATAGTATACATTTGATACAATAATAATGGACAACATTTAAAAGTTCCGTCCATAACCCAGAAATCAGAACAACTAAGTAATCACACAAATATATATATAATATATATATAATATATATATAATATATAAAATATATAATAAACCACAAATAAACACAGCACAGATTGGAGTTCAAGGAAATCCTCAACCTGTATACGTCGCGGAATTTCTGCCGAGCTCTATAAAGAGACTGTTCCATCTCGCAAGGGAATTCGCAAAACGTAACAAATACGAGTTCTGTTGGTCAGTAAACGGAAAGGTACTACTACGACAAGCAACAGGTATGAAATACATACATGTAAAATCAGAGCGGTTTCTGCTTGAACTTCAGCAGAAACAATGACTATGCTCTCTCATAATCATATACATTATAGTATTATATACTTTTCTTCCCGTTAGATTTGTAATTCCTTGTTTTGTTTTTATATTTACGCATGCAATTTATATTGTAAATCTCATGGTTACACACACCTACACAACAAATACACTTCCCACGTCAAACCTAAATCCCATAGTACTCACCGTAGTTAACATATATTGGAATCATACCTTTTCACCGTTACTCTATTCTATAATGAACTTTATAAAGGAATCAACTACTTTGAGCCCAAATCTGTCTTTTCTCCTCATTAAAAATGACCTCCTTAATCGAAATAAATGGTGAACTTGACTCATTAGATAGCTGTAACTCATACAAATGCGCACCCAATCAATGTCTACGTTTACTGGAGCCAACCTTATGTAACTCGCTAAAAATAATCCACTTAAATATTCGTAGTGTGAACAAAAATTTTGACGCGTTTAATGTCCTCCTAACAGATATCAATGTTGATTGTGATGTATTAATATTAACTGAGTGTTGGTTACCATCATGTATAAATATCCCCACTATACAGGGCTACACCCACTACTCTTCTAATAATCATTTGAATCAAAACTCAGGTGTCATCATCTACGTAAAACAATCACTACCTCACACCATTAATGAGCCCATTTTCAGCCATGCTTCCTGTCTCACTTGCATTATTGATAATAAAATAGCGATTGTGGCGATCTACAAGTCTCCCTCTTACAATTTACAAGAACATTTCGATTTATTCCAGGATAACCTAAATAGGACGCTGGTAGGTTTAAAATCTTACAATCACATAGCTTTGATGGGCGATCTAAACATCGACATCAAACACCAAAACACAGACGGTTACTCCAATCCTTACCTGCTTCTAAACGCTGGTCACGCCTTGTCACCTACACATGTCTACAATACGAGACTGGATAAATGCTACGATCATGTCCTACTGAAGTCAAACTTACCATCTACCACACTCGTTATAACCTCTCACATAACAGACCACCTCCCTACATTGCTCTGCCTTCAACTCAAAACCCCTATCAGACGTCACACTAATTTTAGACTTAAAATTGATATGGAAAGTATACAACGGGACATGGTGGATACTAACTTCAACCATATTCTCCGAATAAAGGACGCAAACATTGCTGGGGAACTACGCAACTAGGGAAGTGACTTCCCTAGTCTCAATCATGACAAATTTAATCAAAAAACGCTCCAAACAAAGCACAATACCCAGAAATAAAAGAATTCTCAAACCTTGGATGACAGTAGGTTTACTACGTTGCATTCAAAATAGAGATCGGCTACACGAGAAAGCAGCAAGCTCTCCTAATGACCAAATTATTAAAACAACCTATACCCGATATCGTAATTTTTGTAACCTTCTCTTACGTAGACTGAAAAGAGCACATGATAAAAGTGAACTTGAAAAGTGTAAAAATAACCCCAAAACTACCTGGAAAACTATAAAGACTATCACGAATACTAATAGGGCTCACAACGCACCCCTTGAACTATTACAACATGGTGATCCCAAATCCTCGCTCAATTCACTAAACAGTTATTTTGTCGACATCGGTAAAACTCTAGCAAGTGGTATAAAACCAAACCCTCTAGTAGACATTACTCCTTTTCTAAAGAGTAATCAATCTGGTACCCTAAATTCCATGGTGATCCTTGATACAGACGAGTCAGAGGTAGATTCTATTATTATGGGCCTACGAACTGATTCAGCAACTGGTTCTGATGGAATCTCCCCAGCCATAATAAAGTCAAATCGTACTATTCTTGTTCCCATTATCACACATATTTGTAATGTCTCTTTCCGCACGGGTGTTTTCCCAAATATTTTAAAAAAAGCCCTGGTACACCCGATTTACAAGAGTGGTGACAAAACCTCCATCGCAAATTACAGACCTATTTCTGTCCTCCCCACGATGTCTAAAATTCTTGAAAAACTACTCAATAAAAGACTACTAGAATTCCTCAACAAAAATAAAATTATCTCGCGACATCAATACGGTTTCAGACCCCGTATCTCAGCAGAAGATGCCGTCGCAGATCTGGTTGAACACATCACTGGAAAGTTGGACCAGGGACAGAAAGCCTTAGGAATCTTCCTTGATATACAAAAAGCCTTCGACACAATATATATACCTACACTTCTCACAAAACTCGATAAGATTGGTATAAGAGGTATTGCTCACGATATTTTTAAAGACTATCTGAAAAATCGTTCTCAGTGCATCACGATAAATGGGATAAAGAGTGATGAAACTCCTATCGAATATGGCATTCCACAAGGCTCAATCCTAGGCCCCACTTTGTTCCTTCTTTATATTAACCAGCTCTGTGACATTAATCTTCCCAACTGCACATTATTTACCTACGCAGATGACACTGCTGTGGTTATACACGGCCCAAATTGGGCAGATATTAAAACCTCTGCAGAACGAAGTCTTATAATAATAAATAATTGGCTATCTCATAATCTCTTATCACTCAACCTTTCAAAGACTCAGTTCATCCCTTTCACCATTACTAATTGCACCCAACCGCCATCTAATAGGCTTGTGTCCGCTAAGAATAAATCGGATTGATGTATGTTTCTAACGACTGTTCCCGTTATATAGATTGCAAAAACCAGTATAGTTTGGTATACAAAACAAAGATTACTTTTATTTTTACAAAATAAATATTGAAAAATTAGACACTCAGTCACGTGACATCGAACACCAATCAAATCGCGTGACGTCACGTCTTGCGATATTGTTTTGGTTTTCATACAATACAACAGGTTTCCACGGTAAAAATTTATTTCTAGTCCTTCTTGTGAGCTTAAAATAGTTTTTATCTAGAAATAGCGATATTAATCGAAATGGAGACAGGATATACCAAGGCAAATAGCAGTAATTTGCCTAAAATTGACGTTGTTATGCTGGGCAAGTTTTTTGCGTCAAACAATGACTTTTGTTCAGCGGAATTTCGCAACGTCAAAACTTCAATGTAAGTATAACCGAGGGATATTTCAGGTTTTTAAACAATAGCATATTGCTTCCAAGTAGTTTAAATCAATATATCAAATCAATTATGTATTATGGTCATGTTATTGTTTTATACTTTTTGAGGTTAAGTCTACGAAGTTTAATAAGTGACAGATAACTAAAAAAACCTAAATTTCAGGTCCTCACGAGCTTCATATGGAGACGACGCAATAAGTTACGTACAGCTTAAACGTGATACTAAGTTTTGTACCATAAAGTGCAAAATATGTCCTGAACACAAGGTTCATGCAAAACTGTATAAATGCACATTATTGATTGATGAAGAAGATGAAACTATTCTTTCGGTGAAATGTGAAGACTGCATAGCTTCACAAGGTGGTTGCAAGCATGCAATAGCATTCCTTATGTGGGCACATCGACGAAGCGAGGAACCATCGTGTACATCAGTAGAATGCTATTGGAAAAAGTCACAACTATCTAAAGTTGGTAGTAGCATCAAATATATTACCATTAAGGCTTTATCCAAGGGCAGTCCTATATTGCCTGCAAATTCTACAGTTCTTGAAAAATATCTAGCAGAGGGAAAGAAGAGAAAACTGCAAGACTGCGAACTTTTAAAATTTCAACCAGATTATTGCCTAAGTGATACACAAGCAGCCTCAATGCATCAACTTGTACGCAGTATAAAAGAAAAATGTGTAGAAACATTCTTAAATAAAATTCAAATCACTGCAAATGTAATTACAACAGTTGAAGAAGAAACAAGAGAACAATCTAATAGCAGTCTTTGGTTTGAACTGAGGTATGGGCGAATAACTGCTTCTAGAGCATTTGAAGTTAGCCGCTGTAAAACAGAAGATGGTACACTTATTGCTCTTATATTAGGTGGCAAAATACCAGACACTTCATATATGAAACGTGGCCATGTCCTTGAAGAGGAAGTCCGGAAAACAGTGCAGCAAATTTTAAAAAAGAAAATAAATAAGTGTGGCCTTATATTAAATACCAAATATCCTATGATTGCAGGTTCACCAGATGGTATATTTGAAGATGGCATCATAGAAATAAAATGTCCTATAAGTGCTAAGACTTATAAGAGCTATGTAATAAATGGAAAAGCTAATGAAAAATTTTATGCCCAAATGCAGCTGCAAATGTACTTGACTGGCAAGAAAATCTGCCTTTTTTGTGTAGCAGACCCTGATTATAGGCAAAATAATAAAGTTGAAATATTAAGTGTTCCATTCAACCTTCAATATGTTGAGAATATGATTAACGATAAGTTAGTGAACTTTTGGAAAAAACATATTTACCCAAGATTGTATAAAAGTGTTTAATGTTAAGTATAAAAGCTCATCATCATGTTAAGTGTTAATCCCAGTTGCACCCAGTACTCTCTCACCTCAGTCCACTTTTGGGTTCTTAGAGATAAATAAAATTTTTTTTAAGTTTCATTAATTTTATTTTATTAAAGAACCTTGCACATTAATTAAAGCACATGCTATAATTAATATGTCATCTAGGACTTTAAGGAATTTTAAATTAACACAAGCATGTGGTTTAAGCATATAAAATTCACGTACACGCCGAATAACTCTTTCGACATGAATACGCAGGCTGGCTATTTGTTTAGTTAGCTTTGCCTCAATTTTACTCATTTTGACCCCTGTTTCAACACTTGGTGGTCTTATTAGCGTAACACCTGATTTCTTTAAGTATTGATCCACTGATCCACATCACTGTCCGAGTGCTCATCTTCAATTAATACATTTCTTGTGACTTTACATAAGCCAGATGCAGAAGGACTTGATCTTGTAGTAGACCTCACTTTAAACGGAGAAGTAGAACTGGATATTACTGACAGTTTCATTGGTGATAATGCCTGGTTTATTGATTTGGCTTTGACCTGCACAGCTTTACTTCGAAATGTTTGTGACATGAAGGCCTGAATGGATTTATCTGCTGTTGGCCTACACAAAACTTGAACAGATTTATCTGCTGTTGCAGATGAATCTTCAGTTATTTGAAATTCTGAAATATAAATAAAAGGAAATAATTTTAGTAGAATAATAACTAACTCGGTGCATTTTAATTTTAATTTCAAACCCTTTGTGTTGTTTATAACTTACCTGAGCTGGTATAAGAACTATCTTTGAGAGATGAACTTGCTGAACAACTAGCTTCTGGTTCATTCAGAATCTCAGTGATAGTCATCATTCTTTGTTTTTTTATAGCATATGGGCGTTCTATACTGCTGCCAGTCCGTTTACTTCTATCTGCTTGGCAGTGAAATTTGCTAGGAGTACATCCTGGTTTCAAGCGTACTTGGGCTACTGTCCCCATAACATGGTATTCCATGTAATTAACCATGTCATTTTCCAACTAGAAATGTAAAGAGTTGTCCATTAATAAATGTAGCACTAAAATATCATTCGATTAATATGTAAAACCATAACAACTTAACCTCAACTCATTCGCATATGTATTGTTATATTCTCATATATTCTATTTGTAAAATAGTATTTTACAATAATTCCTCAAATTGCCTTTAAACCTACATAAAAATTGGGTCCAGTGAACTGTGAAATACTTACATTAAAGTGATCTTCACAAAAATACATCCTCGACTTTGTTGATAAACAATGAACGTCAACCCTTCTTGCGAGTTTTAACCACTTTCTCCTTACTTTTTCATTGTGTGGAACGTAAATAAACAATTTGTTTGGAGTTGTAATAGTCGTACTTTTACAATCAGGCACAACGCAGTACTTGTAATATGATAAACTCATTTTTATTTGAAGAAAAACAAAGAAACACTAACAAAGATGGACTCGCTTCGCAAGTTCTGACGTCACAGAAGGTGCCATGACAGTTTGGAGCGTTTTTGACACAAATTTAAATCGACTTTTTAAATCTCAAAAAAAAGTATGTAAAAGATTGTTTTAAATCAAAATAATACATTTTTGGTATCATATGGGTAATAAAGTATTGTATTTATCCATTTTTCAAATTTAGGACACAAGCCTATTATGAGATTTACGTACACTCACATTGTAATCAGGTAAATAACTGCGGATGTCGCCCTATAATGAAATCTCAGAACACAAAATATTTAGGCGTATACATCGATCATACCCTAAACTGGCATTTACAAATTGAGAAGCTTACTACTAGAGTTAGACGCCTTATACACATATTCAAAATTCTTAGACATGCTGCAGATCTCGAAACACTTAACATGGTCTACTCCGCTCTCTGCGTATCAATCATCTCCTACTGCATCCCAATCTGGGGTAGTGCTGATAAAACGCACCTTATAAAACTAGAGAGAGCGCAGAGAGCGGTACTAAAAGTGATACATTTCAAACCATATAGATTCTCCACTCATGAACTATTTTCTATCGCGAAAGTTCTAACAGTTAGGCAACTTTTTATACATCGGGCGATTATGCGCCTCCATCCGCGAATACCCCTACCAGATATCACCAAACGAAGACCCTATAGAGGCTACCCTATACCCCTACACAGAACTACTTTTGCTACTCGACAACTTCCAATTTCCAGTAGTAAGGTTTATAATACTGTTAACAAACTTCTACCCATACAGTTTTTAAAAAAGTATGAACTAAAGAATAAATTGATGAACTGGCTTCAGAATTTAGACTACGGTGACACAGAAAACCTTCTAGGTTAGTGCTTCTCTAAATACTTCTCCCAAAATTTTGATTCCGTCATACATATCCCAATATAATCGACAACATATACACACACTGACTCACACACTCATACACACACACGCGCACACACACACACACACACACACACACAAATACACGCACATAGACACACAGACACACACATACGCTCACACACACCAATACGCCCCAAACTTACATCTACCCACCAATCAATTATGCAAATTTAGATTAGATTAGAAAATTGTCGCCTTCTCATTTCTGTCTTATGTAATATATTTGTCATTTCAAATGTTAAGTACCATCGAAATCGAAATGTAAACACAAAAGTTCTCAGCAATCCACTGAATTCTAGAATACAGGTCAATACCTAGTCTGGAATTTCAGAGTATTCTAACATAATGTAATCAGTTCATACGGCAAACTAGTTTGTGCTAAATGATGTAACAGCTTTTTGTGAAATAAAGTTTTTATTTATTTATTATTTATTATCTTAAATTTTCTTGGGTGCTAAAGACTAGCACAATGTCACCGTCCGAATTATAATGAGCAATTAAGAACTGTTCCCTCCCATCGATTGTTTTGTACTCTTCTGGAATGACCAGGTCTTCTAGCTTGGTAGGAATTTTCGGTAGCCCTTGGTTTCTAGTTCTGTTGATCATTCTTTTCATGGATGTTTTACTTGGCATAAATGGCGCACTGGTAGATGGGACATCTTGAGTACATTGTTGTATAATTTGCACTGGGGTATCCATGCTCCCTCGAGCCTTTTCTTTGAGCTTCAGATGTAACTTACGTATTCTGATATTTTCGGGATCAGGTATATGGCTGTGTGGATGTATACTTTTACTTGCAACGTAATGTTTTCCGTCTCGTTTTACTGTTTTTAGTCCTACGATACACTTTTTGGAACACTTTTCAATGCAATTCCAATAAAACACATCATTTCGCACTCTGTTTATACAATAAATATAACCATCCAATATCAATTGCTCTTTTCCGTTTCGTGATAACACAATTTCGCACAAAGGCATGATTTTAAAGCATAACTCAATTAAAACACATGTGAGCAATGTACTACTCAGCCTCCGATATAAAATTGATAGAATGACAAATGTGACAAGAACAATATAAAAGTACCCTCATTTACACCCAATATAAAAGTGCCCTCATTTACACCCAATATAAAAGTACCCTCATTTACACCTTGTTGAAAGACTACAAAACCATTTGTTACTCAAAGATGACATGGATATAATTTCATTCCTAAGCGGAATATCGTATGTTACTTATATGTCCAAGAAATAATAGAAAACTCCATATTATGTGTAATGAAGAACGTATAATTTAATCAATGTACACCTTTTTGATTTTATGTAACGAAAATATTATGAACAATAAAGAAATTTATTACATTTCAGAGCATTTTATTTCGGAAGAAGGATAAAAAATCTGTCGAAGTAGTAGTCATTCGTAGATGTGTCTTGTCTAAGTTTTGGCTGTCGAGTAATCACCTGTCGAAGTAGTGGTAATTCGAAGGTGTATCTTGTCTAAGTGTTGTCTGTCGAATAATCGTCTGTCGAAGTAGTGGTCATTCGAAGGAGTGTGTTGTCTAATAATTGTCTGTCGAAGCAATGACTTGTCGATCTACGTGTTTTCGAAGTTCACTACATGTCGAAGTATTGTACTGTCGAAATTCAGTCCGCAAGTCGTTTACCTGGCTATAAATTGGACTCCGATTGCTTAACGATTATTAAACAAGAAAAACATTACAGTCTTACTATGTCGAAACGGGGGAAAACTCTAAACAGTCAATCTCGCGAACTAGTGCTGAAATTGTACAATTATTTTGGACGTGAATCAGTTAACGATGGGCCTCTTTTACCATTGAAACCACCGAGAGAACGCGTTGCCGAAGCATTGGGAATAGGGAAGAAGACAGTAACTCAAATTCTGAAAGAGAAATACGGACCATCAGGCTCAGAAAATAATACTTTACGTACACCGAAAAAACGAAAGAGGGACAAGAAAATTGTTGACGTTGATAATTTTGATGCTGCTGCAATTCGCAACCACATTTATGGATATTACTCGAGAAAAGAATATCCTACACGGGAAAAGCTATTGAGTTCGTTAAAAGGCGCAGGCTTATTTTTTGGAGGCAAATCGTCTCTATCAAAGGTTTTGAAATCGATTGGCTTTAGATTTAAAAAATCCGACAAGCGGAAAATCCTGCTAGAACGCTACGATATTATTTTGAAGAGAATAACATTCTTACGTCAGGTAAATAAAATTACGGATTGGGACAATGTCGTGTTTATTGACGAAACATGGTTGAATGCGAACCATACGGTTGCGCGGACATGGACCGATGATACAGCGGCCTCCACCTCAAAAGTTCCATCGGGAAAAGGAGCCCGACTTATTATATGTCACGCGGGATCAGCTTCTCAAGGTTTTATTCCAGACTGCCTCCTCGCATTCGCCTCTAAAACTACAACAGATTACCATGAGGAAATTAATTTTGATGTTTTTAAAAAGTGGTTTGAGAAGCTGCTAGTCAGCTTAGAAAACCCATCGAAAATTTTAATGGACAATGCTCCGTATCATTCTGTACAAGTTGATAAACCACCAACTCAAGCAAATAAAAAGCAAGAAATTGTCTCGTGGCTGGTAAGAAATGGTGTGGAGGCAAGTCCAACTTTATTAAAAGTTGAGTTGTTAAATCTGGTAAAAGCAACTAAGCCGTCCAAGCTCCGCTATGTAATCGATGAACTAGCCCTAGAGCATGGACACGAAGTTATTCGATTGCCTCCCTACCATTGCCAGTATAACGCCATCGAGCTTATTTGGGCACAAATAAAGGGTCATGCAGCGCGGAACAATACTGAACCACCCTTCAGTACTGCTAAAATGATGACTCTGCTACAAACTGCATGTGCAGAAGTCACTACAGAAGACTTTTTTTTTTATTTTTTTTTTTTAATAT
Organism: Eilema griseolum; assembly: GCA_963662185.1. Classification (NCBI taxonomy): domain Eukaryota; kingdom Metazoa; phylum Arthropoda; class Insecta; order Lepidoptera; family Erebidae; genus Eilema; species Eilema griseolum. Next base: position 21,853,845 of record OY759248.1, on the reverse strand, counting down.
AATAATAACTTTATTCAAATAAGTAGTGGCATGGCGTACAGACTTGTCTTACAATAACTGTATATAATTATAAAACCTTACAGATAAAACCAGTACCTATAACAAAACATGGGTCATAGGACTCTTTTCCTAAACTAGGCAGAGATTCTGTCTGTATCTTAGGAAAGAGTGTCCATTTATATGGCATATTACGGTTACAAAATAATTGGTACATGCAGCGGGCAAACAATGCGCTTGAGCCATATTAGAAATATTAGAAATTAGAGTATGTATATTTATATAATACAATATATATATATATATATATATATATATATATATATATATATATATATACATATATATATATATATATATATATATATATATATATATATATATATGTATATATATATATATATACATATATATATATATATATATATATATATACATATATATATATATATATATGTGTGTGTGCGTGTGTGTGCGTATGTGTGTATGTTGTAACGACGCTCTCTGCGAACGTCGTCACACCGGTTTTAATTCTATTTTTGAACGAAAAGTTTCGGAACGCGGAGTGAATGACATTTTGACGTATAGCTGTCAAGGCACCTTTCTTCCTATATTGAGACGGGATGGTCGATATTCATGGCTTCGTAACTTAATTTCAATAAATCTCATAAAAATGAGAGTATTTTGGCCTAAAGGATAATAGTTTGTGTCCTCACAACTATCCTCTTGTGGAATTATAGTTTATTTCTGCTCTTAATCTGAGAATATTATGATTTCTTTTGCTATTGGCATTGTTCCAGCAAATTAAGGCGGTTTCCAGGTTGGAGCCGCCTTTGCCCTTTGTCTTTGCCTTTTCTCTTTTCTTTGGACCTTTTTCGGCGTTCCTTTGTCTTCGGTCATCTGCATTTCCTTATGGAGGGTTTGGACTTTTCACCTCAAACATGGATGTACCGCATGGGCTTAAACTGAAAACTTCGCCTGCTACGAGCTTTCTCGCTGCTGTGTTTACATATACTCGCCGAGGGATGCCGTGAGCTTACTTTAATTATATTTTAAATCTAAACTTCAAAATAACCTAAAAGTGCATTGGTGACATAGAATCATATTGACATAAGATCATTTTGACCTAGCTTATAAAACTCTAATTTTAAATTTAAGGTTAGATATACATTAGGAATGTATCCTTGCAACTATTTCTAAATGCACACTGGAGTGGACAATAAAACCTTAAACCTCACAGTTTGGTTTCATTTAGCTCACCTCCGGAAGATTAAAAGTTTCCAGTATCCGCTGATTATCTTAGGCATGTGTATCTCCAAGGCGCCCGAACTTTTATGGTAATGTACTTACAAACCAATTTTATTTATATTTCTTTTAAATAGGAGATTACACACTTACTTCTTTCATTGTCATATGACACCTATTTTTTTACTTTGTAATAACACATATTTTTAATTATCATTTGGAACAGGAACTCCGTACTCGTAAACAAAAGATAACTGAGTCATTACCAGATTTTATTACAGACATAATGGATATGGCTAGCCGTTTGTCTATGCCTGTTTTTGATGCTACCCTCATAACTATTATTAAACATAATATGTTAAATATTTACACACCTTTTGTGTTTGGTAGAACTATTTCTTCTATCGACGAATTTATTAACCTCAGCAGAGAATTAGAGAATTTTGTGTCAAGAAAGAACTTGAGTGAGAATAAAAGTATTAAAAAAGAAAAATATTCTGCTCAAATTAGTGCTGTTAAATCAGATGATTTAACTTGTTTAAAATGTAAGTCCTCTGGACATTCTTATAAAAATTGCCCTACATTTCCAGGTGTAATTTGTTTTAAATGTCACAAGCTTGGCGTCACTACGAAGAATTGCGAAGTTTGTAATTCAAATACTGTTCAGTCAAAAAACGTATCAGGTCCCATCGAGCCCTAGTTTTTGATAAAACTTCTGGTGACTCGATGTTGAAAAAATTTAGCAATGCTCCGAATGAAGCCACTTGTAAGAAAGAATTTAATGATTGGTTGGATTATTTGAAAGTTTTCTTTAATAATATCAGGGCTGCTCCTATTTTGTTTGTTAAACATAAAGACACTAGACCTTATTTAAATTTTAATATTAATAATAAATTTTATTCAGGTTTGTTAGATAGTGGAGCTTGTAGTTGTGTACTCGGTTCTAATATTCATCAAACATTTTTGCAATTAGGTTATAAATTTAAACCTTATAAAGGTAACGCTGTTACTGCTGATGGTTCTGCACACAATGTTATTGGAACTATGGTTTTACCTATCACTTGTGATAACTTAACTAAAAATGTAGATTTTTTGATAATACCTTCTTTTAAACCTTCAATTATTTTGGGATTTGACTTTTGGTTGAAATTTAATCTTGCTAAAGACTTATGGAATAATATTACTTTTGAATATGAATCCACTACTTGTGTAAATGCAGTTACTTCTGTTTCTGAACTTTCTCCTTCTGAGAAACACGAGTTAAATAAAATTATTTCACTTTTTGAAAATATTTCTTATGAAAAGAGAGGCCTAGGTCTTACTCATTTAGTTAAACATAAAATTAATGTTACTGGTGAACCTTTTAAACAACGTTATTGGCCTAAAATTTTTGTTTGTGATAATGGAAGCCAATTTACAGCTAAGCAATTTGTAGATTTTCTAAAAAGTTATAATATTAGTAAAATATTTTATAATACTTTATATACACCTCAAAATAATCCTGTAGAGAGATATAACAAAACAGTCGAAACATGTATTTCTTGTTTTGTTAAAGATGATCATAGAACTTGGTCAAAATATTTGCCTCATGTTCAATTAGCTTTAAATAGTAGTGTGAATCTAGCTACAGATTTCACTCCTAATTTTCTCATGTTCGGTAGAGAACTTATTTTTGATGCTTCATTGCACCGTTTTAGTAATTCTTTTGATAACCTCAATCAACTTGATGTTGTTGATAGGTCTTCATTTGCTTTTTCACTTAAATCACTTAGTGATATTTTTATAAAAGTTCAAGCTTCATTGCTTAAAGCTTATAAGCGTAATGCGCGTTATTATAATATAGGAAGGAAGGTCATTTCTTTTGAAGTGGGAGATATAGTGTGGAGGAGAAGTTTTGTGCAGTCTAATGCTCCTGCATTCTTTTCGGCTAAGTTAGCACCTAAGTTTGTTAAGTGTGAAATAATAGATAAAATTTCCTCTAATGTTTATGTTTTAAAAGACCTTAATAAAAACTATACTGGTCGTTATCATATTAAAGATATAATAAAATATTAAAATTATTCTTGTTTTGATAATGTCTATCTTTGTCTTTGGTACTTTGTTTGAAGTATTGAACCCATTAAAAGGTGATGTTTGATAGGTTTAGGGTTCTTGAAAGGTGATGTATGTTAGGAACTTCACAACAATTTATTAATTTCAATTTTAGTTTCCTTCAAAAATAACTTAGGTCATTTTAGGACTTGTTATTGTGTAACTCTACTCCATATTAACAAATGGTTCCACATCGAAAGATCTTATATTTTTATTTATCTTTGTTGTATAGGATTATTTTCCTGTATATATTTTTATACACTTGTATATTTAATATTGTATATTTTGTACAAATTTAGGAATTTAGTTTCTACTCTAATATAGGAGTGAAATTTAATATTCATTTTCTACATTAAATTCACTTGACTTATTTCCACTCACTTAGGGAATGGAAAATTAAGTTTCTTGAACTTTATTTTTGTACAGTTCTGGGTTATTTTCTTAGCATTAAGATTCTCGGATTGGACGCATTTTATGCATTTTTTACACACCTTGTTATACCATTTTTTGGGAAACTTGTGTCTTACTGGACTTTACAATTTTTTGTGCTATTGTGTTTCATACACATAGTCACACCTTACGCTTTGCGCACGGGAAGCTGGTGGTGTTGTGCCGGTCGCAAATGTCATACTTTTCTTATGCGGTTGTGCTCAGAAAGTCAGTGGTGTTGTACTGGTCACAATTGTCATATTTTCTTTATATTTTGCTTGTGCTCGGAAAGTTGGTGGTGTTATGCCGATCACAATGCTTATAAATATATTATTACGACACTTTTGTTGTGATTTTGTTTAGACGTTTTAGATGTTGGAATCGGAATTTGAAGTCGGCGGCTTTTCAACCTAACCGACAGTGGGAAAACTTCATTGTTTTTACCGATTTTCTTTCAGATTCGGCAGCGTTGGTGCTTAACCGATATCTTGTTAGTTTCATATTTTTGTTTCAGGAATAGCTGGTATAGAGTCGGTGGCGTAGGAGCTCAACCGCACTTTTGTATTGATGCTAGAAGGCTGGTTAAGATCAAGGATTAGATTCGACGGCGTTGGTTGCCTAATCGATATCTGGAATGGAATTGAGTAGGGATTGTTTAATTTGTTTTATTGAAGGATTTATTTTCACTTTTGTGTTGAAATCAGTTTTTACTCTTTTCTGAGTTTGGTTTCGGTTATTCCATTAAGTTGGATAGTGTCCTTTGTTTCCATTTGAAACTGGAAATTCTTTTTCAACTTAATTCCTTACTTTTCGAGTGTTTTCACATTCTTTGATTTTTAAGAATGCTTTCCCATTCTTTAATTTATAATTATTTCTGCAATACCCAATGCAAGATGCTTTCGCATTGCCCTTTTTTGTTTATTGAAAAATGTTGCAAGACATTTTGTCTTTTGAGGTTTTTGGAATTTTGTTCTGGACTCTCATAATTTTCATTAGAAAAGGAAGTTTCTTTCTTTCTTTTTTTTTTTTGGGGAGGGATGTAATGTAACGACGCTCTCTGCGAACGTCGTCACACCGGTTTTAATTCTATTTTTGAACGAAAAGTTTCGGAACGCGGAGTGAATGACATTTTGACGTATAGCTGTCAAGGCACCTTTCTTCCTATATTGAGACGGGATGGTCGATATTCATGGCTTCGTAACTTAATTTCAATAAATCTCATAAAAATGAGAGTATTTTGGCCTAAAGGATAATAGTTTGTGTCCTCACAACTATCCTCTTGTGGAATTATAGTTTATTTCTGCTCTTAATCTGAGAATATTATGATTTCTTTTGCTATTGGCATTGTTCCAGCAAATTAAGGCGGTTTCCAGGTTGGAGCCGCCTTTGCCCTTTGTCTTTGCCTTTTCTCTTTTCTTTGGACCTTTTTCGGCGTTCCTTTGTCTTCGGTCATCTGCATTTCCTTATGGAGGGTTTGGACTTTTCACCTCAAACATGGATGTACCGCATGGGCTTAAACTGAAAACTTCGCCTGCTACGAGCTTTCTCGCTGCTGTGTTTACATATACTCGCCGAGGGATGCCGTGAGCTTACTTTAATTATATTTTAAATCTAAACTTCAAAATAACCTAAAAGTGCATTGGTGACATAGAATCATATTGACATAAGATCATTTTGACCTAGCTTATAAAACTCTAATTTTAAATTTAAGGTTAGATATACATTAGGAATGTATCCTTGCAACTATTTCTAAATGCACACTGGAGTGGACAATAAAACCTTAAACCTCACAGTTTGGTTTCATTTAGCTCACCTCCGGAAGATTAAAAGTTTCCAGTATCCGCTGATTATCTTAGGCATGTGTATCTCCAAGGCGCCCGAACTTTTATGGTAATGTACTTACAAACCAATTTTATTTATATTTCTTTTAAATAGGAGATTACACACTTACTTCTTTCATTGTCATATGACACCTATTTTTTTACTTTGTAATAACACATATTTTTAATTATTACAATGTGTGTGTGTGTGAGTGAGTGTGTGTGTGTGTGTGTGTGTGTGTGTGTGTGTGTGTGTGTGTGTGTGTGTGTGTGTGTGTGTGTGTGAGCATGAAGAAGACAGAACAGAAGACTACAGAAGACTGGCGAAAAGTCGTGGAGAAGACAAAGAAAATAATTTTACAAGATTTTGAACGAGATGTGAGAATAGACAATATTATTGAAAATGAATTAATAATATCTCTGAGTGCTGACAGCAGTGATGAAGATAGCAGTTCCGATAGTTCAAGTGAATAAAAGCAATTTTTTTGTTAAATTACGTAGGTACTTGTCTTATTTTGCTCCTTTAATTTATGAAAGAAAAAATAATAATGGGACAGGGATTCGCATGATCATTTTTAAAATTCACATATATTTCAAGTCTGTATCGATTCATTCATTTAATCGATGTTTTTAAGCAGGTCACCTCACTATGAATATAAAACTGACATCTGTCAAAAGTGACCTCCCTCCGACACGCTCCCTGACGGTGGCGCCGTCAAGCGGGAATAATTGGGACTTCTTTATTTTCTTATTTCTAATTACAAACTTATTACTTATACTATGTACAATGGGTGTCGTCACTAACAACAATTTGGGCAGTGTATTGCTAAAATCAAAATCGAAACATCTCGAGACTCGCATATAGAAAACACAACACAAAACTAGCTGCTTGAAATAGTTTAAACGTAGTAATTTCTAAATATCAAATAAGTTCATCATTGAGTATCCAAAGCTTGCATTTAGCCCTTGCTTATATTATTGCAGGAGCAATTGCCAGAAGACCTACCAACCCCAAGAGGTTAGCTGCTCAAGGTTCTTGTCAATCGGTAGGCATATTGTAATACAGGTGGGATTGGCTTGGACTCTGAAGATCTTAGGTGGGCCCCAAAACACCCAAGAATAAATGAAATGTTACTTTTTAATAATAATAATAAATCATTTATTTGCTGACCAAAGGTACATAAAGATGTTAGGTAGTACATTTAAATAGGAAATAAGGTCTCTTCAGCCTACCTTATCGGCATGCAAAAATTTCTTAATTTATGGATGGTAGGTAGTATGAATTATCATCAACTTGTACAGTGATCATTACTTGTAACCATTAAACAATAAAATGATTAAAACATACGGAATGTCAACTATGTCTGCAAGATATACAGAATATTAGGTAAAATGTCAGATTCAGAAAGTAAATAAATGTCAATGGAAAATTACTATCATACTTGCTAATAACAAAATAATAAGATCAACAATACAATTAATAATTATACATGTCAATTGTCAGTAAAATCAAAACCTACTCAATACAATAAAAATTGTTAAAATATACAGAATGTCAAACATGTCCACAAGATGTACAGAGTATTAAATGTCAGAATAAGAAAGTAAATTAATGACCAAACAATTACATATATTAACAATACAATTATAATTTAAATTCAATGTCAAGTCAATATGAGATGTTAATATTCTTCGAGAAATTCACTTAATGTATAGTAGCATTTTTCTGACAATAACTCGTGTAAACGTTTCTTGAATAGTTTCAAATTTAATTTCTTAATTTCCTGAATATATAGCGATGGTAACGTTAATATACCATGTTTAAGAAAATACGGTTTACAGCTATCTATCCTATTTAATCTGAACATGTCACGAATACATGCTTTCTGGGCTTTAAAGACCGTCTCTCTATGGCTTGAATTACCCCAAAACATTATGCCGTACCTTAGATGAGACGCTGATGACGCGATGTCAATCCATGGAATGCGGTAAGTAAAGCGTCAGTATTTAACACTCGTGTATGTTTAAACAAGGCATATGCTGAGCTATTGATTTTCTTGCATAATCCTCCTGTATGTGTTTGCCAATTCAGCTTACTATCTACAGAGAGTCCTAAGAATTTTGTAATGTCAGCTTCCTCTATTTTAATGTTATCATATTTTATATTTAAAGGTATTGTGGCAAGTCTTTGCGAGAATACATTCACTTCATACTAGAATGTCTCCTTTAATTGTTATTCAGTGAATTGTATATTATCTGTCTAATATTTAATTAATTGATATGGCCTAAGAATAGTCTGTAGTAAAAAATTACACAGGCAAAGAGATTGATTACTACTGAGTGAATTTGTAATCAGTCACAATTATGATAATATGTTAATTGAGGATTCGATAAGTTCTGAATGTATTAGAACGTCATATTGTCACACTATGTCTTGTAGCTCTCGACTGGACAAGGACCTTCAGCGTTTGACAAGTCAACATATGCCACGATGATGATACGTGTGTTTTTGTAATTGGACCTAAAGATATGCCGCAAACATGTGATAATATTATGTACAATCATTAGGATATAGTAGTAAAACTTACCTTTTGCTCCTTCAAGTACTTCACCGATCGAAATGATCCGAAAAATATAGGTAAAATAGCCATAATCACTAAACTCAAATAAGCAATCGCGACGCCTTCAATACTCGTCGGTGGTTTGTCAGTAACATTTTTAACAGCGTCTTTGACTGCATTTTCAACAATTATAGGAATTTCTGTCGCTGATTCTGCCATTTCGTATGGTATTTTTGTTAAAATGCGTGGCGAGGTAGACTTCGCACTACGGACCTACTTTGACAGGAACTTGACATGTGTACAATTCAAGTTTTATGGTTGGCAGACAGTAGGGTGGGCAATTAAACCGTACTTTATCGCAGAATAACAACGATTTACCAAAAGATTGAACAAAAAGAAGCAAGAGTTTTTTCCCTAATAAAAATACCCAATCAAACATACAAACTTAAAAAAAAAAGACTTTCCCAACGTTTATTTTCTGACATTTCAGAAATTCGCGTCCTTTGTGACGAACAAGCTTCGGAGTTTCTGCAAGTAAATGCTGGCGTGCCTCAGGGGTCCGTCTTATCACCCACTCTCGTTCTTCTGCATATCAACGACATGCTGTCCACCGGCAGTGTTCATTCTTATGCAGACGATAGTACCTTACATGGGAATTATCATGGACATCCTGCGGCCAAGCAGTCAGATATCGCAGAGAAAAGGCAACTTCTTGTCACTGGGCTTGACGGGATCCTGAATCACATTTCTCAATGGGGCTCTGAGAACCTGGTTGAGTTGAATGCCAAGAAGACGCAGGCATGTGCGTTTACAGCAAAAGTATATTTTTTCTTTCCCCTCCCCACTCTTCAGAGCACGCCACTGCCACTGCAGGACAATCTCAATATCCTAGGTATGGATGTTCGCTGCAACCTGAATAACAAAAATTACACCGAAAGTATCATCAAAACCGCCTCACGAAAACTCGGTGTCCTGAACAGAGTGAGACGATTTTTGACGCCGGAGCAGCAATGTCTTCTATACAAGACACAAATTCGCTCCTGTGTGGAATACTGCTCGCATATCTGGGATGGTTCAGCAAAGTAGGTACTTACTAGATGCTCTCGACAGGTTGCAGCGACGTGCGATCCGCATCATTGGGAATCCCGAGGTTACGAACACCCTAGAACCTTTACAGATGCGTAGAGAGGTTGCGTCTACGGCTCTATTTTACCGTCTGTACCATGATGAGTGTTCTGATGAGCTCTTCCAATAGTCCCACCCTCCTCTTTCCTACACAAGACAACACGTGCAGGTCTTAGATGTCACCCGCACACGGTGCAGAACTCTTTCCTCTGTCGCACCATTAAGGCCTGGAATTCATTACTAGCTCACGTGTTTCCTTCTTCCTACAGTCCCGGGTCCTATAAGCGGGGCGTGAAAAAGCATATGATGAGGCCGTCAAGCTGAGTGTCACCATTGTCACACGGTATGTGTAAGTAATGGTGACCCTCTTTTCTGAGACTTTACCTTCAGCTTACCATCAGGCAAGGCGAAGTCTAATTGACGTGTTCTATATATAAAAAAAAATTACATATTGGGAAAAAGTCTTTTCCCAACGAATGTTAGCTCAAAAGGCTCAAAAGGCCAGACTTTCGCAAGCCAACTTTTCAACTTAAATTAAAAAAAAACTAGTGTCAAAATAACTCAAACAGGGGTACTTTCGTTTCTAATTTTCCTTCTGAATTTAATTAATTATTAATCCATATGAAGTCATGCTTACGCGTAAAATAACCACAGTGGATAGTGAGTGTTCTGAAAAGTAATTTTTACAATTAAAAATGGAAGTTTCGGGTGGTGCGGAGGAAGGTTTTGTGAGAGAGTGGTCTCCGTGTTCACATATTTTAAATTTAATTCCACCTCGAATACAGACTGGTATATTTTCTAGCGAGCTTTATTTAACTTGTGTTGATGCTGTGAGCGAGTACATTGCATTGGGGACCAACGTTGGACTTGTGTACTGGTACGATCGAAAAAAGGGGAACATTCAGAGATTGAGATGTGAGGTAAGATCTATCAATATGTCAAGGATTGTTAACTTAATCCTCAGCCAGACGTGTCCTTGTATATAATTATAAGTTTCTAAAATTCTCAAATCGATTTTCTTTAATAAATTCATCATATATTTTTTTCCTTATATTTAAACTTTATTTTTAATTGTGTTAAGTACTGTTTTTTATACAAATATTACAATATAATTATGTATATACAAATTAATAATAAACTATGATATCATATTTTCTATTTAATAACACAATAAGAAGAACAGCGAAAGGAATAAGTAGGCACTATATTTTTTTTCTAAATCTGTAAAAACTTCAACCTCCAATTAAAAACTAATCTGTTTGTAAACATAAGTCACAACATGTTTGTGAACTAAACATATAAGATAATAATATACAAACTAAAGGCTTAGATAATGTTGATTAGATATTGGTTGTATACATTTCAATTAACCCGAGATTCATAAACATTATGTAGAAGTAATTCTATTCCCTCGACATGAAAGGAGTCGGCTAAACTCTTTACCTGCTCTAGGAAATGTCACTGTGGGTTAATTGCCTATCTTTTTTGACTTAGGAAAATACTGTAGAGGTCAGTTTTCTATCTCTATTACTCTAAGGCCTGTATTACAAAAAGATACTCAATCCTCAATCTTTATTTACTAGTTATGGGGACAGATTGTATTCTAGATACCAATGTCGTTGTAAGAGTTGATTTACAGCTGAGAGTTGCTCTTAAATATGGACCGAAATTTCTGAATGATTTGTATGTTTTGTGGGGTTTTAGAGACAAATGTTTATGAATCTAGTGTTAATAGCAATTAGCAGTGTATTTAACAATATCATTGGTATCGAAAGAGGACTCTTTTGTCCGCACATAGCCTCTTTATTTTGACTGTCTTGCGTGATATTTTCTGTGGTGTAGCAATAAAATGTACAACTGTCAAGTCAAAGGTAATGGGTTTGATTTCCGGTTATTGCAAATATAGCTATTTGCACTGGTCTTTATCTGTCTGCTGTTTATTGCAAGTAGGTAAATTTGCACCTATTTATAATATGTATTTATTTATAAAAAAATGTATCTGAGTATGTTTATCTACATTCTAGAACCCAGATAACAAGGTCTGCTTATTTTGGATCTACAAAACACTGTGTAATATATCCTAGAATATATTTATCTATTTCTCTATTGAGTATTCTAACGAGAATGCCGGTGATAACTTGCAGCCATTCCAATACCCTTACCAAAGATGTGTATTTTTTTCCTCTTATCATAATATTTTATTTGTGGAACATAGGTCAGTTACAGGTCTTATCATTATGTTATATTGTTTCTCTACATCCTGCCACAGACAGATGTGTTATGTATGACAGTATGAACAGTTTCACACCCACCATACCACATACCACTTGTCCGTAATAACAATTAAAACAAGAAATTATGTCACTACATGTTTATAATGCTAGGTAGCAAGGCATACTATATAAATCCAGAACTACCCCCAACTTAGTTTATCTTATATGTCAACAAGACAAACAAGTACCTGCAACTGTCAATACACACACGCTTGAGTGTAGTTCATATTGAACTACACTCAAGCCACTCACACACAACACTCAAGCAAGGCCGTCAAGCTGAGTGTCACCATTGTCACACGGTATATGTAAGTAATGGTGACCCTCTTTTCTGAGACTTTGCCTTCAGCTTACCATCAGGCAAGGCGAAGTCTAATTGACGTGTTCTATATAAAAAATAAAAAAACTCACTTTTTTTTTAAATTTTATTTCAATTGTGTAATATGGACCGAAATTTCTGAATGATTTGTATGTTTTGTGGGGTTTTAGAGACAAATGTTTATGAATCTAGTGTTAATAGCAATTAGCAGTGTATTTAACAATATCATTGGTATCGAAAGAGGACTCTTTTGTCCGCACATAGCCTCTTTATTTTGACTGTCTTGCGTGATATTTTCTGTGGTGTAGCAATAAAATGTACAACTGTCAAGTCAAAGGTAATGGGTTTGATTTCCGGTTATTGCAAATATAGCTATTTGCACTGGTCTTTATCTGTCTGCTGTTTATTGCAAGTAGGTAAATTTGCACCTATTTATAATATGTATTTATTTATAAAAAAATGTATCTGAGTATGTTTATCTACATTCTAGAACCCAGATAACAAGGTCTGCTTATTTTGGATCTACAAAACACTGTGTAATATATCCTAGAATATATTTATCTATTTCTCTATTGAGTATTCTAACGAGAATGCCGGTGATAACTTGCAGCCATTCCAATACCCTTACCAAAGATATGTATTTTTTTCCTCTTATCATAATATTTTATTTGTGGAACATAGGTCAGTTACAGGTCTTATCATTATGTTATATTGTTTCTCTACATCCTGCCACAGACAGATGTGTTATGTATGACAGTATGAACAGTTTCACACCCACCATACCACATACCACTTGTCCGTAATAACAAATAAAACAAGAAATAATGTAACTGTATGTTTATAATGCTAGGTAGCAATGAATACTGTATAAATTCAGAACTACCCCCAACTTAGTTTTTCTTATATGTCAACAAGACAAACAAGTACCTGCAACTGTCAATACACACACACATAATATGAACTAGGGTAGGCTGGTAGGCAATGAACCGCGGGTACCGTATGAACCAGTATAGGTAACAAACGAATGCGACGTTGCCGCTTTGTGCATTCAACGTGTCAGGACTCGTTCCCCATGTTGGTGCGGCTTACTCCAGTCGCCGGCCTGTTGCCGTCATAAGCACGTGCGTACGTCGCGTTGATGTGTTTTTGTGTGTGAAAACGGCGAAAAACACGTGAGTTTTGTTTTTTTTTACTTTTATTATTATTGCTCTTACTTTACTATGAGTGCATTCTGTGTATGTTGTGGGTTTTTGTGCTTTTTTGAGTATATTTTTTAAATAGCTTGGAGTCACTGAATGCCTACAATATTAGCAAAGGTTTTCGAAACTAGGAGTGGTACACAGTTAACCATTTAATCTCGGTACACAATGAACCGTGGTTCAATGTGTACCACATTTATGTTCATTGTGTACCACATTTATGTTCATTGTGTACTACCTATTTAACATTATTTTTAAGTAATAATAAGTAGGTACCAATGTGTGTTGTAGTACGTGTGTAATTTATGTAGGTACTTAAATAAATACTCTATAAAGCGTTCTGAAAAGGTTCCTTTTTTATTTCAGCATGGGGCGAAACACAGTGGGAAGAGAAGCCCGTAAAAAAGGAGCAATTCCGCCAGAAGACATGCAAAAAGGCATACAACTGCACTTAGCCGGGTTAAGTATCCGAAAAGCAGCAAAAGATGCTAACCTTCCCTATCCTACATTACGAAGATACGTAATAAAATACTTACAAGATCCGTCTTGTAGTTTAGAACCTCATTACAACGCCAGTAAAATTTTTACTGACGAGCAAGAAGAGAGTCTGAAGGAATACGTATTGGATTGTGCAATTAGATTTTACGGATTAACATCTAAAGACTGTCGCAGGATTGCTTACCAAATGGCAGTAATTAACAAAATCAATATGCCACCTTCATGGCAGCAGTATGAAATGGCAGGACGAGATTGGAGGAGAGGGTTCAGGGCAAGACATCCTCAATTATCAATTAAAAAACCTGAGGCCTGTAGTATGGCTAGAGCTACTTCGTTTAATAAGCACAACGTACAAATTTTTTTCGATAATCTTAAACAAGTTTTAAGTCGCAATGCAAGCTTTGCTAATGGAAGTCGTATATATAATCTCGATGAAACATCTACCACCACAGTGCAACGACCTCAAAAAGTTTTAGCAGCTAAAGGAAGTAATGTGTGTAAGATCACAAGTGGAGAACGTGGAGTGTTAGTTACTACTTGTTGCATTGTGAACGCTATAGGCCAGGCACTACCTCCAGCAATGGTGTTTCCTCGAAAGAATTTTAAGTCGCACATGTTGCATGGGGCACCACCTGGGACACTTGGGCTAGCCGCAGCCAGTGGATGGATGAATGCACAATTATTTGTTGAAGTAATGAAGCACTTTATCCAGGTATTTTGATGGTTATATGGATAAGGTATAGGTACCGTTTGTATGTTCTTACGGCAAAGATAAAATTATGCTTATTAAAATTTATTTGTTTCAGTTTACTTCAGCTTCAAAGGATAACCCCGCTTTACTTATTCTCGATAACCATGAAAGCCATCTTTCCATAGAGGCTCTAGATCTGGCAAAAGCCTCGGGTGTGACTATACTTACACTTCATCCTCATACCACAGCCAGGATGCAACCCTTGGATGTTGGACTAAATGGTCCTTTCAAAACATATTATTATGCAGCAATAGACTCATGGTTACTTCGTAACCCAGGTAAAGCTTTAACCATTTATAATGTAGCCGAGTGCGTAGGTATAGCGTATATGAGGGCTATGACTCCGACAAATATTACGCAAGCTTTTAAGAAATGTGGAATATTCCCCTTTGACGACAATATATTTACAGACATAGATTTCGCACCCAGCGACGTCACTAATAGACCAGCACCAGAAAATGTAACAGATGTTGTAGTAGATTGCCGAGAACCTGATGCTAATCAACGTTGTGATTCACCTTCTATACTAATTCCTGGTTTTCATTGTGACGATGATGAAACTGATGCAGAATTAGATCATATTATTGATGAATGTCTCTATAGCGAGCCAGTACCATCTACTTCATATGTCCAGAAACCCTCACAAACATCTATTGATAATAAGCCACGACGAGAATCATCACATACTAGCATTGCATCCAATTCTAAAATATTACATGAACCTACTAAATCCTCGACAGGAAAACAAATAAAATCAGAGACACACTCATCAGACGTCTCACACCTAGGCACTCCAGGTAATTTCATTTCTCCAAAAATGTTCAGGCCACCTTTAAAAGCAGGTCCTCGCAATAATAGGTTGAAGAGAAAAGTAGGTAAAAGCATGATAGCTACCGACACACCAGAGAAAAACGCTTTAATTGAAAACAAAAGACCAAAAAAGGCGAGGGTAGTCAAAACTGCTCTATTTGCAAATAGCATTAAAAGAAGAGGAAAATCGGTTTCTTTGTCAGACGAGGAAGAAGAAGAATTTATGCCTAGCGGTTCATCTTCTGGCGGTGAAGACTTTATCGTGGATTCCGATGAGGACGAAGTAGTTTTAAACGACAATTTCCCTAAGTTATCACGGGAACCTCGTTGTGAAGACTACGTAATTGTTGCATTTATGACAAAAAAAAGCAAAGTGTACTACATAGCACAAATTTTAGAAGAACTACAGGAGGTCTGTGATTATTATGTATCGTATTTAAAATTAAAACAAAAGGAGACACAAACATTCTACATGCCTCTGGAACGTGACACAGCAGGTGTAAATAAAAAGGATATTATGTATATTCTCTGCCGCGCTTATGAAAAGTGCAGTAACTAGGGTTTTTGACGAAATTGAGTTAAGTACATATTTAGAATGACGAAAAAAAACTCTATATTTTGGTCTCACTCCTGTATCAAGATTCCTTTTCTGACCATAAAATCCAGGAAGCAAAAGAGCAGTAACTAGGGTTTCAACTCTTAATATGCTTAATTTATGTGCAGTAATCATAGATACGGCACCACTTGATCATTGAATTATATTATCAATCTACAAATAAATGCAGTGTTCAATGTTACTGCTCATATTTTATTATGATTTATAGAGTCCATACGTAAATTTCTACTTATAAGTGCAGTATCTAATAGTTACTGCATTTATACTTATTATGTTGTACGGGTTCATATCGCACTGTTACTTATAAGTGCAGTATGTATTAGATACTGCGTTTATTCGTAAAAAAAATATATTTTCGTATACACGTACTTATGTGCCAAGTTCTACATAATTCAATATACTGCATTTATTCTAAGCAAATCATAAATAATTTTCAATAGAACGCTACATAAAGTCTGTGATAAATCAGTGAGTTACTGCAAAAATGCTAAGGATCTACTAGCTAAGGTGAGCGGGGCAGCGCGGGAAGGGGTAATCCTTTCGATTGCAGTCGCGAAGTTGCGTTCGTGCCGGGATGGTGTGTCGTTAGCTTCAATTTATTTTACGCGGTAAGTTTATTTGTTAATAGTAAGTATATATTTTATATTATTATATGTAGAGTTATTTTATCGATAATACATTTTAATTATTAGTATTCATAATAAGTTATTTAATTATTAGGTACTTTAGTTATAGTATTGTGTTAAGTAGGTATTGGAATGAAATATATATTTGTTAGTAGTTTACTTTACAAATGTAATGAAAATAATCTCTATATAGAATAATAAGTAATTATTCAATTCAGCAAATATAAATGTTCGTTTTATCGTTTATTTATATTATTTTATATTGCTATTATGATGCTATGTTTTATTAAATCCGTGGTCTAAACATTAGTTACTAACCTAACATATATAATTTAAATTCATTTTCAGCCCAAGATGTCTAGAAGAGATTTAATCTTAGCGTTAGTTAAATCAAAACCCGAAACTCAACCAATTTCATTACCATTTACCAACAAGAGAAGCAATATTGATGCCTTAATGAATAAAAAGAGAGGGCCACTACATTCTACGGACATCAACCAAATTTGGTCTCGACAGTTTGATTTTAATGACTTTCCCTCGGTATTTGATTATAAAAATGAATACAAAAATTCTAATACAATAGTTCAATCTTATGATTTGACAAATTTTGAACCGTACAAAGACATAGATTTACAGTGTTTAGAGTCTTTACATGATTCAGATGATGATGAATCATCTCAAACCAAGGCACCTACGCACATATTCGGAGACTCCGACGATAGTGTAAGAGATAAAAACTATTTACCAAGCTCTTCAGACTCTGATTCCGATATGTCAGACTGTGCACAGCGTATTAAAAACACAGTGGCGGTAGTTGATGTACATAGCAGCAATAGAATCGCTGCAAAAGATCAACGACAACGACCAAAAGCAGTACTAAGTACATCACAACATACTGATTTAGAAGTTAATCCATCTTATAGGCCTGCTCTTACTGAAGATCACGATAATATTGAACCCTACGTTCCCGAACCAACCCAATTGATAGTTTCAGAAGAAACAGACCTGGATAGAATAGCTCGCTCTCCAGAAGTAACAATAGGTAAAGGATTTACTAAATCAGGTGAACCAAGGAAAAGAAGAAGATTTGAAGAACCCCTTTCGGTAAGAAACAAGAAGAAAAAAGAGAAGGAAACTGAAAAATTATCTTTAAAACCTCCGTGTGGATATCAGTGTAAAAAAAAATGTTCCACTACGATTACTGAAGAAATGAGAATAGAAATACATAAACGATACGTCAATTTGAACTGGGAAGGAAGAGGATTATTTATTAAAGGTTATGTTGACCCACAAAATGTAAAAACAAGAACTGTTACTAATAATGAAAATGTGAAAAGAACATTAACTTATAACTACAGCTTTGATGAAAATAATAAAAGGGTTCAGGTATGTAAACATTTCTTTTTAAGTACTCTTGGTTATAACCCAAAAAATGATAGGAGGGTTCATTTGGCATTAAAATCGGCAGTCGATGAACAGTATGACAAACGCGGAAGGTATGAACGTCAAAACATTATTGATAAAGATAAAATAAAAAAACATATTATAGAAACCTATCAGCCTGCAATATCCCATTACCGCCGAGAACACGCACCTAATAGACTTTATTTACCAAGTGATATTAATATATCAATGATGCACCAACAGTATTTAGAAAAATATCCTAACGAACCCGCATCCATGGAGACCTATCGTAAAGTTTTAAGGAAGATGAATATATCTTTTGCTAATTTGGGTCACGAGGAGTGCGAGCAGTGTGCACTGTATAAACAACATATAGATAATAATGAATGTTGTCAAAATCCTGACTTATGTGAAATATGCGGGCAATATTCTATTCATAAAGACCGATATACGGTGTCTCGAAAGAAATATCAGGAAGATGTAGATTCAGCTACGTCTTCAAGTAACAAGGACTTTATTTATTATTCTGTAGATTTACAAAAGGTAATCATGCTCCCCAGAATGGAACAGTACAAGGTAGCAATATTTTGTCCACGAATAATAGCGTTCAATGAGAGTTTTGTCCCATTGGGGCCTACCAAGAAGGAAAATGTCCCATATGCCGTGCTTTGGAATGAAACAATTTCTGGTCGAAATCAAGAAGACATTATCTCCACATTTAGATCCTTTTTAATATACAAGCGGGATATAAAGAATATTGTCTTATGGGCGGATAATTGTGCAGCTCAAAACAAAAATTGGGCTTTTATATGTTTTTTAATAAACATAGTTAACAGCACCCTTATTGAAACTGATTCTATAACAATAAAGTACTTTGAGCCGGGGCACACATTTATGTCAGCTGATCATTTCCACCATCAAGTAGAAAAGTCCTTAAAGAAGAAACAAAAGGTGTACGACTTTGATGATTTTATAGACGTTGTGAGATTATCGAACGCAACTAGGAATGAAGTTAAAGTAATGGCCGTTGAAGACTTCTTTAATTTTGAAGATGTGAGTTCCCAATACAAAATTCGCAACACGGAGCCGCGAGTTTATCTTAAAGACATCATGGCTATTTACGTCAAACGAGGCGATTTCCAATTACATTATAGATTAAGACATGACGGTGATTGGTTTACTCTATCCATCCTTAAAGCAAAAATTGAAAAAACCCATGAGTTCCCCGTAGTTAAAAAGAAAAATCAGCCTCGTGGAATAACTAGTAACCGAAAAAATGAAATAATTTCTAAATTGGTGCCTCTTATGCCAGAAACTAGAAAATTTTTTTGGCGTAATTTACCTGTCTGTGATAGGCTCTCAGACCTATAAATAGTTTTGATGGTTAGGTACCTATCTTTTTTCGTTTTTATTACCTAATTAGTTTAATCAGGAAGAAATGACTGTTAATTAAGAAGACTGAATTAAGCTAATAAGCTATATTAATTAAGCTCAATATGAGATAATCTCAATTATATGCCAAATAAATAGATCAGTATTGTAGTAGACTTAAGAAGTTTGTTTAGTTATTTTTGGTTTTGATACTATTGGTTATTTTATATGTGACACCTTTCGGTAACATTTATTGTGATTTAAATACGTTCCCTACTCAGGATAAGTTAATTTTTTATTCTATTTTATTTTGATGCTTAGACAGGTAAATTATAATGTAAGTAAATGTTTAATAACTACAAATGTGATAAGAACTTAAGTTTTACTTTAAATTTTAGAAGTTTGTTTATTTTAGAGTATACATACTTGTTGATTTTGATACTCAATTTTATATTGTTACTATAATTATTAGTAATTAAATATTGTGATTATATAATGTGCTTTGTCTAACATAAGCCATACTGTAGTATGTTATAATAAAGCAACTTACATACCCTTTTCGTTCAATTTCATTATTTTTCAAACTAAAGGTATAAATATAATATTACATATTAACTTAGGAAGACCTTGTCATGAATGCAGTAACTACGTAGTTACTGCACTGATGCCTACTATTAAGTAAATTTCAATATCCATGTACAAATACGTAAAACAGCAGTAAGTTACGTACCTTAACATAAGTGCAGTAACTTATATACTTACTGCAGTTATGATTCAAATTGTTTTTCTGTTATAATTCTTATTACTATTCATAAATAGATTTTTGCGTTTAATCAGTTATAGTTAAAAAATTAAGTCGTTTTTATGTATCCGTATTATTCTACGAAAAAATGCCTGTCTTTTGATATATAAAAAGTCATCATAACATATCTAGACTAGGAACTACAAAAAAAATAAAATTATAAACTTTACCCGCGTTTTTCTCGAAATCATGTCAGACCTAGTTACTGCACTCTTCATAAGCACGGCAGTTCTACCCTTTCCCGTTATTAAAGGTACGGCACGGCGCCAAACTACTTACAAGTTTCCTGTTGATATGTCGTTACTAAATTTAAGATATTAATTATTGTGTAAGTATGACTGAAATACTGTTGCTATATATATTTTTTATATATAGTATATATAGTTTTTTTGAGTTATTTAATATTTAAAAGGTTGATATATCTTTCAAAGATTTTTTTTATTTGTTGATCTCTATCGAAATATCGTTACCAATGACGAGCAATGTGATAATAACTGATGCCTAACATACTCTGTGAACTTTAAAAATTAAGGCTGATTAGGTTTAGAAAACCAATAAATAGATGTGGTATTTGTTTGTTACTTATAATTTCATAGATATGTTCATTTATTATAAATACTTAGATTTAATACAACTGATTAGTAACTAAAGTTCCTAAAAATTACCTATATTATTAAAAATATACCTGCTGACTGATTACTATTTTAAAGTAATAAATATTGAAACTTAAAACGTGTTTTATTTATACTGTTTAAAAGAAACAATCGACATATCCTTATCTGTGATTCATTGTATACCACACGGTTCAACCCATCCTACCCCCCCTATTCATTGCGTGCCCTACATTGTACGCAATGAACCATTTTCCTTTTTTTTTAAAAAGAACGATAACTGAGAAATAATTAAATATTACCCAAAATTTGGAACAAATTATGTTACTTAATTAAATAACCTACGTGTAGATAAAAAAAGATGTTTCTAAACACTAATAACAACAGTGCTAGAGCTCTTCAAACTTTTTGTGGTTCAATGCCTACCATTCCACCCTACACTCAAGCCACTCACACACAACACTCAAGCAAGGCCGTCAAGCTGAGTGTCACCATTGTCACATGGTATGTGTAAGTAATGGTGACCCTCTTTTGAGACTTTGCCTTCAGCTTACCATCAGGCAAGGCGAAGTCTAATTGACGTGTTCTATATAAAAAATAAAAAAACTCACTTTTTTTTTTAATTTTATTTCAATTGTGTAACATTAGTTTATCTCATAGAAGCACCCGTAAAACCCATATAGGTTTATCTTGGGTGTGAGTGTACATTAAATTTAATCAACAATAATTATAAATACATATCAAACAAAAATATAAATAAGTTTCGCCGGCGACAAAAAGTACATAGTAACTACAATCATCTATATGACAGTATGGTTGGTCCAAAACTGGACCACCCTAAGAGAAATAGAGATGTAACAAAATTCTATAAATTAGTCATTTTGTATTAATGCTATGTGATAAGATAACAAAGATAACACTTAGGTAACATTTAGTTAGGTTATAATTTATTTATACTTTAAAAAAAAATTTAAACTTTAAAAAAAAAAATATTTATTTATACTTTATTGCACACATAAATTACATTTATACAAAAAGATAAAATGTAACATACAAAGGCAAGCTTAACTCAAAGTTGAGTTCTCTACCAGCAAACCTGGGAGTGCACAGAGGAATTGCAATATGAGAGGCAAAGTCTCGTGTACGTGAAAGTGTAGATTTAATATAAAAAGGTATACAATGTGTATACCCCAGACGATAATTATATCAATGCATAGCAATAAATTCGTGGAAATAATAATACCTGGTACCACACTGAGAATCACACCTTAAGATATTTGTTTATTCTTAAGGTGTGATGCTCAATGAAGTATCAACACAGAACAGACTGCAGGAAGTACAGTTGTTATGTAGTTAAAAAAATATCCCTTACACTACTTTGTTGAGCCTAACCTTTGTGGTTTGGACTTAGTATCTAGTTGCTGTACTTCAACTAAGCTATAATATTGTATGGTAATATAAGATGATACCACACCACCACACTTTCTGTAACACCTTGTATTATTGACACATGGTGTGGGTTCGATTCCCGCTCAGTTCAAATATTTGTAAGCATGCATATGGCTATTTATATTGGTCTGAGTATTTAGTCATTGGTTCCGATAGACATGTAAAGATCTATGACAAATTGTTTAATGGGTGAAATGGCCCCCACAAAAAGTGATCACCTGTCTGGTTCAACAGCGTCCCCACTGGCAGTATTAGTAATAGGGTGATGAAGTATCATAATGTTAAGTACCTATGGGCCTCGATAGCACAAATATTGATAACTTAATCTACATAAACCGTAATGAATTTTGAATGCACCCACATTTCACCAATCATTGAATTTGGTCCCACGTAATAGGGGGTGAGCTTATTGCCGTCTTCCGGACACTATTGTTGACTCAAGCCTTGCATATGAGGCTGAGTCTGGGCTGTATATAATTATGTGTCTAATGTTAAACAGCCCTATCCCTTAGTCGCCTTGTACGACACCGCACGGGAAGAAACAGGGTGGTTCAAATTGTACTCTGCCGGGAACCACGCGGCAATCTGCCGGTTATCATATAAACCTGGTATTTTATCCGGGGCCCGCTACGAGGTCGGGTAAAATTTAATTTAAAAGTATTTTAAATAATAAGTGAAACTTTCAGGCTTCAACATCGGCCATAACCTACGTGAAGATCGTAAACACAGTGGACTACATGGTAGGGGCAGGCAACGCGACAGGGCAAGTCACAGTGTTCCAAATACCCAAGCAACATCCTGAAAATGTTCCCGACGCGTTTAAACCCAAAGTGGAACCCAAAGTTGAAAGGTAATTTTTTTTATTTCTTTACATTTTTTTTAAAATTTATTATTGGTTGTATCTGGTTGACGCTGAAGAGGACACAGTAGGAATTTTATTTTTTTTAATTTTTTACAATCTTTTTTTTACTTATTATAGGTTGCATCTGGTTGACGCTGAAGGGGATACACAGTAGTAATTCTTATTTTCTTTTGTTTTTTATTTTTTATACCACTACATTGTGTGGTTCTTAAATAAATGTTTTTTCTTTCTTCTTCTTTAACTTAAGTGGCAGACAAGCACTCAACCCACCTGATAGAAAATGGTTACATAATGATCCATAGGCCATGCTATGGACGTGTGCAACACCACGGCGCCAGATTCGCGCTGCCGACTCAGTAAGAATCTTCTAATGCGGTTCTTGATTCTTCAAGAATTTCTATTAAATTCCCACATTGTAGTCGAATGGAAATACAACGGCAGAGAGTTCATTCATGAAGTGACATTTCTACTTAATCTATTTTGAATTTTTGATGTTGAATTCAATGTACTCTCATCGCGGGCGGGGCGTGAAAAAGCACCTGATGAGGCTGCCAAGCTGAGTGCCACCATTGTAACATTACTTCGTGTCTGTAATGGTGACTCTTTTTCCTGAAACTTTGCCTATAGCTTACTATCAGGCGAGGTGAAGTCAAGTTGGCGATTCCTAGATAAAAAACAAAGTCACGACCTTGACATTAGTAAAGCTAAATAAATCTTACTTTTGTTACATACAATAGTCCATTTAAATAACAAAAGCAGAATTTAGTTTCAACATAGGTAGGTACATGTGAAATATACCTAACTATTTGTATATTTTCAGGTACACTATAGGAGACTTACATAAAAGCAAGATAACAGCGATAGAATGGTCAAAGAACGGCATGCGGTTGTTTTCCGGTGACAAGAATGGCGTTATTATTATGACTGAGATCGACTTTTATATGGTGAGTGGTATATTAGTATTCATTGGTTACTTCCACGCTGAATCGCTATGGCATGGCCAGTCTCTAAACCAGGAACGATCCGGCTCGAAGGTCCCTGTCTTCCAATGGTATGGTATGGTATTTCGGACTGGTATCCGCAACTCCATGTCATAGCGCAGTTATTGTGTGAGGGTTGGCATTTTTTTCGATCCACCCCAACTCATTGAAGAAATTCACGCTGCTGTTGATTTTTTTATACCATTTAGGTAGGAGATAAGCAAACGGCCCACCTGATGGGAAGTGGTTATGGACGTGTGCAAAACCAATGAATATACAACCACAACAGCCCACCTGGGCCGTGTGCCCTGCACTGCGGTGGGCTAAGTCGTACCTATATAAGAAAAATCCACTTAGATGTCCATTTCCCTACTACCATCCTACAACCTTGCATTAAGATACGTGGCTACAAAAAAGTGGGTTATATTATGAGTTAGCTATCAATACAGATAACTGTACCAATCCAAGTTGTAACTGTTATTGTTCCAAATAAATAACTATGTTGATATTTGTAAAAAAAGATAAAATGCGAGACCAAAAAATCTGTAGGCAAACAAACCAGTATATTGCCGAAGGTCAAAACCAAGTAGAACTTAAACAAGGGACTTTTTTTTTATACAACCTAGGTGGCAGACAAGCACACGGCCCACTTGATGGAAAGTGGTTACCGTGACCTATGAACGTGTGCAACACCAGTGGAGTCATATTCGTGCTGCCGACCCTGTAAGAACAGAGATTTTATGTGCCCTCAGTGCAGAACACAAAATAAGGACAAGCATTTGGTCTTCCCACTGACAGCACAAAAACTGTCCAGTGAGCTCTGGCTACCCTACTCACCGCCGGGAACACAACACGAGGTTATTATAGCCGTGGTATTCTGTAGGGTGGAGGTACTTCTCCAGTCGGACTGCTCAATTCGGACGGGAATACCGTCGTGTCCTACCTTCTTTAAAATCATCCGCCTTTAAGAAAATTGATCATATTATTTAGAATTGGTATTAAAATCTTTAGGCACTAGACTTAATCAGTCTTATTACAAAACACGGACTAACTCTAAAATCAAAATCCAACGTCAAAAAAAGAAGTCAAATTACACCATAGAAACAGAAAGGAGTAGATGTGTGGATCTTGGTCTTCAAAATGCTAGCGTTGGATGCTACCAGAAATGACACTGAGATAGAGAAGAAGTGGATTATACCTACTATTGACGAATATCTTAAAGACAGTTTGAAATCAAAATGACTTAAGTCTAATGACTAGTTATTATTTACCTAACTAGTCATTAGACTTAACTACTAGTTATAAATTTAATGCAACAATTATTTATTTTGAAATTTGGACATTATTATTATTATTAATATTTTACTTTATTAATGAAATGGTAAAGCATGCCTTTTGGGTGGTATACGGAATGAGGAAACTTTAAACAAATGTAACACCATAATATATACCTGTACTCGCAAATAAAGATTGATTATGATATGCAATCTACAAAAACTATCTAAATTGAACAGGATTGAAGAAGTCCCTTAACTACAGCACACGACAGGGTTGGCAGCGCGATTGTGACTCCTCTGGTGTTACAGACGTCCATAGGCCACGGTAACTACTTTCCATCAGGTGGGCCGTGTGCTTGTCTGCCAACAAAGTGGTATAAAAAAAAAACCACGAGATTGCTCACACAATGATAAAATGAAGTGATTCCCTAGAGTTGCACCACCGGGGGCTGACCGCGATGCGGTTAAGTAATTGTTTAATTTGATGTCATTCACTTCCTTGCCTTAGGCGTCGTCCGCACTAGAAAGAGCTGCGTAAACGTTCGGTAAATAAACTGATAAGTACAATAGCATCCGTTGTTAGTTTGTTACTCTCGTAAGGCATGAATTTAGTTCAAAAATAGCATGTTATGTTTATTTTTGTTTTTTATTCAAATGAGTGCCACCATTGTAACACTTAGTGTCTGTAACAGTGACCCTCTTTCCTGAGACTTTGCCTTTAGCTTACCATCAGGCGAGGTGAAGTCAAGTTGGCGTGTCCTATATAAAAAAAATGGATATTTAGGTAGCTGACCAAAAGAAATATTTTATTTGCAACAGGACAAATGATGTTATTTTAGCACATCTAAGTATCTATTATAGTTTTTCCTGTATTCATTTCTGATACCAATTCAAAAAGCTTCAGTGAAATAAAATTTCACATATGTTTTATAACATTACTAGCTGTTGTTCGCGGCTTCGCCCACGTGCAGGACGGCTACCGCGACTAAACATAGCCTATCCTTTCCCAAGGTCTAATCTACCTCTGTACCAAATTTCGTCAAAATCGGTCCATTACTTTAGGCAGACAGTTACTTTTGCATTTATTTTATATTATTATATTATTTTTACCTATGAATTATGTTCACTTTGACACCTCGTAGTGCAGCGATTACGTGTGACTAATATGCATGAGGTCACGAGTTCGATTCTCGAAAAGTCATGATTTTGTTAGAAAAATTGTCACTAGCAAGCACAGAGTTCGCTCCTATGCTATAAAGTTAGAAGAAACGAAAAAAGAAGCGAAGCAAATGTAAACATGCAGCATATCTCTGTCCACCCTATGCTACTCTACATTAGCAAGGAGGAGTGACTGTATGCATGTATGTCCTAAGTCATCGAATTCTTACCAAAACTACTTAACGTCTATACGTCTTAGTATTTTATCTAAAAGAATGCATAGTAAACTAAGTTATAGCCTAACTAAACTGAAACGATGAATTTTCGTTATTATTAATTCCCAAAATAGGTCAAAATATAAACAATCGAAATAAAGCAAAATATGCAACTTATTAGATTGGTTATTAAATTTCAAATCAATCTTATTACGCACTGTGTACGTGTAAATGCAACGTAGACTGAGATAAATGCGATATTCTGTTGCAGTCCATAGATTTACACTACACGCTAGCGCGCTGTGACGTCAGCACGTGCCACGATTTTATATGGAGCGTTTTCGGGCGGCTCGAGAAATTCAATTTTTAAAATCAAATAACTTTAAAAGTATTTGTTAAAAGAAAGTTTCACTTTTATTTACCATTAATGTAAAATGTACAGTTTACATTAATGGTAAATACACAACAACAAAAATAACACAACCCTAATCGCGATACAACAAGAGAAAACCAAATCTAGTACGCACTATGCTTAACGACCCCAGAAGAGTTATGTGTTCGTCCATATTACGCACAAGAATACCCAAGATTGTGTGTGTAAACCGCACACGGTCTAGTTCGAGTCCGGCATAACCGTCCTCGCCGGTGGGCGAGGGTTATTCGAGGGGATTTCCGCACGAAAAATGGGGTCAACCAGTATGATGCGTACCTACTAGATATAGTTTCCTCGTTCTTATTTTGAATTTTAGACGATAAAACATCCTTGAAACAATTTAATGTATACGGAAAAAGATAGTCAACAACAAGAATATAAAATGTAAATAATGTGTATCGTGCAGTAATATATGATATATAACGGAAAATGTGATAAAGTATGCGGCCGACGGACCAGCGTCGAGGTTAAGGTTGAGTTCGCGTTGCGCGTTGGTTCGTTGTGTTTTTATAACGTCCACGTATAATAAATATTCTAATAATAATAAATAATAAATATTCTACAACATTCTACACAACGCTATCTAGACCCTTGGTATGTATAGGTGAACCAGTTTTTGTTATAGGATCTAGACTGCGGATAAACATACTTAGATACTTTTTTTTTGTAAATATATATTATACTTACATAGAGACACCCAGACCAATGTACAATAATATTTGTATTCATGCATACAAATATTATTTAGTGCTCGGAAGGCGACAATATGCTCACTCCTTATTGCGTGGGACTGGTGAAATGTGGGTGTTAATTCACCTCTGCCCAACCTTCCGGGTATAAAGGCGTGATTATATGTATGTATATATGTATGTACAAATATTTGCATTGAGCGGGAATAGAACGCACACCCCAGCATAGCAGTCGAATGTTCTACCGCTGCGCCACAGAGGTCGTCAATAATACTATTGGGGTAGTAATTTCTGCCTAATATTTCATAGAACAATATAGGCAACGGCGAAGGGCAAAAATTTTCCAATGTTAAACTGGTGGAAAATACCCCCCCTTCTCTTGATCTAGTTTGTCATGCAGCATGCGTCCCATTGGGAACTGGAAGCTAGCAAGATTCAGATTATAGGGACCCCCTCGATTCTGGAGAGGCATACCAGGGGACTACCATGAAAACATCGAAACATTGGGCTCGAACGAAATACGAACGTAAGACGTAGCATTTAGCCATGTTGGTACCATGAAGTCACTTGGGTTTTTCTTCAAAACTTGTATCTACAACTGCGAATGTTTCATGGTATGCCTACGAGTCAGACTACGAGTGCCTCTGAACCGTCGAAATACTTTCACCATACAGAATACCATACATAGGAGTTGTTTCTATGAATATGGGACTTTTAAATGACTGCGGGGGGCTAATTGATTTGATATACTATATGTATAGCAGTTCACAGACCGACAACAGCGCTCGCTACTGAATCCAATTGTGTTTTCAAATCATGCAAATCCAAATCGGATCAGCCCTTTAGGAGGAGTTAGGTGACAAATATACGTACAGAAGGTACCATATCGTAGCATTTAAAAACATTTGTACACCGTGTTAAATGGTAGAACATAGTGCACTGATATTTAATGTTAAAATGTTTGGTGATATCTATGTTTCACAAATAATAAATAAATGAAAATGAAATGAAAAATGATGGAGGTTCCCCTTGCATTTACATTCCATTGCCTATTTGCTCAGCATTATGTAAAGGTATTGTTGTTACAGCACCTGTGCAAGTCGATGGAGATTGTGAATGAACAACACGAGATAGTGGAGATGAGCTACTACCAGAACTGCCTATTGGTGTCGTCGCTGTACCGCAGCATCGTATGCGAAAGGCGGGATGCGCGCTGGCATGTCAGCCAGCTGGGCAAGAAAGAGCGGAAAAGGTAGGCTGTTTAATTTTTAATTTCTGTGAACTTTCCTGTTCAGATAAACGTACAATACGGATAAAGAGTGTTCGGGTCATTACTATACGACCTCATCTCACTACTTCTAATTATAACGATAGGATCTTATCTATTTAACGCACACAATATATTGCTTGTCATAGAAAGGTTAAGATATGAGAATGCAGTCTTCCATATATCATCACTAGCTTTTGCCCGCGGCTCCGCCCGCGAGGATATCGGTTATCGCGACCAAACATAGCCTATATTCTTTCTCATGGTCTAATCTA
Source organism: Eilema griseolum (assembly GCA_963662185.1). NCBI lineage: Eukaryota > Metazoa > Arthropoda > Insecta > Lepidoptera > Erebidae > Eilema > Eilema griseolum. The sequence continues at coordinate 21,824,692 of OY759248.1, read as the reverse complement.
ACTTTATGTCAAATTTCATCAAAATCGGTTCAGTTGTTTGGGCGTGAAAGCGTAACAGACAGACAGAAAGACAGAGTTACTTTCGCATTTATAAGATTAGTATGGATATTTTACTAGACTTGCAATAAAGCCATCTTTCTTTCCTTGACCTTTGTAATGTGGGGCCACTTGCTAATTTTTGTCCATGGGGTCAAAAGTATAGGGTACTAGTACATATTAAAGACATTTCTTGCCAAATTTTAATAAATCGCTTTCAATGCCTTGTCTAATACTCAATAGAAGAAACCTAAATAGTGACGCGATTATTATCTAAATCCGGCTCGAAGGACCAAAAATTGTGTTAGTGATTTTTGGTCCTTCGAAATACTTATATGTATTATAGGACTTCATTTTTGAATTGCACACAAAAGAGTGGTATAAAAATGTACGTTAAACGCTATAAGGTCAGCGTTTACCACATATGCAGTCAGTTACGTATACGTGTCCGTTGCCCGCAGCCTGTGCGCGCTGGGCGCCGTGTTCCAGTACTCGTACGCGCGCGGGGGCGCGCCCGCCGCCTACTGCGCGCGCCCCGGCCTGCGCCTGTGGCGCGCCGACCCGCAGGGCAACGTGCTGCAGACGCTGCTGTTCAAGGTACGTTCTACTGCCGGGGGTGGGCACCTTACTGTCGATGGTGCGTTCTGCTAACGTGGGTGCTCACAGTCTTCCGAGTAATCCTTCAGCAGTAGTGGTGAACCAAAGGATTGTCGTATATTTTGATAGAAAAGATAATAATTTAACTTGCTAATAGATAGCTAACACGACTTTGTTTCGGGGGTAAATGCCAAGATAAACCAAAGAAAGAGACAGAGTAAGTGAACGGCGGGCTTCGAAATGAAAGCCTCCCAAGCAACCAAGAACCAAGCTAATATAAAAAAAGATAACTTATGAAAGTTATTTCTTTGAAATGACTCTAACGAAAGTCCAAGTCTGACATAACCAATCCATAAAGGCCAACGAGGGTGGTATCCGAAAGAATATCCGTGCGAAAACAAAAATAGGATCGGAACCCGAATTCCACGCGGGCGGAGCCGCGGGCAGTAGCTAGTATAATATACTATATCTCTTATATTACAGGAGGCGATAGCCAACCCCCTGACGATAGCGGAACTCCTCAACCCTTCACAGCACAAGCATTCCCAGGCTCAGCGGGAATACAACCTGGGACCGCTGTACGTGTATCGGGAACACTTCCTCGTGTCACACAACGAACACATCCTGTACATCCTGGATCCGCGGTCCCTCACTGCCGTGGCTGTAGTAGACGAACTCAGAAAGTAGGTGCTCTATGACTTGACTAACTGTTGAATGAAATTTTAAAGTATTAAGTATGATAGCCGCGTGAGCTGAGTTCCCGGCAGAGAGCTGCGTGGTTCCCTGCAGAGAGCTGCGTTGTTCCCGGCAGAAAGCTGCGTGATTCCCTGCAGAGAGCTGCGTGGTTCCCGGCAGAGAGCTGAGTGGTTCCCTGCAGAGAGCTGCATGGTTCCCGGCAGAGAGCTGCGTGATTCCCTGCAGAGAGCTGCTTGGTTCCCGGCAGAGAGCTGAGTGGTTCCCTGCAGAGAGCTGCGTGGTTCCCTGCAGAGAGCTGCGTTGTTCCCGGCAGAAAGCTGCGTGATTCCCTGCAGAGAGCTGCGTGGTTCCCGGCAGAGAGCTGAGTGGTTCCCTGCAGAGAGCTGCATGGTTCCCGGCAGAAAGCTGCGTGATTCCCTGCAGAGAGCTGCTTGGTTCCCGGCAGAGAGCTGAGTGGTTCCCTGCAGAGAGCTGAGTGGTTCCCTGCAGAGAGCTGCGTGGTTCCCGGCAGAGAGCTGCGTGATTCCCTGCAGAGAGCTGTGTGGTTCCCGGCAGAGAGCTGAGTGGTTCCGGGCAGAGCTGCGTGGTTCCAAGCAGAGAGCTGCGTGGTTCCCGGCAGAACTGCGTAGTTCTCGGCAGAGAGCTACGTGGTTCCCGGCAGAGAGCCGCGTAGTTCTCGACAGAGTAGAACTACTACGCTTAAAATAAAACCACTTTTTAACGGATCCTACCGCGATTAATGATATTATTAACATTTAGCCCGATATAAATGTAAATAATACTAAATAAATTGCGATAGTATCCGTTAAAAAGTGATTTTATTTCAATAAGTGATATTCGCGTAAACTTCCGACAGCGTGATACTGATATGTTTATTTATAATATTTATAATAATGCGTTCAATGCCATTTAGTTTACATAATTGCCTACTTTATCTCCTAAGTATAAATAACTTCATAAAGTGCATGGCTGTGTCAACAGACAATGTTAGTGTGATAACAGACGAGCTTATTTCTTATTTCTACCGCGTGGTTGCCGGCAGAGTAGAATTAGGGCCACCTCATCTCTTCTCATGCGGTGTCGTACAAGGCGATTAAGGGATAGTGCTGTTTAACATCAGACAGATATATACAGCCCAGACTCAGCCTCAGATGCATGGCTCGAGTCAACAATAGTGCCCGGACTACGGCAATAGGCTCACCCCCTATTACGTGGGACCGAATACAATTATTGGTGAAAAGTAAAAGATTATATATGTATGTATGTATTATTTCTGTCTCGTATCCTTTATGCCTTTTTTTTTTTTTTACGTGCGCAATATCCCCACGGATACCTCCCCACCGGAGCCGGTGGGAGAGGTTATGTCGGACTCGAACCGACTAAAACGCACGCCGCCTGCGGGTCGCTTTGGTTGCCGAAGGTGAGGTTGACAGGCATATCCCTCGCACCCCGGCCGACCCAGGGCCATCTCTCACGATCTGGCCCTCTTCTCTCGGGTGTGTGGGGACTACAGAGTCCCCAAATCGTTCCCGGTAAACGGAGAGGCGCGCCAGGCGCGCCGCCGCCGCGGCCTGCTTCTGCCAGGGTGACAGGCGGCTCCACCTGTCACCCCCAGGCCGGCGCTCATGGGGGGCGGAGGTCGTTCACCGACCTCCGACGCCCGAGTTGCCTTCGTACGCGGGCAGCTTGGCTTGTGATCCGTCGTCGCTCCCGCTGCCGCTCCCGCCCCGCCTCCTCCTTCACGAGCATTACTTGCTCGCAGAAGGAGGCGCCGGCCGCCCACGCATCCGCGCAGCGAACCATCGCCGCTCGGTGCGGTGGAGAGCGTGAGAACCCTCACTCCCAGGGCCGCCACAAGCTCCCGCCTCGGCGTCTCCCACGCCGGACACTCGGTGAGCGTGTGCGGACCTGAGTCCTCGCTCGCGTCGCAGTGATGGCACTCGGACGTTGGCTCTTTCTCCATCCGACGTATCCTTTGTGCCTTACTTCCTGCACTAAAGATGATCTAAATAAAGCCACAGACGGAGATGGTATCATTTTAATCAAGAACCATATGGCAATAGGCTCGCCACCATTGGGACCTAAACATAAACTGGCGAAATGTGGGTGCTAGCACCTCTGCCTACCCCTTCGGGGATATAGGCGTGAGTTTATGTTATGTTATGTTACGGCAATAGGCTCACCCCCTATTACGTGGGACCGAATACAATTATTGGTGAAAAGTGGGTGTTAATTCACCTCTGCCTAACCCTACAGGGATAAAGGCGTGATTATATGTATGTATGTATGTATTATTTCTGTCATGATGACACTCTTTTCCGCCACAGTTTTGACTTGGTCTCGTATCCTTTATGCTTTACTTCCTGCACTAAAGATGATCTAAATAAAGCCACAGACGGAGATGGTATCATTTTAATCAAGAACCATATGGCAATAGGCTCACCACCTATTACATTGGGACCTAAACATAAACTGGCGAAATGTGGGTGCTAGCAACTCTGCCTACCCCTTCGGGGATATAGGCGTAAGTTTATGTTATGTTATGTTATGCCATATGAACAATGAAGCATCGGTAGCTTAGTGGTTAAGGTGTCGGCCTCACGATCGAAAGGTCTCGGGTTCGAGTCCTGGCCATTGCACTACCGACGTGAGCCCACTCCTAATACAAGCAATTTAGCTTATCTGGAGCTGACTTATCTTAGAGGGAATATTAGTAATTATAAAGTAATTTCGGTTCTAATATTCTTAAAAAAAAAAATATTGAACACACGAGAAATAGTCCAGTTCAGAAATACTTCTTTATGTGTTCTCTAAGTCAACATCAAGCCTACTTAGCTGTGATTACTTTTAATTTCGTTATACATACTATTACGGGTAACACTGTCATAACTTTTTAACATATTATACAAGGTGAAAGGTTTGGACCTTACCTGGAGGGCAAGTTTTTTTTAATTTTTTTTATATATAGGACACGCCAACTTGACCTCACCTCGTCTGATGGTAAGCTAAAGGCAAAGTCTCAGGAAGAGCAAGTGTTCTTAATACTGGAGATAGAGAATTTCATACATATAATCACGATTTATCCCCGAAGAGTTACACAAAGGTGAATTAACACCCACATTTCACCAATCATTGTTTTCGGCCCCACGTAATAGGGGGTGAACCTATGGCCGTCTTCCGGGCACTATTGTTGACTCAAGTCATGCATCTGAGGTTGAGTCTGGGCTGTATATACCTGTCTGATGTTAAACAGCCCTATCCCTTAGTCGCCTTGTACGACACTGCATGGGAATAGATGGGGTGACCCAAATTCTACTCTGCCGGGAACCACGCGGCTAAGAATTTCACATTCTCTTATTTATAAAAATGAACAAAACTGCATTCATAGAGTTTCGTAATATTGCTTGCCACATCCAGTTATCAACCGACTAAATTCTAAAAAAACTAACATTCTGTATCCACACAAAATGCTGCTCACTGGAAAGTCTGTGCTATCAGTGGGAAGACTAAGCTTTGACCTGCTTTGTCTTCTACACTGACGGCACAGAAACTGTGCATACAGTGTCGGTAGCGCGAGTGTGATTCATCTGGTGTTGCACACGTGCTTGTCTGCCACCTAAGTGGTTTTATTTTTTTATTAAGAGGTATTATTTTATTGATCAATTTTAACATGACATAAGTAACGGTACATTTTTATTGATTTGCGTGTATTTATTACTATCGAATATTTTGACATTTTTATTGATTGCCATGTATTTATACTGTTATAATTTCTACACGAATTATGTTTGTTGAGAAATAAATGAATTGAAATTTAATAAAAAGCACAAAATAAAGTGCATTGCACGATTGTCCGCAGGATCCTGTCGGTGTCGGTGAACAAGGACGAGATCTTCGTGCTGGAGGGCGCGCGCTCGCTGGTGCGGCTGGCGCACTCGCCCGAGCCCGCGGCGCTCGCCTCAGGTCTGTTCGCCAAGCGCAAGCCTCCCTAGCACCAGCCTTCTGCTCGTGCCCTTTGTTCAGCGCTATCCTCGTACCACTCGTTAGTAAGGCACGTGCATGACTGCAGAGGGCTAACTGCACCTAATTATTTTGATGTCCGAAAAATTTCATTGTTTTTATTCATCGCACTTAATGTTGTTCTCTTCGACCGCTCTATTTTGGATAGTGATATGAGATGTTCATACAGATATGCCTGTATTTTAGAGGATAAAATCATATTTGGAACAACTAATTTTCCTCGAAACTTCGCATTGAAATTTAATTTAAAAAAAATTTTTATTTTTCCTGTAATATTTTTTTATTTACATTAAATTAAACCACTTGTTTAGACTTCAATTCAGGTCATTTTGACACGTTCTACACTTCACCTATAAAAAATTATATTTGTAAAAAGTTATTCAAAATTTTTATCACGAGACTTGGCCCTCTGCTATCAGTTCCATATATTTTTATGTTTCTTAGTCAAAATTCAAACGCTTTGTAATAATTCTGTAGGCACAGTTTTTGTGTCCAGCAATGATTACTACAAGAAAACTCAAATTACACTTTTATGTTTAACCTAGCGAGTATTATTTTGGTTGTTCCGACTTTTCAAATAAAATATCTTTTTAAGAGCTTGATGTCCATGCTTTATTATGCATGTAGAATGTTCAACTAGATTGACTAACAATATACAGGTTAGTCAAAATTTCTGCCGCATGCGCCAGTTTAAGGCCAAGCCCGCTCTGTGGAATCTTATCGCGCGTTTTTTTTTATATTTATATCTGTTTCTCGACGGATTTGACAATTTCTGTAGCTAAAAGTGTACACCTCCATAGTGCATAAAACATACGGGCTGTGAAGAGGTGGATTTTGTTACAAAACGCAGATTTGGTTGCGGAAATATTTTCGCACGGATTTTTGCTGATCATGCACTTTCGTTATATGTATCTCAGAATCCTACGGAAATAATATCGCGGCTAGATTACACAGTGCGGGTTTGGTCTAAGTATTTAACTCTATGAGGCGTAGAACAAGCTACATTTTGACTGGTTGTGTATCTACTTATTTTTTGTGTAGTTTAGCATTTTAAAATTGTTATGATTTTTGACAATGTATCTTGTACTTATCAAAATGTCCAAGATGTAGCTTTAAATAGCGTGGACACTATCCATTTTAATTCGATTTTAATCCATAATGTCCACATTTTATATTCTAAAATAAATAATTTGCAAATATCCTACTAGTAGTAATTGGACATTTTCAAATTATTCAATAGAATTAAATAATTTGAATATGTCCAAGTTATGGGACATTTTCTAATAATTTGGACATTTTCAAATAATTCATTAGAATTAATTAAAAATACTAAAACTTTAGACCCTATCTGTATATAACATATGTTGTAAAAGTGTCTTCCACAGCTACAATCTGTATTGATGACAATTTTAACAGATATACATATCATGGACTAATATAATTTTACATTGAAAGATAATTTAGTAAAAACAAATTATATATTCACAAACGAATGTGTAAAAAATAATGATCTTTTTTCAAGTATTATGACCTCCGTCCTTTTAGCATGCATTTATGTCTGTGTTGTCATTAACAAAATTAACATTCCTTATTTACATTAAATTGGGATAAAATCCTCAGTTTAGTCATCTCATCTCGGTTCTTCACTTTAGAAGAACTGGAACAATGAGATCACAGAAAATATAAATTGAAATATACTTGGGCTTTGGTTTAAATATTAGATTATATAAAAAATACACCAAGTGCTTATTATTATACTTATTGAAGCTAATCTTATTTGATTATTTTTCTCTTGACAAAAAGGTTAGTGTGTTTTTATATATATACATTAATAAGGATTTTAAAACTGTCATGTGCCTTAGAACTGATTTTAAATATGTATATAGCGTATACGCTTCAGCGTACTAAGTGCCATTATAATACATTTGTAAACGCTTTTAAATTTATATTATTATACATTGAAGGTTGTACTTAAGTCACATTCGCGAATTTATGGATTTGTCAGGTCCTGTTTCTAACTGATGTCAATTTTTCTCTTGCAGACTTATTCTACTCGATAGAAAGAAATATATACTCTATTTTATAAAAAAAATCACTGATGCTATATCTCTTTTTAAGTTGATCTTCAACTATAAACTTGAAAATTGCAATTATTATCTTAAAAGGCACACAGAATAGTGTTACAGGTTTATTTTATATATTTATATAGGGACTTTCACTTTATTGACTCAAGAAACTAAAGAATAGCATATCTTTCTAGCATCTAAATTCTTTTCACTTGATTATTTTGGGACAGGACCATTAGTTTTATATTGATTAGATATTAGAGTAGATAGAACATATTTGTATATTTTGTAGATAGTTTCAGTGCTGGTAAAGCTTATGCAAGTAAACATATTATAATTCTAGATAGTAGTTAATATCATTGTCGCATTATAAATCAGATTAGTACGAGGTACGTTATTTAGTTTACAAATGAACACTCGTTCGTCGAGACATTTAATTTTTACTTAATAGTAATGACCTCAGCTTTTTTCATTGGTGTTTTTTCGTTATTAATGACTTTATATAGTCTCGCGATAGAATGTTGATAGGGTTGGGATAGGCCCTTCTGGTTGTGCTAATAAAAATATGGTATTCTGTTTTCAAACAACAGAAAACTTTTTTTATTGTAAAGTTAGGACACGACTGTATTCCCGTCCCAATTGAGTAAATCCGACTGGAGAACTACCTCCACCCTACAGAATGCCACGGCTATAATAACCTCGTGTTGTGTTCCCGGCGATGAGTAGGGTAGCCAGAGCTCACTGGAGAGTTTTGGTGCTGTCTGTTCGAATACTAAAGGCTTGTACTGATTGTGTCTTCTGCACTGACGGCACAGAAACTCTCCGTTCTTACAGGGTTGGAAGCACGGGTGTTGCACACGTTCATAGGTCACGGTAGAAAAATAGAGAAGAACGTCTCGAAGTATTGATGGTATTATTTATAGTATAATACTATTATTTATCCAACAGCTGAATGTTCAAACGACATAATAATGACCTTATTTTACAATGATGAAATAGCTACACTTCGTGCTTGATTAAAATTGTAGAATAATTTAAAAGTGACATGAGTACTTCAAATTTAACTAGAGTACTCGAGCATTCAACTTCAGACTATTTTTATACTATTGATTGGTGACACTTAATGGAATTTGTTGTTACACATATTGAAAACACACTTGTACTTTTTCCACGGTATTGTGTATTATACTTGACCTGTTTCACCTTACGGCATCCTCAAAGGTTTACAATTATAGTTAAGATCATACTTCTTAAACTGACACGTTGCTTCTTAAACTGAAGTATGTTCGTAACTATAGTTATTGTAAATCTTTGAAGATGCCGTAAGGTGCAACCGGTCAGGTGTAATAAAAAATACTGTGGAAAAAGTACAAGTATGTTTTCAATATGTGCATTCAACTTGAAGTCCGATTATGACCAGTCTATTAATTGTATTATTTTAGCAAATAGTTGACAGCTTATTACGAAAACATCTCAACTACCCTTATAGTCGAATATAGGTACGACGTTTCGATATTAAGATGTCGATATCAAATGGCAGTCATTGACTGCATTTTCAGATATTATAACATTATATATTAAGTACTAATAAGTCAATGTGGGAAGTGCCTTAAAAATACCAAAATGTGACCAATGTATTTCATTATATATTTTTATGTATATTTGAGTATAGACTAAATTAAATAGTTTATAGTTATGCTAATATATAACAAAAGAATTAGGGTTCTATATACTACCCTACCCTACTAACTATATAATATACACTTCTCTTTTGATGCTTTTAGTAAGCTTGGCTTAACTTGTAAGCTTAATTTATATTTATAGTCGTTATTATCTGTCTGAAGTTTGTCACAGATTTGTTTAAAATAACCAACCACCTATATACATATGATAAACCTATACTTACCATAAAACGGGGTGAATAGAAATCAAAGGCATGTGCTTGTCTGCCACCTAATAGTTAAAAACCTAAATTCTGTAGTTATTTTCTTTCAAGTGAAACTACGGAGTAGTTCAATGTAATAATGAACGAAATTATCACAGAATATCTGATTAGATAATTGTTTTTTTTTAAATCTTATGACCATTTTTTTTATAGTTACCCATTGATATCCCTATTCACCCCGTTTTACTCGATACACGGTTCACCGATGTCCCTTCCCTGTCCTGTCGTATGTCGTGAAGCCTTGACTGGCCAGTGAAGTTATCTTCAAATTAAAATTCGAACATAGAATTTGAAGATGACTCAATAACAAGACCCAGAGACAACGGACGAGACATCGCCAAGCCACTCAGTCTTAACTAACTACAGACTTTTCATAAACATTGTCTATCACGATAGGTTGAAAGCTAAATTTACCTTTCTCAAAAACTATTACCCACGTAGTTATTAAAATTAACATTAGTAGTTAGTTGCAAATAATGGTCTGATTAAATGGTTGTATAGAAATTATGTTAATTTATAGTTTAATTTGTGACCAAGTATTATTTCACCATACATTAATTATTATTGTAAGTTTTTGATTTGTTTATTATATAGTTGAATATTTTTGGATGGTTTTTTTTGTTTGTTTAATAAGTCTATTCAATTAATAATTTGGTTATAGGTATACATATATACGTTAGCATATTAGTGTATATGGTTATATTCAAATTGTAATCTCTAGTAGCATGTTAGTGAATGTGGATATTTTCAAATTATAATGTCCAATTAGTGAATGGACATAATCAAAAATGTCCAATGTGTAGAATCTAGTGTTTAATTATATCCAAAAGCATCAAAATGTATTGTGACATTGTATTATGATAGTGTGAGTACTTAAAATTGGACAATATTTACTGATACATTCCTATTTGAATTTGAATATTATAGGTATATAATATACCCTGTAATGATATTGTCGTTGTTACACGAATTGTAAACGGTGCTATTTTTAGTTAATTATACTGCTTAACTTAGACAGTTGTAAAACAAGCACATAATTTTGTAACCTGCAAGCTGAGTCAAATAACGTATACTTTGGGACACTTATCTTGGACATAAGTCGCGAGAGAGACAGAGAGAGGTAGAGAAAGAATAAACCTTATTCGAAGCAATTAACGATTGATTTGACACTATTGGCATTAGTGAAGTAATGTTGATATCTGTTAAATATATATAGCCGATAATAACGCGCTTATAGGAGACCGATAGTAATGATGTTTCCCAAACCTGAGCTAAGCTTGCAGAGCGCAGAGCAATCTGTCACTTATTTTGCGACTGTCTAGTCTAACATTACTAGATTAGTTCTATCGCCTAATTAAAGTTTTGATATTATACATGGTGTATCTGTGACGCTTGTTAAATAATGTAGATGTACACGTATTATTTTCTTACACCCTGTATTTAGTTACCCTATTTAATGAATCTTTATCGTGATTAATTTTTTAATGTATGTTCTAGTCAACAGAAGAGTTATGGGAAAAGGAAACTTATTGAAAATTTTATTGCCAATAATAAACTCCAAACGCTGATCAAAATGTAATAAGACGTATTTTCCTGCAACCTATCTGTTTTGTTATGTGTACACTTACTTGCAAAAAACAACTCATCATTGCAATTTAAACCTATTGCATTCTTACTAGATTCTGTGAAATATGTTAATAAATAAATAATCTTTATTTCAGACCAATGATAATTCATAGCGTTAGTAACAAATATCTCATCTTATTGTTAGTAAACACACATAAAATCTCTTTCTTCCGCCCGCTGATTCTGTTTCGAAATGTTCAATGTTAATAATACAATTCAGCGGTAGCCTAGTGGTATGGGTAATGGCCTGCTCGATCCCAGGTTTTACCATGGCACACCAATGATTTTTCGATGCTTTTCGAAGTTAAGTGTGTATTTATCGCATGTTTATAAGTGCCCGGTTAATGGCAATAGGCTCGCCACCTATTACATTCGGACCTAAACATAAACTGGCGAAATGTGGGTACTAGCACCTCTGCCTACCCCTTCAGGGATATAGGCGTGAGTTTATGTTATGTTATGTTACAATTCACTAATTTATTGTGTACTGTTAGATCTTCTTTTGAGAATAAAAAGAATTAAATACATTTATTTCTGTAACACAATTTTTAATTTACTCTTGGCGAAATTTCACGAGAGATAATGTTATTAACTAAACTGTTCTCAAGTTTTGCACAATAAAATTCATTAAACGAATATATTATTAATAAATAATTTTAACGTGATAATACAGTTTAGTTATAATTAATATAGGTTACTATTTATTGGCGAAATTGTCTACTAAGTGGACTTCAGCAATTAACGATATAATAATGAAAAATATGGATTTAATGAATTTATGTTACGTCACGCTTTCATTTTTATTTTGTTGCACTTTTTTTTTGCAAGTAAGTGTAAAGTCGGGTTCCCATTGCGAGCAGAGAGAACTACGTTAAATTAATTTTCACATCATAGAACTTCAGTTTAGCTTATTTAACATTTTGCCCTAAGCTATCAGTACAATGTATACGAAGTCCGTACGACGTCCTCTCCGCTCGCAATGGAAACCAGCCTTATGGCCCAGCGCACACCGCTGGAAGCGCGGTGAAGATCATTTTAAGACATCAATTTAATATATACTTTAACCATCTTGACATACAGTCGAAACTACAGTCGCGCGCATGCTCTTGTAGCTGCTCCTGGCGCCAAGTGCGAATTTATTCTTGATATGCAGTTTTCGACCTTATTTCAAAGCATTTAAAGTTTAAATTAAATTGATGTCTTAAAATGCTCTTTGCTGCGCTTCCAGCGGTGTGCGCTGGGCCTAAGTGTTGTCTCGATGTGCGCATGGCCATTGTACTTATATATAAATATACATCTGCACACAAATATATGCATTTTTATTTACTGTCCACCTTGCTTAGTTTGTATATTTATGTATACGAGCAATGGTTCTGCTTAGCTTATTCCGCTAAATTTTTATCTTGCTATAACCTTTGTTATAGCTATTGCATGCTGCAGAGATAGTCAAAAAACCTTAAACTATGATATAGGAATGTCTTTGAATTGAGAAATTGAGTTTGAGTCTCGTCAAAGCCTCCTCACACAGTTTCGTAAGTAGACGTTAAAGAGACTCAACATCGATGTTTCAGTTCAAAAATCGATTGTTTTTTTAAATTTTGTTAGCACAGGAATGTCTTGATGTTTGCTTGCACGTATGTGATTTTTTTTTTCTATTATTCGTCTATCTTGTTACGCTGTTCGATTCCCGGGTCATGCTAGTGTAGTCAATATTAGTTTTGAAATTAGGAATATTAGACCTACTAGTTAACCTCTACGACGGTATTACCTAATATTTTACTAAATATTATAGTGTGTGGAATTATATTGATAATTAACTCCCATTAGTTAATTAATTCTTGATTCTCATGCAAGTAGCGTACAGGAGTTACAAAAATTAAATTATATATTACAAATCCACACAAGTACCTACCGCCATCTACCGAAAATAAGACAAATTACTTCGCAATAACTGATCTTCCATCGCCATATGAAACTTCTCACGTTAATATTTATTCAAGTCTTGAGATCATTTATAATTTTTTCGAAAGACTCCAGTTTCTAAAGAAATAAATGAAATAAAATAATTTTATGATTATTCGATTTTCTGTGTTATACGGTGTTTTATATAAATCAGTATTACGTAACAGTAAGTTTAATTCTCAAATAGAAGTAGCACAATTTAGAAAATCAATTTTTCCTAACATACGCTTTCTTCAACAGAGGAACCGATCAACGTAATGACGAAATCTCTGACTACCTCCATCCAACAAGCCGTGAACACAGTCCGGGACTTCACCCACATCGACCAAACCGTCCCGTACATCACTAGCGTACTCGAACAACCTATTTCGATATTCACCAAGAACGAAGTTATCGAGACAGGCACGATAGCTAGCGCTGAAGAATGTTTCGAACTACCCCCTATCAAGCATCTACCTCTCGACATCTCGGATAACGTTTTAGAATCGATTATTAATGAGTTCCGAGATGTATCGAGTGATGCTGAAGAGATAAGACGAGTTAAAACCGAGGAGCTTCAGAGAAAGCTGAAGCTGTACAACAGTATAATGGAGAAGAAGTATGATGAGGAATTGATTCATAGCAGCCGCAGGAGTAGAAGTAGCAGGAGAGATGGCAGTTCTGGAGGCAGCACGCCGAGGTTGTCAACGCCTGTGAGGAAGCCTGTTGACAATGTTAGCTACACGAGTCCTTGTGTTATGAATATGAGCGTGTATAGGTAAGTTAAATTTCTAATAACTGTACCACGCTATGCAAAAATAACCTTTATTCACCGAGAATGTAAGTTATATTATTCTAAATCTCTATGGCGCCTGTCTCCCTACCAAAAGCAGACTGGTGCGGCAGCGCGACATATGCCATCCTTTCTGAGGTAATATGGGGACACCATACCCATCCCATGTTCAAGGAGGCCATTTCAAAACCGTAGATGGCCTATGGTCAACCGGGGTGCAAGGGAAATGCCTTATTGGGTAACGCTACGTCCCTGTAGTGACCCGAAAGGGCGTGCAGATTTAGTCGGTTTGAGTCCGGCATACCCACCCCTGTGGCCGCCGGGGCTGTTATCCGAAAGGTCCTATAATATGTTCACGGCAATTCTTTGACTGCGTGCTCGACACGTCTAAATATTTCAATATTTGGTTTTCCATACATAATATCTTTACAGCAGCGTAGACCAACCAAATGACGAACTTCTAGAGAAACAAATAGAAGAAAAGGAAAAGATATTAGCCAAGATATTGGACCTGGAGTATCTCACAATGGACAACACAAAACCTGACACCGACCAAGAACCGACACCGCCAGAACCCACGCCGCCAATATTCAAACAGATCGACATACAACCAACCCCGAAGGTAACAAATCCAGCCCCAAAACCTGTAATCCCCAAAAAGAACCCTAACCCTATAGACTTAGTACCCAAAGTTGTTCAGCTACCCAATACTTGGAATTTAGAAAATATTGAACTTAAATTTGACGCTAAACAAAATGGTTTTAAGGAGAAGGTTCTTATTTCGCCTGACGACCATTTAGATAGTGAATGGGAAATAATCTGATACAAAAAAGCTAAATTTAATTTATAATTGTCTTGTCCATAAGTCTTATTGTATTATCGAATTAGATTGGAATGCTCAAGCGGGGAATAGAACCTGCGATCAGTCCCTTACAGGGGGAAAGCTTTGACCAACTGTGCTGAGCTACATAAACACGTCTGGAAAGGATTAGTCAAACCTTGCAGTGACCAAGAACCCTCGCCGTCAGAACCCACTCTGCCACCATTAGGTCCACCAACAGGTCGATTTATAACGATAGCTTAGTGATTATACTAGGTATCGGGACTTCTCGCGAATTATATCTTGGAACTTACTATTTCTACCGACGATTTCTCATCTTGAGTCGGGTACCAATCACTGGATTGAGCTTCATCAACCCAAAGTCCTCTCCACTGATTTCAATGGCTTCACGCACAAGTCGTGAATAGTAGTGGCTACTATTCACGGATTGTGCGTGAAGCCATTGAAATCAAAAAATATAAAAATTTCAATAGGGAAGATGGATTCAAGCTATCCGGAACGTGGAATCCAGTGATTACACAGTGCCGTTAAAAACTGACATAGTGAGTGTGGTGTGTCGCGAGCCTAACCGTTCATAATAAGTGTAATGGTGGGTAGGCGCTCAAAAAATGTTTCCCCGCATACATCTCGACGCTCGAAGACTAGTCAAGTCGTGACCACGGGTGCTGCAACGCATCCGAAACGTCGGCAGAAATAGTAAGTTCCAAGATATAATTCGCGAGAAGTCCCGATACCTAGTATAATTATGAATTCACACCGCGAAAGTTTAAAAATAACGATAGCTTAGTGGTTAAATACTCTGTCTTTGGTCGAGAGGTCCCGGGTGTAAATCCTGACAGTTAAACTACCGACGTAAACCCACTCCTACCAATTCAGCTTAGCTGGAGGGGTTACATATATACATATTATCACGTCATTATCCCCGGCGGATTAGACAGATTCACCAATTATTGTATTCAGTCCCACGTAATAGGGGGTGAGCCTATTGCCGCATTCCGGGCACTATTGTCTATTGTTGACTCCCGCCATGCATATGAGGCTGAGTCTGGGCTGTATATATCTGTCTGATGTTAAACAGCCCTATCCTTTAGTCGCCCTGCACGACACCGCATGGGAAGAGATGGGGTGGCCCAAATACTCCGATGCGATAATCATTTAGTTTTCTTGGTCAAAGCATTCCCCCTGTAAGGAGCTGGTTTCAGATTCAAGTCCCGTGTTGTGTATTCACTGAATCCAATCCTAAGCAATAGGAATAGTTAGCAAACCAATTGCTTAAAAATTTCGTTATTTTTATTATAATGACAAATGATAGGTCTATTTCAATGACCTCAAACGCTCAATTGCATTCACCGTGAACACGCCTCTTTCGCATTGGGGTAGGCAAGACATTAATGATAATTCTGGACATATGATAATAATATTAATTAAAACATTCTACGGTTTATTACGTGTTGGGCACATCGAGGAGTCCTTTGAAAAGATCAATAATATTTTTAACGAATGTAATCGTCAATTATTTGATTATTTGTTTATTGAAGCAAACTATGAAAAGGATACATGACAATATATATCGAACTTTGCATTCATCAACCGAGACACAAATGGTACATTCAACAGCGAAGGTTTAACACATCTGCAAAAGTTGCCTGTAATAAAACAGGTGAACAAATCATTGTTAAGTTACCTATAAATTAATATTATGGGAGCCCTGATGTTATTAAATTTATTTAATTTAAATGAAATGTTTACACTATTGCGCGGAATGCGTCTGATTTGATAAAATACCTACACCCTACAGAATACGGCGGCCATAATAACTTCGTAGCCAGAACTCACTGGAGAGTTTGTGCTGTCAGTGGGAAGACTAATGGCTTGTCCTGCTTTGTCTTCTTCTTGCACTGACGGCACAGAAACTGTGCACAGGGTCGGCAGCTCGAGTGGCCACGGTAACCACTTTCCATTAGGTGGGCTGTCTGATTATCTGCCACCTTAGTGGTATAAAAAAAATAGTCAGGATCAAAAGAAAAAAAAAACAATTGTTACGTAATTGCCCCCCTCAGTTGTCTAATCTGATTCAAAACGTAGTGGTTGCCTGGAAGAGATTGCCATGTGCGAACTCTGTGCTTACAGGGTCGGCAGCGTGAGTGTGGCTTCTCTGGTGTTACACACGTCCATAGGCCACGGTAACCACTTTCTATCAGGTGGGCCGTGCGCTTGTCTGCCACCTAAGTGGATAAAGAAAAAAAAACTATACCATAAATATTACAGTTTGACCAAAAATATTTGTATGTGTTCTTTCTTTATGTATCATACAAGAAAGAGATATTTTATTTATTTATTTAAAATTAGATTACATAGGTGAGCTGCCACCCACCTATTTATATTCTGTGTGCACCTTCGTTTTCCTTATCTATTTTGTGTCATACAATTTTGAACTCTGAGCCGTATACAATAGAACATATTATTGCGCAAGTGTAATGTAAATTAAGGTGTGTTAAACTATTGCCGTTGAGTTCCGCATCAGTTCAAGTACGTCGCATTTATTTGTGTGTAGCTTATTTTGGAGCAATGCTAGGTAATGTTTGAAGCCCTATTATGAATAAGTAATATAATCGCTGCTAAACATTATAATTGCAGCAGCTTATTAGGTTAAGAAGTGTGTATCATAGTTCATAGAGGGAATCTGTTTTAAACTTAATATGAGGACCCGATTCTGCTAATATTGTCAACCACTATACCACATTGCAAAAAAATCCTTTTAATTTTAGTTTTTACTGCTATGATGTTAAAGTATACAATTAAATGGTATCTTGTAAAGTGAATGAAAACACTTTTTTGAACTTTTTTTTCTATTTCGATCATCGTTCTCTGAGACTTTTCCCAATTCAGTTGGGGTCGGCTTTCCTGTCTAACGAAGATGCGGCTGGACTTCGATGTTTTCCGTGAAGCGACTACTATCTGACTTCCACTACCAGTTGTCGATACCGAGATGTTCTGTAGTTTGAGTAGGTAGTCGAACTTTTGACGGCTTCAACTATCCGTAGCGAATGCCTTAGATGTTGATATGGCAACCGTGCTTTCCGAGTTACGATCAGACCAAAGGAAATAATAAAAAATTTACAATAAATCCATATCCAGTGGCCCCACTAGGCAAGCCGCCTCCGCCGTGTTCATACATACAAATATTTGCACTGAGCGAGAATTGAACCCCCGCCTCCTGCATATCACCATACCACAGAGGCTGTCCTAGTTCTATATTGATACTTAGTCTAAAATATTATGGCATTTTTTGCAGTAGGTCTGAAAGTGATTGAGAATGTAATTTTCAACACACTTGCTCATAAAGTGGCTCTAATTACACCGTAATTAGGCACATAATGGCACCTATAATCAAACTGTGACTTTTCCTGCCTATAATTCACACGTAAGTTATAGATTTTTCTTTTTTTTAATTTAATTGGTTTATTGATAATAATATTAATAAATGGAATATTTAAAACGTTTCTTGTTGAGTTTTCAATAATCCAGGCCCGTTTTTGTAGAATTTATTACATTGATAATTAGGGCCTTGGCACAGATTAAAACCTAAATATAAAATCTATATTATTATTCTGATTTTATTGGTTAAGTTGCTTTATTCTTAAAAAAGTTTTAATACAAAAAAGATCATGTTCAATAGTATAAAAAAGTAATGTACCTACTGCTTACTCATTTTATGCAACTTCGTATTTAAATAGATAATTTCAACTTGTACGTGTTAAACAAAACTGACATTTCAAACAGTTCATTATAATTTTAGTAACTGCCCATTTACTAATTGTTTCACTAAATAAACTTTTTATCTAAGTAGGTACTATATAGTTACGAAGTTAATTTTAGCGCCAAAATAATTTATTTGTCGCGCATACGTGTTGCGCGCATCCACAGACTATGAAGAAAAAATGCATTGATAGTTACTTCCTTGAGTCCAGTTGACGTTGACGGAAAACAAATGACATTATGTTATTTTTAAATTTGATTTTGATAAGTACTCTGTGCGTAAGCAATTACATTAAAGTTCTTTTTATTTTTTAATGTTTACATTTCAGTATGAGAGTAGATAAAATGTTTTTTTTAGTATTATATTATTCCTAAGTGTGTTGAAAAACGTCGTATGATACACGTGTTAATTGATGATTACAGTCTTCGGCTCTGTTAAGACTCAATAGCACCTCAGCGGTAATCACTCACTTTACACACTTGTACCATAATGTATTATAACACAACAGAACCAAGGTCCAGAATGCTTGCAATGTATAAAGTTATAATCATAATGTTAAGATAAAAATGTGATTTTTAGATTTAAGTTCCAAATTATTTATCAGTAATCGTATTGTGGCCCAATTACATAGAATCTGCAAATATCATAGAAATCATGATTCGTGATAGTTTTTGATATTTGGAATTTAGAGATTGAATTGACATTGAATAGGAACAGCTTTATAATATCCTAAATAGATCACATGTCACAATACGATTGGAATGATTAATTCTACAGTATTTTGTATTTTTGGTGTAAGTTAACGTAATTGGGTATTTGACTGACGACTAGTAAAATTTGTAACTTTTTACTAAACGACAAAGCGGTAAGTTATATGGAAACTTGTATGAAATAATTTATTGTGACGTCATTATATTCATTAGTCAGTTCATTTACTATTATAGGTTGGGTGGATGATAAAACATTCATAAAAATATAAAATAATAACCGACGCAATTTTACCGCCATTTTACCATTCTTAATTTAATGAACTTAGTTAAATTATTTATTTTAACTACAGAAAAATACCCAATTAGTAGTTGATACACATCAAATTAGGTCGAGGTGTTATGCTACGATAAAAATTAGCAATATTCTAGTCCATATTATACTGGTTTTATAAAAAGTTAAGCTAGATTAAATTAGTTAATTTAAGCGTAATATTCGATCATACAGGCCATTGTACAAAAAAAAAATACCGAATATCCTCTGCGTAGGTATTTTGCACGTTTAACTATATCGTCACATCAAATAGTGTAAGGTCAGCATCAGATGATCTTGATGTAGAAAGTACTCACAATGATCTTAACGCCTTGGTTTCTCCCACTTCCTATTAAGTAACTAATATTTGGTACACACCTTTATTTCGGACAATAATACAATTTAAATCAATAAAATAGTTTGATTTTACTCTTAATAACTTGGTATTAAGGTTATTTTGAGATTTTCTAGTCAAATTCGTTCTGACGCTAACTGTACCTAATGTTGTGTTTAGTCATAGTCATATGTAGCGTAGTGCCGCCGGGATTATTTAAAAGAGTGCCTTAGTACAAGATTTTTTTCACATTCACCGGTGACGAGTAAAAGGCGGATTTATATGACATTGAATTAGCGCCACCTGGCGGCAAACTTATGAAACATTTTTGCGTATACACGCAATACTCACTCTGAACTACAAATTATTACTTATATTCACACCTGTAAATCCCTAAACGGGTAGACAGTGGTATTTAAAACACCACATTTGGCCATATATGGTTTTCGGTCCACGTAATAGGGGCCGAGTCTATTGCCGTCACCGTCAAGCAGATGTCGGATGGAGAACAGCTCCATCACTTAATCGCCTTCTACGACACCCACGAAAACAAATGGGGTATCCCTATTCAACCTACAAAATTTTATTTGAATCTATTTCTATGTCTTATTTTCACGAACTCATTTTTTATTCCAGTAAGGTAGCATGCGAGTACCTCTGCTCTCCTCTCTTGATTCCCTACTAGACGTGACTCACTGACGTCAGACTTTCGCAAGTAACTCCAACAAAGAAGGATGAAGGACAAACCTCGTATGATGCGCCCGCCGCTCATATCTCCTTTTGTGATAACATTCTAGAACAGTCTATAAGGGTCAATTCTTACTGGACGAGCAGCATTGATCACACGCACCAAGTGGAACGGCGAGACAGTGCACTTGATCGAGTACTTAACACGTTCCGAGCACTTGGTTGAAATTACCGTCCCAGTTCTGCACTCGGTGCGTTTCATCAAGGCTTTATTGCTAGAAAAAGTAGCCCCTCCTTTGCTTTCAAAAGACTATTAACTTTTTCACCCGCATATAAGATTTAAAATGGTTTGTAATATTTTGCCTCAAAAAGCAGCTGTTCTTACAGTGGGGATAAACCATAAAGCGTATGGCTCGCCATTTTATCCTCAGCTTAGCAAGCGTATACTGCGCCAAATGTTCTTCGCAATCGGTGGTGGCAGATAATATTTTTTCGAAGCAAGTGTTTCCACAAATCATTTGAAAGGAGAGGGTCCTGTCATTAACCACTTCTACCGCATCAGGCGAGTCACAATACGGGCGTCAGCATGTCGTCATGTAAATCGTATGGATATTTTTGCACAATTTTGTGCAAAGTACATACATACATATAATCACGCCTTTATCCCCGGAGGGTTAGGCAAAGGTGAATTAACACCAACATTTCACCATTCATTTTAATCGATCCCACGTAATAGGTGGTAAGACTATTGCCGTTACGGGCACCTGCACGAAATCAACCCAGTCTAATTTGCACGAAACTAGGCACTGTCCTACATCCGTGTACACGGCCGACACAACGCAGACCCTTAAGGATTGTGTCTACATAATGGAACTTAGTACAACACTATAGTTTACTAAAGGCACGCTACGCTAGACTAAACACCACATTTGTTTCATTCGATCACTAAATTTTTTTTCAGTCGCAGAGTTTTAATGGAGGTTGGCCTGCACTCCTTCAGAGGAATATTCCTCTATTTTATAGCTTATGGTCTCTTCCTATGCACTTGGTATTTTCTGTGTACAGCCAGCTGCAATAGTTGCTGAACATGAACGAATTTACAAACGATCTTCAATATAAAATACGTATTTTTGTAATCCTTGGACGGCGAAGTATTTTATGTTTCTTAAGTTTTATTTTTTTATTTTATGAAAAGTTTTAGAAGTAAGGTGATCTGTTAATTGGAATCTGTTTAGCTACTTTTGGGCTTATGATGTGTGTGATAATTTACTTTAGAATAAGCGCACATTTAAATATAAACATAAAATTGATTTTTATTGGTTAATGGTTTAGTAATTTTGTTAAAAAAATATTTCTTATTTACATACTTGGACATTTGAATATAGTTTATTTTTCTTAATTGTTATAATACGTTATATTAATCATTAATACATAAGCATATGATTAAATTAGATTTTTTTATTGATTTATCGAATACTTGATCTTGGTTTAACTACAGAACTTTGATATCCCCAGTGAATTCTGGAAATATCTAAGTTTGGTTGTGTGGTATTAGACTAAAAGCTGACCCCAACTGTATTGGGACTAGGCTTGAAAGATGATTTGATCTAAATTGGATCTCACAACGTTACAGTATGCACTATGTTCGGGTGGCATGTTTGTAACTCTGTATTAGCGCACAGCTAAAGGCCATTGGGGCTTGTCAGTAACAAGCTTGTAGCATAGCGTGAAAAACATGCTTCCTGAACATATCTATCAGTTCTATCCTCGCTGATGACTACCGAGTACTGTTTCTTCATTGATGTACTATAAAAAAGCAGATGCATTTCTAAGCATTAGGTTCTTTTCTCAATAAATAAAAGTATCAATGGCTATTGAACATATAATTATGATGTAACAATACAATATATTTAGTTTATTATTTATTAGTGACATTGTGATATTATTATTTTGGCAAAAAATAAAGCATATTAAACTGACTTATATTGTTTTATTTAGAGATGTCATATAACATTTTTTAATAATAATTGATTCTGCATTGTATCCTGGACTAAAAACCTACCCATGGTAATGTTACAGTATATTCTCCTCATATATCCCCTTTTCCTTTTTTGGGATTGTGTTGCAACCAGTTAGGGGCCGTTTACGTAAGCACTCTTCTTTTTGCAATGCTTATTTTTGATGACATGGGGAGGAGGAATAGACAATGATTACGTAAGCAGCAGTTTAGCATGCATTACCCAAAAAAATAAACATGAAAAGAAATATGCATGTAGGGGGGGGGGGGGGGGGAGGAACCTTATGGGACTTTGGGCAGGGACTTAACCTTGTCCAAGTGTGTTTGTTTAGGAATTAATCGAAGGGGACGGCTCAAGAAATTACGGGCCATCAAAAAATATATGATAATGTGCCCAAGTAATCAGAAATAATCCCCACTTGGCAATAAGAATTAATTACAATTATTTAACCTCCCCTCCCCCTTGTCAGCAAAAGTGAGTAATACTCTCACCCCCCCCCTCCCTTCTCCCTGCATGCATATTTTATTTCATGTTTGTTATGTGTGAAAAAGTAAATAATCATTAACTAAACCCCCACCCAATGTCATTAAAAATAAGCAATATGAAGACCCCTCCTACTCCTTTAGTGCTTATGTAATGCTTGAATGGGTCCTTTATAATGAAAAGTATTTATATGTAATGCATATACATTTACATACATTTTCCGTGTGGTGACAGAGAAAGAATACAAGTATCACAACCCAATCTCATCCGAAGGGTGTCGTAAGAGGCGACTCATTTATTTATTTATTTATGAACAAGCAGCTACAAGCTGATGTGTTCACATCTAGTGATAAAATGTGTAGTCTCTCTATTGAAGCCTTAACTGTCCGTCACTTTTTTGAGCTCTGTGTTGTCTAGTCGTAGCCAGTCATCAAGTCCATTTTTGAATCCATTTATTGTGGTTGCAGCAATAACGTTATTTGGCAGTGAGTTCCAATTGTGGACAACTCTGTTACTAAAGAAGTGATGTGTGTCAGCGGGGGCCCGTGTCAGTCGAAGACTGTGTCCGCGAGACGGCCGTTGCCCATCCCTTCTGAGGAGGATGTTATGGATATTTGGGAGATTGTAGTGTGCGGTCAGAATCTTATACACTTCTATCAGATCGCCTCGGAGTCTTCTTTGCTCGAGAGTGGTCAGTCTCAGCGCACGCAGTCTCTCCTCATAGGGCATGCGACGTAGAACCTGTGGTATTTTTGTGGCCTTTCTCTGGACACTCTCCAGCAGATTTATATCCTTGTGAAGGTATGGACTCCAGATCTGGAATCCATAGTCCAAGAGTGGTCTAATATATGTTTTAAAAATTCTTCGGAATACGTCGACACGCATGGTTTGAAAAGACTGCCGAACGACATATATAAATGAGTTTGCCCTCTTTACAACAGTGGAGATGTGTTCTGCCCACTTCAGATCAGGAGTCATACACACCCCCAGATCTTTTTGGAGGTTGACCGAAGTCAGGATGCTTCCTTCAAGATTATATATATAACCCTTGGGTTGTTACCCCCCAAATGCAGGACATTGCATTTAGATGTATTTAATTTGACAACCCAATCTTTGGTCCAGTTCTGGATTCGATTCAAGTCATCCTGTAGCTGTCCATTGTGTATAAGTGGGTTGGCAAAGAACTTACCATCATCAGCAAAGAAGGCAGACCGGCACTCAATCACCTCGATTAAGTCTGAAATGTATATTCCAAACAGGTGAGGCGCAAGCACCGAGCCCTGGGGCACACCACTCGCAATGGACTAATGGAAATAAACGCAAACCATATCACTGCGAGAGAAGGCAAACTCGAAATAAAACCCTGTACCAACCCGTCTGGCCAGCGTGGAAACAGTAGGCCAAAGCCTCCCAACATTGGGAGAGGCCTAGTCCAGCAGTGGACTGCGATGGGCTAGTTGATTGATATTTACATAGTCAATAATACCAATAAGTGATATTTATATTGAATACCATGAAACCGCGTAGTTCCCGGCAGAGTAGAATTTGGACCACCCCATCTCTTCCCATGTGGTGTCGTACAAGGCGACTAAGGGATACGGCTGTTTAACATCGGACAGATATATACAGCCCAGACTGAGTCTTAGATGCATGGCTCGAGTCAACAATAGTACCTGAAATATGGCAATAGGCTCACCCCCTATTACGTGGGACCGAAAACAATTATGGTGAAATGTGGGTGATAATTCACCTCTGCCTAATGCTCCGGGGATAAAGGCGTGATTATATGTATGTATGTACCATGAAACAGCTGAGTAAAAAATATGGCTATGTGGACATTTACATCTTGACTGTTTCACCTGCTGAGGCACAGAGGCAGGATTTTCTTTCCTAGGGAGGGAGACAAATAGCAGTTGAGAAGGTATAAAAGCAGATTCCAAGCTTGTAAAGTACAAGTGTTGGATGCACTCAGGACTCACTGTAATGAAACAGATAAAGGAATACAGTGTTATGTAATTGTTTTAGTAATTTAAATGACACACAATTAAACAACGAACATTTTAAGTGAACAATTTAATTTTTACTATATTATATACATCAATAACTTATTGATTATAAATACCTACTTGTGTTAAAACATTGCTATTGTCTTTTTTTAATTTGTTTAGCTTTGGATGTAGATGGTTTTGCGGCAGCCCCTCTATTGAACAATGAGGTAAACATCTCAGACATTTCCGGCATATCCGACATCTTAGCCAAGTTGCTTATCTGCTTCAGGTCCTCTTTAGTCTCGGGATCATTCATTATTTTGGGTAAAATCATGATGAACAGTAGCGGTAGCAGCATCATAATCACCATGGGATTGAACAAGAAGTCTGTCAATCGCCATTGTTCCCTCATTTGGAAATATCGATACTTTGTTATAGCCTTTAGTCTCAGTGGGTAGGGAACTTGAATAACTTGCGATGTCTGTATATAATTCACTTTCCTGGCTCTGTACTTGCCTTTAGAATTGATCTCGACTCTCACTGGCTCGTATACGTAGTCAGGGTGCAATATTTCAATCACGTATGACCCTGAGGGAACATTATGTATTACGAACGTGCCGTCTTCTCGTATGAAGCCTATATATTCACCACTGTTAACATGGACACGTGTATCCACTTGCCACGGTCCTAGGTCTTGTTCCTCTGGTGGGAAGACCTTACCTTCGATTACATATCTGCCGTTTCCAACGTCTTCGTCAATAGAATTCACGGCACATAGAACGTTACTAAATAAACTAACTGCGAAGAAAACTGCAATCAATTGCTTCATTTTCAATTGTTAAGTGGTTTTCTTGATGTGGAGATAGTACTAATATTTCTTTTTATTTACATATAAAAACGAAATGATCACGGTTTAAAACTTTCATTACACAAATAAAATTAATGAATTTGTCCAATCCAATTTATAAGAATTTGTCTCAATGACAATCGGAATCGGATGAATTTTGACGTTCCTTAAGTTCATAGAGTAGAATTGTAGTAGAGTACTATTCTACTAGAGTAAATCTTGATCCCCGGTGCACTAACCGATAGTAAGTATACATACAGTCTCATAACATTACAACCCTTTGGTGAGCCGTTGCCGCTAGTCACCTTTTAAAAAGGAGTTATGTTGTGTAGATGATTTTTATTTTACACTTATCGTGTTAAAAGCGATCGCACAGAAAATTTGTAAGAATAGTTTTTTTCTATGCAGATTATTAACATATGAAAGAAAATATTGTAATTAAATTCCGAAGCACGATTCACTTGCTAAATAAAAAGGATCGTTTTTAATTGTTAATTTATACCATAGACAAATACTATGTTAATCAATGGGAAAAACCGGTTTAACTTATCGATTTTAAATAAACGACCAAGCACTATTCTGTAGCTAGTTTTGTCTATGATTTTTTGTAAACAATTATTGTTTGATTGAACATGTGCATCTCGTGTTTGTGTCTGTGTAGTCCAATTTATTTATTATAAACATGAGTGCTAAGTTGTGAAACAAGAAAAATCACTATGTCTGGTTACTTAGAGATTAAGTATCCTTTCAAATCTAACTTGGGCCTTAATCCTTTCAAGGTAAGTTTTCGTCACGTGTGAAAATATATTTATCATTTGTATCACAACATTGATTATTTTTGTTATTATCAGTCATGGAAAAGACAATGGTGCATTCTGAGGCCCAGTCCGACGTATGCTGGGGCTTCGTTGGCTGTGTATTGTAGTGAAGCGGGCGCTTCAGCGGGATCTGTTGAGCTACCGTTGGGCAGCGTAGTGAAAAGGGCGAAATCCCGTACGCGCCCCTTTGCTTTCGCGGTGTTTTCTGTGAACGATCCAAGAAAACCACGAATACTACTTGCAGCACAGTCCCTGAACGATACTCAAGTTTGGATGGAAAAAATTCGGGCTCTAATAAATGGCAGCAAAATATTAGGTAAGTGACTACCTTCAATATTATTGTTTTTTTTTGTTGTTCACGTGGTCAAAGTACATTGGAAAAAGGAATCAATAAGATTTAAGTAGGAAATATTAAACTAGGACTAAAACCACCTGTAGGGGGCTGAGACATAGTTGTTTATTTATGTTTTTGTATGTGAAAGTTTAACAAGTATGATCTGAATTGAACATTTATAACAAAATGGTGCATGGAGATGTGAAACTATTAAACTTTTGACTTTCTTACACCGAGAATAGTAAAGAGAAATTAGTTATTAAAGTTTTTATCATTGCTACAGATTTATTTCTTTCTATCAAGTTAAAACAATAAGTACAACTAAATTTATTAGTACCTATTTAGTCATTCTAGCAGTTTCTACTCCCAATATTTTTATTTTATTGTAAATAAACTCATGCTACTGATCTTGTTGAGAAAAATAACTTAAAATATAATTTTGTTGTGGTCAAAGCCATTTTTTTAGATCTTGAGTTCTACCTATACAGCCTATTTAACATAAGTTACCATAATTATTAATTTGAATTACCTAATATTGGTGAATAAAAATGGATAATAGAAAATTATTTATGTATTTTCAAAAAGAAAATGTATTTATATATGTTTCGCAGAACCTATAACATAAGCTAGTTAAGCTATGCTGACTTTGGGTCTAGATACCATTGTGTAGAATATTCATTCATGCCAATGTGATGGGCACTATTGCACAGTACAGCTTTAGTGCACTTTTTAGGATAAGCTCTTTTTGAGATTATTTATGCATTAATCTAAAATTTTATGATTTTAAAAAGTGTTCACTTATTTTTTTATATACATATAATAGGGAGGATCTCTGGTGATTTGGCTTGCCTCCAAATAGACTTGTCCACAAAGGCTGTTAATTATTAACAATATACATATTAATTATTGTAACATACATATAATCACGCCTTTATCCCTGGAGGGTTAGGCAGAGGTGAATTATCACCCACATTTCACCAATATTTGTATTAGGTCCCATGTAATAGGGGGTGAGCCTATTGCCATATTTCTGGCACTATTATTGACTCAAGCCATGCATCTGAGGCTGAGTCTGGGCTGTATATATCTGTCCGATGTTAAACAGCCCTATCCCTTAGTCGCCTTGTACGACACCACATGGGAAGAGATGGGGTGGTCCAAATTCTACTCTGCCGGGTGTATTGTAAACCATATTAAATTTAAATGTATTTGCATGCATATTGCTTATGACCATATGAAATTAACTATTTATTTGGGTTGTCTTGAGTGACTGCACATCTGTGCCAAGATTACAATTCAGAGGCTAAAAAAACTAAGAGTATATTTCTTTTGTAACAAACGACAAGAAAATATTTTTGATAAGATAGTGCTGGTCCCCAAGAAAGTTTATTAAAAAAAGACTTGGATCTGAACTGGCCACAATTAAATAAAATTTTATTTCCTATGTGGTAACTTTCAAATTTGTAAGTAATATCCTTGTAAATGTAAAAGCAACAATCTTGATACACCTAAGTTTTACTGAGTGACCTACATGAATAAAGTGATTAAATATATTTGAATATATTATATATTTGCTCGGGAAGACTCCAATATTTAAATGGGATATCATTATCTTCTTCTTTATCACTTCTGCAGCGCATCACTGCAATTTTGCCAAATCTTCTAACCAGTCCCACAAAATTGATTTGGCTTTTTAGAGGCGTGACTGCCTTCTTACATTCCAATAGAACCTATCCTTTAATAAACAGGTTTACTGGCAAGCAGGTAGTGTCAGCTAGGTAGTGCCAACCAATATGGATAATTATTACAGAATAAAATAGTTGTTATATCTTTCATTGTTTTAATGTTATGAACTGTCTATCAGTTATATAAACTTTCTAACACAATAGTAATAACATGCCCATGCACAATGTAAATTGTATGGAGTGAGCACTCAACAATGTTTCTATAAATAAGTATTATACACTGTTTGACAAGACTTATGCACTAGTTGGTTAGAACTGAACCAGTATTGTTTTAAAACATTCTTTTCTTTTTCAAAAACTTTACATTATAAGTCTACAACATAAAGTTTTTGAAAGAATTTTTTTTTTTTTTTTTTTTTATATTGGACACGTCAGTTGGACTTCGCCTTGCCTGATGGTAAGCTGAAGGCAAAATCCCAGAAAAGAGGGTCACCATTACTTACACATACCGTGTGACAATGGTGACACTCAGCTTGACGGCCTTATCATATGCTTTTTCACGCCCCGCTTAAAGGACCCGGGACTGTAGGAAGAAGGAAACACGTGAGCTGGTAATGAATTCCAGGCCTTAATGGTGCGACAGAGGAAAGAGTCTCCGAGCCGCTTGGTTCTTTTCTCATCAAATACCTGCTGTTTTCCCGATTATTTGGGGTTGGCGCAATAATATGTCGTTCACCTCCAAACATTCTCAGTCAGATATCATTTGCTATGCCGAGTGGTTCCCGGCAGAGTAGAATTTTGAACACCCCATCTCTTCCCATGTGGTGTCGTACAAGGCGAATAAAGGATAGGGCTGTATCACATCAGACAGATATACATACAGCCCAGACAGCCTCTGACGAATGGCTGGAGTCAACAATAGTGACCGGAAGACGGCAATAGGCTCGCCCCCTGTTACGTGGGACCGAATTTAATGATTGGTGAAATGTGGGTAATAATTCACATCTGCCTAACCTTCCGAGGATAAAGGCGTGATTATATGTATGTATATCATTTCCTCAGTCACTTCCTTCTTTGCCATATTTTACGCATATCATCCCTCTATTCTTGGGTCTAAAGTCTATGATCCTATCCTCTTTTATCTATGGTGTATCTTTGTAGTATACATGTGATGACGTGAACATGACCTTGTTTGTTACTTTAATAGCATAAAAATATCACATGAGTCACCATGTATACATATTTAAAATACGCCCTGTAAACATGTTACAAAATTGAGACAATAAGGTTGATCATCTTCGCAAATTCATATCACATAATAACCATGGCCTGATATTTGCATCGAGCACACTGACGTTTGACGTCATAACATTGAATGTAAATATGTACGCACCAACCCCATTTAAATTTGTTGTACTGCCCAACAATACTCTATTAAATC
Organism: Eilema griseolum; assembly: GCA_963662185.1. NCBI lineage: Eukaryota > Metazoa > Arthropoda > Insecta > Lepidoptera > Erebidae > Eilema > Eilema griseolum. Next base: position 21,794,716 of record OY759248.1, on the reverse strand, counting down.
GCATGCGTATTGTGCATTACGTTTGACATTCAATTTACATACTGTATTTAGAAAACTTACTCATTACCTAGTAATTCGAACAGGAAGGAACAGATTTCCTAACTCAACTGAAACTATGACTTTTCATTATTTTTAATTCCTAAAATAAGTCAAAATATAAACTATCAAATTCAGTCCCAATTTTTCTTTCGTTGTCCCAACTTTTATTATGAACTATAAACTCATAAACGCAACGTGGACCGAGATAAGTGCGATGTTCTCTTGCACTCCATACATTTGCAATACGCGCAACTGGCGCGTGACGTCACTCACAAGTACGATTTTGCATGAAGCGTTTTCGGTCGGCTTGAGAAATTGAATTTTCAAAATCGAATATCTTTAAAACTATTTATCGTAAGAAAATTTATCTTTAGCCGTTCATGATATTATACTAAAGTTATAATTTTTCCACAATAAAAAAATAAATAAATAGCCTATTCTCTTAATAAAAATATAGTGTAGACCTCTGTAAGACAATTAACTGCACAAATATATATTACACATACCTAATATACCTACCCATGCACAATGTAATAACGCACGATAGATTAAGAACCATGTAAAATACTGTACAACGATTATAAAATAGATTTTGATATAGGTGATTTGATTGATTTGATAGTCGAAATGCAGTTCCGAACAAATTTTGTCTCGATCTCACAAATGTCATGAAAGGGTTTCTCGTAACAAAGCTTTCAACATCCATGATATCATACATACATAATTACACATCCGTTCGGGACGTTTCGCGGTTAAATCATGGAACTTACTATTTCTGCCGACGTTTCGGATGCGTTGCAGCACCCGTGGTCACGTCTTGACTAGCTACTAGCATACACAGTAGAATAGTAGTATCTATCATCACCATCATGCTTATCATTCATTACAGACACAGAGCCATTGCTCAAAGACTCGTACTCAGTGAGCGTGACGTCGACAGAGCTGTCACGTAAGTGCGGCCTGGCGAGTGATACGATAGTCACGCTGTCCGCGGCCGGCGTGATCGTGGCGCGTGCTCAGCTCGCCGCCTTCCTCGATTGGAAACACATCACTGATGTGCGGCTCACCGATGGCGATAAGAATAAGACTTGCGTGCTGCGTGTTGACAGGTTGGTACATTTTCGTTCATACTTTTTTTTTTGTTTAGGACACACCAACTTGATTGACCTCGTCTGATAGTAAGCATAAGGCAAAGTCGCAGGAAAGAGGGTCACCATTACAGACACTAAGTAACATTTACAATGGTGGCACTCAGCTTGGCGACCTCATCAGGTGCTTTTTCACACCCCGCTTAAAGGACTCCAGCATTAATTCCATTCATTCTTCATTTATTGATGTATAAAGGACCCTATTATCGTTGAGGCTCCCAGTCAACCTCAATTGCAAATTGGTAGGTACACAGCAGTGTTGAGAAAATTTTATTGCAATTAAAAATAAATATCCCAACCTGCTATCCAAAAGATCGGAAGAAGTTAACCCGACCGCTATCTAAAAGATCCAATCAAGTTTGACAGCCGGCTGTATCCTATTACCAATCATAAACCTCAAAGAAAGATTAATGGGTACCGCCTGCTGTCAAATTTGTTTCGATCTTTAAGACCACTCGGGTTAATTGCAAGTTTAATTGCAATTTAAATTTCCCAACACTGGTACACAGTATACTGGTACACTTTCTTATGCCAACATTGGGTTTTATGTGACAAACATTTGGCACTCAATTGTTAATAATATATTAGGTAACACAAAAAAGTCTGTCAGTGTTACACATACTGACTTCCCGCTAAAAAAAAATTAGCCTACTTGACTTTTATTAAAATATTTGAATATCCAATGTCAGATGGTAACAGTTCCTGTCTGCTCGAAAATCTAATCGTAAAACAGTTATGAGTCAAACAGAAAAAGAAAAGAAATACTACTTTCGTGGTTAATTTAAATAATGAATTCTAAATTTTGTACAATAGTGTTGGCGCTAACCAAAATGTCTTAAAAAATAAAAAAAAGCCGCTCATGCTGTTAACAGAATGAATCTGCCACGTAGAAAATGACCTAATTATTTTAATATTTTCTCACTGTGACGCTCAACAAATGAAAAAAAAAGACATGTGGTGCAGTCTTTGGAGCCTGCTGATAGAAGTGAAAACTAAGTAACTTGTAAATTGTATCGTCGTGACGTCAGAATACATTCTGTGACGGCTCAAGCCGTGACGATGACGCGAGTCCCATGATTTTGGTTCACCCAAAAAGTGCTCAACACTCCTAAAGAAGTTTTAAAAGATAGCTAATTGTAAATTTAATCATCACGTAGTGTTTGTATTTCATGAAATGGCTACAAAAGAATACAAACACGAAGGATATGGCCGATACGTCCGCCACACCCTTCTTACCTAATCTATCCGTGTCGGGAGACGTGGTGTTTACGATTTCACGATTAATGAATGTGCCCTTTCGATCGATCGATTTCGATAATTCCCAGTTACATTATTCGGGACATGCGAACAGGAAGGTGATGGAGGAAGTTTTTCCTAGTACCAATCGGGCAGTGTAATCCTTAAGAGCCCCCGCCAACTGCAGTCAAAAATGTCTGTAGTTTGCGGGGGCTTTAACACCACAATATCATAATGGCTCACATTATGATATTGTGGTGTTAAAGCCCCCGCAAAATCCTCGCTAAATCGTATAAAAATCCAGCTAATAAACTTCTGAAATCCAGTCGCCAATCCTGCATATTGCTCGATGTCCTCCCACGCTTTTATACCTACAATTTTAATACACTGCGGTTTAAGTCTTTGTTATATAAAATATCAGATCTTCTCACGCAAATTGTTACATGAAGCACAATTGTATAAATCCTGTTTTGCGTGAACCTTGTTATACAAGCCAATGACCTAAGTGTGAGAATGACTTTTGGACATTTTGATGACGAAAATAATTTAGGTATAGGATAATTGTACATTACTATGGCCCGGTTACCAAAATTTTATTAGGCACAACATTTTGGAGGATATGCTGCGCTTTTCCTGTATATTTTCAGCAACATTATACAAGTTTTGTGACTACTGACTGAGATTCTCACTTCCGATCTCGATCATAGAACTTTTACACCTTTACAATACAAGCACACGGGCATTATATTGAGTTTCTATAATAAAATTACATGGGTTTGGGTCATGTAATTTTAGTATAGAAACTCAATAAATGCTCGCGTACTGAGGGAACTCGAGCGTCCGAGGTCCATGAATGATCTCCGCCACCCATGAGCGCAGGCCTGGGGGTGACGTGTGGAGCTGCCTGTCACCCTGGCAGAAGCAGGCCGCCGCGGTGACGCGCGTTGCTGGGGACTCCGTGATTCCTACACCCGAGGAAGGCCAGATCGTGAGAGATGGCCCTGGGTTGGCCGGGGTGCGTGAGATATCAACCTCACCTTCGACAATCAACAACGACTCATAGGAGCCGTGCGTTTTAGTCGGTTCGAGTCCGATATAACCTCTCCCACCGGCTCCGGCGAGGGAAACCGTGAGGAGTTTTCGCAAGTAAAAAAAGAATTTGGGAACTAAGTTAGCGGCATTTAAGTGTACGATGCCTATCCCTGTGAATTTGAGACACGCTTCAGAATGGATATAATTACTGTATTTGAAAGCGTTAGCATTATAATTAGATTCTATGACCATATATATTTCTCCTGGGGATGTCGTTAATGTCAGCACCAATGACACATACATAACACATACTCATTAGAAATATTATAGGTACGACATTAACTCATTACTCATAGACGTTGTCTAGTTATCGCACTAGCATTTAATGTGAATTTTGCTAATGAAACACACATTAGTTTCTTAATTATCGTGTCTGTCTGTTTTTGAAACATCGTTGAACAAATATCGTTCCATGCTTCCCGAACCGATGGTCCATTTGCTAAACTAAAATTTAATATTATTTAATGTTGACGTTTTGTAAGTTCCGTTTCAATGGTGTAAATATATATTTTTTTTACTTTGACTCTGCTTACTTCCAAATCAGGTAACGGATAGTATCAAATACATTTCATTATTATTCGAGTGCCAATCTCGATTGCATGCAAAACTTAGACTTGGGACTCCGGGCCGGCTTTCTACTCCTACGTCCTTGACCTTTGCGGGAGTGATGAACGTCTAAACCCTCCTATAGGCAGAGGAAAGTTTGTGTTGGACCTTCGTGACAGCACCGGTTTGTAGTGTCTTCTCGAGGCCATATGCACCATTTTGATTTGTTTTTAATCACTGGTATGTAACCATCTGTACATGCATTTAAGAATGTACTAAATAATGAAATATCACAAAAAGAAATATGTAAATAAATAACAAGAACAATAGTGTTTTCCTTCTAATACAATAACAAGCTATCTAGGTAATGGGTTTTTAAATGGGCGTTAATTATGCGGGGTTAGTTATGTAAGTTCAGTTATTTATCATTCCATTTCCATATAATAAATATATAAACACCATCTGTTTATTTATTTTTTTATAGTGAATGGGAAATATATAACCGCGGTAGCCTAGTGGTATGGGTAATGAACTGCTGAGACAAGATCTCGGGTTCCATCCCAGGTTTTACCATGGCACACACCAATGACTTTTCGATGCTTTTGGAAGTTATGTGTGTATTTATCGCAGATTTATAAGTGCCAGGTTAATGGCAATAGGCTCACCACTTCAACATAACATAACCTCAACATAAACTGGCGAAATGTGGGTGCTAGCACCTCTGCCTACTTTATGCCTATGCATATATTACTATACTTGCGCCGTTTGAAGGTTTCTTCCGACGCAGCAGCAGTGCAAGCGCAGTCTACAGTCCCTGGAAAATGTGAAAGCGCAAGGGTGTCAGCACATGTTGCATCTCACACCAAATGCCTTCCCATTTTCCAAGGCACCAATGACATCCCATCTGGCCTCTTGCCATCTTCGCCCGCCAAGCCAGTAGGTTCTAAAGGGCTGTTATAAGTAGTTTCACCATAAATGATAATATAGTAAAACAACTTTTTTGACAAAAAATTACATGGTAAGCAAATATACCGAAAAAAATGTTTTTGGTACTTTCAAAATTTGAATCCTTTACCTGTTTAGGAAGTCAATTACAAAATTCCACACTAACATAGGTACAGAAAAGCGAGTGTATAAACCCGTGGTAAGAAGTAAACTGCAACTTACTAATTACGTCATTGTTCCACTTGATAAGCGAACTGTTAAATATAATACTTATAAGATAATCTAATTAGTCTATCTGGTTTACTAATACATTTCTTTGCCGGCATTGTATAATTCTACACGCGACGCAACACTCATTACCTAAGTCGGTTTTCGTAATTCCATTGGATCGACAGTTAACGCCGATCTAAATCTTCTGTAATCCATTAGATTTACTTAGACCGCGACTCCGCCGTAGTAGAATTCTGCTGTGCGATTGTCAGAAATTGTTATTGGTCGATCTCCAGTGACGTCATCCAGGTCGACCAATAACAATCTTTATCAAGGCTATCGCAGCGCTGTGCTCGACGCTGTATGTGCAAAGAATTGCACAGCTGATCCCATGCCCTACAGGAGCAAAATTTGATGATTGGAGCCTAGGATCTTGATGGAACATACATCCACTGATTTCCACAATTTGACGGGGGAGGTTTTAGTTTATTTGGAAAGTCTAGCAGATCCTTGGTGTAACCGGCGACTTCATGAGGCAAACTCGGTATACCAAGGTATGCAACCCTGTATTCCGCCAGTCCCGGAAATTTCAGACCGTTTCGTCTGTCTCCAAACGATTCTGCAGATAGGGCTGCTTTCTGTGACACCTATAATCATCAGTTTGTTAAATAAACAATGTCATGTAATTGGACCAGTTACACTTCTTGTTTGGTCTTGTCCAGCTGTAGAAGTTTGCGAGATTCCTTGACGTCTTACCCCAAGAATCTATGCCCAGGATAAAAAATTGGTTTTCAGTTTTATCCATGATAAATCATCATTTCTGCGCTATGGATTTAAAAACAAACGAAATTATATTAGTAGTAAGCATTAGTGCAAGTTTGTCTGTCCAGCCTTATGCTGTATTTACACGAGACGATTTCTATACGGTCCGCCTTCATGATGACCGGCAAATATTCTACTCTAGTTTGTAGCGCAGAAAATGTTTGAAAGACTCTTCAGTGGTTGTGTGGTACGGAATGGGTGAGACGCGCTAGTTGTATTATAGATTATCTTAAACGACTCTAAGCAATCACAGGTTCAAAAAGCTCGCACTGTTGTTAATACGTTTTATTGGTTTTTTGATTGGTCCGTTGCTTTTTTTTACATAACGCCATCTAGACCTAAGTTAAGCATAGCTTAACTACCTTGTGTTATGAAATCTAGAATGCGGATAAACATAGTGCACATGCGCAAACATTCAAATTTTTGTTCAAGACGTTTTTCGGCACTTATACCGCAGTGAACTAACTAACGCCGATATCTTGTAAATATGCATAACAAGACTGACAGACGGACGCGGTTTAGGCACCTACCCCGACTAGAAACCGTCTCATGGAAACGCGGCCTTACTGTGTCTATAAACACCTTACATAAGAATCGTGACTAACTTGTTTACAGAAACATATAAACAACAACACGTAACATTGCGTACGCAAGTAAGAAAGACTCTTCGGTTTACAATAACTATGCAAATATGACAGTACTTGTACTTACGCATAGATTGTTTGTTGTGGATCAGTAGCTGAGTCGTAAATGGGACATAAATTTTCAAACCAGAACCAAACCACACAATGACAGTGTCGAGAAACTTATGTTGTAAATAAAATATTGTAAACAAATTGACTTAATAGTGTAACACTACTCACCGGGATATTTCCCATGTTTTTTTTTTTTATTTGTTTTTTGTAATCGATATTATGCGCTGTAACAAACGCCACTTACTGGTTCTTACGCCATGTTATACCTATATGTATCACACACGGTAAACAAACAAACTCAGGGTCGGCAGCACGAGTGTAACGCCACTGTTGATGCATCCGTCCATAGTCCACAGTAACCACTTTCCATCAGGTGCGCCGTGTGCTTGTCTGCCATCCAAGTGGTATAAAAAAGAAAGTAAAGTTTTTGTGTTTGTTAACAGGAAAATGTACATGATTTTTAATGAAAATATCGGATGCATTTGAAGGCCTTCTGTATACTTATTTCAATTTTGACGAGTTGTATGTTGCTTCCGGTTTGCGTTAGTACGTCTATTGTTCCTTATTGCATAAAAGTAGGTAACAGCACCAGCGGGCCTTGAACTCGCTCACAATAGCCGATGTCACTTCAGTGGACCTGCCATGATGTGTTACAATAAACACTCGTGTTCTGGGCATGAATAAGGGTGGTGCTATATACATATATACAGGATGTCTAAAAATTCAAGTATAAGCGGGCACCAGCGGGTGGGCCTTCTTATCATATCACTAGCCGTGCCCCGCGGTTTCACCCGCGTTTTTCTAGAGATTCTTTTCCCGAGATTACCGCGTTCAAATTACTTTGAACACAAAATCGGTTATTGTGATTAAACCATGATAGCTAGATATATGTTCTCGCGGACTTTTTTGTAGGTCCTAATGGGATCTACAAACCCGTAGTACATCATTTTGTTCTATTGTCAATAGTTTTTGCAGCGCACGCAAAAATAGGTTTTCGATTTTACACCTTGTGTTATAAAATAGCAATTTTATTACGGATCCCGAGATTTTGAAAAAAAATAATAGCCTATAGCCTTCCTCGATAAATGGACTATCCAACACTGAAAGAATCATTCAAATCGGACCAGTAGTTCCAGAGATTAGCGCGTTCAAACAAACAAACTCTGCAGCTTTATAATATTAGTATAGATAAGGGGTATCAAATATAGAAGGATTTAAAAAACGTGAAAATATATACAGCCCGGACTCTGCCTCGGATATGTGCCTCGAGTCAACAATAGTGCCTGGAAAACGGCAATGGACTCACTCCCTATTACGTGGGACCGAATACAATGATTGGTGAAATGTGGGTGTTAATTCACCTCTGCCTAGTCCTCCGGGGATAGAGGCGTGATTATATGTATGTATCTATGTATGCTATTACTAGTAATGAATATCGCGATCATGGCGCTTGTAATAGCGCCAAAATAATCAAATCAAATCATTTATTGCTTACCAAGTGTACATAGATCTTACAATTTTTATGACAGTACTTAAAACTTAGCGCCTTTTCCAGGCATTGCAACATTTAGGTCACATATTTTCTTTATTGAACTAGGTAGGTACAATAATAATTATAATTTGGACACAGTTAAATTAAATCCGTTATGTTATCAAATATATGCATTTTAAATATAGGTTTATTTATAAGTACCTACTCTAATTCATATAACTCATATCAAATATTAAATTAAACACAGAGAAAAAAATGTCGAATTGAAATAAAAAAAAAAAATTGAACAATTTTGATTAAATGTCAATATACAATGTCAATATACAATAATTATAATGTCGATAAATGCTCACAAACAACAATAATAGCGTATAATATCTTGGTTCTTAATGTCATAGCTGGACTTTACTTATCTTCTAAATACTCAAACATCGGTTGCTCAGCGAAAATAATAAACATGGGAAATATCCCGGCTAGTTTTACATTAGTAATGAATTAAAAATCGTTTAAGTAATTACAGAAAATAGAGAAATATATTTTTTCTAATTTATTTCTCGAGTAGTCAAAGTAGGGGTCACCCGTTGTTCCTTTCAGTTGCCAGTTTTTCCTTAAATTTTGGGTCATTCTGTATAGGGTATTTAACTCCATCCCTCTTGTCTGAGGTGAGGGCCGGGTCTTTCTACGAACCTCCTAAGCTACTGCTACATTCGACTTAGAGCGACGTCGGAGCCATGTACTGAAAATTCTTACAAATTATGGAAAATATGAATGTCACACTTGTACCACAGTCTAACGAACAAGGATTCTTTCTTCTATGTTTGTACTATAACAATCAACTAGCCCATTGTAGTCCTCTGCTGGACTAGCCCTCTCCCAATGTTGGGAGGGTTTGGCCTACTGTTTCCACGTTGGCCAGACGGGTTGGTACAGGGTTTTATTTCGAGTTTTCCTTCTCCCGCAGTGATCCATATCACTGCGTATGTTTCCATTAGTCGCCTCTTACGACACCCTTAGGATGAGATGGGATGGTGATACTTGTATTCTTTCTCCGTCACTACGACAGGTACTATAACAATACATAAATATTGTGTTCAATTAGGAACTGAGTTATTAAAGTTATCGGGGCTTTTTCCATGTTGTATTGTTCCGAGTTTCGCCGCCGCCGCCGAAATATCGGAAACTCGGCACAATACAACATGGTAAATATCCCAATAACTTTAATACCAATGTGAGTGACCATGATAGTTTAAGTACCAATACTTTTTTTTTTTTTTACGTGCGCAAAATCCCCACGGATACCTCCCCACCGGAGCCGGTGGAGGAGGTTATGTCTGACTCGAACCGACTAAAACACACGCCGCCTGTGGGTCGCTTTGGTTGCCGAAGGTGAGGTTGACAGGCATATCCCTCGCACCCCAGCCGACCCAGGGCCATCTCTCACGATCTGGCCCTCTTCTCGGGTGTGGGGACTACAGTCCCCAACTCGTCCCCGAAAACGGGGAGGCGTGCCACACGCGCCACCGCCGCGGCCTGCTTCTGCCAGGGTGACAGGCGGCTCACCTGTCACCCCAAATACCAATACTGAGTTATTAATGTTAGATAGAAAAAGCAGCCAAGTGCGAGTCGGATTTGCTCACTATTCCGCACCATTATCTAGCCCCCTTTAAAACCACGTTTGTTGTATGAAAGCACTCCTTCAAATATTAATTTTATACATTATTACCCTGAGGTCACGAACACCCTCGAGCCTTTGCAAATGCGTAGAGATATTGCTTCCTTGGCTGTATTTTACCGTCTCTATCATGGTGAGTGTTCTGACGAGCTCTTCCAACTAATCCCACCATCTCCTTTCCTACATAGGACAACACGTGCAGGCCTTAGATGTCACCCTCACACTGTGCAGAATATACGACCAAGAACCAAGCGGTTCGGAAACTCTTTTCTTTGCCGCACCACCAAGACCTGGAATTCATTACCAGTACACGTGTTTCCTTCTTCCTACAGTCCCGGGGCCTTTAAGCGGGGCGTGAAAAAGCATCTGATGAGGCCGCCAAGCTGAGTGCCACCATTATAGCACTTAGTATCTGTAATGCTGACCCTCTTTCCTGAGACTTACCATCAGGCGAGGTGTGGTCAAGTTGGCGTGTCCTATATATATAAAAAAAAACTGTTTTTAGTATAAAAAGCTCACTGTAGAATTTTTTTGCTGTCAGTGGGAAGACCAAAAGCTGGTCCTGCTTTGTCTTCTACACTGACGGCATAGAAACTCTCTATTCTTACAGGGTCGGCAGCACGAATGCGATTCTTCTGGTGTTGCACATGTCCATAGACCACGGTAAACACTTCCCATCAGGTGGACCGAGGTTGTCTGCCACGTAAGTGGTATAAAAAAATAAATTAAATAATCTTGACTTGACGAATATCGTGCCATAACAGCAGTATTGCTAGAAGCACTTATTATATTTACAGTGATCTCCTCGATGACAATGATTAGGTTATAACAATAAATATTGTATAAAAGCTCAGGTCATTTACTGATAATATCAAAATATATCCAGACTAGATCTGATTATAAAGTTCTTTTTTAATCAAGATTGAGGGTGAACATTCAGATAATGGTGGCACTTCCAGGATTCACCGACCATGTTTATTTGTCCAAATGTTTTAATGTCATTTGTACTACTCCTTAGAGTTTATAAAATTCTGTACTGTTGTTTGAACAAGTATTAAACAAGAAAATATCAAGGATAGCCGTGGCCGTATGCCACTTAGTCCAACAAAAACATACATTCTAGGGAAAAGTGGCATACGAGCACGGCTATCCTTGATATTTTCTTGTTTAATATTTTTCCAATAGTCGGGTTTTAGTTTTTTACCCTTTAGGTACGGGAAACCTGTGAATATTATTTGTGAATCATTCATATGCTTATTTTATAGCCATGTGCAATAACTAGATAGCTTCTGAGTCAGAAAATAGCACATGGCAACATTGGCAATATGGCCATATGATTCAGATTCAGAAATAGACTCAAACTTTGTGTTTCGAGCGTATGTTTGAATGACTATAACTATTCCAGTTATTACTGTTTTATTCCATTTTTAGTTTATTAATTTTCCGATGGTTTAGTAATTAATTTTCCTTCTAATGTAATTAATTAGTTTACCGCGGCAAGATTAACCTCGTGTAGTGTTCCCGGCGGTGAGAAGGGTAGCCAGAGCTCACTGGAGAATTTTTGTGCTGTCAATGGGAAGACCAAAAGCTTGTCCTGCTTTGTCTTCTACACTGACTGCACAGAAACTCTATTCTTACAGGGTCAGCAGTACGATTGCGACTCCTCTGATGTTGCACACGTCCATAGACCACGGTAACCACTCTCCATCAGGTGGGCCGTGTGCTTGTCTGCCACCTAAGAGATATAAAAAATCTTGACTTGACGTATATTATCCATAACATCAGTATTACTAGAAGCACTTATTATATTTACAGTGATCGATGATTAGGTTATAACACAAAATATTGCATAAAAGCCCAAGTCACAGTAGTGCTTCACCAATCAGCATCCTAGTACCAATATCGGTCGCATCCAAAACATGCAAAGTCAAAGTCAAAAATCATTATTTCTGCATAGACCATTAAATCAGCATTTACAAAATGTCAATATACAAAGAAATATGAAAGACTAGTTTTGCAAATGGACCACCGCACCGGTTTAAAACGCGGCCCCGACCTGAGAAGACCCCGGCAAGGAACTGTCTATTGACAAACATTTACTAAGTCTACTTAGTCTCTTGCGAGTCTAGGATTAGCTCTCCTATTATTTTTTTACGTGCGCAAAATCCCCACGGATACCTCCCCACCGGAGTCGGTGGAAAAGGTTATGTCGGACTCGAACCGACCAAAACGCACGCGTCGTTTTGGTTGCCGAAGGTGAGGTTGACAGGCATATCCCTCGCACCCCGGCCGACCCAGGGCCATCTCTCACGATCTGGCCCTCTTCTCGGGTGTGGGGACTACAGAGTCCCCAACTCGTCCCCGGAAACGGGGAGCCGCGCCGCCGCCGCGGCCTGCTACTGCCAGGGTGACAGGCGGCTCCACCAGTCACCCCCAGGCCTACGCTCATGGGGGGCGGAGGTTGTTCATCGACCTCCAACGCCCGAGTTGCCTTCGTACGCAGGCAGCTTGGCTTGCGATCCTTCGCCGTTCCCGCTGCCGCTCCCGCCCCGCGTCCTCCTTCAACGAGCATTACTTGCTCGTCGCTCTCCTATTCTTCATTTCCTTGATCTGTTATATTTAACACGAGCGGGAGTAGCTGCCATTTTTTCACACCGAGAGCAGAGTCTCGTCTTTCAATCAGTACTTTTTTTTTATACAACTTAGGTAGCAGACAAGCACACGGCCCCACCTGATGGAAAGTGGTTACCATGACCTGTGAACGTGTGTAACACCAGTGGAGTCACATCCGTGCTGCCGACCCTGTAAGAGCAGAGATTTTGTGCCGTCAGTGTAGAGGACAAAGCAGGACAAACCTTTGGTCGTCCCACTGACAGAACAAAACTCCAGTGAGCTCTGGCTACCCTACTCACCGCCGGGAACACAACACGAAGTTCTTATAACCGCGGTATTATATGTAGGGCGGAGGTACTTCCCCAGTCGGACTGCTCAATTGCGCGGAAATACCGCCGTGTCCTACCTCCTCAAAAAGTACTAATAATCTTGCAGGTTAGGTCGTATCGGACTCCACAGATCACGGTGTCTTGCGTCATACACCCACAGCTCTTCGTCTATAAAATTGGATATTACCGTTAACACGATGTCTCCTGCAATGCAATCTCGCAGGGATCAGCAAATCCTGAGATGCCCCTAGGTCAGCCGGGGTGGCAGGGAAATACTTTATGGGTCCACTTTAAACCCTGGTATCAGAGACCCGAGACGTCGTGTGGCTTTAGTTGATTCGAGTTCAACATCACTGCCCCCGCTGGCAAGGGTTGGTGGTTGCCTATCCATAGGAAGTTCCATACGAAAAAGGGGGTCAGCGAATCCCAAATAATATAATATAATGAATGTATTTTATGATGTGCTAAGCTGCATATATGACGAGTGGTGTACTTTCCAGCGAGTTCCAAAAGGGCGCGGGCGAGCTGAGGTTCACGTCGCCGCTGGCGGGGCAGCTGGCGCGCGCACTGCACGCCGCGCTGCGCGCGCGCCGCCAGCGAGCTGCCAGCGATGCGCACGCGCACGCGCACAAGCTTAGCAAGAGCGACGGAGACCTGCGCACCGCCAAGTGCAGCGACGCCGACATGGGTACGTCACACCAACACACTACACTCTCCTTGTTACGCGAACGCGCACAAGCTCAAACGTATCCAAATTTTTACCTATACGATTTTATCATCGACCTGATAGTTACATAAAAAAACATTGCACGCCTCCCCGTTTCCGGGGACGAGTTGGAAACTCTGTGGTCCCCACACCCGAGGAGGGCTAGATCGAGAGAGAAGTCCATGGGTCGGCCGGGGTATGCCTGTCAACCTAACCTTCGGCAATCAAAAACGACCCAGAGGTGCTGTTCGTTTTAGTCGGTTCAAGTCCGACATAACCTCTCCCACCGGCTCCAGTGGGTGGGGCAGCCGTAGGGGTATTTCGCACGTAAAAAAAGATACAAGAACATTGTGACGTACATGGATGAAAACAGAAGCTATTCTAATTTGGAATTGGGTATTTGGCTGACTAGTCAAGTTAATTACTTTTTACTAAACGTCAAAACGGCAAGTTTTAAGGCAACTTATATGAAATATTTTATTGTGACGTCATAATATCCGATAGTCAAATAATTTACTCTATTATCAGTTGGTTGGATGATTAAAAATAAATAATAACGATGAAATTAGAACCGAACAACTTTTATAGAAATAGAAATAGAAATAGAAACGTTTATTTCCAAGAATATGGTCATTACAGGTGTTAAATTTTTCTTGATCTGCATATTCTGCCAAGTGTGGCGTGCAAATATTTCACCGATAATTAAACATTGTACAATACGGTAATTTAAAATAATAAGATTTAAGTAACATAAAAATATCACATTCAATAAGTCACACACTATGCAGTAGCCATTATAACAATGAGTCAATTTAAGGTCTAATAATATTATAACATTCAATAAGTCATACATAACGTAGTAGCCAATATAACCTCTTTTACAATTCTTAATTTATTAAACTCACTTAAATAATTTATTTTAACTACAGGAAAACCGATTAAGCATACCGTAAACTGGGATTACATTGGACACCTGGGTTTCTTTTTTGTTTTTTATACCACTTAGGTGGCAGACAAGCACACGGCCCACCTGATGGAAAGTGGTTACCGTGGCCTATGGACGTTTGTAACACCAGAGGAGTCACAGTCGCGCTGCCAACCCTGTAAATACAAAGTTTCTGTGCTGTCAGTGTAGAAGACAAAGCAGGACAAGCCTTTATTCTTCCCACTGGCAGCACAAATTCTCCAGTGAGCTCTGGCTGCCTGGGCTACTTTGCGATATTTAAAATGTGATTTTTTTTTAAATATTCATCGTCAGTTTCTTCAGAAGTGGTAATGCTATTCCTGTCAATAATTTATTTCTTGCGATTGCCTGCTGCTTAAAAAAAAACGGTTTTAAAGTTAGCCTGCTATCCAAAATTTGTACTAGGCTAGAATCAAAACTGCGACTTCCGATTTAATTACTTAGTACTCTAAACCCGCACTACTTAGGTACTTCGTCGTATCTTCAAACCACAGACCTCCAAGAGTAAATCAACCAAGAAAGAAAAAGATTTACTAATAAAAAATTGCAACAGAAGAACACACTAAACTCATAACATAAATTACATAACATAAACTCACGCCTATATCCTCGAAGGGGTAGGCAGAGGTGCTAGCACCCACATTTCGCCAGTTTATGTTTAGGTCCCAATGTAATAGGTGGCGAGCCTATTGCCATTAACCGAGCACTTATAAACCTGCGATAAATACACACATAACTCGAAGGAACATGAAACTCAATAAATATATAATATGAAAAAATATACAGACTAGATCCGATATCTTTTTTAAAACAACACACTTACAGGATTCACCGACCATGTTTGTTTGTTCAAATGTTTTAAATGTCATCTGTATTATTCAAAGAGTTAAGCAATAATGAATGAAGCGACGATATCGTTCGAACAATGACATCCACGCTATTGTACAATAATTGTTTCTATGTTGTGCACCTGAAGTCAACGATACGGTGTTACATGATGAGTCTTTTGCGTAATAGAAGTGAAGAAAATAAACTTATCTAATTATTGTAATGTGACCTTATCCATAGACACTCTTTTACCATACTTTACAAAATAAAAATTTAAAAAGTTGTATTATTATGTAGTTCGATAATCGTAGTTGGCTAAATGTAATTAAGAATACACCTCTGCCTACCCGATCAGGGATTTACAGACGTGTGTATATGTATGTAAGGTGAATGAATATACTGTCTTTTAGTAGTCTCTTTTAAAAAAAAAATTTTTATTTAAAGTAAAATGTGACTTTAGCGGTCCTGTTTTTATAAATCAATGGTAAAACGGACAAAAAATCGACTTGGCGGTATATATTAAGATAGGAAAAATTTAATCGGTTCAGACATTATTCGAACCCGCGATCGTTTTTTTTTTATACAACTTAGGAGGCAGACAAGCACACGGCCCCACCTGATGGAAAGTGGTTACCATGACCTATGAACGTGTGTAACACCAGTGGAGTCACATCCGTGCTGCCAACCCTGTAAGAACAGAGATTTTGTGCCGTCAGTGTAGAGGACAAAGCAGGACAAGCCTTCGGTCATCCCACTGATAGCACAAATTCTTCAGTGAGCTCTGGCTACACCACTCACCGCCGGGAATACAACACGAAGTTATTATAACCGCGGTATTCTGTAGGGCGGGGAGGTACTTCCCTAATCGTTCCCTTACAGGAGGAATGCTTTGACCACTGAGCCACCGACTCTCGTCTGAAGCCATCTAAATGTTCCTATATATCCGTCTTCATTGTTCATCGATCTGAATAGTTAGCATACTAAATGCTTAAAAGTTTCATTCAAATGACTTTGCGGAATATTTTATCTTCTCACAAAATTGAAAAAAAAATTACCAATGTGGACAATACCAAGACAACTCAGTATCAACCTATAATAATATTTGTTTTCAGGTGACGTACGCCGCAGCAGTTGGTACAGCGGGCCGTCGGAGGTGTCGCTAGACGACATTGACCTCGTCATGTCCAAGGTATGAAAGAGAACGAGATTTTTCTTAAACGTAGTCGGCATCAATAAGCTGTTCATTTTCAGTTCTGAAAGTTGGTAGCAAAATTTGTCGGGCTTGTCTGCATATGAACACTAATATCGCGATTCAGGATTACCCATCTCATTTACGCAAACTATTGCGAAGTTGTTTCAGTTGCTTTTGCTAGATGGCGCTGAATATATTGTGGTTTATAAATGCAGGAATGTACTTTTATTAGCAGAATGTGAGAGCCACTGGTGTAATTATATAGAGAACAGGGTCATGTCTCCTCTGATAGCTCCTCTGAGGGCGACAAAAGGATGTTGATAGTGGCCGAATTTTTTAAACTTTTTTGATATAATTATATTTTCTATTAAAGACTATGAATTCAAGTGTAATGTAAATTGTTCTTGAATTGAATGAATGGAACTGGACGTGGGAGACAATGGAGCTGACGAATAATTACTTTTTATTGCTGGTGACTATTTTAATGCGCGTTTGATTGTTACAGGAATCGAAGCATATCCCGACGGGGCAGCTGTCGCGCTGTGCGGGCGCCGGCCAGCTCGCCGGCCAGCTCGCGGCGCCCGCGCAGCCCTTCAACGTGCAGTCTGCCGCCTCCTTCGACGACAGGTAGGCACAGCTTGCGGCCGCCCCGCTGGAGGGCCGGGGGACTCCAGCAGGAGACCACTCGGGTATCGTGCCGTCCATGGCCCTGTACGGTGCCCTACATGGGCGGACATCATGAAGCCCAGGCACGTGTGCCGCAGTAGAAGATGGCCTCCAGGGGTACCGTTCGATGTTCTTTGGCACGGTGAGTCGCCGGATCGCTACCGTGAATCCTGGAAGCGAGAACCCTTTCAGCGAAACAACGCTGTAAGTGTTCACGCTTCCAGGGCGAAAAGTGGCACGGGAGCAAGGACACGAACTCGAGCCTGAAGAATCCCAGCTTCATAGGAAAATGACAGCAGAGTGGGAGCGACGACTTCGGCCACGCGCAATGAGTTATAGTTTGCGAACACGTCGCTTAGTTTTGCTGCCGTCAGAGAGCAGGCTACCCACTTATCTGGAGAACGGACGTCATAAAAGCCATGGTCCAGTCCGCAAGCTTGAGCTTCGTCTCCCGTAGTCCCCAATCCCAAGAGGAAAGCATAAACTAGAGACTCGTCCGTCAGTTAGCAGGTGAAGTTGGCTACCCGAGGAGGCCATCCCGATGGTCCTGGGTAAGTCGAGGTGCGAGGGATATTCCATTAACTTCGGCAATAAATCACTCAAGAGGTCGTACAGTTTTAGTTTATTCGAGTCTGACAAAATCACCCACGCCGGCTCCAGAGGGATCCGAGGGGGTATTCCAAATAAAAAAAAAGTAGACTTGGACGACAATGGACCCAAAAACTTCTTGAGGGGCTGGGGGGATACATTGATAACTTACTCTTATCGTAAAATCGTGAATTATAACGTCAGTACTAAGTCGGTTACTTGTGCAGCACATCGGACCGCCGCTCGCTGCTGTCGGTGGCGTCCGGCATCTACGAGGAGATCCCCGACCTGCCGCCGCGGGACGTGCCCGACGGCGTCCTGGAGGTGAGCGAGCCGGGACTTGAACGATTTCAGCTAAAATTTACAGAAAATATCAATGATCAACACACACATCAACAAAGTCTAGGGATATTTTATATTTTATCAAATTTCAATAAATCTAGGAAGTATTTTCATAGATAGCGAATGGAAGAAAAGTAGCTTATTTTAGTAGCTTTAATAAAAAAAGAAAACATTTCGTGATATTTTAGTTTTAAATCAAAATGTTAACTTTTTTAATCATTGCAGAAAATTGGTACGAGTACAAATGTCATAAGTCTTTTAGTAAAATTATTAATTTTAATAAAAAAATTATAAATATAATAAAAACTAATTATTAATAATCAGTGTTGCCACCTCTTACATTAATTATACATCTACAGCGGTTACTCATACTTAAAATTAAATTGTCAATGTCCTGTTGCGGTATGAGGTCCCAAGTTCTTTGCAAGTGTCTGTAAAGTTCTGGTTCCGTCGTCAAATTTGGCGGGAAATCTCGCAACGCTTTTCGTTGTAACATGTCCCAGATATGCTCGATGGGATTTAAGTCGGGCGACTGTACAGGCCAATCCAAAACTTGTATGTCATGATCTTGAAGAGCTGTCGATACCAGCCGCGCCGTATGAGGAGGAGCATTATCATGCATGAATAGAAATGCCAGGCCCATTTGGATTCTGTGTGGGATAATTACAGGCTCTACTACCTCTTCAAGGTATTTTCGCGCAGTCATGCTGCCTTGAATCCAAACGAGCTGGGTTCGCCCGCCAAGACGAATTCCTGCCCACACCATGATTGTCCCGCCTCCGAAAGAATGGACCTGCTGAGGGTGCCGTAAACGGCTAATTCTGCCTGGAGTTCTCCAAACACGAACTCTTCTTGAATCCGGATGAAATCCAAACCGGGACTCATCAGTGAAGAGCACCGATGACCATTATTCATCACTCCAAGGCAAATGCTCCCGAGCCCACAAAAGCCGCCGACCGCGATTGCCACGTCGCAGTGCTGGAGCACGTAGCGGTCTTCGAGCATGAAGGTTGACTTCATGCAACCTCCTTCGCACGGTTTGGTCGCTTACCAGCAGCTGGTGGTCCTCATGGAGCCTTTGCACGAGTTGCCTCGCCGTGATACTGGGTTGTCTTTTGGCTTTCGTTTGGAGGAATCGATCCTGTCTTTGCGTAGTAACCCGATGTCTACCACTTATCGCAGTACTGGGGATGTGGCTGAACGGCATTCAGCCACATCCCCAGTACTGTGATAACGTGACCACAATCTTGATATCACGTTTTGACTGGTGTGTAGGGTCTCAGCAACGACGCGTTGAATAGCACCATTTTCTAACATGCCCACGGCTCGTAACATTTCATTTCGACTCAAATGGCGACGTGACATGACTTTTGAAGCTAGCACAGCAAGTTCAATAAAAAAAAATCAATCTGATCAATTTTCATTCAATAACAGCATAAAACAAAACAAAAAACAATTTTAATTTTCCTTGTCGTAATGAATTACCAACAATTTTGCCGCCGTATTTTTGTTTTTAGCATTGTTAGTTTTTTATATTTTTAAATTTTGAAAATAGAATAAAAGAGGTTTCATTTGGTGTATAAACTTTTTATGGAAACTGAAAAAAGTTTCAACTATAAAGTCTTCAATAATATGAGATTATGATATCCCTAGGTTTTGTTGAGGTGTGTACTGTGTAACTGTAGGTATGTTGCCCGTACGTGTAACGGCGACAATAACAATGTTGACGAATGTCATCATTTAATGCAACAATCAGACGCGACAGTGCGCTAGGAAAAAAAATATTGATACAAATAATAACATAATTCATATAAAGTAATAATATTGACGTATTATTATAGTCGCGTCATGCTATGATGGCCGTTTTGATACGGCTGGTTTTGCTTGTTTACTCTTCGCTGAGTAGTGATCATAAATGTCGAGAAAGTCGGCTTCAGATTTATATCAGCGGCGAAGTCAGCTAGTTGTTGATGAATGTCCGGTGAAGTTGCATAGCGCACAGATGTATAGCCATGTACAGCCGGCGTGTGCGCAGGCGCTGGAGGAGCCCACGTACGAGAGCGTGGCGGAGTGCGTGTACGCCACCATGCGCCGGCGCCGCCCGCCGCCGCCGCTGCCGCCGCGCCACCCCTGCGGGTGAGTGCCCTTCCTACTGCTTCCACATAGCGCTACAGACTCACTTTATAGTTGAAATTATTTAATATGTGCATTATCACAGGTGCCCTTAGCCATAGAAGGTAACGTGGTACGATTGGAACGAATCCTAAAACTATTGTAATTTATATACTATAATTTAAGTTAAATCATTTGTAAATACGATATAACTTATAATAGTACGTTTAAAAAATATAGTGTGACATATTTCAGTTTAAATTACTACAAGTAATTTAAGCTATGATGTGATTTATATTTTAACGTGACTGTTTTATTTATGTGAGACCTCGTATGGCATTGTCCTACGTGAGCTTTTTGCGATGCGTTACGATGCGGCACGCGAAAATTAAATGTTCGTTGTTCTTCAGTGTGTCCTACGTGATCGTTTTCTCGAACGCGATCAAATGCGTCTTTTTATTTTTACGCGACGAGAAGCGACAGCAATAGAATTTAACCCTTACCAAC
This sequence comes from Eilema griseolum, assembly GCA_963662185.1. Taxonomy (NCBI): domain Eukaryota; kingdom Metazoa; phylum Arthropoda; class Insecta; order Lepidoptera; family Erebidae; genus Eilema; species Eilema griseolum. The sequence continues at coordinate 21,773,972 of OY759248.1, read as the reverse complement.
CCATTATACTTTTATAATGACCAACAGATTTATTTTATAAAGATATAATTTTTCCATTTATGTTGTCATAATTATTAAAGAATTTATTTTTATGAATTGAGCAGCCATTAATTAGAATAGAATAATATGAAAGTACCGTATAAAGTGACTAAAATTTACCACTAATGCTACTTATTGTAAACTAAATAATAACGACTTTTTACCTTTACCCTTCAATTGGTTCTTGCATGAGAACGATGTGTTGATGATGAAAGGATGTCCTATTTTTGGAGGAAACGTACTTTAAATACGGATAATAGCGAATCCCAGTTATTCTTAAAAAGAAACATTTCTAAATTGGTATCACCGCATTTGTCGCTTTAAAACGTCACGACACGTAGGACAGCGACTAGCGTAAAGTTTTGGTCGCATTACATCGCATGGCATCGAAACGCGTCGCATCAATTTCGACGCTCACGTAGGACAACGGGTATGACAGCTACGTTTTATCGCTTGTTTTTTAATTTTAGTGTTGTGGCTGTATATTATCTTTGGTTGTTACATTTTAATCGTTACGTTTGTGGTCAGCGTTGCCAGAATGTACTTAACTTTTGTGATATTTTGCCTTACTTCTGACCCTCTTATATTATTTCAGTGCAAATATTTGTATGCATGATTAAATATATTTGCATTGGTCTGGGTGTTTCTATGTATAATATGTATGCAGTTACAAAAAAAAAATATCTCTAAATATGTTTATCCGCATTGTAGATCCCATAACACAAGCTAGTTAAGCTATGCTTACCATGGGTCTAGATAGCGTTGTGTAGAATGTCGTAAAAAAAAATATCCTTGGACACAAAGTTTTTTTTGTTTTTGATAATGAAAGTAGCTGAGAAATTGAACAATTATTACATTGAATAATTATTAGACATGACAATTATTAAGGATTGTTTGATTGATGGACCTTGGTGGAGTTTGCAACACATATTGAATAAGGCACATTGAAAAGATTTGTGTCACTTCCCGGCATTCGTAAAAGTTATCGCTGCAAACAACCGCCTTTTGCGATAGGGGTCGAAAGTAACGCAAAATGTTACAAAAGTTACATTCTGGCAACCCTGCGATTAATCTTTAGTAACCTGAACGATTATTCTGACAAACAAACGTGACAGTCCAACCTTAGACTACAATTATCATAATGCACCTATTAAATTATTTCAATAACCTATAGTAAATGTATTTGTTTTTAATTTTTTTTTTAACCACTGAAATTAGTAAACTGTTGACATTTATCAACTATATACAAAACTTCGTTATTGCCAGTTGGGTAAGTCAGGAAAGTCGTTTCGTGAATAAAAAATATCAATTTTTCACCATTTTGTAGACTGAAACCCAATTGAGTTGCGGAAGGACTTAGCAATTGATGACGACATTAAAATATTTAAATAACAATGTGTGTGTGTGTGTGTAGTGCGGTAGCCTAGTGGTATGGGTAATGGACTACTGAGACGAGGTCTCGGGTTCGATCCCAGGTTTTACCATGGCACACACCCAAGACTTTTCGATGCTTTTCGAAGTTATGTGTGTATTTATCACAGGTTTATAAGTGCCCGGTGAATGGCAATAGGCTCGCCACCTATTACATTGGGACCTAAACATAAACGGTCTTATTACAAAAAACGGAATTAAGTCAGGTTTAAACCTGAACTATAAAGTCTAGGCTTAATCTCAAGACCATGGTTTAAACTTCTCCTTATTACAAAAGCTGAATAATCCATAGACCATAATTTAAACCTTGGCTTAAATAAAACGACAGATTACTCAAACTATTGTTCGTTCATTATGATACCATTCAATCGCAACGTTCCGTTTCCTCCGAAAACAAAAATTATCTGAAATCATTAATATATAATATTCACTAAAAATGGTGAAAAAAAGGATTTAGATAATACATTTTCATTAAATTCAATTTTATGAATAATAGTTATACTTTATTTTGTATTAAAATATCATTATGATGCCTTTATTTTATGTATGATATTGGAAGATCTATGGACGTGAAATGGAACGAACTTTTTCGTTCGCGCTGACTAGGTATCAAATTTTTCCCAATTATTATAACTACTTTAAAATATATTTATTGCAAGTTATTTAAAACGTTTAGTAAAACTATACTTTTGCCTAAAAAGCTTCTTCAGATAGTTCCATAAAGGGGTTTACTGGAATACGATGTCTGTTAGGTAAGCGTGGTATGTCCAATGACTCCACGATATTAATATCTGCGATATCCATCAGATCAACTGCGTCAATATCTTATGAGCATAGTATTATAAGAAAGTAAACGAATTTATCTGACGCTAACCGGCTAACTTCAAAATGGCAAGTTTGACATATTATTATTGTGATTTACACTTTAGACCAACGTTAAACTAGGGGTCACGTAGGTTTATCTTTAGACCAGAGATAGTCCATGGTTTAGTAATAAAACCCTTTTTGTAATAAAAAATTCTTTAGACCATGGTCTAAACACGATTTAAACCTGGTTTTAGAGTTAGTCCGTGTTTTGTAATAAGACTGAAACTGGCGAAATATTGGAGCACCTCTATGTTATGTTATGTATGTGTGTGTTTAGCACGCTGAAGCCGGGCGACGGCGGCGTGACGCGCCACTCGTCGCTGGGCTCCCTGCCGCGGCTTTGCTCGCCGGTGGGTCGCGCCGCTCCCGACAAGACCAAGACCCTGCCCAAGCTCGACAAGAGGCAGCCGTTCAGCGTGTTCAGGTAGTTATTTAGTTACATACTTACAACCATCATTACACGATAAATATAACTAATACAATAGAAGAAGGAAACTTATAAGACAACACTAAGTTGACTACTTAGTAACAATTGAGTAAATATGGCCTCCGTGAACATGTAAACAAATCACCCTGCTGAGATACTACATCCAGCACACGCAATGTACACGCCAGCGGGTCTAGCTGTACGTGCCCCACAGGACTTCCCCTAGATTCTGTACCTCTTATTAGCAGCATCATATAAACTTCAATTACGGTTATATTTGGATACCGTAAACTGGGGTTACTTTGTGATAAATTGGTAACTTTAGGATAATTTAAAATTCGATTCTTTTTGTGCAACAACGGCAGTCAAACGTAGGAACCGTACAAAATAATATTTCCACTTCTGAAGAAACTTACATTTCTCGCGCCTGTAAATCCCTGAAAAAGCAGACAGAGGTGTACTAACACCACATTTTGCCAACTATGATTTTCGATCCCACGTAATGGGAGGCGAGCACTAGATCCTGGGCTGTATGATTGCTGTCGGATGGAGTACAGCCCTAGCCCTTAGTCGCCGTTTAGACACCCACAGGAACTGATGAGGTGGCACTAGTCTACTCCCAACATGATTAATAACGATCATTGACGATTTATGTTATTATTATTTATTATTTAAAATCCAACTAATGGTTTACACAAAATACCCCAGTTTACGGTATATAATTTGAGCGGAGGTCCCTTTTACCTACTTCTACATTGCTTATCGATTTGAAATTTTATGAGAACAATCTATTCAAGATTTTTTTTATCTCTCAAATCACAGAAAACGCCTGAAAAGCGACTCACGCATCACGAGCTCTCAAAAATCCGAGACGTCAAAAGAGAACAAAGATGTCGAAACTAAAAAGAAGAAATTCGACTTCACGCCCACCAGGGACATCTTCAAGAGCTTCAAGGTAAGTCGCAAGATGAAGAATCTCAAGATCACTACCGGCACACTCTCCAAAGGAGAGACCAAAAGCTGCGAATTCCTCGACGACACCGAACCAGTTGAGACCAACCGCTGCTCGAAATCTGTAGAATGTTTAGAGAATGACTTCGACTTCGAGACCGACTTGTCGATAGAGTTCAGTCAAGAGAACATCTCAGCTCTGACTCTACCGCAGCAGATTGTGGAGTTATTACTCGAACATGATCAGTTGAACAAAGTCAGGTTAAAAGAGCAGGTAGAGAATGACTACATGCCGATGTCGCCGATCATCCCTCCGCCGATAGAGCACCACTACATCGTGATGTCGCCTAGGACCAACATCGCCTAATCTAGTCGTTACGCTAAGTATAAGTTATAAGGCATACAAGCTGATAATGTATGTGATGGTGTTATTTTGTAAAGTTAACGTTAGTAACTGATAACGGTTAATAACGGTTATTTATTTGATGGCGTATAAAAAACTTTGGCCTTTTTCCTTCATAAGTTAATTTACTTTCAACTCTCTTCGGTATAAAATTAAGAAAACACGGAAAACACGTGTACATTTATTTCTTACCAAAAGCAGTCATGAAATTTTGTACTTCTCGAAATGATCATACAACCGTTCATTCCTAATTCTACTCTCTTAGAGGAAATCTTCTAAAAATATTCTCTTTATATTTAAAATTTCCAGCGTTTGAATTTGAAATTTAACGATATAGATATAATGTTTAAATTTAAGCGCGATTTATTCTGAGTGACAAACTGTTTTGTAACTACACGCGTTCGTAAAAGCCGACACATTTAAGTTGGCCAATTTCTCTCTTCTATATTAACCAATTGTAATCCATCGTCTTCGCACTGCATTTGAAACTCGATGTCACTCAGAATAATGCGAAAAAATCGTTGATAAATTACTTTGTGTTCTATTCGTTCTGTTTTTTAACTCGTTGTCAATGAAACAACCGTTACTAAACGTTATTAGTTATTGTTATTTATGGTTATATTCGTGAGTAACGACCATACGTTATTATGGTCTATATTATGACGTCATTACTTATGTAATTACAGATTGCAGCAACGATTGCTGCGTTTGAAAATTGTAACATTTCTAAGGGTTACTAAAATTATATACTTGTATATTGACACAAAGTCAAGTAATACTGATATTTAAAAGACTGCCTCAGTAGCGCGGTGGTAACTAGGGCAACCGCTGCGTATGAGGTCCCGTGTTCGTTTCTCAGGCCAAGCATAGTGTGATATTTATTTCTGTTAGGCAGTTTTCAGCAGCAAGCAAACAATCAGTTTGACAGACGAATTACCCGTCTCAATTCATCACTGCTTACCCTGTCGGGTATACACAGGCGTGAGTTACTAACAAAAAGCCTAATTTGACAACTAGATTTCATCTATGACCTTTGACATGGAGTTCTAAAAGGTTGCTAACTAATAAAATCCCTAAACAATCAGACTCTGCTTGAATGAGGTTATTTCACGGCAACTTGGAAACTATTTGAACTATAGTAACACGAAATAAAACTATTTTATGAAATTCAGTCGTGGTAAAAAGCAACCGAAGTAAAAACAAAATAACACCAAATACGTGTTATTTTGATTATATTTCGGTTGGTTTTTAGCAACAATAAAGTAACATCAAACAAATTGCAATAGAATACGTTAAAATATTTTAATGTCAATGTGTAACATTCGCGTAAACTATCAACAATATCACACCGTCGCTTAAGTTCTAAAAAAATATACGCATCGCTTTCGCTGCAATATGTATCAAAAAATAGTCGCGAGCAATGATGTATTATAAACCATAAATATGTTGTCCGTACTCAAAAATGGTGACAGAAAATCATGACGCACGTCATCATTTTACGCACTAATCAGAAACGCGACATTTAACAATAAATTCGTAATAGTAATATTACATTACAATTAATAATAATGACGTTTTATTTTTTCACGTGAGCCATTTTTTAAATACTCCATGTTCCTGTATGGCGTGTCAATAACCTACGTGATTGTATACAATAATATTTTGTATATACGTGGTGTTAGCACTTAAACGACGGTGTGGTAACGCTGATAAAACGATCCCACTACGATGACGGCGCGGCGTCCAGTTAGAGTGGACTTGATCGCGATCAACCTCCAAAAGAATTCGTTGGGTAAATTAGATTTGTCTGCTAGGTGGACGTTTGTCTAAAAAGAAAAAAAAACTAGTAAAGTAGGTACTCTTTATGAAATTAATTTTAAAATATGTAAGAGAGGCTATAACAATATGTAAAAATTCCAAAAAGTGATTTTCAAATGTAGTAACATTAGTCGGTATAGGTATTTGTTTCGGTTATTTGACAGTCATTTCCACTATGACTGTGAAAAATGCAAAAAAAACACACCCTTGGATAGAGACTCAACTTATTTTTTTTACTTTTCGATATTTTTACATTTTATTGTTTTAGCGGCAAGAGCACACGTTATTAAAATTTTACTTTTCACATATTCTGGCTTATAGGATACAACCCGTTGACAAACGGATAACTGAATTTTAGTTATACAGTTCCGTTAGTCACTACTTCTCCACAAAACACGGAGCTCGGTCTGCTTTCCAGCTCGGTCTGCTTTCCAACTCTGTCACTTCGCATGGTCTTCGGTGGTATCCCTGGATCCCGATTCTGCTAATTGACAACATACATACAGTCACGTCTTTTTCCCAGTGGGGTAGGCAGAGACTACAGTTTTCCACTTGCCACGTGGCATACGTCTTTCGCTTCTTCTAATTGACAAGCACTGTCATATACTTCAAGACACGTATCTTGGACCTATATCGCGAGATAAACGAGGCCCAAACGCGCTGATTGTTTTGTAACACAACCAAGAAATGTGTAATGTGCGTATAGAGTCCAAGATATGTCGCGAGCAATACCACTGACACTGCAAAAAGTATTATTTCATTTTAAACTTCTCTCCTTTTAGAGTCTGAAATTAAATTAAATCTTGTAGAGTGAATGAACAAATAAAATGAACTCTATTTCATTTAATTTTTGAATGAGTCTATCCATAGTTTTAAAACTTAAGTGATATTTTTCGTAGTGTCAGTAATAAAACAGTGGTTGACTGTCATACTACTGATTGAATCGGGATCCTGATATAGTACGCGTCACGAAATAAGTCCCCTGGCCGCGGCGTGGCAGTCGCAATATATAATGTTGCCAGTATCGTCTTTTCATTTTACCAGAACGGTCGACAGCGCGAGTGTAACACCCCAGGTGGGCCGTGTGCTTGTCTGTCACCTAAGTGCATATTATAGTATACATGTTGTAACGAGATTGGGATCGAAATATATGCTGGGAACTATAATTCCCACTTGTACATGTTCTGGCCTGAACCAACCAACACACAGTATGGCCGAGTATGGCGGCGATGTCCTTTTTATTTCCGAGTTTTGCTGCGGGACTTATTCACTGGCGCGGACTCTAGTGAAACTACTGACTTTAACGCAAATTTCAACGACGTCCAAGTAGCGGGCAAATCTACTTTGTCCAACCTTGTCTTTGTGACTTAACGATAAATCTATATCGTATCGTATTGATAACTACAATAACGATAAATCTGTGTACGTAACGTTTTATCACAGTCCCTTTAGTGCACATCGATAGACTTTTTATACATCTACGTAGACTGATGAATTGATCTGATTCTAATTATAAGTATACACAAATATACGTAAAAGACATTTTAGTAATATCTTTAAATTGTAACGGTTATCGATATTTCTTATAGTGGACTTTAAAGACAAAATGTTTGCATTCAAATATTGAATGAAAGTTTTAATGACATTTACCTATCTTTAAATATAGGAGCAAAAAGACAAAAACCTAAATTAGGTTCCTTCTCGTTACGCTAAAGTAAACTTGATAATTGCAAACAGTTTTACATTTATAACCAAAACTAGCAATAGTTTGCATATCCTAATTTTGCATAAAATACATAAGAATTCATTAAATTCTATAAACAAATTATTATTGCCAATAATGTGTTCGTTGTAGGTCTTAAACTATCAATATCTAAAGATTTCTTAAACTATACTTATTAAGTGTATCTGAGCACTGTTGTGCTTGATATCTTATTATATAACCAAGTGGTTTAATACCTAACTTATACTTGATAATTATCTTTAAATAGTAAATATAACAAAAATTAATAAGGTCCAATACAATAACCGCTGTAACAATATCAGAATCATAGATTTAGCATTTTTGCTTCTTAATACATTGGTAATGTTAAGAAGCGGACGAAACCAAAATGAAATGTCCATGTGTACGTATGTCAATAATCCCTAAGGTTATTCTTCTATAATGAAAAGTGTACTGTATAATCACAAGTACACAACTACACAAGAAACCATCATAATAACGTTTTTATTCAAAAATTCACTTCAATGTTTATTGAAATTTTGAAGCAATTGGTATATAAAGTGTAACAAAATGAATTCACGGAACTTTTTGTGATTACTTGGTATTGGTAAATATGTGTAAAGTAATGGCCTTATACTCCATACGGCTAGATACATAACTAAACGTATCTTGATGTATCTTTTTAATGAATCTTATTTAAAAACTTATTTTTTTCTGTTTAAAAACTCATTTTAAAGACCAAAACCGAAATTGAACCAGTAGTAATTCAGTTAGTTAGCCTAGTTTATTTGTTTAATGTATGTTTCTTTTATAAAAAATCGCTACAATGTTGTTAACCTTTAGTTAAGTACCTAGTCCAATGGAGTATTGACTCGGTTCTGGATGACACATCCTTAGATTAGAGAACGTTGTGTGTACTGCAGGTTGTGGGGTAGCATAGGCGGCTATGTTTGTATGTATATGTTGTTTATATCACTGCCAAATGTTAGGCTTAGAGGGCTGTCCTGCGGCTTGAAGTGTGGGAGACGTGCTCGTGTCTCTTGTAGGATATAACTTCAATTGGAGACAGCGACAAATTATTTAGTTTCATATTTGTAAGGTGCAGTCAGCAAAGGCGATAAGTATACATCTTTTCTTTTTCTTACAACTGTACATTATACTTTTTTGCCGACTGTACATAATATCGAAGAGAACGAATTTGTTGTTTACGATTTTAAATGTGTTTTCATAAAATTCAGTCTGTATTAAGTTCTCAATATATTTGTTTACATACTTTAAATTCATATGTGAAAAGGGAGTTCGTAATAAATATAATTTGAGATAGTTAATTAATTATATTAATATCGATTTTGAACATAAATAACATAACGGTAAATAATGCATTTGTTTTGTTCAGTTTTCAAATTCGGAAATTGTCATTATTTTAAAAGACAATTTAAAAAAAAAGATATTTTTTTAATAAATAAGGAAAAATCGCGTGTCGCCTATATTAACGTTCCTTGACGCATGCGAAAAATGAAAACAGTCGGGGATGTGTTTATCATTACGTAATACTATAGTTTTACGATTAATGTATAGTTGAGTAGCTTGCTATTACCCAAGCCGCAGGACGAGAGCTATAGGTAGGTAGATAATATGATGCGGTCATCCAAGAAGACTGAGGGACAAGACTAGCGAATTTTGGATATATATATTCCTAATGTTAGGTCGGAATAAGACCAACAGCGAGCTTGATCTGCATCTATTTAGTAATTAATTGAAGGGATGATGTTTCACAACACAGCTATGACAACTGCTACTAAGAGTTAGTTTTTTTTTACCTTATAGGTTGTATAGATTGTAATTTTTATTTATTATTTTTTTATAGTTTGATATTTAATTTCCTTTCGGAGTCCGTCCAGTGATTTGAGATTCAAATAAAGTCTGATGTCAGTTGTGTTCGTGTCTTAATATCAAAATAATTAACTGAACTAAATAGCTCATAGGTGTGTAGTGAAACATGGACCTTGCTTCTATATGTATACGGCTTAATTTGCTATGTGTTGTGATATATAATCTAAATATACTTGTTAAAACTTTTCTATAAGCTTAAAGGCTTCTGTTGGTTATACCTATTTCTATGTACGCGTTGTCACCAAATGTTTGATGCACAGCGCAAATGTTTTGTCAAATATTTGTGTGTTTAGTCAAAAAGCAGTATTCAGCTGATTTTATTAATGTTTAGCTTAAATTTGTATAGCTTATATTTTATGGGCGGCACCCACAAGTCTAATATGATGGTATTTTTAAGAGAGTAGTCGAGATCTGACTTAAGGATAACCTACCCTCACTTTTTATAAAGGCCTGTGCCAATTTATGAAGGTCCTTATTACTTTCGGTCAAAGGTATGCAACGTTCCAGAACATTCTACTGTGTCGTTAATATGTACTAAGTGTTTATCATACTAAAGAAAACAAATATTTGTCGGACCAATTGCATTAAACTTTTGCATATTTTCGAACCGGTGGTCCTCCATTTACTAAACTGATTTTCATGTTCCTTTTTTATTGACGTTTTGTAAGTTCCGATATAATGGTCTATACAGAATAGATTATTTTGACCTTTGACTTGGACATACTAATACACCTGCCGCTTTAGAAGATAGTTAATGTAATAGAGACTTTCTTGGAAATTTATTTATTTTAGCATTAGCCGAATTGCAGCGATTTTACTGCAGAAGCTATTAAGTATAGTAATGTCTGTCAATATATACTAATGTTAAGCTGAAGAGATTGTTTGTTGGTTTGAACGCACTATTACTGGAATATATATATATATTATAAATGGAACTACTTATTCAAATTGAAAAATAATTTTAGAGTTGAACAGTTCGTTTATTTACGAAGGTTTTAGGCTATATATCATCATGCCACTACTTAACGGTTTGGAAACTAAAGATATACTGGCTCAATTAGGTTCTATGAGGTTTCAAAATATGCCACGGGCGCTGGGGCGACTCAGCTAGTGAGTAATACAAGTAAACTTCAAATATTACATTGTAAAATGTTTTACCTAAGATTGTTTGTAAGTTAACACTGAACTCGCTAACATAACATAATAAGACAAATTAACGATAATAAATGAGGGTAGATTATTCGTATTTTAGATCCTGTACTGTAAGAAAACTAGTGGGAATTTAGAATTTTTATAAAATTTATCACTGAAATTGTTTGTTCAGTAGTGGATTCTCTTCTTAAGAAAAGAGAGAATAAGTATTAGCATTTTATAGCATGATCTCTAGAACGCGACGGCAAATATTACAACGGCCTACGTGAGCGGCTTAAGACTGAAGGCCTTGTACCCCGAATTGAGCTATATTAGGGTGGGGTCATAGAGGATTAGATAGAAAAATTTACTCAGACTTGTGGGTGCCTTTGTGTTTAGTGTTAGAAGGTCGCGTCCGTACTCACGCACTGACCAATTATGTATCTCGTAGTATAGGTACTTAAATTTTATTTTTTCGCATAAAAATGAACCAACCCGTACGGTGACATATCACTTTAAAACAGACTGCAAACATGTATATTGCAAGTCAACTTTGGTAATTTTAGACAGTGTAGTTGACTTAAGGGCTTGTTTATAAGTAGTTATTTTGTAAGTATAGTCCAAATTCCATTCAATACTTACCCTAGTTGTCACATAAATAGAAATACTTCCTAGAGGAAAGTTTTTGTACTGTATGATTCGAAAATTGTAACAGCAATGTATTTATTAATAACGTTTACAGACGAACAGATTGTCTAAAGCGATTGGCACACTGCCCCGCATCACACAGCGTAACGCAGGAGTGTTTTTTTATTGTGGAAAGAACTATGGGTTAATACATCTTCAGCGTGTTACATTACGCGTTTTCTAGAAGCGACGTAAGACCACGCACTCCCGCACTATTCTGCGTGATGTGGGGCAATATGTCAATCAGCTAATTGAACTGTTGATCTGCGGACCTACCATGAACGGTTAAAATAGGGTCCGTACCATGAACGGTTAAAATACGGTCCGTACCATGAATGGTTAAAATACGGTCCGTACCATGAATGGTTAAAATACGGTCCGTACCATGAATCGTTAAAACAGGTAAATAATTGCAAATGTAACTTTGTAATCCTATATATTTATATGGGATTACATAGTAATTTATGCATTTAGTAAATGACACCGTTCAGTTATTGACCTTTTTAAGACTTCATGGGATGCTCACAGGTCAATAATTATAAGGCTATCATACTACCAACTGTAACTTTATAATTCTACTCATTTAAATGTGGGATAACAGTTATTTATTCAGTTGGTAGTATGGCAACCAATTATGGACCTGTTTTAAAAGTTCATGGTATGGGCTCTGATTGTTGAACTATAATGAGTGATAACTGAATCTGTATCGTAGCCACAGGTAACTTCCTAAAAATGGTTGGTGATTGGACGATTGTGAATTGTTCTATTCTTTCGGATAATGTAAGTATTCTGAGTGATGGGCGTATAATTTTGTGATGTCAATGAAATTTCCAAAGTGTTTGTTGATTTTTATAAGTAAGAGGTATTATAATTTTGTTATCGTATACGGGAAAATAATAATTCGTGCGATCATGAGGTATTTTTCTTTGTTCCTATAACTTTATTATTGATCATAATTTGTTACCATTTTTTTTGTTTAATTTTTCTAGAGCTCTTGTATATTTCTCAATGAACAACTTTGTTAAAATCATGTTATCAGATATCATGAAGACACAATTGTATTAGTGCAGCCTTCATGTTAGTATGAACTTCATAATTACTGTAAATACGCCATGAACCTGAGGTTTTCCTTGTAAGATGCAGAATATTATGTTGTCAACAAATGCAGAGTAATTTTCACATTTGTTGATAATAAATGTTTGCAAATATACACAGTTGAAATTACAAAAACATATTTCATAGCAGAGTTAAACTCAGGAGCTCTTAATTACGATATAATAAAATCATTGTTGATTGTAGAGAAGACAGTATTTTTTTATTTCTTTAACTGCTAGTTCGATATTACGATAGTTTACTGCGGATTGTCGATAATTAGGTACTATTGCATCGTGTTATGCAAATAAAGTTTGTATGTGCATGTCTGTTTTTCATTTTTATGCAATAACTACATTTAATCCTCTGTAAGTTTTTACTAGTACAAAAGTGGAACGAAAGGTTCCAGGAATGATGCAGATGGCAGACTACATAAGGTAGGAAGTAGGACACGGCGGTATTTCCGCCCAATTGAGCAGACCGACTGGGGAAGTACCTCCGCCCTACAGAATACCGCGGGTATAGTAACTTCCGTGTTGTGTTCCCAGCGGTGAGTAGGGTAGCCAGAGCTCAGTGGAGAATTCGTGCTGTCAGTGGGATGACTAAAGGCTTGTCCTGCTTTGTCCTCTACACTGACGGCACAGAGACTGTGCTTACAGGGTAGGCAGCGCGAGTGTGGCTTCTCAGTGTTACACACGTCCATATGCCACAGTAACCACTTTCCATCAGGTAGGCCGTGCGCTTTTCTGCAACCTAAGTGGTATAAAAAAACGAACATCTGTGATTGATGTGAAAAATGTTCGTCAATCAAGATGAAAATCAAAAATCTCTAGTTGATGTTATATAACATTCATAACTAATATTTTAATCGAATATTTCATGCACAAAAATAATACTATATAGTTCGTATAGATGAAAAAAATTAGAGAACCATCTCAAAGTTATAATAATAGAATGTACAGAACAGTTGTCTCCGACTACCTCAGAGTAAAAAAGGTATAGATAACTGTACCGTATGCTTAAAAATCCTTCCGTCTTCCTTCAATCCTCCAATCTCCAGTCAAAATGACCTTCATTCAAAGTTCTTTTAACTTAAAAACGAGATGATGGTCAATTCTGAAAAAGTTGTTTTACAAACTTAAAACAAGTGTAATGAAATTAAACGCCACATTTTTATGAAGATTTTATTTGGAAATAAATCTATGACGATAAACCACTCTCCTACTCTACAGAAAGGCTTTGTAACAACTTAGGTCAATATTACACAAAAATACAAAAAAAAAGTAAAAAAAAAATCAGTCATTGGTAATTTGGACGGAAACTACTTAAGTAAACATGCTCACATAGAATTACAGATACCTACAGCCTTTCTAAGTCCGAATGACGCGACCGATCACTTCCCCTTACGCACACACGACCAAAGTGACGACGATTGTCTTCAGATTTGTTGGTCAACTAGTCATAATTTCTATGTTAATTATGGCAAGCGTAGCCGATATAGGTGCCGAACGTGCGATGGAGATTTGTATGTTGTCCCAATGGCCCCTCGGAGTTAGAATTCCTTATAATATAGGACTGGTTGATAATCTATTTTCTAGGGGGGTGGACACACGGAAACAAATTTACAGGGGTGGGTAAAGTAGCTCTGATAAAATTTCTTGAAAAACTTGACATTGGCGTCGCGCCATTAATAATTTTATAAACATTTACTTAACATTGGCAAAATTGCAGCGCTTCGCTGCAGAAGCCATTAATAAAAGAACATTATACAATATGTCAACTCGTCCATACAGAGAGTCTCCGTGGCTCTGGTAAAATTTCTTGAAAATATAGTCGTTTCGCCATTAATGATTTTATAGACATTGGCAAAATTGCGGCGATTCGCTGCAGAAACTATTAAAAAGAAGAAGAGAGCATCCTCGGATTTATCACGTGACTAGTCGACCGCAAGGTTCACGAAACAACGTTTTTACACAGATGAAATAAGGTGAGACGCGTCATTTCAACTTAGATAAGCTATACGAGATTCTTTATTTATATCCTTTATATAATATTAAATATTCTCTGTTGATAATAATTTTGGACGGGACATTGTCTTTGTCTACGATCTAAAGTCTGCCAATGGCTCTGCAATCCGTAAATATAAGAAATAAATATTTTTATTCGCCTCGTTTACAAAAACTTATGCTAATTATATACCTACTACAGATCAATGTATAAAATATATGATATTCTATTGTCTTTCACTAATAAGGCAATTACGATTGACAAGTTTTTTTTGTATGGATTGAAATTGACAGTGTACAGTAAAAGACGTATTCACCAATTCCTTTTCTTCCAATAAGTCACTCTTTCCAAATCACAAGATATTTACGTATCATATACTCGCCTCAGCTTTTAAACATTGAGTGATCGAACGACGCTTACAAACACTCAGGTATATATTATATACATTAGAGTAGCTGCACATTGCCTATTGCATATAAAAATAGTCCGAACAAGGCAAGGAAAGGACAAATTTCATTCTTTTTCTTTTTTTTTTTCATGTAAATCCAAATTATTTGTGGCAATTTTGATATGTTATTTTTATTTGTATATTTAATGGCTTACGAGTTAGCTTAGCTGTAGAGAGAAATGACAGAAAAAACAAATAAAAGTAAAATGCTGGCAGCACCGAGGAACAAAAGAAAGGTTTGAGATTCAAGAAGTTTAGATTTACTGAGGAAAAATATGGAGAGGATTTTGATGCAAGTAAGGATAGGTCCCAGTAAAGGAAGTGTATCTCAACTAATAATGTTGATTAACTAACAATAATGTATATGTTCCCCTCGTTTTCACCTAAATATAAAACATGTATTTGACAAGTTGCAATGTCATAGGCTTCAGTGTGAACGCAAACGTGTTTTAAACTTGTTTACAACTTGTTGGCTATACATACTATGTGAACGAAAAAGTATCTGAGACAGTCTCAATACATGTATAAAACAAGTTGAATTTTAACTAGTCTTCTACAAGTGTTTAACAAGTTTACAACTTGTTTCTTAGTGAAAACGAGGGGTTATACATAGTACAATACAGGTCGGTAGAGTCGACAAAAGTTACAATAACTTCTATCGACGTCCCAGTGGCTGGACAGAGCGGTTAGCCCACTCTCAAGTCTTTGTGATAAGCTTAAACAATACTAAAAATAATACAGGCAAATCCATAATAAAGTGGTTTTTTTTTTGGATAGTTCATTTGATTATTTAGATATGTATTTCAATCGTCGGTAATTTTATTGTTTTACTCATAGTAGTTACTTTTATAGCTTATTTACAAAAGATCTCATGGAAGTTAAAACCCTCTTTTGTAGAAGTTCTTCTACAAATAGCTGTGTAAAGCCTCGGCAAGCGGCAAGCCTAAGAGAATTTATCCTCATTCTCTCTCGTAGGCTTGTCGCTCCGGCGCAGCAGAATTCTCGACAGAGGTCTAAAAATCACAGCACGCAATGATCTGCGAATGGGCTGAATGATTTTATCACTCTTAATCTATATAAACACGGTAAGTAATACTAACATTGGAATGGAGACAAGAATACATTCGAAATGGTTCGGAAACACTACATATTCCACATGAAATAGGGACTACATTTGCTAACATTGTATGAATCAAAAAGTTCAACAATTTTCGATAAGTAATGATAGTTCAATAATGCAGTATCTTTTCTTGAAGTAAGCCTATTCATTATTGTCTTTATTTTACTATTTATATCTAATAAATGCTGTACCAATGTCATGACAATAATTGTATTTTCATTTATTTAAAATACTCTTTTTGTATTTGTTGTATTTTAAACAATTTTGTGTAAATATATAAAATTGTATAGCTTCCATTTTGAAAGGCAACCCCGCAAACGTATTATATTGCATATGTTATATTCTACATAAAGTTATAGGCAACTGATTTGATTTGTAAAAAAATTATAAGCATTTCAATTTCTTATATTGCAAAAATATTCAAATATATATATAATAATATAATATTAATATCTAAACGGTGGTTATAAATAAATCACGCCAATATTTAGGCTATCAATAAAAATCGTGTAAATATAATACATAACTATTCGAATTATCGCGAAACGGTGTCGCAAATTCTCGATACTCACAAAAACGATTAGCTTATCGATTCGAAATTCATTGAAAAAATAAGTGTCGATTGTATTTACAAGTGTTTTACATCACTTTAATTGATATAAGATTTTTATATGATTCCTTTGACGTAACTCGCAGTAACCAAAGCTACAGCTCTTTCAATAACGTAAACAATACTAGAGTCGAGTTACTTTTCCTCCTTCTTTATCCAGTAACACCTGTGACACGTTGGGATTTCTTTTCCCAACCAGAAACAATGTTACTTGTTTGGGTGTTACTGGATTTACACCCTTTTTTTCTAGTCGTGTCCGTCACGTTACCGCAGCAGCAGCAGAGCCAGCAGGAGAGGGAGAGAGAGCGCGAGGGAGGGCAGCAGGAGGGCGGCGGAGTTGTAGATGGCGCAGTAGGGGCACTGCGACGAGCCGCACACCTCGCAGATGTTGAGCAGGTACGTCGGCAACGCGTCGAAGATGCTCTCGTTGAAACGCTCTGTGGGACATAACACTCATTGTATACAATCATCTTTCATTGTTTGAACCTTTTCACAGTTAATTCAGGTCGGTTTTCCAGTCTAATTGTGATGCGCCTGACATACATACATACATGTAATCACGCCTTTATCCCCGGAGGGTATAGGCAGAGGGGAATTAACACCAACATTTCACCAAACATTGAATTCAGTTCAACGTAATAGGGGTGAGACTATTGCCGTCTTCCGAGCACTATTGTTGACTCCAGCCGTGTATATGAGGCTGAGACTGGTCTGTATATGTCTGTCTGATGTTAAACAGCCCTATCCCTTAGTCGCATTGTACGACACCGCATGGGAAGAGATAGAGTGGTCCAAATTCTACTCTGCCGGGAACTACGCACCTGAACTTGTATATTTTCCGTGAAGTAACTGCCATCTGATCTCTACAACCAATTGTTGATACCGATGTTCTGTAGTTAGACTAGTTGGACTTTAGAGGGCTTCAACTACCCATAACGACTGCCATAGATGTCCATATGCCCACCGGGCATGCTCATACTCTTTGAGGCGTTAAATGCTCATTGGGAATTGAGATTCGGTTATATTCTTTGTTCAGTCAAGTTCAGTCCCAGTATGAGGAAACATAAATAACACGCAACGGCGCAGGCAACGACGGACAAAAAGATTATTATTAAATACCTACACTATGGTATCATCACATCTGTACATTTTGGAGAGTCTGACATAACATAAACTCACGAGGGGTAGGCAGAGGCGCCAGTACCCACATTTCGCCAGTTCATGTTTAGGTCCCAATGTAATAGGTGGGCGAGCCTATTGCCATTAACCGAGCACTTATATAAACCTGCGATAAATTTACACATAACTTTGAAAAGCATCGAAAAGTCATTGGTGTGTTGCATGATAAAACCTGGGATCGAACCCGAGACCTCGTCTCAGCAGTCCATTACCCATACCACTAAGGTACCGCGGATGTCGCGGTGTAGTGTCGCGCAGTAATTTAAGAAACAAGAAAATACACATATTACAACACATTTGTACTTTTTCCATCAGGTGGACAGAGTGCTTGTCTGCCAGTGGTATAAAAAAATATCAACCAAACCACATAATTACCTGGTGCGTAGTAGTCGTAGACACGCATGGGCAGGTACCTGGACATGTTGGCCACTGGGAACCACCGCTCTATGGTGAAGTTCACGCATGTTGGCTCTTGAGACAACTGTAAGGAGAGCATATTGATTAGCCTTATTTCACCTTAAGCTACTGTGGACTGATGTAGCAGGAGCATCTATTCACTAAATAGAAAAGGAAAGTAATATGATTACTGTTCTTTTTTACGTGCGCAAAATCCCCACCGGAGCCGGTGGAAGAGGTTATGTCGGACTCGAACCGACCAAAATGCACGCCGCCTGTGGGTCGTTTTTGGTTGCCGAAGGTGAGGTTGACAGGCATATCCCTCGCACCCCGACCGACCCAGGGCCATCTCTTACGATCTGGCCCTCTTCTCGGGTGTGGGGACTACAGAGTCCCCAACTCGTCCCCGAAAACGGGGAGGCGCGCCGCCGCCGCGGCCTGCTTCTGCCAGGGTGACAGGCGGCTCCACCTGTCACCCCCAGGCCTGCGCTCGGAATATGATTACTTTTGGCTTTCTTTTTTTATACCACTTAGTTGGCAGACAAGCACACGGCCCACCTGATGGGAAGCGGTTACCGTGGCCTATGGACGTATGCAACACCAGGGGTGTCACACTCGCGCTGCCGACTATGAAGAAACCTTCTGATGCCCCTCTTGAAGAACCCCATATTGTAGGCGCTTGGGAAAACCGCAGCAGGGAGGTCATTCCACAGCTTGAGTGTGCGTGGGATGAAGTTTCTTTCATACCGCACAGTGCGCACCGTCTCAGGTCGCAATGTGTGAGGATGGATTCCCTGCCTATGGCGTGAGGTGCGATGATAGAATGTAGCTTCGGGCATCATGTCAAACAATTCATCTGAGCACAAACCATTGTATAGGCGGTAGAACACACACAGTGAGGCAAAATCCCTCCTAAGGCTAAGAGGTTCCACTCTACCTGTCAGTATGGGATTGTCAACCAGCCTCAATGCCCGTCTTTGCAACGAGTCGAAGGGGTCAAGCTGGTATGCAGGTGCTCCAGCAAAAAGGTGACAGCAGTACTCCATGTGAGGCCGGACCTGTGCTTTATAAAGGAGTTGCTGCCCCGCAGTGAAGTACTGCTTCGCCCTGTTGAGCACTCCGAGTTTTCTTGATGCCAACTTAACCTTGTCTTGCAAATGACTTCGGTATTGGCGGTCCCTGGAGATATCGACACCAAGGATCCCGATACTCGAGGAGATGGTAAGCGGTGTGCCCAGGAATTGCGGCGCCACAATGAATGGGGTTTTTTTAGCGGTGAATACACATACTTGTGTCTTAGTGGGGTTGAATTGGACTAGGTTTAGTCGTCCCCAATTGGATACTTCAGAGAGAGTAGTCTCGATTTCAGACACAAGTTGTTCGCGACTCTTCTCCACCTCGGACTGAGGGATATTTGCACGGCCAGTGTAACACGTGTCCCCCGGTACTGTCGTCCGCATAACAATGAATGGAGCCATCAGACAGCATGTCATTGATATGCAGCAGAATCAGCGTCGGAGACAACACGGAGCCTTGTGGGACACCAGCGTTTATGTTCATGAGGTCCGAGCAGCTGCCGTCGACGACGGCTTGGATACTTCTGTTGGACAAAAAGCTGGAGATCCATTCGCCTCGGGGAGTCCATAATATGGCAACTTCGTAAGAAGACCTTTGTGCCAGACCCGATCGAAGGCCTTCGCCATATCGAGGCTGACCGCTAGTGCCTCACCCCGACTCTCGATGGCTTGCGCCCACCGGTTTGTGAGATACACAAGAAGGTCACCGGTAGAGCGACGGTGGCGAAAACCGTACTGTCGGTCGCTCAGTAGATCGTTTCCTTCAAGGTACCTCAGGAGCTGTGTATTAATAACACTCTCCATAACCTTCGAGAGAAGGGAGGTTATAGCGATTGGCCTGTAATTCGTCGGATCTGTCCTGTCACCTTTCTTAGGTACAGGGTGCACGAATGCAGTCTTCCACGAGGCCGGGACCTGCCGCGCGGAGTATGAGAGTGCGAAAAGGCGTGTAAGTACCGGGCACAGCTCGGGGCACAGTGCTTAAGCACCATCGCCGGTATACCGTCCGGCCCACTCGACTTCCGAACATCTAGGGACTTAAGCTCGCGCCGGACCACCCGTTGCGTGATTTCAAGTTCGGTCATCGAAACACCACAGCTGGGGATGATGGGTGCTTCGGCGTTCCCGTCGTTCATAGTCGAGATTGACGCAGAGAGATTACCCAAAAGATAGGCCTTCTCCTTAGCGCCATGGGCCAGACTACCATCGGATTTTTGTAGCGGCGGAACGCAAGACTGGCAGAAGTTTTCCTCGGCAGCTTTAGCGAGCGACCAAAATGCACGACTGCCAGATGGGTGGCGCGCAAGCCGCTCGCCAATTCTGCCGATGAATTCAAACTTTGCTCTCGACGTTGCCTTTTTACTGGACCTTGAAGCAGCATTCAACTTCCGCTTCACTTCAGCGATGTTCGGATCCTTATTGGCAAGAGCCGTGGTCCAAGCCTTGTATGCAGATTGCTTGCGGTCTCTAGCTTCCCTGCAAGGCCTATTAAACCACGGGCGTTTGCTCGCTCCTGTCGCGACCCAGCGGTTAGGGATGTAGCATTCCATACCCACTAGAATCGCGTCAGCGACTGCTGTTGCACAGGAGCTTGGATCATCTGAAGTGAAGCAAAGCTGCCTCCACGGGTACGACGCGGAGAATTCTCGCAGTTCGTCCCAGTCTGCTGACTTGTAGTGCCACACGTGCCGCCACTGAGGTGGCCGTGGTGGTTCAGGCCGCGCGAGTGTCACTTGCGCCCGGACGAGGCTGTGGTCCGAATTACCGAGAGGTGCTTCCATCCTTATGGGGCGCGTAGTCAGCAGAAGGTCCAGTATAGAGCTTCTGTGGGTCTCAATTTCTGGTGTTCTAGTGATAGAATGCATCAGTTCAGAGAGCCCATAGGTCAGAGCGAAGTCGTGAGCAGCCCTTCCCGCAAAATCAGTCCTAGGAGACCCCAGCCACTCCACGTGGTGGGCGTTGAAGTCCCCCAAGAATACTAATTCCGCAGTGGGGTACTGCTCAATTACGCTGTCCGCCGACCGCTGCAGATGCTGAAACAGAGCCGTGCCCAGGTCGCCGCTATGAGACCTGTAAAGGCACGCATAGATACGGGTGTGGCCACCGTGATCTTGTGACTTATTAGGAAGACGGAGAATCACAAGTAATGGCGCAGATTGAGAGCGGCCTTTGTCCAGCAGTGGACTGCAACAGGCTAATAGATAGATTAGTTTCGAGTCGCGTGCTGCTGGACTCTGCATGATGTAGCACTTACGTAGTCGAAGTAGAAGAGCGTCTTGGAGGGCAGGAACTTGGCGCGCTGCAGCGTGGGCACGCGGCGCGACAGCACGTAGGCGTCGAGCCGCTGCTGCTGGATCATGTAGCCCGTGGGCACGCCCACCTCCAGCACCGCCATGCCCGACCGCGGCGCCTCCGACACCAGCGTCCAGCTGACGGACGCGCGACACAGTTAATACTACGACTATTTTAGTCGGACGAATGGTGAAAAGAGTTTTCAAAAATATATCTGACATATTTCTCCATGACAATTTGGACAAGTGGCAACCGAAAACTAAAATGAAGTTAGTAACATGATCAATCACCGTTGGTTCAGTACCTACTTATTGTTAAAAAAACCTCCGAAAAATTTTTAAAGTGTTTTTGGTAGTGCAAGCATTTGATAAGGTGTGTTAGAGATTTTAAACGAATCAGTTTAAAAAAATTATACGTCAACTATTTGAAAACATTTTAGAATTATATCTATTCAACATAGTGAAGGTTTATAGTAAAACATAACGGGGAAGCTTAAATCTGGAGTGCCACAGGGAATTGTTCTTGGTCCTGTTTTAGCTAAAGAAATCACACACAAAAGTAGCTAAGGAACAGAAAGTTACCATCAATTCTATTACCTATTTATTACACATAAAATGAAAAAATATCTATAGATTTATATATATTCTACAAGTTTGAACAGATCCCTGTTTCGGAGGTCAACGATGTCAAGGTAAAAACGATGGCCGAAGTGTAATAAATTAGGTAGGCGGGCACCAGGTGGCATCTGTTGTCAGAAGTCAATAGTACAAAACGTGGTGATACCTGGCACAGCCCTGGAACTCGATGTGCGACTGGTTCCTCCCGTAGAAGCGGTGGTTGGTGACGAGCGCGAAGCTGCGCACGGGCGGCGGCGTGACGAAGCGCGCGATGTCCACGTTGTACTGCACCGACATCTGCAGGATGGCGTAGCCCGCGCCGCGCGCCGTCACCTTCACCGTGCCCCACGCCTCGGGGATCTGCGCACGGCACACGGGCTACAGGGTACTGAGGGAGCCTTACATTGAGAGGTTACACTGTGACGTGAACCCACTCCTAACACAAGCTATTTAGCTTAGCTGAACGAGTTAACGGGAATACTACCAATGTTACTAGTATTCTTTAAATAAAAACGATGCAACAAGCCTTAACACCTGCTGATTATTAGCGTCTATAGACCTTTTGGAGATTATCACCTTATATACAAATACTCCAATCTCATCGGAGATTATGAATTTGTGCCGTTTGGAGTCGAGACTTTGGGGTCATGGGGTCCGAGCGCTCGCAACCTCTTCCGTGAGGTTGCGAAGTGTATGGTCGACGCTTCTCGTGACCAGAAGGCTGGCCTCTTTTTAGATCAGAGAATAAGCATTGCCATACAACGTGACAATGCTGCCAGTCTTCTGGGAACGCTACCACAAGAGGCATGCGATGCGGAGGAATTCCACGACGCATTTTAATTATTCTTAGCTATAAGTTGTATAATAGTTATTTTAGTTTTATTGTATTTAATATTTATATATTATTTCTTGACATGATTATAAAATTAATAAGATTAAAGATGATTAACATTTCAAAATAACATTAATGCAATCACCTTATTAAGTCTGTTGTGGAAGAAACCTTAAAAAAGGTATATAAATGTAAGAAGACGCTAGTTATATGTGGCGATTTTAATATTGATATTCTAGAAAACTCCCAGAACGCGTTATTGTTCCTCAATCTTTTTATTTACAAAATCTGTTTTGCGAACCAACTCGCATCACATCCACAACAGCTACTTGCTTGGATAATATTATTTCTGATAGCGATGTAAATGATAAATCTCTAATTAATTTTATAAAGTCAGATCATACAGGGACACCAGCATGTTCCATTACTTACCAAATATTATTGCATGTAGACCAATCACAACACATCGATTAGAGAAATTTAAAGAAAACATATAATACAATACCTATTTTGGAGTTGAGTAATGATGAAAACCCGGATGATCTTTACAAAGATTAGTTCGGAGTAATCATTTACGAATTTAATAACATTTCCACTAAAAAACAATAACACTAATCATTTCAAAATTAAATTTAGTGATTGGGATTTACACCTGGAAAAATCTAGTGTTGATAAATGTAGTACTAACTTTGATTTTCAGTATATTGATTTTGTAACTATAACTAAAAAAACTATGCCTATAAGTATATACTTATAAAAACTTAGGATCCCTGGGGCATTTCAACCAATATACCTTACCCTGAGTCTTACCTTGCGCTCATTTTCAATAAATGTATATACGAAAAACAGTTCATCCTAACCTTATGAAGTACAATAAATTCAATCCGTTATTCAAAGCAGGAGATAAAAGTGATCCATAAAATTTTCGACCCATTTATTTATTTATTTATTTAACTTTATGCACAGTTTATTGTACAAAGGCGGACTTAATGCCAAAGGCATTATCTGACAGTCTACCTTAGGGTGATGCAGAGATGCGTTGAGGTAGGTGCAGGCAAAAAATTAACCATTATCAACGATAAGGAATTACTCAAATTTGTTCACAATAATGATATATACATATAAATATATATACATATACTATACATACACAACCATAATACATTTACACAAACATTTACATAAACTACTTATATACTCATATTATACATGGTATGTACTTACATATAATCAAGCATAGATACACAATCATAAAATATAATAATCCATTTATATCCATTATGACGACTAGGAGCCACTGTAGAGCTGACGTAACTTGTATTTGAATGAAGCACGGTTGGTGGTCATCCTGATTTCGAGAGGAAGCGCATTCCAGAGGAGGACAGCTTGCACGAGGAAAGAAGAATGAACTAGACCAGAACTATGAGTGGGACAGTGCAGAAGAAGGTTGTTAGCTGATCGGAGATTTTTGTTGTGATGAGAGCCAAGTAATTGAACATGAGTTGATAAGTAAGTGGGAATATTAGGGGATCTTAAAATAGTATGGATCATCGTTACCGCCCGCAAGCTGCGGCGCTGACGTATCTGCAACCATCCCAACTCCGAACGATGAGCTGAGACATGATCATATTTCCTAAGGTTGAAGGTGAATCGAATGCAATTGTTGAGAAGGCGGTCAAGTTTATTGAGTAGATCTGCATTCAGGTCCAGGTAGCAAACATCACCATAGTCCATTACTGGAAATATCAGGGTCTGCATAAGCATTGCCTTGGTTTTAACTGGTAGGAAGTTTTTGAGGCGATAGAGACTACGCAGCATCCCTGTAACCCTTTGACAGACCTTTGTGACTTGAGTTTGCCAGTTCAGGTTGGAGTCAATATTCAATCCCAGGTTTTTAACGTTCAGCGTGACAGGAATCAATCTTCCGTTGAAAGTTAATGATGGCAGAGTTGCATTGTCTACCCTATTCATCATATGGCTACTGCCAATTAAGATACCCTGGCATTTATCAGGGTTGACAGAAAGACCAAACCTGTCACACCAACCGCCTATTGATTGCAAATCAGCGTTAACCCTATCGATAGCCTCCGAAAGATTCTCCGCACGAGCTTGGCTGTACACCTGCAGGTCATCGGCATACAAATGATACGCACACTGAAGTTCAGATGTAATGAGGTTAATAAATATAGAAAATAAAAGAGGAGAAAGAATACCGCCTTGCGGAACGCCAGAACCAAGGTTACGCCAACCAGATGAATTCTCGTCTGCGCAAACCGACTGCTGACGTCCACGAAGATATGAAGAGAACCACTCCAACTCGTCAGCTGAGATTCCAATATGTGCCAGTATTGCTAGAAGGATGTCATGATTCACACAATTGAATGCATTAGAAAAGTCCACCAATACTAGCACTGAGACACAACCTCTCTCCATTCCGTCTCTGATATCTCCCGTTACTTTAAGGAGTGCGGTTGTGGTACTGTGTCCCGGTCTAAATCCAGATTGCAAAGGACTTAGTATCCCATTGGCTTGCACATAGTTAGACAGCTGGCGATGAACACAAGCTTCCAGCACCTTGGACAGGAAAGGGAGGATGGAAATAGGACGAAAGTGATTAGGAAGAGAAGGATTGGAGATCTTAGGAAGAGGGCGTACGCAGGCCTTACGCCACAAGTCAGGGAATTGACCAGAATCAAGCGAAAAGTTGATAATGTGTGTGATAGCAGGAAGGAGTTGGTCTATGACAGTGGTTATCATACGGCGACTTATGTCATCACTGCCAACTGCCTTTGATTTAATTGCAACAATAGTCTTTTTGATCTCCTCTGACGTGACTGGAGTGAATTGAAAAGGTACGTGATTGGGATTGGGCAGTCCGGCTATATAGTCAACCGTTTGACACTTGGTTGGGCCATCAATTGTGTGCAAGGTAGAGAAATGATGGTTAATGGCATCCAACTCAATTGTCTTGGGTAACTCCAGCTGTCTGGGTTTACCAATGCCCAGTGTCCCCAGAAACCTCCAGACATCAACAGATGTCAAGGAGGATATGTTATCGAGAATATGTCGGCGTTTAGCGTTGCGTATCACCTGATTACACCGATTCCTAGCAGTTCTATAAGATTCCCAGTTAGTATCCAATCGATTCTTTTTAAACCTACGAAAAGCCCGATCTCTCCGTTTCATAGCAGTTCGAACATCACTCGTTATCCAAGGAGCAGGTCTATGTTTCAACTTCACCCTCCTAACGGGTGCATGAATGTTATAGAGGCCAATAACTTTTTCGTTAAATGCACGTACTTTGTCGTCAATGGTGCTTGCCTCTGCTAAATGCTCCCAACTGACTTTTGCAGCTTCATTGCACAACTTGTCGACATCCATACGTCCAAAGCAACGTCTGTACAACACCTTAGGTTTGACTTTAGGAGTCTTAATAATGTAGGAGATGTAGATCAGGTCATGATGGGAGAATGCCGGAGCTAAATACTGACCGTGTGTTCGAACAAGGGTGGGCGACGATGTAAGTATTAAATCGAGCCAAGTGTCTTCGACATCTTTGTTGTGGTGTGTGGCCTGAAGCGGTAAAACCTGGAGGCTAGCTGACTCGACTATGTTCAGAAGTTTTCTGGCTCTTGATGACAGACTAGGGAGAAGATTAGTGTTGAAATCACCCATGATGATGTAATGCTCGTAATCAGACCCCAGGGATTCAAAAACCAATTCGATATCGGTGAAGTAGTTGACAGTTGGAGGACAATAGACAACACCTACAAGGGCCCTGACACCCCTGACCCAGACCTCGAGAAAAAGGAACTCAGCGGTGGCAGAGTACTCAGAAGGAGATGAAGCGACTATTTTCAAAGGGAAGTCGCTACGTAGGTATATCGCTACTCCTCCGCCTTCTTTACCGATCCTGTCGTTCCTTATCAAGATATATCCGGGCAGTGGGTAGGAGGTAGATGGCAGATGTGGTTTGAGATAGCTCTCAGAAATCAGGATGGCATGAATGTGGGAGTTAGCAAATGTTGCAACCAGTTCACTGTAATGATAGGGCACACTTTGTGCATTTATATGACACACATTGAGTGTCTGCCCCGATTCCTGAAAAGTCTCACGGAGCCTGTCGCCGAGTGTGCTATCGGTGGCCGAACAGAAACTGTCTTCCTCAGAAGAAGTGTCTGACTCATGGATTGAGCGATAAGAGACACTGTCATCGATAGAATAGTTCATAATACGACAGTGACAGTAATTAGACTAATTAGATAAAATGAAATATGAATAGTACCTATAACGTAAGTAATTATATAATAAATAAATAAATTATATAATAAGCGTAGTGCCACACTAATATATAGATAAATAATTTAAAAAAAAGAATAAATATTTATAACCAAATTATAAAATAATAAAAGTGATTACTATGTTATATTATAACAACCTCTCTGCACCACCCGCCAGCCAACAATATATTATTTAATATTAAAATACATTTTTTTTACGTCAACCAAAACACACAAAAAGAAAACAAAAAAAAAAGAAAACAGTGAAATCATTAAAGTGTAACGTACATCTAAAATGAATATCAGAATTATGGAACGCAACCCTTATTTCACCTCGACTCTTGACACTTCTTTTGACAGCTGTCAGTCAGTAATACAATAACATCACTAACCTACGACTATTTTAACATTATGTAGAATAAACTAAAAATTAGGGGTAATCAGAATGAGATAAATAGTAACTGGGAGTTAATAATAATTATTACTGTGTGTAGTGATACCTGCATTCCAAATCCAACGGGTTACGTAAAGCATGGGTGTGACATAAACGCTACTCACTACGCATAATGTTTTTCTTGACTTTGCTGGATAAATGGGCAACTGGGGCCATGGGATGCGCCTCAGTAAGGGACTGTAAATCTTCTGCCGTGGTTATTTTCTGCCTGCTGCCGTCAGGAACCTTGACCACGATTACACCGTCTTGAGTCCAACAAGCCCTAGTGCCGAAGTGTAACCTTGCCTTGGTGAATACCGCCTGCCTTACCCTGGTCAGAAACTCTCTGATTGAGACGGGTGAGCCTTTCAAAGCTGTTTTGGCTCTCCATATGGCTGATCTGGCTTCTAGGGTGGAAAAGCGTACTAGTACTGGCCGATGCTTCTCCTTACTGACAGCTCCTAACCTGTGACAGGCGATAATCGAGGCCGATGGGAAGTCCTTCAGAGCAAGATTCTTGTGAAGAATGTCCATGATGACTTTCGTACAATCTTCATCCTTTGCCTCTGCAACTCCCAGGAATAACAGAGTCTTATGCCGGTGTCTGGTCTCAATTGTGTCAATGGTCTTAGAACATTCATTTATTTGTTTACGTAGTAAACCAAGCATACCATACATAAGCTCCCTGAAGGTCCGGAACTCCTCAGCCACTCTCGCAACGGTGTCTTTGGCTGGTCCACCACTTTGAAGCTGTGCCTCCAATTGCTGCATCCTCCTTGCAAAACATTCTTCCAATGTCTTCTGTGCTGACTCAATAGTGCTTAGTTGAGACATGATGTGTAAATATATTGCTGTTGTGCTGGCAGGTGGTGTATCCAAGATTTATATTACATAAACCCTTGCAAACGTTAGTAGTGTTTAGTGAAACTATTTGCCACTTGATTCACTAAAAAATTTATAATTAGTTTAAGTTTTTCTAATTAAATATAAATTTAGATATTTTGAGGTGTATTGACTTTTTGACACCTACCGCCAAAAAAAAAAGCCACCATCTACCAGCTCTGAGTAAACTTTTTGAAAAAATAATATTTAATCAACTGCTTTCACATTTTACAGAAAATAGGTTACTTCATGATAAATAGTTTGGTTTGACTAAAGGTGAAACACGACAGATGCAGGTGTTGCACTTGTCAAACATTATATCTGATGCAAGAAGCGGGATGGCATTGGTATTTTTTGTGATCTATCAAAAGCTTTTGATGTGTTGATCATGAGGCGATGTTACTAAAATTAGATTACTATAGTGTTTCAAACAGCTCACTTAGAGTACTCAAGTCTTACCTCACTGACAGAATTCAAAAAGTTAACGTTAATGGCACTGACTCTTCTGGTGCCCCATTAGTTATGGGAGTACCCCAGGGCTCGATATTAAGACCCATTTTATTCTTGATATACGTTAATGATCTTCTTTACTTCGCTACAATTCGCAAATCGCAACAATTATTTGCTGATGTCACATCATTAATTTTTAAGACTGATAGATATAAAGTACTTGACGATGTGAATATTCTAAAATATTGCATTGGTTTACAAGTAACAACTCTGCTCAATGCGAAAAAAGCAAAATGTGTAAAGTTTACTATGCCTAATGTAAGACAGGCAGATATTAGTATTAAAATGAATTATGAATCTGTCCAAATAGGCAATACCACAGATTTTCGCACACCGCGGAGGCGGTTATGTCGGACTCGAAACGATTTAAGCGCACATCGTCTATGATTCGTAGGTTTTCAGTGGTGACATTGCCAAAGATCACATCCGGATAGACTCAGGGTCTTCTCTTTTGAGCTGGCAATCTCCGGGTGTAGGGACTACGGTGTCCTCATATAGCCCCCGGATATGGGGAGGTGTGTATTGCGTCGCCATCTCAGTATGCTTCTGCTAGAGTGAGAGGTGAGAGCCCAGTAGGCTTGTAACTAGAAGATCCACATACAGTACGTGGTCTGAAGGCGTATGGTGCGTATGTTTGTGTGTGTGTGTGTGTGTGTGCGTGTGCGCGTACGTACGTCGATGAACTGCATGCGCGCGAGGTTGTCGTTCTGCACGTGCAGCGTGCGCGTCTGGCCGGGCAGCGCCACGGCCTCCACGCTGATGGTCAGCGACGACACGTCGCGGAGCCGCTTGCGGTTCGTGTACTCCAGGAGGGCGCGCAGCGCTATGTACGTGTCCTGTAGAGCACACATATTCAATTTGAAATACAACATACCTAGTAGATCAATGTTGTTAAGTAATCTGAGAAGTCACCATAAAACATTCGATTTACAAGGCTTCATAAAACATGAACGAAAGATTTAGCCACCACATATGTATCACGAAGTCAATTCGAATTTCTTTCGGTTTAAGTAGAATCGAAGTCTAGTCCAGTTGATACCGTCTTCAAAGCCGATTTCGGGGTAATAGTGTTCCCTGGAACCGATGATCCGAAACTGCAGACAGTAGAGCGGATGTTTCAAGGTACACCCTACTGCTATCAGTCGAAATAAAATGAGCATGATAGTTCCAAACCTGTGTGGACGCCCAGCCGCCGTCCTTCAGTCTCTGAGTATTGAGCCACATGACGATAGGCTCGTTGTTATCCTGATGGTCCATACACGCTAGTAGCGCGTACGCAGTCGCCGCGATATTGTTCGAGTCGTACTTGTACGGCAGCCGGGGCAGCAGGAACGGTTTCTGGTTCTCCATCTTGTACGGAGGCTGAGGTACAGGCTCCTTGCCCCAGTAAACTAGGCCACCTTTATAAGAAAAGACAAATTGGAGTTGTCGTTTTAGAAATTAAACTGGGTTAGTCACATATGCTACATAACAAAGTAACTTATATGAGTATCTAAAGGAACCTTAAATATAATAAAGACGAAAGAAACAGCGTTTATTAATGGGCTCTTTTCTCGATCAGTTTCATCAGATAGTCAGCCAAATAGTTGCAAAATAGTTTTGTAAGTCAATTGACAGGTTAAGGAAAAGGCAAGTAGAATACACTCTCAATGAAAGAGGGCACGATGTGGCGTGAGTGTAGTGTAGTGTAGGTGTAGGTGTGAGTGCTTGTGGCTGGGCGACCTTCGTATCGCGCCTGGCCCAGCAGCAGGCGGTAGGCGTGCACGGAGGACGCCGCCTTGCTGAAGGTGAGCGCGTGCACCACGACGGCCAGCGCGTAGGGCTCCGCCACCTCGCTCAGCAGCCGCAGGTGCCGCTCCAGCCAGTGGATGCCGCGCTGCTGCGCCGACGACACGCGCGCGCTCAGGCCCTGCGCCCACGGAACTTGGTAAGCCCTTTGATACTGTTGGTCACTCCAAACTCATTCAAAAATTAAGATATAAGAAGTCCAGTTAAACAATGGTTGTAACACTGACTTAGTGTAATAAAAAGGTTACTAGAATAACTATATTAACCTTTAGTTGGATATTGTTATTGAACATTTTGAGAGACGTATACCACAAGGTAGCATTTTCGGACCCTTGTAGTACCAGACTAATGCGCATAGAGAATCTTTCCACGTATACGGAACGTAAATACTGGCTTGCTCCTTCCGACTACACTAAACTTACCTCTCTAACGCCAATGTCCTTGAGGTTCTTGACACTCTCCAGCATGATGACCACTTGGGCAGTGAGCGTGATGTTCCGTTGTAGAATTATACTGTTATTTACCTAGTAACAATACATATCATGTTATTATTGTTTTCTTTTTACTTACTATTTTTACTTATTAACTGTATATTATTATATCTAACAGGGTTGACAGAACTGTATTGACACCCATTTATTTGATTATCTGATTTGAGTCTTACGTAAATAAGTTATAAGTAAATTTTGTGCACTACCAAGGTAGGTTAACGAAGCTTAACTTACCATAAATTCTTTACAAATACTTAGCGCTAACAAACACAAACTGAATTAATTTGAAACTGTCAATTCTGCATCGCATACAAAAAAATTCATACATGTTGTCATAATACAGTGTCTCAACTAACGAAAACCTCGTGGACAGAACCAATACGGTTGACTAGGCCTAATTACCTGTCCTGAGGAGGAGGGGAGGGAGGATTTCGTCCAATGAATTTTTCACAAAATACAAACATTTATATCTAAACTAAAAGTGTGAAAAAGAATTGTAAGGCGACTTACTTCTACACCTATGTTGTGCGAGTCGGCCGTCCCGAACACCTCGCGGTAGAGCGCGCTGCCCTTCGGCACCTCTATGGACGAGTTGTCGTTTCTGTTCGGTAGCCACGTCACCTCGTAGAACGCGCCCTCCGGGGTCTGGTGGTCCAGCACCCAAGATACTGCCATTGATATCACCTGTGTGGTACAAAATATTTTATGTAACATGGAAAAAAGAACATATTAAGGCCGTTGCATACGTGACGGGTTTTTGCACGGACGGGTCAGGAAGTTTTAGAAATATTTATCATTTCATACAAATTGTATGAAGAGAAGTGCATCTATCACGGAGACACAGACGGGACGGCATGTGCGGGGCAGGAAAAATCTCGTCACCGACGATCTTTAGTATAATTTTAATTCTTGAAATGAAAATATCATCTTTCCTTGTTCACGGCTCGTATGTATTATACATTAACACCACATTCCCGTTGTCAATGGGGCCAGCCACGTTCCCATCCCGTCTGGGGTTTTATAACTGTGCGTATGCTGCGACCTTAAGGCTGTCTTATGTCCAGTATAGACAGAAAATTTTGAAAATTGTCACCCTTCGCTACTGACAGACAGAGACAATAGTCTGACAGTTGCTTGTATCATTTAAGATTCCTCTATGGTCATTAATTCTTTTTCATATAGGCCTGTCGGCTACGCGTCTTTTTAACCTTTGGCTATAGCTGAAGCTAGCTTATTAAATAAGACATTTTGTACATTTCCACTGTATTTTATTCTTCATTTTGTAATTCAAATATATTAAATTAAAAACTGTCAGTTAGCTGATTCTGACCTATTTTATTTTTACAGAATTTTGATTTTTCTTAGTAATTTTGCATATAACAGTTCTCGTATAGTGACTACTGCTAGTGATGAATGATACCCAGTTCAGCTCCTCTTTGGTGCGTAAAGATGGCAGGTGAGAAGATCAAGAAAATCCCAACTTCAATCTGGCACTACATAGACTCTGGATCGTTACTTACCTCTGGATCAATGTAAATATAATTCTCCCATTCATTGAATGAAGCGTCTTGGAAGATTTTCGCGCAGAACGATGTCAGCCACACGCTCGATGCAGATTGATTCCTGATCACGAGGAAAGAGAAAGGGTCCATAAGAAGAATATTAAGTAACGGGCCCTCGATTTTGGCAATTAGGTATGTATAGCAATGGTTTGTCCTAACAAAACCAATGCATACATACCACACACACTGCAAAAATTTACATTAAAATAACGACTTTATTACTTACTACAGGCTTAAATTTCAAAATTATATGAAAATAATAATAATAATAATAATAATAATTTATTTGCGAAAATAGGTAGGTACAATTTGTGACAAAATATAATAATAAAGTTTCTCCATTTTCCACCCTAAGGCATGCAAATATCATTAAATTTAAATACATACAATTGAGATAATAAATATCAAACCGCTATTAAGAAATCTAAATATAGTAAGAGAAATCGACAAAACGAGTTCATTACATCTTTTTATTCACCTTACAAGATGGCATTCAATTTTAGACTCTAACAGCATAACTGTAACATCTAAAATTAAATGTTCGCATTGTCAGTAGTATGACAATGGTTTTATTATGCCATAAAATCGGAATCGGAGAATCGGTGCCCCAGGTAATGTATCAGAGTCTACGAAGCCTCGCCAAGGCATTGGGGTCAAATCAACCTCACCTACAGGCCCGTTAATGTGCTGATTGACGGGCGAGGCTCTGGGGCATGTTTATTTAATTTATTTATGTACACACAAGAACAAACATAGAGATACACAGGTGGAAATAGTAGTACAGAGATATTACTTATTTCTATTAGAAATCTCTTCTAGTGAACCTACGAAAGGAGAGAGAGAGAAGTAGAGAACTTAGTGAAGTGTGCAGGGATGACGAGAGACAGATATATAAATGTATATTTGTATAACATGTTTACACATAAATATATGTACAATATATACATAAATTGATTTTCAGCAGTTGACAGCAGTCGCAACTCAACTGTAAAAGTCGTATAAACTAAACCAAAAGTCGCAGGAGTAAATGGACCACTAGCTCAGAGGCGGCGGATGCAATCACGACCAACATCTAAATAATGATGACACTTACCAGTCGCTTCTGAACAAACTGAAGGAGCCATCAGGCTTCATGAAAGACAGCTGCCTCTGATACAGGATGTTCATGTGGTAGAACGCGTCTCTCTCCAGAGTGCGGTTGCGCTGGTTGATGAGTCTCATGTACAGGGTCAGGTACATGTTGGCGGCGAAGCTGAACATGTTCTGCTCGGCTGAGTCCTGGAGAGTACATAGGACGTAACTATGGGGCTCAGAAAACTGATTGCATCATCAATATTAGAAAAAAAAAGCTAGTGGTTTTTCAATCGGGCATAGCCTCAGTAATGAAAAGATAAAATTATACAATAATAACTTAAAAGCGCATTGACGTCGACGGGGACCTGCGTGGCGGGACCTCTATTTTCGTGCATTATCCCAATTAACCTATCAAGTGTCATATTAGGCGGATACTTGCGGACAATTCTAACAAAATTGGTGGTAGATCTACCATTTTCAGTACCAAGATTAGACTCGAAGTAGATCTGTCATCGCAGATCTACTTCGAGTACCAAAAATTTATCTTTCTATTTTTTCTCTCAATATGCGTTGTTTTCATCTTCATTTGATTTAAACAGCATTTCATACGATCAGTAAAAATACGCGACTTATTAGTAAACACAAATGCATGCTCACCATAGGCAGGTCCAACAAGCTGGTGGCGTTAACCGGCATGGTGGGGAACAGCGGCCCGACGACATCGCCCACTATGGAGACCCGCGCCTTGTTGGAGCCGAACACGTAGTAGCGGTCCACCTCGTACGTGATGATGGGCGACTCCGTGACGTTCACGTGCATGTATTGGAACACGTACGCGCGGTTCGACAGGTCGAGGAGGACTGACTGGTGGCGGTACTGAGGCAGGCCGTCCGGCTGGAGGGGATTTTGAAAAAGAATTTATAGTACTCGAAATTAGAGTCAGGTATAACTAGTAATATATAAAAAAAATACCTTCAACCAATGGAATGTCGTCATATAAATGGTTTTAACTACTCTATAAAGGTTTGGTATCTTTATAGAGTAGGCAAGGCGCGTGGGCACCACGGCACGTACAGTACGTACACACACTAACCTCGACCTCGATCTTCTTGACGTAGTGGTGCTGCCCCATGAGCGTGGACGCGTGCAGGCGCACGTGGATAGTGCCGAGGCGCGTGGGCACCACGGCACGTACAGTACGTACACACACTAACCTCGACCTCGATCTTCTTGACGTAGTGGTGCTGCCCCATGAGCGTGGACGCGTGCAGGCGCACGTGGATAGTGCCGAGGCGCGTGGGCACCACGGCACGTACAGTACGTACACACACTAACCTCGACCTCGATCTTCTTGACGTAGTGGTGCTGCCCCATGAGCGTGGACGCGTGCAGGCGCACGTGGATAGTGCCGAGGCGCGTGGGCACCACGGCACGTACAGTACGTACACACACTAACCTCGACCTCGATCTTCTTGACGTAGTGGTGCTGCCCCATGAGCGTGGACGCGTGCAGGCGCACGTGGATAGTGCCGAGGCGCGTGGGCACCACGGCACGTACAGTACGTACACACACTAACCTCGACCTCGATCTTCTTGACGTAGTGGTGCTGCCCCATGAGCGTGGACGCGTGCAGGCGCACGTGGATAGTGCCGAGGCGCGTGGGCACCACGGCACGTACAGTACGTACACACACTAACCTCGACCTCGATCTTCTTGACGTAGTGGTGCTGCCCCATGAGCGTGGACGCGTGCAGGCGCACGTGGATAGTGCCGAGGCGCGTGGGCACCACGGCACGTACAGTACGTACACACACTAACCTCGACCTCGATCTTCTTGACGTAGTGGTGCTGCCCCATGAGCGTGGACGCGTGCAGGCGCACGTGGATAGTGCCGAGGCGCGTGGGCACCACGGGCACGTACACGGTGGCGGCGTCGCCCGCCAGGATGTACACGAAGAACTGGTGCTCGCCGAACGATGTCCGGGGATTGTACGAGCGGACCTGTACATGTCAGGGTGTACAGTCGCGCTCAGAGCATACTGAACTCAAGCAAAATATTGTGTCAAAACGTGTTAAAATGGCATGTAGGTAGTGTGTGCAGTGATATGATGGTATGTTATGTTGTTGAGTGATATATTGGTATGTATTTTGGGGAGTTATGTTGTTGAGTGATGTAATGGTATGTTGTTATGTGATGTAATGACAGGTTGTTGAGTGATATGTTGGTATGTTAGTGTGTTGTGTTGGTATTTTGACGACTGATGTAATGGCATCTTGTTGAGTGATATTTTGATATGTTAGAGTGTGGTGTTTTAATAAATTGGTGCGTGGTGTGTTGGTATATTGGTGAGTGATGTATTGGTATGTTGATGACTGACGAGTGATATGATGGTGTGTCGTTGAGTGATGAGTTGGTATGTTGGTATATGATGTGAGTGATGAGTGTGCGCACTCACGATGCCGTTCTCCTCGACGTGCACGAACTTGTAGTCGGGCGAGGCGGCGAGCACGACCACGGCCTCCACGTCCTGCGGCTGGTAGTTGAACACCACCACGCGCAGCCCCACCTGCTCGCCCTGGCGGCAGCGCTCCGGGCCCTCCACCTTGATGAAGAACGGCAGCACGCCCGAGTACTGCGCGGACACACGCTCTTGTACACAAGCGTCAACAGTCATAACGTACATAACACCCAGTAATGACACTAGAATGGTCCTAAGGAAAGTGAACCTGTCTCAGAACCTGTATCGAAACTAACGAAATTTTAATTTAATGTACTCTAATTGCACTATTAATGAGTTTCATGATTCCGGCTTAGTGGAATATAACGGCCACTGTATTTCTACACTTAGGAAGTATACCAGGGGACTAAGAGAAAGGGGGTTTTGTCTCTACTACAAATAACTTAAAATGCATGAAAATATGCCTAGTTGCAAGCAAAAATAGAGACGCGAAAGTGAGTTTTGGAAATAAAATAAAAAAATAGGTTTCCTAAATGAGCCCTTTCATCTTCCCATTATACAAAGTCTACTTACACGTTTGGGTTCTGTGAGCATGCCCAGGCCGAGACTCGGCGACATACTAAAAGCAGTCACAGTCCAGTGCGCCGGTACCTGAAACAGAAACAAATATTAAACAGATGGTAAAGATACACACATCAACAAAGTCTAGGGAACAAGGACATTTCTAGTTTTTATTTAAAAACCATTTCTTGTAATAGTGAGTGTTTTATATCAATAGAAGGGTATTTTTATACCGTTTTTAATTTTAATAAAAACATTTTCATACCAAATTTTTCTTTTTTTTAAGAAAGAATTGAATAGTGCCAATATTGAGTATTACAACCTTCTATGATTAGGCACAAAAATAACGAGGTAGTAAGAAATACAGTAATTAACCGTACTTTAAACGTTTTTAATAATCTGTAGGACCTCCTAAAGCATTAGCAACAGCTCGACAACGGCGTGGCATACTTAGTATGAGATTGTCAATCATCGTCTGTGGAATATGGCTCCATACACTGCGAAGGTGTAAAAAAAGTTGTTCTTCAGTGTTCAGATTTTCCAAAGAATCACTGAAAGCTCTTCTCCCAAGCAAATCCCAGGCATGCTCTATGGGATTGAGGTCGGCAGACTGAGCAGGCCATTCCAACGTCGTCATATTGTGCTCGCTTAACGCATTGACCACTACCCTCGCGGTGTGTGACCGTGCATTATCTTGCATGAACATAAAATCTTGACCGAACTGCAGTCGATGAGGGATTACCATGGGGTGTATAACCTCCTGAATGTATTAGTTTGCATTCAAATTGCCCCGTATCCAAACGAAGTCGGTCCTTCCACCAAGGCGAATTCCAGCCCATACCATGATTGTTCCACCTTGGTAAGGATGAACTTCTTGCGGATTCTGGAGACGACTCCGACGTCCAGGAACTCGCCATATACGCACTCTTCTCGAATCAGGATGAAAACCGAAGCAAGATTCGTCGGAAAACAGAACCCGTGCCCATTGATGGTCGGTCCACTGTAAATGTGCGTTAGCCCACAATAAGCGACGACCTCGATTTCCAAGTCGAGGAGCTGGAACCCTAAGCGGTCTGCGAGCATAAAGATTGGCTTCGTGTAGTCTTCTTCTGACAGTTTGATCGCTAATAACCACTTGATGCTGAGACTGGAGGCCTGCGAACAACTGACGAGCAGTAATCTTGGGCTGCCGCCTTACGGAATTTTGCAAGAAACGATCTTGTCGCGGGATAGTAACCCTATTTCGTCCCCTGTGACGTTCGGCAACATCCCCTGTAGACCTGTAGCGTGCCCATAATCTGCAAATTACGCTTGGTTGGGTGTTGACAGCATCCGCTACGTCGCGTTGAGTTCGTCCAGCTTGCAGCATACCAACAGCCCTTAACATCTCTTCGCGACTTAAATGACGACGTGACATGATGACTACAGTCACAAAAATGCACAAACCATACGTAAAAGACGTATTATTGATAATAAACGTTATTTACAATCAAAAAAAATAATTTTTATTTTGCCTCAGAGAAACTACACAATCAAACACTTTTAAAAGTTTTCCCTCCATATTCGAAAATCATTACTTATTTAAATTTATTTTTAAATTTCGAACAACTCTGTAATCTACTTTATTCTATTTTTATTTATTTGCTGCCAGTTATTTGCAAAACAAGATTTACACGAAAAAAAATAATTGGGGTCATCTTGTTCCCTAGACTTTGTTGAGGTGTTTATCAGTCTTCATGGTTACTCACATCAGTATCAAAATAAACGGGATATTTACTATGTTTCGTGTTCATGTTTTATTTTGATACTGAGGTAAAGATATCCTTGGTACATTTTCCTGTGTGGCATAGATGATTTTTAAACTCAAACAGGTCTTTAAACTTGCGAGGTTACTATGAAGGAGTACTATACAATAATATAGTGGAGTTTACATAAACTTCAAGGCAACCATAGTCGGAGCGGCAGCGAAGGAGGATCGCAAGCCACGCTGCCCGTGTTCTGAGGCAACTCGAGCGTCAGAGGTCGATGAATGACCTCCGCCCCCCATGAGCGTAGCCCTGGGGGTGATGGGTGGAGCCGCCTGTCACCCTGGCAGGACCCCAGACGTCGTGCGGTTTAATCGGTTCCGTTGGCGGGGAGGATTTTACGCACGTTAAAAAAAGGCCAACCATGGTTCCTTCCCATTACTTTTAACTGAGTCCCTAACCAGGGGACGTTTCACTTAATTTCTAAAAAGTTGCTTCTTTTCAAAATTATCATACTTGAAAAAAAATATAGCAATACAATATTTAACCTGTTATATGTTATGTTACATTATGTTATGTTACCTGCGGTACGTCGACTGTGAATACATAGCGGCCGTGTGGTCCAATGTTGACGTCACGCCACAGCCACACATTATCGTACTGCCGCTGCACGCGGTTGAAACGGAATTTGCGGAAGTGGCGTAACGCGAACAGCTGGTCTTCCTGGCCTGCATAACATCACAACAAATTATATAAATGTCCTCTGACTGTTATACATATATATTGTACTAGCTGTCCCAGCAAACGTTGTTTTGCCATGTTAAAAAAAATTAGGGTGGACTACCCTTAATATTTAGGGGGATGAAAAATAGATATTGGCTGATTCTCAGACCTACTCAATATGCTCACAAAATTTCATGAGAATCGGTCAAGCCGTTTCGGAGGAGGGCGGGAACGAACATTGTGACACGAGAATTTTATATATAAGATTGTATAAAACTTGGGAATTGGTGCGAGCCACCCGGGAACAACAAACAGTGCTATTATTGCATTTCAATATTCTCCGTTAGACGTCATCTGAAATCTTGAAAATCAATTGGCGGCGCGAATAGAAATCAAGCTAGATGAGCGCCGACACCCCGGGTATTAGCAGTGCAAGAGACGTGTCACGTCGAAAGCCCCATATGCGTTGGAGGACAAGGCTGCGACGATGGCGAGTGTACCCACCGCAGTTGCCCTCGTCGGTGTGGTCGGCGCAGTCGGGCACCCCGTCGCAGCGCTTGGCCAGCGGGTAGCAGCCGCCCGCCAGGCACTCGGCCAGCCCCAGCGACGCGTTGCACGCGCTGCCCCGCCGCGCCACCGCCACGTCACTGAACACCACCAGCCCCGCGAACCTGCGCACAGGCGAACATCTAATAACTGCGATCATTACGGAGCATCGTCTCCAAAATGGTTCATTTGATAGTTATCTGTTGAGCAGATTAGACATTAAGGTACCGACGCGTTCTGTGCGTGTCCCCCAACTTTTCACCATACCGGCAAGTGACAACAATGTATCCTAGAATGGTCCGCTCGCTAGAATGTGCAGATATTATAATTCTTTGTGCTCTCGTGTTGTTATTTTTCACAATACTTTATTAGAATTTAAAGCGATTTTGCGTTGCGTTGATTTGCAACCGGAATAACGTCTTTGTTTTATTTTATTTTGTTACTGTATAGAATACATTCTTCATTCACTGTGTCTTATTGATGGCTAAGTAAATGAGTTAGCAAGTTAATGGCACTGAAGTCAACGGACATGCTGTGTACAGATATAAGTGGACTTCAGATTTAAAATCTTGTATAGCTAGTAGAATTATAAGTCATTGTAATCTGATATCTGTATCTGTACCTATTATATAAAATAAAATAAATAAATAAAAACATATTTTTAGGGTCCTGTACGCAAAAGGTAAAAAACGAAACCTTACTAACTACTAAGACTCCACTGTTGGTCTGTCTATCACCAGGCTATATGTCATGAGCCGTGATAACTACAGAACAAATACTAAAAACAGATAACGGTAAGTACGGATCCCTTCGTGCGCTGGTACGACTCGGACTAGCTTGGTTTTCAAGTCTCCAGCGTGAAAAGTTTGCTGCGTAAGAATTTTTTATTTGTTGTTGTCTTTGCGTTTTTCTGTTGTTGGGGGAAATAACTATTGTGTACGTAACCAAACTGATGGGAATAGTGACAAATAGTACCAAAAGTTAAGAAATTGGGACATTTTACTTCTAAAAATGTACCTAAAAGTCACGTCACGTCGTACCTATTCTGACTGGATTCAGTGTTAGTCAACGCATAGAGCAGAATAAACTATTATAAAAAAAATATTACACTTCTACGTAATGTTATCTAAACTCGAAGTAAGCATAGCTTGACTAGCTAATATTTCTCGGATGAACAAAATATTTTTTTTCGTTCATAACATAACATAAACTCACGCCTATATCCTCGAAAGGGTAGGCAGAGGTGCTAGCACCCACATTTCGCCAGTTTATGTTTAGGTCCCAATGTAATATATGGCGAGCCTATTGCCATTAACCGGGCACTTATAAACCTGCGATAAATACACACATAACTTCGAAAAGCATCGAAAAGTCATTGGTGTGTGCCATGGTAAAACTTGAAATCCTAACCGAGACCTCGTCTCAGCAGTTCATTACCCATACCCCTAGGCTACCGCTCTCGTTAATAAATACACTATTACATTTAAAATATAGGATGGTGTAGTTAAAGCACCTACTTAGAAAAAAACATATTTCTCGAGATCCTAAAAGCGTATATACTCACTCAAAAGTCCTATTGGCGTCAATGCCGAAGGTAGACGAAGGGAAGTACACGAGCTCGTCGGCGTCGCCGGCGTGCGAGCGCCACGTGTACGCGAATGTACCGTTCGTGGCCTCGTCGAAGTACGACATCTTTGATATCACCTGTGCGGGACGAGGCAAGCAAATGGGTGTACAAACTATATTATTCAATATCGTGGAAAAGTACAAAGACGTTCTCAAATACTAAAAGCACTAAGTTACCGACGCTTTAAATTCGTGTGGCTACCAGTTTTAAAAAAAAATTATTAAAAAATTTGTTAATTTAAAATTTGTTTAATTTTAAAATAAAAGAATGTTTCCGTTGACTAAATTTTGCTATCTCCAGTATTTAGGTGTTAATGTTATGTCCTACTCTCATTAAATTAGATATAGCCTGAAATAACAGTTGTAAAGTAATAACAAATGTATATTAAGGAGTCGGCCTTACGATCGAGAGGTCTCGGATTCCAATCCTGACCATTACACTAACGAGGTGAACCCACTCCTAGCACAAGTAATTTAGCTTATTTGTAGGGGTTAGAGGGAATATTAGTAATTGCGGTTGTTAATATACTTTTTTTTTAATAAAAATGAAAAAAAAAATGGCATCAAAAAAACAAATAACAAACATAGTAAGTTAAACAATTTGAAATCCATAAAATTTTAACTAACATATCCTACGTTTGTTCTGTACATATACGTGTGCCAGTCGTACTGTAGAGTGGTGCAGTTACCTTGGCGTAGGTGGGCACGTTCCCGGCCTGCATGGTGTAGAAGGCGTTGTCGAGCGCGGACAGCCCCACGTAGGCGCCGGGCTCGCCGTAGATGGCCACTTCCACTCGCTCGCCGGTGCGGTGCTTGCGGTTGTTGATGTACACCGTGAACTACGGGACATCACTACTCGTTACATCACTACTCGCTTACATGTGTGCATTGTGTGCGTTATGTTAGAGCAGTGAGTGATGGTATGGTAGTATAGTGGTGTAGAGTAATGGTGTGGTATTGTAGTGGTGGTGGTGTGATGTGGTGATAAGTTGGTTTAACAGTATAGAGTGGTGATATAGTCGTGTAGAGTGATAGTGTGGTAATGTAGTGTTATAGTGTTGGTGTGGTATTGTATTGGTGATGGTGTGATAGTATGGTGTGGTGATAAGTTGGTTTAACAGTATAGAATGGTGATATAGTCGTGTAGAGTGATAGTGTGGTAATGTAGTGTTATGATGTGATTATATGGCTTAGTTAAGTATCAAAAACAACACAAAGAGCACAATTTTTGACGTTCATATGTGCTCTTTGTGTGCCTAAACTGAATAAATGAAATTGATTATTTGATTCTTTGACATATGAACGTCAAAATTTTACAATTGAGAATGTCAAGAAATAATATTAAAATATTAAATAATGTACAAATAAACCATTGGAAAATGATTCTTTCGCTGGTTCGGTAGGTTAGTTCTACTGAGAAGATACCAGCAAGAAACTCAGCGAACTATATTAGAACTAGATTTTTTTTTTTTTAGTAGTAGTAAAAGTGGTGATATAGTAGTATAGAG
Source organism: Eilema griseolum (assembly GCA_963662185.1). Lineage (NCBI taxonomy): Eukaryota > Metazoa > Arthropoda > Insecta > Lepidoptera > Erebidae > Eilema > Eilema griseolum. The sequence continues at coordinate 21,730,744 of OY759248.1, read as the reverse complement.
TGATAGTATGGTAATGTAGTGTTGTTGTGTGATTGTATGGTCCAGTGATGTAAAGTGATAGTATGGTAATGTAGTTTTGTTGTGTGATTATATGGTTTAGTGATGTAGTAGTATAGAGTGGTGATACAGTGGTGTGAAGTGATGTAGTGGTGAGGTGATGTAGTTTGTTATACTGACGTTGTTGCGCGAGATGCCGTTGACGGGGAAGGTGAGCGAGTCGGCGAGCACATGTCCGCGCCGCTCGGCACTCCACACCAGCACCGTGGCCACGGGCGCCATCTCCGCCGACACCGTCACCGCGAACGTGCGCACGCCCTCCTGCATAAATCCCGGCAAACTTCTTGAACATATCGCTAAAAGTGCGCGCAGAGACTAACCAAAAGACTGATCATAAATGATCGGTTTAAAGTAATCTACTTTATTTTCCTTTATCTGTGCTTTTTTCTGTCTTTCTTTTTGTTTTAGTACACCTTTTATTTAGTTTTATTTCATAACTACACCATATATCTTTTTTCTTGTCACATTACTGTCCATCCCAAGGTTGCTGGAAGAAATCGCTTCAGCGATAAGGCCGCCCATTGTACAATAACTGTATATACATGTTACCTACTTGTCTCATTTGTAAATGTATTGGTGTACAATAAAGTATTATCTATCTATCTATCTACATACGTATAATCACGCCCTTATTTCCGAAGGGTTAGGCAGATGTGAATTAACAGCCACATTTCACAAATTATTAAATTCAGTTCCACGTAATAGGGGGTGAGACTATTGCCATCTTCATGGCACTATTGTTGACTCGAACCATGCTTCTGAGGCTGAGTTTCAGCTATCTGTCTGATATTAAATAGCCTAACAGTAATCTATGATAGTTGGGGTTGGCTTTTCAATGTAACTGCTATGTGCCTGAAATTGATATTTGCTGTGAAGCGACTGCCATCCGACTTCCACGAAATTCTGTACTTAGACTAGTCGGACTTTAACAGGGTCCAAAGCTTAATACGTATTGAAGGGGCTCATATAGAATTGTCCGCTACATAAACCTTCAAAACCAATGTAAAAGCATACCTGCATATTCTCCTGTCCACTGGTAAGGATGATGCCTTTAGACATGACCACATAGTTGAAAAACTCCATATAGAAGTTGCTTTGCACGTGGAAGATTATGTACTCGCCAACCTGATGAAAAATATTTTGTTTTATATTTATAATTACTATAATCAAAAATGTAGGACACGACAGTATTTCCGTCCAATTGAGCAGTCCGACTGGGGAAGTACCTCCACCCTGTGAGCCCCGTGTTGTGTTCCCGGCGGTAAGTAGGGTAGCCAGAGCTCTCTGGAGAATTTTGTACTGTCAGTGGGAAGACCAAGTTGGCAGCGCGAATGTGACCCCCTTGGTGTTGCACACGTCCATAAGCCACGGTAACCACTTTCCACCATCAGGTGGGCAGTGTGCTTGTCTGCTAATCAAGTAGTATAAAAAAAATTCTCCCCTCACACCGGAAAAAGTAGATCGCGATGAAAAATCAATAAATGAAGAGATTTCCAGAGTGAGTTATCATTTGTTTAGTTTACATGTTCATATTTTTGTTCTTGCCAAAGATAATTGTATTGTCAAGGCAAGAAACTGTCAAAGTAAATGACGCTATAACACTGTTGGTAGGTTTTTTATACCACTCACGTAGCAGACAAGTACACAGCCCACCTGATGGATAGTGGTTACTGTAGCCTATGGACGTGTGCAACACCAGAGAAGTCACATCGGAGCTGTCGACCCTGTAAGAACGGATTTCAGTGACAGTGCAGAAGATGGAGCAGAACAAAACTTTGGTCTTACCACTGACAGCACAAAAATTGTTTAGTGAGCTCTGGCTGCCCACTCACCGCCGGACACACAACACTAGGTTATTATGGCCAGGGTGTTGTGTACGGTCTCTGAAAATCAGCGCTGTCACCCTGCACACAACGCGGACATCATTAAGCTGAGAGGTGGCCCTTATTTCTATCTGGCTATCGTCATTTATTGCTGTACTGTGTATATTTGTTTTAAGCTAAGTAAAATAAAAATGTTTTCTTCCTCTTTCCACGGCCAACCTGATGGAAAGTGGTTGCCGTGGCCTATGGACGTGTGTAACACCAGAGGGGCCACACTCGCGCTGCCGACTCTGTAAGCACTGAGTTTCTGTACCGTCAGTGTAGATGACAAAACAGGACAAGCCATTAGTCATTCCACTGACAGCACAAATTTTCCAGTGAGCTCTGGCTACCCTACTTACTGCTGGGAACACAACACAAAGTTATTATAACCGCGGTATTCTGTAGGGCGGGGGTAGTTCCCCAGCCGGCCTGCTCCCGCGCCCTAGCCCGCTCACCCGCGCGTCAGTGGTGCTGGTGGCGACGCGCAGGTGCTGCCCGCCGGCGCTGTAGTGCGCCACGAAGTGCACGTCGGCGGCGGCGCGGCTGCCGGCGCCGTCCGTCAGCTGCGCGCTGAGGCGCACGCCGGTTATACCGTTCAGCACCTCGCGGTAGTTCGGGTCGTTCTGAAGTCCTGTGGGGGACACGGTCATCATATTACCATCAACAACCGCGGTAGCCTAGTGGTGGCCGCTGACATGAAGGACATTGAAGATATTGAGAGGGAGCGGAGGGCGCTGTCGATTAGGGCGAATATGATAGCTCGTAGATTTGCGCATTGCTCAGAAGGTGTAATAAAACCTTATTTCGTGCATATTGCACTTCTTTTTACACGTACAGTCTGTGGGCAGATTATTCGCAGAAATCGTACAGTGTCCTTCGTATTCAATATAATAACGCGTTCAGAGTGCTGATGGGGCTGTCCCGTTACTGTAACGCGTCAGGGATGTTTGCCGAGGCTCGTGTAGATTGCTTTTACGCTACTATGAGAAAGCGATGTGCTTCCCTGGTGCGTCGGGTGCGGGCCAGCTCCAACAGTATTCTGAGCTGTATAGCGAGCAGACTTGACTGTCTGTATGTGGATCGCTGCTGCAAGCTTTCTACCTAAGTGGTGGTGATTTGCATGCAGACTGTCAATTTGTTATTAGGATAAGATATTAGAATATTAAAAACATAAACTGGTGAAATGTGGGCACTGGCACCCTTGCCTACCCCTTCTGGGATATAGGCGTGAATTTATGTTTATGATTATAGTATACTATTGAACACCCTAGCAGAAGTAGGTCGAGACGGCTATGCAACACGCGTCTCCCCATACCTGTGAGCTTGATGGGGACTCAGTGGCACTCATACCCAAAGAGGGCCAACTCCAAAGAGATGGCTCTGAGTCAACCGGGCTGCGAGAGATATGTCTCCGTCAAAAAACGTATACTACTAGACAACTAGACAAGCGAATTGTATCATATCTTCATTTGTATCCTATCTTGTATCGTTCATAATAAAAGTAACGGAGGGTAGGCGCACAGAAAATGTTCCTCGCATATCTCTCGACGCTCGCAAGCAAGTCAATCGTGATCGTCATCATCTTGACATCATCAATGAATCAACTTCATATAATATACATACAACAACAACATCAACATCATCATCATCATCGACATCGTCAATCGTGACCACGGGTGCTGCAACGCATCCGAAACGTCGGCAGAAATAGTAAGTTCCATGATTTAATCGCGAAAAGTTCTAAACCGTTGTATAATTATGTATCCTATCTATTGTATTGTATCTTCCTAATATAACAGTCCTAGAGTTGATGACAATAACGACATTCGTGATTTTTCTTCACCCAAAAAATGCTCAAAGCGCCTAAAGAAGTTTTCACTTTTAAAATTAGTTCAAGGTTCTGTGGATGAAGTGCAAAAGATATTTTGAATTTGATACGAGTCATAGTGAAACTAGATAAATGAGTTTATATCCTACAATCCTGTTCCTCAATAAGTTACGTCCAATATAAATTAACTGCCGAACAGCAATGCCTTAAAAGAAAGGTCTTTGAACATTGCGTCCTACCTGTTATAACTTACGGTGCCGAAACGTGGACACTTACAGTGGGGCTGGTCCATAGCTTAAAAGTCGCGCAGCGGGCTATGGAGCGAGCTATGCTTGGAGTTTCTCTGAAGGATAGAATTGGGAACGAGGTTATCCGACAGAGAACTAAAGTTACCGACATAGGTCACAGAATAAGCAAGCTGAAGTGGCAGTGGGCTGGCCACGTTTGTCGAAGGACCGGTGGCCGTTGGAGCAAACTAGTCCTAGAGTGGAGACCGAGAGAAGGTAAACGCAAGGTAGGACGCCCGTTAGCCAGGTGGACGGACGACCTGAAAAAGGTAGCTGAGACAGACTGCAAGCGGAAGGCAGAGGATCGGAAAAAATGGCGCACATTGGGAGAGGCCTATGTCCAGCAGTGGACTGGGGTGGGCTAATTGATTGATTGATTGACTCACGTAGCAGCTTGTACAAGTCCAGCTTCAGATGCCAGATGGCGTCGTGGCCGGGCACCAGTGTGGGCTGCTGCGGGTCCACGCCGCCGCCGCGCCCCTCCACCTGCACGTGCACCTGCAGCGCCACGCCGCGGGCCTGCCACGCGGGCAGCGGCGAGCCGTCGTGGTACGATACTGCCATCTGAAAAATGCGATTTTATTAGAGTCATCGATAGGATAAGGTCTTCAGTGGTGGAAGATGGGTGTCTTCATGTCATCCAACGCTTGAGGCTAGCCATCCGTTTTTTTTTACCTTATGGATCATGCTTATGGATGCCATTACTTAAAAAAACAGTTTTTTTTTAAACTATTAGCAACTGCAATTACTAATGTTCCTACTAAACTAAACTACTTGTGCTAGGAGTGGGTTCACGTCGATAGTGTAATGGCCAGGACTCGAACCCGGGACTTCTTGATCGTAGGCCGACTTCTTAACCACTAAGTTATTGACGTTTCTAATAGTATGTCGTTAGTCTGTTCAAATGCGCGATAAAATGTCTAACACAAAAAATAAATACGCTTCCTAAACTGAAACCCCTAGTAATATCAGGTACGGCAATTTTCATGGGTGACTCAAAAAAATTAAAATATAAAACATAAAATAGATACAAATGAAGATAAAACTTCCTCCTTTTGAAGTCGGTTAAAAATAGCTATGTTACTCACATAAACATCAAAAGGCATAGCCGGCTTGAACACCTGCGGTGTCCCTCCCAGGACGGTAACCGAGAGGGACGAGTTAAATATCCTCGCGATGCTGTACCCCTCGATGACTTCATCAAGGAACGGGTCCCCGACTGACGCGGTGATGATGACCTCCACGCCGTCTAGCGTTGGGACCAGCTGCGCGATTTCTGACATCGGGTACTTGAAGTCGTAGGTACCGTTGAACTAAAACATGATTATGTGTAAAGATAGGTGGTCAAGTCAGGGTGGTGTTCGCTTACCCCTTGTTTACACCTAAGTATAAAACATACTTAGGTGTGAACCGGCAGGATATTCTGTATTGTTATTATATTTTAATTTAGATAACTCAAGAGCGCTTAGATCAGTGTCTGGTGACTCAGATAACTCTGGTTTCAACGTCGTCATATTTGGCCTGAAACTGCAGGATATTTTAGGCATATTCTGTATTGTTTTTATATTTTAATTTAGATAACTTCAATGTACATAATGTAAATATAAATAAAATGTTTTATAAAGAAATAATTATTTATAATAAGTACATTTAGTCTTCTGGGAACGCTACCACAAGAGGCATGCAATGCGGAGGAATTCCAAGACACATTTTAACTTTTGTTTTATTTAATATTTTTTTTATTAATGTATATATTAGCATAGTTTTAAAATACATTAAGTGTAAATAGATAAATAAATATAATTCTAAATTATTTATATATCTAAATATATTTGGCGAGTTGCAATATGTTACAGGCTTCAGTGTGAACGCAAATGTGTTTTATACTTGTTTACAACTTGTTGGCTATACATACTATGTGAACAAAAAAGTATCTGAGATACATGCATAAAACAAGTATTGTGTTTTGATTAGTCTTCTACAAGTCTTTTATAAACAAGTTCACAACTTGTTTAGTGGTAAAACGAGAGGTTAGGTGGTATGTGGTGTACACAAACAGGAATCTATACTAGTTTTACATAACATAGATAAACTCACGCCTATATCCCCGAAGGGGTAAGCAGAGGTGCTAGCACTCACATTTCGCCAGTTTATGTTTAGGTCCCAATGTAATAGGTGGCGAGCCTATTGCCATTAACCGGGCACTTATAAACCTGCGATAAATATACACATAACTTCGAAAAGCATCGAAAAGTCGACAGGTTGCAGCGACGCGCGGTCCGAATTATTGGGAACCCTGAGGTCACGAACACCCTCGAGCCTCTGCAGATGCGTAGAGATATTGCTCACACAGTGCAGAATATACAAGCAAGAACCAAGCGGTTCGGAGACTCTTTTCTTTGCCGCACCACCAAGACCTGGAATTCATTACCAGCACACGTGTTTCCTTCTTCCTACAGTCCCGGGGCCTATAAGCGGGGCGTAAAAAAGCATCTGATGAGGCCGCTAAGCTGAGAGCCACCATTGTAACACTTAGTGTCTGTAACGGTGACCCTCTTTCCTGAGACTTTGCCTTTAGTTTACTATCAGGCGAGGTGAAGTCAAGTTGGAGTGACCTATTTATAAAAAAAATTAATACTTACAAATCTCAAGTAGGGTAGCTGATCGTAGTAAGGGTTGTTATAATAGTTGTTGGTGTACGTGGTCGTGGTGTAGGTGTTGTAGTTAGGGTTGTTCCCGTTGGCGTTGTGCTCGATGGCGTACTGCGTCGCGTCCGGCTTCGGCATCCAGAACGGGTACTTTTCATCCTGGTGGAGATTGTTTATTTTTTTTATTATTATTCTTTTTGTTCTATTTTTTTTTATACCACTTAGGTGGCAGACAAGCGCACGGCCCACCTGATGGAAAGTGGTTACTGTGGCCTATGGACGTGTATAACATCAGAGGAGTCACACTCGCGCTGCCGACCCTGTAAGCACAGAGTTTCTGTGCCGTCAGTGTAGAGGACAAAGCAGGACAAGCCTTTAGTCACCCCACTGACAGCACAAACTCTCCAGTAAGCTCTGGCTACCCTACTCAACGCTGGGAGCACAACACGAAGTTATTATGGCAGCGGTATTCTGTAGGGCGGAGGTACTTCCCCAGTCGGACTGCTCAATCAGACGGAAATACCGCCGTGTCCTACCTCCTTTAAAATAAATATATTTACATCTTTTTCGCGTTGTTTCTAATGTGTGCAAAAACCATTAAACTAAATTTGATGCGATTTTCACGTTTGAAAGGTTTAGTTTTTAAGTCTTTTAAATTAAACGTTTGTTTGTTTGCAATTGGGTGTGAAGAACAGGAGATCTCATTATCTAGTTTAAATATTATAACCCAAAATACTTACAAAGTTAAACATCCTAGTGTAAACCTTCTGCGGGTCGTACCACCAGTCGGGCTGGTCCACCTGGTTGGGCTGCCCCGGGATGTAGCGGTTCTCCTTGGTCACCACTCGTCCGTACTCGTCCACAGTCGTCTGTCCGTAGTCGTTGTACAGTTGCTGGTAGTTGCTGTCGTTGAACGTGTAGGGATAGTTGGGGTTCACTGTTGGACAAACATATTGATTGAGGTAAATAATAATAATAATATATCTCTTTATTGTATGTACACAGAGAATGGATACAGAAAAACAAAATTTGGTACAGTTTCGTGGCATAACAAAAGGCGGTCTTATTGCACAAGGCAATCTCTAACAGGCAACCAATAAGAGATTTTAAGAAACAATATGAGTCAGGCTTTTACCTCACTGTGGCGAACACAAAAAATAAGAGTAATTTATATATGTATATTTTTGTCATTTATTATCAAAAATCTTTAATAGTTTTTGTATATCTACATAATGTACATGGAAGTTATCTAAATTAAAACATAAAAACAATACAGAATATACCTTAACAATTCTGCTAGTTCAGGCGTCAAAGAATTCCTCCCCATCGATGTCAACCGGAAGAGTGGCTAGAAGGCTAGCGGCATTGCCACGTTGAATGGCAATACGAATCCTTTGCGCAAGGAATAAACCAGCCCTCTGGTCACGGGTAGCGTCAATTGCAAACATGCAGACCTCATGATCCCAGCGTCTCGAGCAAAAAGGCTCAAATATGTAATTACCACTTATATTACTATACTTGCGCCGTTTGAGGGTCTCTGCCGACGATCATTCATATTTTTGGCGCGTAAATCTGCCACCAGATTTTGCACGAAAAAGCAGGGGCCCTACATTTTTTTGTTGCTCGGGGCTACATTTTGGCGGCATATTAACAATTTTGCTGACAAATCCGATAGATGAAATAATATAGAATTGATGAAAGATTTGGTGATAGATAAAACACACTCAAAAAAGTATGTATATGTTTGTCCTTCCTGATACAGATTTGACGAAAATCCACCCCTAAGGGTGTAAAACGAAGTCGCTTGCGTATGTCATTGTGTAGTTAGGTTATTTATTGCGCGGTGTCACTATATTAAAATAATATATCCATGGTGGATTTTTGATTTCAAACATTGTGAGAGTTACCTCTAGTGTACTGGTTCTGGCCGTACCCGGCGGGCACACCATACTGCCCTCTATTGTTGAACTGTCCTTGCGTGTAGTACCGCGGCCGGTACTGCGGGATGGGACGGACGGTCGCCTTGAGGGTCAAGTTTCCGCGCACCGGGGCCCCGGACGTGTAGTTAGCCATGATGCGCCCATGGATGAACTGCTCCGTGTTGAAGAAGAACGCCGGCATTGTCACATTGACCTGGGGAAATCGAGTTAATATTATAAACGCGGCAGTTTGTGTGGTGCGAGATGATGATGATGATGTAAGGAAATGGCAAAATGAATCTGAATGAAAAAAAACTGTCAGTGGGAAAACCAAAGGCTTGTCCTGATTTTGTGTTCTGCACTGAAAGCACATAAAATCTCTATTCTTACAGGGTCGGCAGCACGGGTGTGATCCACTGGTGTTACACACGTTCATAGGTCACGGTAACCACTTTCCATCAGGTGAGCCGAGTGCTTGTCTAGCACCTAGGATGTATAAAAAAAAAATTGCACCGAGGATGGTCTGGAATAGGACATAGGTTCCTGTGTATTGTGGGAACGTATCAGATTTTCACGTGAGCGAAGAAGCCGTGGATAAAAACTAATATTTTAACATGAATTTTCGAAAGAACTCGAAAGAGGCTACCCTCTTCGGTCTATTTACTAATGAAAAAACTTTTTCTCTGATCACCGCCAATACTTCAGTTCCTCCGTGATCCTGGTGCTTGCAACAGCGCCGAAATATCGGAAACTCGAAACAATGCAACATGGTATATCTCCCGATAATTTTGATACGAATGTGAGTGACCATGACAGTTTAAATACCTATTAATTTTGTCATGTTTGTTTTGATTCGAGAAAGCTCTTGCTATAGATAGAATCAAATGGCGGGCTGTCTCTGTCTGACCGGAAGGAGGAACAAGTAGATGTCTGTATAAATATATACAAGTGTGGTATGTATGTATTTTTGGCTTATTCGCAGTATGTTTTCCGACACTATCTCTTAGACAATAAAAGCTAAGAAACTGACGAGCAAATATCACTGAACACCATGATGTTCAGTTATATTTGCTTGTCAGTTTCTTTTATTCGTTTACGATTCGATCATTTTTGAACCTTAGGGGTTCAAATTCTTTATTTACATTCATCAAATGGCATACATTTAGATGTACGAACCTCAAATCTGGTCTGGTAGTACTCCTCAACTAGGAACTGCGTCTCCTCGACCTGCCCCAGCGCTTCCACTCGGATATACCACTCGCCGAACAGCGGCTGGTCCGACATCTGGTACTGCAGACTCACTGTGCCGAAGTTACTCTGTATGGGGAAAAGGAAAATAATAAAATAAAAGTCATATCGGCTCTTTTACTAAATTAGTCTTCTTCTATTCTAAATAAGTGGAGTTAAGCTGGGCTTTCCTGGAGTGGTCTGGTCGTTTACCCATTTGCCAGATTTTTGTTAAAGCTCACTGGCTGTGCAGGGTCTCTACAGGCCCAAGCAAACCACACCTGTAAGGCGTTCACCTGCTGCTGGATAGACGAGGTTCTAACTTGGGCATTCGTTTCAAGGTTAATCCCATGAAAGCCCTAGCTAAATCAAAATCAAAGTAAGCAGATGCCAGGTTCCGAAAGGATCAACGCGATGATGACAGGTATTAATGGGGATGTTCTTTTTTACCTAAATATATAATACCTCCCTGCCGCAGCTGGTCGGAGAGGTTATGTCGGACTCGAACCGATTAAAACGCACGGCCTGTGGGCTATTGTTGGTTGGCGAAGGTGAGCTTGACAGGCAATATCCCTCGCACCCCGGCTGACCCAGGGTCATCTCTCTCGATCTGGCCCTCCTCTGTGGGGACCACAGGCTATTCAACTCGTCCCCAGAAACGGTGAGACGCGTAAAGCGCGTCGTCGCCACGGTTTGCTTCTTCTAGCTAGGGTGACAGGCGGCTCCACCCGTCACCCCCAGGCCTGCGCTCATGGGGGTTTTGTAATGAAGTGAGTATATAGTTACGCCGCTAAAATCTGTGTATACTTGTGGCTCATTGCTTTGTTTCCCTGTCCTGGGTTTGTAAAGGCGGATCAGTATCAGTGTACAGACTACACTGACATACATATGTACGTTACAAGGCAACTTGTATGAAATAATTTATTGTGACGTCATAATATTTTACTGTCAAATCTTTTACTATTATAGGTTGGGTGGATATATCAATCAATCAATTAGCCCACTGCAGTCCACTGCTGGACATAAGCCTCTCTCAATGTGCGCCATTTGTGTGAGAAAATAGTGGAATTAAAATAAGAATTAACTCAACTTTCACCGCTCTTTTTTACCATTCTTAATTTAATAAGCTCAAAGAAATCATTTATTTTAAATACAAGAATATACCTAATATTTCAACACCTGTAATGTAACCATGTTCTATGGAAATAAAGTTTGAGTTTATACAACGCGGGAAGACACCATAATATTATGTTACGTAACGCTACTCAGTTGCCCACTTTAGAACGATGAAGTGAGTGATTGTAAGTCAAATATCCATTTACATCAACTGCGATTATAAGAACGTACAACACTGTGTCGGATGTCGCTGGCCAAGAGATCAGGTCACTTGTCACAATAGGTCATAAATTGTGGCATTGTGTCCGTATTAAGCCTGATACTGACGAGTCTGAGTATGTACCTTATATAGGATTTGTTATCATTATTTTTTGGTTGGTGGAATAAGAGACTGGAGATTTGAAACTGATGCTTTTAACGCTATCGGCTAACGATTGTACAGGCTGAGGCATAACGCTAACATTTAGCTTACTATTATAGAAATAAAATAAAAAATTAACTAAACCAATTTAAGTATTTAGCTTGCTTTGATAGTTTTTTTATACAGGACACGCCAATATGACTTCACTTCGCGTGATGGTAAGCTAAAGTAAAGTCTCCGGAAAGAGGATCATTATTGTAGACACGTAGCATGTCACAATTGTGGCACTCATTTTGACACCCTCATCATATGCTTTTTCACGCCTCGCTTAAAGGAACCGGGAGTGTAGGGAAGGAAACACGTGATGGTAATGAATTCCAGGTCTTAATGGGATATTTGACAGCCTCTGTGGCGTGGCGATAGTGAACGCGACTGCTACGCAGGAGGCGCGGGTTCGATCCCCGCTCAGTGCAAATATTTGTATGTATGAATATACCCATATTCCCAATTTACAAAATATATTTTTTCAATATTTTTTTTTAAATGCAAATGGCATTGGTCTGGGTGTTTCTATGTATAATATGTATGTATTTACAAAAAGTATTTAAGTATGTTTATCCGTATTCTAGATTCCATAACACAAGCTAGTTAAGCTATGCTTACCATGGGACTAGGTAGCGTTGTGTAGAATGTTGTAGAATATTTATTATTATGATTATTATTATTCTGCACCGTTATTTAGATCGGCAAATTCAACATTCAAGATGGGACTTGACCCCACGATCAGTCCCTAACAAGGGGAATGCTCTGACCCACTGAGCTACTGGGACACGCCTTGGATATTCGAAATTCTCCTATACATTCGTAGTGGGGCGAAAAGAAGGAAGAATTTATAAAGAATAATTTTATTCTACACCATTAATAGAGACTATAAAAGACCCGAAACAATATTATTTTCGTAATAACATTTAACATAACATAAACTCACGCCTATATCCTCGAAGGGGTAGGCAGAGGTGCTAGCACCCACATTTCACCAGTTTATGTTTAGGTCCCAATGTGGCGAGGTGGCGAGCCTATTGCCATTAACCGGGCACTTATAAACCTGCGATAAATACACACATAACTTCGAAAATCATCGAAAAGTCATTGGTGTGTGCCATGGTAAAACCTGGGATCGCATCCGAGACCTCGTCTCAGCAGTCCATTACCCATACCACTAGGCTACCGCGGTTCGATTTTTCGTAATACTTTAAATAAACAATGTTAAATAAATAACCTCATCTTTTTCAAGTCGGTTAAAATAGATATTTACAATAAGCCGCTAAAACGCTATAATACCCAATAATGGCGGTGCATTTGATTTATTAATGAAATAAAAGGCGGTGCACTAAACGTGATGTCACCAGTCACCTTTAACACACCATGTTTAATTAACGTTCTGTGATCATGAACCCATAACTTAACGAGCTGTGACGTCATTGTAGACTCACTCATCCAAAAAGATTTAGATAAATAAAACTTATATACGCCTGTAAATTCCTGAAGGGGTACACGGAGGTGTATTAACACCCAAATTTCGTCAACTATGATATTCGGTCCCACGAGCCTATTGCCGTCAAGCGGGCACTTTATCATTGGTTTACTGTCGAATGGAGAATAGTCTTATCCCTTAGAGCCTTTTATCACACCTACACTTCTATGAAACTTGTGTTTATTAAAAAAAATATAACTCAGGTGGCAGACAAGCACTCGGCGTCACACTTCCCGAAGAACCCCATATTGTAGTTGCTAGGAAAAATAGTACAGTATTAATGTTTAAGTAGTTAAATAAGTGGGTTTATTACTGCACCTGTCTAGACAGCCATCTCTTCATAATGCGCCTGTTGGGATCTAGAACGAACACGTCTATGGCTCGCCCGAACGCCTTTAACTCAGTATTGACAGGAATCACCCGGAAACGTACTGAAATAAAAATAAATTGTATATGCCACTAGCCACTTCACTACATACAAGAAGTCTCTTTCATCCACACTAATATTATAAATGAGAAAGTAACTCTGTCTGTTTGTATGTTACGCTTTCACGCCTAACTGATGAACCGATTTGGATTAACTCATTTATTGGTAAAAAATATTACACGTCACATAATACATATCAGCACATATTTATAGTTGATTATACAGGAACGATTATAATTTAAATAAAAACAAAAATATTAAAATTAAAAGTAAGGTCTTCACGTTTAAAAATGTCAGGTTTCGAGTCACAGAAATTAAAAATACAAAACATAAATAAAATAAAAACTTCAACTTTACAATGTCAACAGATTATTAATGCTATTTATTTCTTAAATAATTTTAAGTTTGGTAGATTAGACCTTGAGAAAGGACATAGGCTATGTTTTGTCGCGATAACCCTCATTCACGCGGGCGGAGCCGCGGGCAATAGCTAGTTTTCAATATGTCGACAACCTTACGCTTTCTAAATCATCAATATGAACTTTTAACTATTAAACAATCTCAGATGGACGGGTTTAGAGTAAATGGGTGAAATATCCCCACATATACCCCAAGCAGGCCTCGGTGGGAGAGGTTCTGTAGGACTCGAACTTGTTGGTTGCCGAAGGTGAGGTTGACAGGCATTTCCCTCGCACCACGGCCGACCCAGGGCCATCTCTCTCGATCTGGCGCTCCTCGGGTCTCCACTAGTAGTAGTAGTAGTAGTAGTAGCTGGACGGGTTTACGGGAATCCTAGTATCTTTAGTTCCATTATTATATAAAAAAAACACGCAGGGCAATCTTTGGGGATTGGCGATAGAAATGAAAACTAAGTAACTCGTGAATTGTATCGTCGTTACGTCTAGCCTAGGCTCAGCCCAGCCTGACGTGACACGTTCGGTGACAGTCTAAGGGTTAGGTGACGATGACGAGAGATCCATGATTTCTGTTCATCCAAAAAGTGCTCAGCGACGCCTACTTTAAAAATGCCGTCGGTCTTACCCAGCAGGTTTCTGTGTGTAGACAGCCTAAGCAAAACTCACCAGTTTGCGACTGCATGTACACAGGCTGGTCCGTCTGTATGAAGATTGTCATGAATCTACTGGAGAACGTTAACTGGGACTCGTTGAAGAAAGCGCGCCCACCGAACGGCGTGTCTAGGTATAAGCCTTCCACTCGTAGCTTGTAATCACCAGGCACTGTTGTTGATGGTATCTGGTAGAACATCAAAATTTGATAACTAAGGCTGTTCACTGCTGTGCTTACGTGGTCATACTTGCTGCGCACGCATTTGGGCGTCCGTGAATGCGTGCGCACACAAGTGGAAACCCGAATGCGTGCGCACACATGCGGATGTCCGAATACGTGCAACTCATGAGTCAGCAGACAGCCTTTTTATTTTCGAGGCAATTTAATACAAACAATTTTTTTAAATATTTTGATGTTTTAATTTCTTTTTTCATATTTATAGTGAAGCTCATCTTAACAGAGATTAATGTGAACTTCAACTATTAATACTTGAACTACTATACTATAATACTTGACTAGTCTCTTACTTGTGAATCAATTAAAGGTCAGATTTCACCAGTGATAATATTTACATTGAAGTTCAAATAAACTAGATGATAACACAGGCACATCTTATTGCCATGACTTTAGAAGACAGAACTCACCCTCATATTTAATATTTCTGGTACTCCTTCTTTGACCCCTTGGCTTACGTCAGCTATCTCCACCCCATTGCAAGAAATGGATGCTCTTATCGTCATCTGCAGACGGGCTTGTAGAATATTGGCAGATATCTTGTAAATTTGGCCTGGTCTCACCATTTTAGAGGCCACAATGAAGTATGTGCTGCAATATTATCATATAGGTTAAGCATACTAACATAAATTTTCTGTTGTTAAGACCTAATAACACACGAGAACTAGAATTTTGTTATGTATAACCAAGTTTTTGCAATTCATGAAAAATCCAGTATTATTTTAATGATGAATTATTTCCTAATTCTTTTTTTTAATCATTAATCTTTGTTGAATTAACCCTTGTATTAAGAGTGTAATAACAGTGGCGTGGGGTCCCTATAACCTGATTGCTCTTGGCTTGCTCTGTAAAGGGAAGCCATGGTAGAGATGTTCACATTTATACTCCTAACTTTTCTACCAGTTTCCTTTTCTTTCCTTTTGTTTCATCTTTTGTTACTGGAGTCAAATTCATGTATACACCTCAATCTACCCCTATATGTATACACAGGTGTAAATATATTAAACATAAAACAACTATTTTTAATAAAATAATTTAATCGTAAACTTACGCTTCATTAATGATGACACTCTCATGTTCCAAAGGTGCTCCTTTATATGAAGTGCTGTATGTTCTTCCGCTGTCCCAATCAGGTCTAGGTGTATTCTCAGAACTGTATTGATTCTGATTGTAGTTCAAATCAGGACTACGGTTCTCAAACTGATTGTACCTCTGATCTTGGTCATATTGACCCCGATTTGGATCATATTGACTCCCATTCGGATCATATTGACTGCGATTTGGATCATATGGATTACGATTCGTATCATAAGGGTTTTGGTTACGATTTTGGTATCTATTTGGATCGTAAGGGTTCTCGTACCTAGGATCATTGTTTATGTAGTCATTTGTAGAGCCCGGTGAGTTTGTATCCGGGTTATATGTAGGTTGTACATAGTCTTGTGATGTGCATAATTGTAATACTGTTATGGATAGGATGTATGTTAAAGTTATGAGATTCATAATTCAGTCTTTGATTTAGTCTGCCTGGAAACAATAAGAGTATGCTGTTCACAATTGTAAAAATATTATGTTTGCATTGTATTACACAGTTATGTCATCATATGTGCAATACAACAGGATTGATTTAAAAAATGGTCTCATAAATTTTTATGTGAGATAGATATACACATTATAAAAATAATAAACTTCCTACACACAATAGGTTAAGTTGGTTGTTTAGATTTGTGGAAAATTTAATAACAAAACATTTGAATGGCACTCTTAACCGCTAAATTGCTATTTGGTACTGTAGTACCAAAAACACGCTCTACGGCAATTGCTACTTGGTACTGTACGTCAACAAGTTTTTTTGTTTATACGAGCTCTGTCGTCACTCAGCGGGCGGCGCCATTAACTGACGTCATCTGAGTGCAATTTGCAATTCACGTGACGACCCTTTTTTTTCAGGAAAGCGGTTTAATTCTAATATATTTAGGTACATATCAGATAAAACAGGCACGTTCATACTATGGTGGAGCATCCAAGCGGCTAACACTGGTATAATATTTAAGATATCCACAATCTGTGGTATCGTTATGCACAAAATAGATTTTTTTTTATTCACTTTTATTTTTATTTATAATCCTCAGACGAAAAGAAAAAGAAGAGAGAATAGAGAAGAAAAAGAAGAGATTTTCTTTTCGTCTGAGTTATAATCTTTTGAAGATACTAATACAATTTTTATAATAACACCTATAATAGCAACAGGTGCACACACTTGCTTGCGTGCAATCTACATGTAATTATGAAATGCGCTAGAATAATATCAAATCCTGTTAAAGGACAACTTGGAAGATATCACTGTTACAAATAGGTTTAGTAATGGAACCGAAATTTTTATTCTAAACAATAACATTTTCCAATTAGTTGTAATTTAATAGGAACTTAGTTACATGTAGATATTAAGTTAAACATTTCAGTTTGTTTGCTTCTCGTTACTTAAAATAATGAATAAACTAAAAAGCAATACATATAATTAATTCCAAATTTGAATCGAACATACATAACGTAAACACCGACAGTCTATTGTCATTCTCATTAAAACGTTAAAGTTCAGTTAAATTATATAACATCCCCTGATTATTCAAATCAAGTATTAAGTATGTGTATATAGAAAGAGTTTAATACTCGATTAGCCTTAATTTTAATTTAATAATAAAGTTACAATTCTCTAACCTGAAGTTAACGCCCATGGATGCTTTCCGTGTTTTACTGTTTACTGAATATACATAGCACAGTGAAAATTAAACATAACTCCACTTTTCTTCTGAGAAACAAAAAAAATCACAGAAATTTAACCAAATTCATTTACAACAATTTCAAATAACTAAATTCCAATATATAAACAAGTTCGTCCCATTACTCACACTCACTTCATTCAAGAAATTGCGATTGTCGCGCAGTCGCACAACACCACGCCCGGCTAGTGAGAGGAAGACCGGTATTCCGGTATCTTCCGTTGGCTTCGTATTATATTTCTTATTAGAATAGGAATAAATGAAATTAATGTTTTAGCTCTTTAATTGCATTTGATTTGTTTCATAATATCATGTATTTTACTAAGTTCTAGTACTTTAGTAATTTACCGGTAATCAGCAACATACAACATAAAGAATTGGGCTACATTATCTGTTTGTTCGTGTGTTATTTTACCGTATTAAAATCTGTGGTCTCCCTACATAATCTTTATTAATCTATGCCGTGGTCCGATTGCACCTTTTTATTTGATCTATGGACTGCTATGGACTGCATAATATGGCTATTGGCCTTAAATCGAAAGGTTTTTGAATTTTATTGATTATTATTTATTTATAAAAATTTACTTCATTACTTTTCATTCCCTGAATTTAAAAGTTAGAGAGCGATAGGGATGCTTGGTCCGACATCGGGCTGAAATTCCATACCGTACATTCCATACATTCCTCTTTTCTGCATGAGGGAGGCTGCACATACGACGATTTCCGCTTGAGGCGGAAGCGGCTCTGTAGGTAGGTGGGTATAGTGGAGAGACTGGAGAGCTAGCAACGGGTGGTCTACTCTTCCAAACGCTAGCGTGTTCGGAAGACTCACCTCACCATTGCCCGCGCGACCTCCCACTATCGAGGTTCGATGGTTACGTTATACTTTCTACACCCATGATAGCCCTGGGTTAGCTAGCGTGCAAGAGAAATATCTTATTGGGTAACCTTACACCCTTGTAATTATTGAGACGGCATATGCTCTTAGTCTGACACAACCACCCGCGATGGCTGATAGGGTGATAAAAAAAGGAGTAGTGAGGATGGATGATGACCCATAAGATAATTTTCAGTGCACGTACGTAACATAGGACTGATCTGTGTTAGCGTAGCCGGAAATCGTGACTCCATATTGCTATGTCCTATCCTTACCAAGCTTGGAAATCGAATCCGATGCAATGCCGACGCACTTGTACAATGCTACGAAGCACCTATATAGTGATTTCATCCAGGTGGGGCATTAAGGTAGATACCTACACTTGTTTTTTTATGAACTTCCAGAACCTAGTTGTTCGGGAAGGGGATAGGTACAAAATCTACTTCACTACCCCACCTCCACTTTTGGAGTTAACAGATGCGACTGAAGGAAGCCAAAATTTCCTAGGTGGTAAGTAGTGCGGGCAATAATGAAAACAGCATTTATACTTACGAAAGTAGATATGCCAAAGTTCGGAGTTTGTTAAGAGTTTGGCTTAGATTCGCTTTGACTGTGCGAGTAGGTACCTATGAATTGACCCTAACGCTAAGCTGTGAACTCGTCATCCTCCTGCCCTTATCCCAAGATTATTTGAGGTCGGCGCAACATGTGTTCTTTTTCCATTCATCTCTAGTTGCAGTCATTTCAACATTCACTCCCTTCTTAACCATGTCATCTTTCACACAGTCCATCCACCTCATTTTAGGCCTCCCTCTCCCCTTGTAGCCATCCACTTCCTTAGTTAGTGCCTTCCTTACGACATTACTTTCATCCCTACGCATTACATGCCCGAACCAGAACAAACAATTTCCTCGTAGCTTTTCTGTGATTGGTGCTACTCTCAAACTTCCTCTAATATATTCATTCCTAATTTTATTCATTTTTGTCACACCACACATCCATCTCAACATTCGCATCTCGGCTACATGCAACCGTCTTTCATCCGTCACCTTTACGGGCCAACTCTCCGATCCATACAGGACGGCAGGCCGGATGCTCTTATAAATTTTGCTCTTCAATCGAAGGGAGTTATAGTTGCTGTAACCTGCCGCCATTTCATCCAACCAAAGTTAATCTGGTGCTTTACGGCTCGATCTAATTCTCCATCGCTTTGCAGTAGTGAACCGAGGTATCTAAAATCGGAGCACAATCAAGCGCTATGACTGTGGGACTGAGAGACTGCCGAAATCGCAGAACATGTATTCTGTTTTGGTTCTGCTAATTTTCAGACCTTTCTTTAGCCCTTTAGACCTTTGTCTAGCCTTTGTTACCACTTTACCAATCTACTCTGGACATCGGTTCCATCCTCACCAACGAGGATAATTTCGTCGGCAAAAAGCATACATCAGGGTGCCTCATCCTGTATATCTGATGTCAGAACATCCATTACTAACAGGAAGAGGCTAAAAGCCGACCCTTGGTGTAAGCCAACAGCCACACAAACTCATCGGTGTTACCCGCGGCCGACCGGACATGCGTATGAGATTGCCCGTACATAGCACGGATTAACTCTACATACTTCACTGGCACATCTTTTTTTAACTTTAACTAAACCTAACCTAAGCTGTGATGGCGATTTCACATAGATGTTATCGTCACCTGTATGGCAAAGTTGCGAATCTGCTGTTTTCACGAAAATCGGTTTTTTAGTTTAACGTAATCCCAATATAGTAATACGCAATGTCGCAAAGTATCAGCTCTGTATCTTTAATAGTCTATGAGATATCATAGCAGCATATTTACGTATCCCAAACATTCATTGTCAGGCACTATGGCAAATTAACTAAGTGTAGATAATATATTTTACCAAACTAAATAGAGTCGTTTTTATCATAACATCTGAAGTAAACATGCGAATATTGCTTGATTCGTATCTTTACTAAAGTCTCATTGAAGTTTACAATGTTAACGGACCATGGTCAAGTTACCTATGTGCACAATTCGCATAATTGCCATGGTATAACATTCTTTGTAAATTATCTAATATACCATGGTAAATTTACCTATGTGTCATATTTGTTTATTTGCCATGGTATTACTTACGTAAAAAATATGGAACAAACCGCGGATAATTTCCCTATAAGTTATATTCGTATACTTACTATGGCATTATTGTCAACAAATTTTAAATGGTAGACTAATAGTCAACTAACTTATATGTCACATTCGCTATAAAATGATATGGTTACTCTAACATAGTGTCTCAGTTATTTCTTCATATGTTAAACATTTGGTTTATAAAAACAATAAATATAGTAAGTATTTTACATTATTCTAAAATATTTTTTTTAACGAACCGCTAATGGTAATGCTCCTTTATCGACGAACTTTTATTTTGAGCAATTATAATGTATTAAGTATTGTTACCATTCCAATCCCACATAGGACAAAACTTTGTGTGACCAACAAAGGTTTGTTTTAGTTTAGGTCTGGGTGTAATTTCTATGTATTATAAGTATGTATTTACAAAAAAAAGTATATAAGTATGTTTATCCGTTGTCTAGTACCCATGATACAAGCTTTGCTTAGTTTGGGACTAGAGGGCGATGTGTGAATGTGTGTACATTATTATTATTATTATGTCTCTTTTTTCACGGGTATCTTTCCTAATTGAAAAGATGATACCCGGTCCTTTGGATGCTTACATGGGGATATAAGTACAACATGTACATTAATCCTCATAGCCCAGCAGAAAATAAAATATTGTCCATTTTGAAATCTTAGACAGGAAAGCAGTGGTTTGAAAGGTATTTAATGCAATTTATGTAATCTAATCCATGTTTTTCAGTCAAGAATAGACTGTCACTTCAGTCATTTCGCTGGTTTGCAGCAACAGATGGCTGGAACTTTATGAAGAAAATAGTTGAGTCTAAAAAAATACATTGATCTTATTTTGCATATTGCCATGTGATGTAAGATGTATGACTGTGTGGCTTGGTTTTCATTTTCGGTTTGGGTTAATGGTGTGCATGCAAATTTATTTAAGTAATATTTATTATTTCAGCAATCAATGACATGCTTAAGTCAGTATTGCGTGCTGATTATAGCAAATCTTTGAAAAATTATAACAATGCAATAGATTCAGAGCCAGAAAGTAATGAAAAGGGTAATTTCATAACTATATTACTACCATAATTATTTCTTATATTTAATATTAGAATATTATTATCCTTTTGATACTTTTTGTAGTTGAGAGTAAAGGAATATCTTCGTCATTACCAGTACTAGACGGTTAGTAGTTGAGAGAGATAAACGTCTCAAAGGTGTAGCATACAAAACTGTGTAGGGTAAATTGATACCAGCAAGACCTATTAAGCAACCTAGCTGTGCTACATTGCCGAAACACAAATGTAACAGTGAAGTACCAGAAGATGTAAGAGAAAACACATATAAGTCCTTTCGATCTTTGAACAAGTTAGAAGAACAACGTTTATTTATAACAAAACACGTCACACAGACTTCAAAGAAACGATAAACTGTTTCTGGATCCTCGCGCAAAAACTACACCAAAAACTATTTTTTAACAGTAGGACACAATAATAAAGTAAGGGTGTGCAGACAATTCTTTTTAAAAACTTTAAACATTACTGAAGGTATGGTTAGAGGAGCCCTGAATAAAGTTCCAGTAGCAGGTACACTTTTACCTGACAGGCGAGGCAAAAAAGCACCAGCCAACAGACTTAATTCTGAAGACGAGGAATTTTTAAGGAACTACATATTTTCGATCCCAGCCATGTAGTCCCACTATTGCCGAAAAACTCACAATATAAATACCTTGACTCAAAGCTTAATATTAGTATCATGTATACGCTATACAAAGATATATGCCAACAAAAAGGCAAATCTCCCGTAGGATGTGAAAAGTATAGACAGATCTTCAGATCTTACAAATTAAAGTTTCATGTCCCCAAAAAGGACTTATGTAAAAAGTGTGTAGTTTATTCGGAATTGTCGAAACACAATGAACAGACTGTCATACATAAAGAGCTTCACGAAAAACATCTAAAACGTAGGGACGATGCTTATTTGCGACGAAATTATGACAAAGAAGTCTCGAAAAGTGACAACAAGGTTTTGTCCTTCAATTTTGATTCAGAAGCTGTCTTGCAAACTCCAAAAGGTGCAGCTGGACCATATTTTAATGTCCAAAAAACTTGCTGTATACAATTTAGCACTGTACAACTTGGCAAACCAAAATGTAGACTATACCTGGGATGAGACACAAGGAAAGCGAGGGAGTGTTGAAATTGGAACATGTGTCTATAAATATATTAATAGTCACCTTGACATAACCCATGTCCGGACGATGTCCGACAATTGCGGCGGACAGTAAAAGAACTTTAACTTTTGTTGTATGCTACTTTATCTTGCTGTGAACCACCCGACTATTAAAATTATTGATCACGTATTTTTTGAATCAGGACACAGTCATATGGAATGTGATTCTATTCATTCCAAAATAGAACAGAAATCTAAAAATACTCCCGTTTACACGCCTGATGGATGGGTTCAAATAATGAGAATGGCGAGGAGGAATCCGCGCCCTTTTAATGTTCATGAGTTACTATACGATGACTTTTTAGCCTTTAACGGCGCATCATTACAATTTGTAGTAGCAGAAGCCAACAAACCTAAGAAAAGGCAATTAACGTCTACTAATAATTCTCCGAAATTTCAAGATGTAGTGTGGATTCAATACCGCAAAGAACATCCGAGATCTATTTTCATCAGAAACGACTACAGCGTTGAAAATTTTATTGAATTTAAGCTCAAAGCAAAGAGAGGCAAATTGCCACTATAACACCTAAAACTGTTTACAACGACAGTTTGCCTATTTCTAAGGCTAAAAAAACAGATCTACTAAAATTAGGTCACGAACTTTTAATACCGAGAAGTTATCATGAATTCAATGAGAATTTACCAACATCCGATTCCGTTGTGGACCGTTTGCCAGAACTGGATAATGAGGAGGAATGTGAAAATATTAATGTTTAGCTTTAATAAACAGTTTTTTTTAATTTCATACCATTAAAATTAATAAAATTGTGCTACACTACCATTTAAGATTAAAATATATTTAAAAAAAAGCAATCGATTTCTGCGTTATTCGCAACTTTCAAATTTGATTTTTGTTGTACTCAATGAAATTGATTGTATATTTGCGAATCTGACATATACGTGAATTGACTATGGACGAAAAATTTTTTTCTGTAATTTTTCTTAGAGATTTCAAAGTTGCGATTGTGATTTATTAGATTATTTCACTGTTATAATAGTTTACTGGTTAATCAGTAGGCTTTTGCTTATATTTTCATAAAATAAAAACTAAAACAACATCGGCTTACTAAAGTGGGCCATTTAAAAAATAAGAAATAAGAGTTTTTTTGCTCTCCTGTAAAATTCGTAATTATACACATTCGCAACTTTACCATACAGGTGACGTTATCATATCCGATGCTTTATTTCACATCATTTAGATAAAGAAAATATTTTTATATTATTATGGGCGATATGATGCCATAAGTAAATATTTCTCCATTGACTCCATACCCACGTGGATTCCGGCAGAGTAAAATTTGGACCACCCCATCTCTTCCCATGCGGTTTCGTACAAGGCGACTAATGGATAGGGCTGTTTAACATCAGACATATACAGTCGACTCCGCCTCGGATGTGACTCAGGGCAACAATAGTGTCCGGAAAACATTAATAGGCTCACCCCCTATTACGTGGTGAAATGTGGGTGGAAAAATTCACCTCTGCCTAACGTTTCGGATAAATGCGTGATTATATTTCTATATTTAGGATTCCATGTTGACACGAAGGTAGAGATTACTTCTTCATTCCGTAACTCCTTGGCTCCGCCACCATGCTCCTTCCTCTCGAATACGCTTATACTCACCACTTTATACCACGATGGTACAAAAAATACAGCGGGTGTCTTGAATGATGGCACAGAGTCTTAACTGTGATAACGTTTTTACTAACTTCACTAATAGTAAAACGTGAGAACCCTGTTTCATTTTGATCTGGTAGGATAGCTTGTATCAATAGATCTGACAAAAAAACAGCTTTTGCCCTCTGATTTTTCCAAAGATAGGCACGGTGTAAAGGAGTGAATAGAAAAAAATAGTGGAAGATTTTTTAAATAATTCAATTTAAAAAAATTTCTATTACCTACTTTTAAGATAGTTGATAATTATATACCGCACATTATTTCGTTAAAATATTTCAATAAATAGTTACAAAATTTATTTATCTGACTATTTTATTTCTGTTTACCCATTTTCACCGCTGTATATTATGTAATAAGACAGGCGAAGGAGTCCTACTTATTTTTTAAAATGTACTCAGTATACAGACCAATATTTGCTGAAGAAATCTGCAAATTTTTAGTTCGTTACTGTGCATTCAAATTACAAAGGTATTGTTTTATCAGCTATCTTTTGTTTTTATATGATTACAAAGGTTTCAATCACCTTTTGTAAAGAATGGCCTTCTAATATTGTAGTACTGTAAATTATATGGACAGAAGCCTAGTTAGAATGTATTTCTGCCAAGTATGTTTGCCTAGACGTAATTAGATCATATTCATGGCAGTCAGGCATTGCCCCAGTTTGACGCCAAGTGTCTAAACCTGTTTGTGGTGTGTGTGTAATCATGCCGCAGCCGCAGCATTCCTTGTAGGCTTGGTATGATATTAGGAAAGGTTTGCCCTCTTGTTCAGTCAGACATGTTCAGAAAAAAAAAAATTTGGGAGATTTTCAAAGTGTGTCTGTGTTGTGAGCACATGTATTCATTAAAAAATCAAAATAAATTAGGTTAATACGAAAACTTGTAAAATAATAAGGCAAGATCTTTATTATTTATCTCCCACTGTTATCTTGAATAATAATGATACATTTCAGTGTATTACAGAGGCACATCGACAGGGATAACAAAATAAAAAATGTTTTGATTGATGAAATTCTAATTAACCACTGAATTCTCCACAGGTTAGCAGGATCTCATAAACAAAGGAATTGATCAATAAAAATAAATCACGCGAGGTGATAGGATGTAACTCTGAGACTCGTCGGACCGCAGAAGGACCGCGTGAGAACAACGTTAACTGTATAACAACAAGACGAACAAGAGAGTCCAGTAGGGGTTCGGGTCGCTCCGGGGCCTCCACTCTTCACATTGAAAACTCATTATACGCCAGCATCCAATTTATCTTTTGTCAAAAAAATCTGTACAAAATATATTAAATATATACTCTGTAATGCTAAAAACTGTAACGCTACCTCCTCAATAGTTCAATCACGATTATTAAATGATTTAAAACACAATAACTCGATCACGTCGTGCAAGAACAAACATTAACCTATCGACGAGCGCCGGCCGGCGCCCGCGCGGCGGGGAGACCTATTTACAAGTCAACATTTTAAAAATCATACACCTCAGTCTGTCACGTGAGTACCGCTGCTGCATCTGATTTATAATTCCGTTGCATTAATTTCATACAGTCGTGTGGTCTTACGATCTAGTGTCGCGCGTATCGCGTCCTTTGCTTATCGTCCGTGCGTGGCATCATAATATACATAGTTTATTTTATATATAGGCAGTCGCGACGAGGCGTATGTTAGTTTCGCTCCTCGTCGCAATCGCGGGAAATGTGCCCGGGCTTGCCGCACACATAGCAAGTCTTGGTGCCGTCGGGGCAGTTGCGTGAGATGTGGCCGGACTTGTTGCAGTTGTAGCACGTTTGGTTGGAGCTGTCGCGCCCGCCCTCGGGGCAGTTCCTCGCGATGTGCCCCGTCTTGTTGCAGTTGTAGCAGGACGGCTCGTCCGGACTCTGCGCGCACTCACGCGCTATGTGTCCCGTGCCGTTACATCTGTACATTAAATAAGCGTTAAAGATAACAGTCTAAACATTTCTCCTTACATGTATACAATTCACCATTACAGATCATGGTATAGATAATTATGTAGATATTGGGTGTAGTCACAGGGTAGACAGAATCAACATTTTCAACCACCCGCACTATCTCGATTATTACATTTATTATACAGAAAAACGATATCAAGAATGTGCGGGTAGATAAAAAAAACCCTAGATTCACCCAAGCAAAAAAAAAACTGCAATCTGGTCAAAGTATACCTATACTGCCTATATTACGATCGCGTTAATTCCCGCAAACAAAACGAATAGGATAACCTAATTCAAGGAGTTATTACGGCTCACAGTTTCTATAACACCATCAATGTGACAACGGCCCACCTGATGGATAGCTGTTCCCGTAGCCACTGCACACGCTTCAAAAACCAGTGCATGTGCGTGTGCACCACCGGTTGAGTTGCTCACCTGTAAAAACCTTTCTATGCCTGTTTTGAGGAACACCGTCGATTAGAAAAACCATGGTAGGGAAATTATCCCAGTTCGAGTATCCAGGGAATTGTCTTTGGCAGCTCACAATACAAGGTCAACGGCCATGAGTTTTATCACGCATGACATCAGACCATTACAAGATATAAGTACACTTTCACTCCGGCCTTGTTGGACAGGTCAATGGCTCTTTGAGTAATCAGTTATTGATTATTGTGTAGTGCGCTATTACACCTTTTTACTCAAGTTGATACACTAGTCTAAGACGAATAATTTAAGGAACATAAATGGTTCTGATATATGAAATGGACTTTGCTAAGAATTGGTTGGTTTAGTGAAGGCATTGAAGTCAGGGCAGGAAAACAATGGTTTTTTTGGAAGAAAATTTAGCTATCTACTAGCAAGTCATTATTAATATTATACTATGGATGGTTTGTTATTCAAAAACATTGTATTTAACGATTAACAAATCTGTGCCGACATGATTTTTTTTTTCATCCATTCAAATTAACGAACGAAAGAAATAATAATTGCTGGTCCATTACAAATTCTGACAAGCTTGATGTTTAACGGCAGTTAATGTTCACAATAGAACGCGGCTGATACGAAAGGTGACTGGCACTTGTTTTCTAAGCGATACCCACACGCGCACAAACGATCCGATCCCACTCACGCGTAGCGAACCGATGAAAATGGATACTTAGGCTTAAATCACACCTGTCAGCATCTCTTCGCATATTACTAATTGATTTCATATACAGATGTGTGAGAGTATGTATTATTTTCTCAATATTGAATATTTAATATGCGTTAAAGTTGCTCATAAACGTCATACAAGAAATGATAGGTAATGAACGTTGAGACTAATATACTATTAAATGAATTTTCAAAGTAATTATACGTTTACTTTTTCTAGTTTATTTAAAGCTTTTGCACCTGTATTCAAAATAGATCTGTCCACAATGCCGTGGCATGACTTAGAAGTGTACCCTTTTGTGAATACAGTGATAAGGGTCTTCATATCGAGAATGGTGAGCTTTTTACACGGTCCGGTTCACGGTGTACCGCAGTGACCCGAAGCTGACGTCGCCATAGTGGAAATATACATATACTTTATAAAAACCGGAGTTGGCTAGCTCCAGCTAAAATCCGTGTCATGGAATTGCGGCTTTAAGATAGCTATCGTGAGTAGCCGATACTCGTGGAACTGAGACATGGGCTCGATCGCCCCCGCCGCAGAGTGAATTAAGGTTAAGTAGGTCAACATACGACGACAGTCAGCTATTTAAGCCTTAGGACTCGCGATGTGTAGTTCACCCAGCTACGTGCGAATCGATGCTGATAAATAATAATTACATCCTGATACCATATCTACACACAAGAGATGCGTGCATTTTAAGCCTAGAGAGACTGTTGAGGTGGCAACTATAGCACGTGGCATGCGTCAAGTTATTTTGTTCTAATTAGGCGAGTTTACGACAATTTATGAAGAGAGATGAATGACGATATCTTTTTCTCAAGATATCCCTTGCATTTTGATATGATATAACAAAATTGATGAAAAAAGTAATCAATTGTTATTTAGGGGTTATGATATTCGTTATTTTTTTTTGCAAGGGCTTTTACGGTTAGCAGTGTTTACCTGTAGCAACGGTCAGCTTCCTCCTTGCAGTCACGAGCGAAGTGCCCAGCGCGGTTGCACTTGAAGCACTTTTCGCGCTGGCGATTGAAGCCAGAGTCGCGCGCCTGCACGCCGCCCTGGGTACACTCGCGGGCGAAGTGCCCCGTCCGGTTACACTTGTAGCACACGCTCGAACTCATTCTCTGAAAACAACAAACATATTATTGTATGGCTCTACAAAAATAATTGCCAAGCTACATATTCATGATGCTACAAAATGAATCATCATAAAATTATTACAATTATTAGTTACCAATTACTTTGTTATTATTCTCTGCCACCTAAGTGGGTTAAAAAAATTACGTACCCCTATTCACGTAGGCCAAGGAATAAAATATATGATAGCAATACCCTATGTGCACATTTCCAGACTACTTAGAATAACATAATAATAAAAAACTAGAACAGTGTCTGATTCAAGATTTGAACTTAAAACGTAATGCGAAAAAGACGTTTACTTGCGACCAAAACTCCCACGATATCATGTTTTCCCCATTTTTTTTCTCGTAAATAGATTTTTACAAGTAAAAATATAACAATAAGCGAGTTTGGGGAGCGACAAAATACCTGACCTTGTATTAATGACCTTTGAAACACGGTCATTCGCCTCGGACAACTCTTTCGCACCCCTTTTTGAATAAATAAGTGTAACAGAGATATGTAAACGAGTGTTTGTACAGAAGTTCCGGTGACGCGTTGACCCTGAGGTTGATAACGTGCCACATGTGTTAAGATCACGGCAAATTGCGTACGATTGTTACAATTGACGAGCTGTGTACATTTTCATCACGATTATAGAGGTCTCTCTCTCTATAGA
Organism: Eilema griseolum; assembly: GCA_963662185.1. Taxonomy (NCBI): domain Eukaryota; kingdom Metazoa; phylum Arthropoda; class Insecta; order Lepidoptera; family Erebidae; genus Eilema; species Eilema griseolum. Next base: position 21,701,551 of record OY759248.1, on the reverse strand, counting down.
ATGCAAAACAATAGGTACTGATGACGTATAAGTGACAAAAGCTGTTTAACACACACAATACAGGCCACAATCTTCATTATATAACAAAAAAGACATTAAATGGCCTTGTATTCTGAGGATTACAAAAATACTTTACGTATTTCAATGTGCTTAAAGATCAGTTGTAAATTTGATATAAAGTTTGGTCGTTGACAGATTGTGCTGTGATCTGTAGAGCTACAATCTTAGGAATAGCGTACTTGTATTACATTTGACGACGCCATGCGAATACGATGCCTTCTGGTCAACGCACTGCAAATGCTCTAAATCACTTTCGTAACCAGTTTTGGTCATAGAGTAACTTAAGATTGGACACTTATTTTATTTTACTTATCCAAAGTACATTTGTATGTGGATTCGAATGTAACGGAAAGATATGGTTATCAAATAAAAAATGAAAATGAAATGTGCCTATATTTTTGAAGGCATAACTTGGAACAATGAAACAAAAAAAAACGGGGTTTTTACATTTACTCAGGCCTAATTTTCCCTAAAGAGTTAGGATGAGTGAACACGTTTTTTCCACTATATTTCTTTGTTTGTCTATCATTGGACGAGCTAATGGCCGATATCGGATAGGTAATGTTCCAAAGGTTGCCTACATCGTCCGAGCCTTTTGTCAACTCAGGGACATAGCCTAAGAGGCCTAACTTCGATATTTTCTGCGGAGCGACTGTCATCGGACCTCCACAACCGATATTAAAGTTTTGTAGTAAACAAGTGAACTACCCGTATCGGCACCCGTGATCAACTGCTTAACGTGCCCTTTTAGGCACAGAAGGGTCTCGCTTAAATGTGGTAAGACATATGTGATAAGTTCTGCCACGTGTTAACCTACTCGGTTACTTAGACCATTGACTGTATGTTTTGTTGCTTATCGGATCGAGAATATCCTTATCTCTTGGCCGTCTTTTACGATACCCACGCGGAAACAGTGTAGTCATTGTATGCCGGTATAGTCAAGCTGGTCAAGTGCGAGTCGGACTCGCGCACCGAGGGTTACGCAACTTAAGCTTTGACCTAGAAGTTTGATTTCTGCAATTTCAAGACGTTACAGACCTGAGTATGTGGTATGAATTTCAACTCGATACCAGACATTCATGAAAAAAAAGTCTAGACGGACAGACAACGAAATGGTCCTATATATAGATTTTTTCCTTTTGAGGTACGGAACCCCAAAAAATATATCTCTATACTATGATGCCGGGGACCACGTGGCATATTATAATTACTATTGTTACATAAATTGAATTACCTCGTGGCGTAACTGCTAGGTTAAACGCCGCGTGTTCGATTCCAGGTCTGTAAAAATATTTTTCCCGGGAATTTATTACTGCGGCTCGCGGGAACAGGATTGTCCCTTAACGCGGCTGGCAACAGTCATATATCTTACACTTACTAGTGTTACTACCTACATAAATGACCGTGATGTTATTTGTATTGTTAAAAACTTAATCAAAATGTTCCCATCGCCAAATTACCACGAAATAATTGCCATCAAAGCAAACATTGAACTAAAGTTTGTCACAATAACTCATAGAAACCATATTAATCAAAGTTACGATCGACTTTCCATGGCGACACTTTCTTTGGCCTCTAAATTATTGATTAGTCTGGCAGACGCCCCACTTCGGTCAATAAATATACTCTTTAGGAATTGGCCATGAAGCAATAAGCATGTGTTATAGGACAATATGAATTACTAACTAGATGCGCGCAGCATTTGTAATACCATCCACGTGTATTTCTTTTATACCACATAGGTGGCAGACAAGCACACGGCCCACCTGATGGGAAGTGGTTACCGTGGCCTATGGACGTGTGTAATACCAGGGGTGTTACACTCGCGCTGCTGACCATGAAGAAACTTTCGGATGCCCTTTTTGTATGTCGGTTATAGCTATATAAAAGCCTTTGTTCCCAGGGGATTGACTTATATTCTTGCAAAATTTCACCAATATCAGTTAAGTGGTTTAAGCTTGAAAACATAAGCAAACAGACAAAGGAAGTATAGATTTCTTAAAATTATTATAAGGCGGTCAAGTATTAAGTGGAGGGTGGCGTAATTAAGATTTGCAATTAAGAGGGTGTAGGGGGTTCATACGCTGATCAGTATGATTGAGGTGCCTGACACTATGTCCACTAATGTAACTCAATCCTAAGTGATTTAGCTTAATTGAAGAGGGTGGAATTGAGTGAAATGAGAATTAGTTATTTTATTTTTAGTACTTTAGCAAGACACAGATTAAGAACTCCTTGTACTTTTCCACAGTATTTTTTATTAGCCTGACCGGTTTCGCCTTACGGCATCCTCAAAGGTTTACAATGATATTTATGAAAAATACTGTGGCAAAGTACAAGTGAGTTGTCAATATGTGTAACAACAAAATCCACCAAGTGCCATCAATTAACAGTATAAATAGACTTTAGGTAAGGTTTTAATTTAGTATTGCTTTTCATTAAGTTTTATTGTTAATTAAGTATGTTTACTGAAAAATAAAGGCTTGATATGTGGATAATACTGGGATTACATGTAAATTGTGCCTTTTAACTTTTTTTATTCACAAACATGTTAACACGGTTTGCCATTACACATAATATAATGTGTAATAAGTTTCAATGGATATATTTTTTAAATAAATTTATCTTCAACTTGAGCAGCAAAACGTATAGCTGGCGGGAACGAGAAAATTTTATTCAGAGACACCTATTCGCTGAATATTTATGATAACCAGATGACGTAGCCAAACAATGTAAACATGTTGTTTCAGTGAACATAAATAGCTCTCTGGAGACCCAACAGTTGTTTACTTGTGCCCATTTAAGTAATGGAATTAAAAATGTGTTCTGTACTTAACATTTCCTTATCCCGTTAGAAATGTCATGCAGACTCCAGGCTTCAAAGTGCTAACTTTGGAGTTGGACAGTACTGAGAAATTGTTATAGTGATGCTATTGGTATAAACAACATCATCTTTGTGTTTGTCTTGGTTGGACCCGAGACCTTCACCTCGGTGTCTGGGGTACACTACCTTAAGAATATAATATGAACCTAAAACAGATATTTTTTTTAAGTTTTGTTTGATAAAGCGGCTTAAACAGACACAAACCAACTGTGCACCGATCAGTCCTTATAAGCCACATGATATGTCAGAACCCAATGCCAGCCTCACTCTCACACACTCACACACACATTCCTTGACAGCTTACCACTCACTAAACAACCGCATTGTGCAACTGTGGAACAAATTGCCCGAGGAAGTGGTGTCAGCTGCTACGCTAACGACCTTTAAGTGTCGCTTGGATGAATGGATTACAGTACAAAGCAAACAATAAAAGAGATATGGACTGGACTGAACTGTACTCCAACACCATAAAGTGGACATATCTGCAAACATGCTGCTTGTCCATAATTTTAATATTAATAATGGTGTGCTGAATTTTCACTCCTCTGAAGGTTATATGTTAGGCTATGAAAGTACCAGGCACCGCTGAGCAAGTGTTATGCATACAAGTGACTAGTGCCACTTCAACTACTATCAATGTGGTAGGTGCCAAAATGAGGGTAGAAAGTATGTCATCATACTAAAATACAATTTTGCAATGTATTTTCATTCTACAATATCATAATGGGTTGATCATCTTAGACCACATGGCCATCCCCAAAACACCATGTGCTACATTCCTTTGTGTAAAAAACAGAAGTATTACAGAATAGTATTTCTTCTCTTTTTTTTGTGAATGAGGTTATTTTGACCAACCTGTCTTAAAATTCTTAAAGAATTTTGATCTGGTTATACTAGGATTATGGGTATACAAACAAATGACTGCCTGCTACAAACATTAAAGAATTTCCATAAACGGTTGGATTATTATATTTTAATAGATTATTCATAATAATATTTTAAAAAAACTTACCAAGAGCTAGTATGAGTTTAAAAAAATAAAATCTAAAATTTTTTGAGGAAAAACTAAATAACGCAATTTAGAAATCATATAATTTAAATAAAATGTCAATTTTTGAATAGAGTAAAAGTAATCTAGGTGGTCATGGTGTATTAATTGTGAGCACTTTCTAAATACAAGTGTTGGGTCACTAGACCAATAACTTGAAAGTAGTAACTGTACTTTCTATATAAATAACAAACCTCATTTGTACAGTCTATGTTTATGGTTTCCAAAAAAGATTTTTTAGCTCGTGTCATTTTAAAAATTCTATTCTTATTATGATGATACCGATGAAATACTTATCACATTATAAAGAGATAGGGAAAATACTCCATATTTTAGACTACCTACTTTCAAAATTATTATGTTTAGTAATCTTTATTACACAGAATAATCTAAAATATTTCTAACGGCAATGATGTAATGTAAAAAAGTGGTGTAATTATTAATGATCACTCACAATTCTTAGAAAGTGTAAAATTGTAATCATGCACCGTATGCACATGCACATGCATAGAGAGAAATTTCTAATGACAAATTTATGAAAATCAAATAGCTAGCATCGATGGCAGAAATTCTTGTCCTTGAGAATACAGAATGATGTTAGAAGCCAATATTCAATCAATTCTAACATACCACACAACAAAGATGTAGCATAAAATGGTGTCAATTAAATTATACATATACATGAACAGATAGTACAATTTTATGGTAATACTAGTTCAATAATGACCCTATATAAATTTGAAACAGGTATTAATCATAATAATCAATTGATATTAAAAAAATAAGACTGCTATAGACGTTATATGTATCAGTACTTTCCCACATGCTGTTCATAGTGCAGCGATGCGTCATTGTCTTAAAAGTAACAGAAAAAGAAAACTTCAAGATATAGCAAGGCAACTATGTCGAACATGTTAAGATGGTGATTAAGAACTAAGTAATCTCAAAACTATTCTTGGCTATGTTTTAACTGTGTGCAAATATATTTTCAACATATATTTCAATGTAAATTACCTCAACAGCGGCTAATATGTGTCAGCAACGAGTCACGGCTTGTCAAAATAACCACGTTCAATAAACAACCTAATTTTGATGCGTTGACATAAAATTAATGAAATTTCACTTGGAAACACTCTAAGAATATGTGTCGTGGCTACTTTCGATGATAATTACAAGAAAACACATCTACAATGTACGTACGCCGTATAGCAGCCTAACCACGTGTAGGGGTACCGGTAGCGCGCGTTTTCACAATCAATGTTTCACTTTACACTTACCGATTAGATGCAAAACTTCTTGAGCACTTAAATCACTATTGATTCGATCGTTAGACGACCAAATTTTTAACAAGATTAACAAGTAAGATGTAATTTACGACGCTTCGTTCGCAAGGAAGCCAGCCACCATCACTACGAATTCGTAAAAGACATTTTGAGCATAGACAAAGTAGCTAAAAAGTTTACAACGCTTCAACGTGAACGTGACTCGAGTACAAAAATTTTAATGCAATATATAATTTTTTTGATATTTTGACTTCAACTAGTAAAATGGATTTTAAGAATGAGTAAATTCCTGTAAAACATGGATATTTTCATTAGATTTCGGTTCTAAATATTTAAAAAAATAATGGAACGGACGCTATTAAAAGTAAATAATAATTGTCTCTGGTAATTTTAAATTAGTTATTACAACGACAAAAATGTGCATTTTGGAGGTACCTACAGAATCAGAAAATAATTGAAAGAAAACTCACTTATTTTTTAAATAATTAAGAAGCAAATAATTTATAACTCACGCCTGCCTTGCTTCGGCCAGCATATTCGCGAAGAAGCATGGAAGATGACATCGGGATCGCTTGATAAATTTTTAGTCCCGTAGGGTCGCGTTAATGCACTGACCTGTATTAACCTCACTGACCTCTATTAGCTCTTATATACTCTTTGTCTATTAGCTTAGCTATCCGCTATTTATAATACGAATACGTTATCTGGTCAGTGCGTTGACGTGACGTGTCTAAGGTCTATAAACTCTCAATACAGATCATATTTATATTTATATATAGAAATTCATTTTATATAGACTCTGGCCAACGTAAGATGAACAAATCATTTTTTCAAAACTTTTATATATGGCGACAGCTTTTTTCCTGTCAGTATATTATAGTCTTCAAAAACTTCTTGATACTCATATTTATAGGTAATATTATTAATTGGAGATAATTCTCAAAGTGAATGGATTATTTTTAATAATGGCTAAATTGTATGATCAAAAACTATTGATTTTAAATAATTATTTAATATTTTAGAGTCTTTGACCAATAACTTAATATTGAATATTCATTACGCAAACTTTAAAGGTCCTAATTTATTCCCCATAAATATCTTACAAAAACTGTATTGTAGAGTACAAAAACGTTGTTTTTTTTTCGGTAAAACAAGTCTGCAAGCGCTATTTAAATTAAATTAATTTTTGTTAGGACTTTAAACAAAAATACAATTAACATACATACGTTATTAGTTTCATGTAGACTGGTGACGCATAGGTACCTAATAAAAAAGTTAAAAATAAATCATGGTGTCATGGTACTTTAGTATGATACATAGATTATTATATATAAGTAGTAGAGGAGTATATAATATGCCCATGCATGGTATCAACTCCGTATGGCGATGTAGAATCGGTGTTACAACCTGATGATTTTTCAAATTTGCCGCTGTATTTTGAGCATCTTTCACTCTATCGGCCTTGTGCTGCTATTCAATATTAATTAAAAGAAAGGCCTCCTAGACACTTCTATTTTGTTTTGTTACATAGTTCAACGTTACAGGTGTCGCTACGATCTGATAATCTGCGAGGTTTGATCTACGATGTTTCGGAAGTTCTCTATAATTAAATTTGAATTTAGCTAACAGATATAATGATGGAGGAATTCCTTGATGCCTGAACCTGCGGGTTTGTATAGGTTTATTCTGTGTTGTTTTTATATTTTAATTTAGATAATTCCCATGTACCTACATTATGCAAATAAAAATGTAAAAAATATTCATAGGTAGGTATGTCTATTGCTAGGTATGAAAAACAAATTAAAAAGTATCAAGAAGGTTTCGTTCAATTTCAGCACTTACCAAACTTTTATTTTCTAATTTGCCATGAGATTCTGGTACACCTACGCGGTTACGGTTCATACTAAATATTAGGTTCTTAGATATGAAATTAGCGTTTTGTCGTACTGTCTACGTCGATCTGAAATATGTCCTCTTTGGTTCAAAATTTCAAATGTATAAATTCATTTAGCGTATAGGTACATTTGAATTTTGAAAACAGTAATTTATTTCTTTTTTTTTCTTTGCCGTACAATCGAAAACATGAAATAATACCGATATTTACGAGTACTGGTTCTACCGTAGCACCAGAAACAACTGCAGAAACAGTTCGAAGTATTAATGATGTATATGGCGCTGGTGTCGCAAAAGAAAGCACGATACGTTTTGGGTTTCAACGTTTTCATTCTGGAAATTTCTTCCTTCAGAACCACGTTCAGAACCAACCCCGTCCAGTCCGGAGACCAAAGTGGAAAATGAAGAATTAAAGGTTATTGTGGCAGTGGATCCATTACAAAGCACTTCAGAGATCGAGCACTGCAAGCTTCGAAGCTTCAATACTGATAAAACTGTATTAATCCACTTTAAGCAAATCGGGAAGTATGAATACTTGAACACCCACAGTATTTTTACTTTCCCGATTTGCTTCAAATGAATGACCTCTTGAATTGAGTGAAACGAACTTGCAAACACGCATCGACTGCATCGAGTGCTGTGCTTTAAATCGAATCATTACTTGTGATGAAAAGTATAAACTGTAATCGGAAGCACTCGTCCCAATGCAGCAATGGCTGAACCCTAGAGACCCAGCCAAATCCTGCCCTAAACGAAAATTGACTCAGAAAAAGTTACTTGTCAGTGTTTGGTGGACTAGCGCCGGTGTCTTTTACTGCAGCTGCAATTGGAATGTCTGCAACATCCACCGTACTCCCTGTACCTTGCTCCAACAGATTACCATTTTTCCGTAATTTGGACGACTCCTTACAAGGAAAAAAGTTGGGGCAGTCCAAAGCGCCATGGTTTTTTTAGTAAAGGATGATGAGATTGCAATATTGCATATATAAGAACGGTGCATACTTTGATTAATTAAATATAATATTTTACTAAACAAAATTTAAATTCCTCCCGTACAAAACGCCTATTGAAATGTAAGGACCTAACAATAAGAAATCATTTCGGTTCATTTCGATTACGGATACCACTCTTTTCACCAAGACTCACAAAGTGTCAGTCAGTCCGTCTAATTTGACAGATCATGTCATTCTGTTGCTGGATGAATGAATATTACAGGCAGGCAGTGTTTACAATACAGAGTACATATTCGTTTTGAATACGAGAATACATATTTTTAAGTGAAAACAATAAGTATTATACATTTTGTAAAATGTCGGGTGAAAAGCGGCCGAGCAGTGCTGATAATCAAGACGAAACAGATGACAATGAGGCCTGGATAGGTCCTATGCCGTCAGAGGCGGCAAAACCCAAGCCCAAAAAGAGGAAAGGTTTGTTTTCTCATTTAGCTAATTAAAGGCAATAGTAGGTAGTGTATGGCACTGTACTTTTTAGGCCTATACTTCATTATTATTGGTGAGAAGTATTATTTTTTCCTTTGGTATCAACTTAAAAAATAACAAGCTTGTTGTGGAAGCATCTTTCAATTCAACTGTTCACTAGTTGCTGTTGTTATTTTCTCACGTATGGATAAATCGAATACACAATCCACAACAAAGAGCAGTATTAACATCAATCACAATTAATTGGCCTGTGTTGTGACTCTGAATATAATTAGCAAATGGTACTAAATGAGTTTGAAAAAGCCCTCTTCTTGACGGCGTTTTGTGGTCTATTTTTGCAGTTTTTGGATCAGGAAAGCCTGTGAATTCAGAACTTAGCCTTCCCACCTTCTTCCACTTAGTATTGTTTTAATTTTATTTGATTGATTTAGAAACTAAACAGCTTATTTACATTTTGCATGGTATATGGCAATGACATTTAATTATTAAGCTAATTACAAAGTTTCATGACATTTGTATAGATAGGCAATTGAAATCGGAAGTGACAACAGTTAAATCAAGATTACAAAAATTGCCAAACTACAAAACTAACCTTACAAAATATATTAAAATAAGTAAAAATATTGCAAGAATATAATATAATAAATATAATAATAAAAATAAAATAAACAAATGTCTAAAAAAATTAAGTAACACCACAGATTATACTTACCAACTTATTCATTCATTTCATTTATTGGTTGATCACTGAATGGCTGTTTAAGATCAGATAGATATATATATATATATATATAGTCCAGACTCAGCCTTAGACGCATGGCTTGAGTCAACTATAGTGCCCGGAAGACGGCAATAGGCTCACCCCCTATTACATGGGACCAAATTCAAAGATGGTGAAATGTGGGTGTTAATTCACCTCTGCCTAACCCTCCGGTGATAAAGCTGTGATTATATGTATGTATGTATGATCACTGAATATTATGGTCTATTTTTTTTGTTATGTTTCAGTTTTGGAGTTTGAATCACTGTACTTAGAAAACCTGCCATCGTCAGAAACCTATGAGTTCAGTTACATGCACAGAGATGTGGTCACACATGTAGTTGTCACAAAGACTGACTTTGTGATCACTGCCAGTCAAGATGGCCACTTGAAATTTTGGAAAAAACAGGTATGATATTTATAAGAATAATGTATTATACTCACATCAATGTCTGGGGGAGGAGGCAGTAGTGTTCTATGCAAGGAGGCAAACCTATTGCTCTCTAGACTATGTTCTCAGAGATTATGCGAATGAAAATGCATTAATAATATTACTCAACCTAGACAAGCAACTTTCGAGACCTTAAGCGCAATTGAATGGCAAAGGTGCATTAACACAAAATCCATTATCCATTTGTGCTACATCTTCCTGGCAATTTTCATGGTCTGTATGTTTACAGCACATAAAAATTGCCAGAAACATTGTCTATTATCCACTTGTGCTATATCTACCTGGCAATTTCTATGGGCCGTATGTTTACAGCACTTGAAAATTGCCAGGAAAATTGTTAGGCCTAGATAAAGCAGGGTTCATCTCAAAATGCCATCATTGCAAAATGGCAAAGGCTGTGTGTTTGTCTGCCACCCAAGTGCTATAAAAAAAACAATTCTCACAACATGCCTACTTCTCAGAATGCCAACTTTGCAGTTTTGGTGGTCTAATTCACCATGAACCACGGACAGCATGCAAACCTTTATACAATACTACCTGTTTCAGGAAGAAGGCATAGAGTTTGTGAAGCACTTCCGCTGCCACCTAGCACCTATCACACATGTCTCCGCCAATAATACTGGCACGCTGCTGTGCACCGCTTCACAGGAGAAAACTATCAAAGTATTTGATGTTGTTAATTTTGGTAAGGGCACTTTTTTAAACATAAAAATAAAATAGAAAATTATAAGTAGGATTTAATTATATATTCATTTATTTATTCAGAAAAGAATAGTCCACACACAAAAAATAATGAAATGCAACATTTAAAATAATTAATTAGATTCTGTTTATGGGTTCACCAAGTATTTTTTCAAATTGTGAATGTCAACCTACTCATCACAGCTCCTTCCATCCTGCCTGCAAACACCTTCAATGTGCTGTTTGAATTTGCACACAGCTCGTGCACCAACGAGGCCGCTCTCACGCTCATGCGCAATAAGGTCATACATGCTTCTCGCTGCCAACATTTCAGCTGCATTGCAGTATCAGGCATTGTATGATTTTTGAGTATGTGTGGACCACACATACTTAAAAATACAGGCTACTTGTATAAAAAGTGCAATAAGCTTTGATAGAGCATGTATTTAACCTGTGTAGAGCATCTAGTAAACCCGCGAGTCAACATATTCCCCCTCACACACAACGCCCTACGCTCTCTCTCAATCGTCATATAAGTCTTTTCTAACAATATGTCCTAAATAACAAGGTAGGTCATGCCGGTATTTCTGTTTAAATGCGTAGTCCGACTGGGGAAGTACCTCCGCCCCACACAATACCGCGGCCACAATAATCTCGTGTTGTGTTCTCGGTGGAGAGTAGGGTAGTCAGAGCTCACTGGAGAGTTTTTTTTTTCCAATTTTTTTTTTTTACTTTTTTTTGTGCTGACAGTGGCTCGTCCTGCATTGTCTTCTGTGCCGACGGCACAAAAACTTTGTGCTTAGAGGGATGGCAGCGCGAGTGTGACTCCTTTGGTGTTGCACATGTCCAAAGGAATTTTGTTTATTCCTCAGAACACCAGCAGTTCACTCTTGGCAGAATTATAGCGCAACCCATCCAGAATGGCTACCAACTTTCGAACGCCACAATTAATGTGCTCCGCCACACCATATCATCCGCATATTTTTTTTTTTGTGACACCCCGCTTGACGGCTTCGTCATATGCTTTTTCACGCCCCCCAACTGCACTGTAGGAATAAAGAAACACGTGAGCTCGTAATTAATTCCAGGCATTAATAGTGCGACAAAGGAAAGAGTCCTTGGTTCTTGATTGGATATTATGTATTTTTCAGACTAATATAAATGAATGGTGTGTTTTGTTTCAGATATGATAAACATGATCTCCATACAGTTTGAACCATACTGCACGGAGTGGGTGCACTCAGCCGGTGACCCTATATCTGCCCTTGCTGTGTATGTATAACTGATTTTATATTATTAACATTTTATTGTTATTATTAGCTGTCCCTTCTGGTATACAAAACAATAATAAAACCTATTTGGACACATGGCATTGAACTGTGGGGTTCAGCCTGTAGCTCTAATGTAATGATAGTACAGAGGGTGCATAATTATATACTGAAACAGATCTCGAATGCACCATGGTTCATCACAACTAAAGAGATTCACGAAATTTTTAACATCGCAATGATAAAAGCGTGGTCACGTACTACACAGACAGATACAGATCACGATTACAAATGCACCCTAAAAGCTGATTAGGGTGCATTTGTAATCGTGATCTGTGTCTGTCTGGGACTGGACAACTGACTATCCCTGAATTGATTCGCCGACCAAAGAAAAGGCGAGATATCTTTGACGTGTAACAGTCGCCAAAAGCTGACTAAATAATATAAAGAGGAGTGACTCTGCTGAGGGTAGCCCTCTACAAACCCTTAATACTTCACAACATCTGCTCATAGTCAAAGCGACTGATTGCAAGATTCAGAAGGGAACACGAAAACAGAAAAAAAAACATTAGCTGTCCCAGTTTTGCACAGGAAATTCCTATAAATATCTGGAGTAAATTATGCCTATAAGTGTACATATCATGCTCCTCTTCTCTTCATCTTAGCGTTAATCCCAGTCGCATTCGTAGTTCATCTTGGAGTCAAGGGTCCGCTTTTTCCGGTCTATGCATGGTGTTACAGATTCAAGCAAAAAAAAATCATTTAATACACTTTTTTAAAATTACTTATTTATTCAATTCATCTACTCAAATTATATTCCTTTGGGCCGTTTAAGTATTACGTAAGCAGATTTATTACAATTATTTAACCCCCCTCTTCCTTGTCAGCAAAAGTAAGCAAATCTCTTACTTACCCAAGAAATACTTACGTAAACATTGGTATTATATGAATATTTGTTTTCATGTTTGTTTTGTAGGGAAAAAGTAAAAAACCTGTGCTTTCGCAAGCATTTGCAATTTCAACCCCCCCTCCCCTGCTTACGTAATTCTTGAACGGCCCCTTTATATGTTTAGCTATAAGTTTTCGAAAGTAATAAAATAAAAAATTATTTGTCTAAAACTATTCATCCGCAGCTCAGAGAAAGGAAGCAACAGAATTCATATATTTGACGGGACACAAATCGCAAGTACCCCACTGCACACGTTCGAGACCCTGCACCAAAGTACGGTGACCACCATCGTGTACAACCCGGTCTACGAGACAGCGGTGTCAGTCGACAAGGCGGGGATCATCGAATACTGGACGGGCCCTAAACATGAGTACACATTCCCCAAAAACGTGAACTTTGGGTCTAAACTGGACACTGATTTGTATGACTTTGTGAAGAACAAGACTTATCCAACTGCGCTGGCGTTTTCTCCTGATGGGAAGAAGATGGCATCGATTAGCTTAGATAGAAAGGTGAGACTTAATTGTAATACATTATCAGGGTTACATATTACTTCCGCCCTACAGAATACCGCTGCCATAATAACCTAGTGTTGTGTTCCTGTCGGTAAGAAGGGTAGTTATAGCTTACTGGAGAGTTTGTGTGCTGTCAGTGGGAAGACCAAAGGCTTGTCTTACTTTGTCTTCCACACTGACTGCACAGAAACTCTGGGCTTGCAGGGTTGGCAGCGCACAAGCACAAATGAGTCAAAGACAATTTAAAAAACGACAACAAATTTATTTCTAACCGAAAGCATGTTATTGAAATTTCGTACTTCTTACTTTGGAAATGACAGGTTTTCGTATACATATCCATTCAAGCATAAGCTTTATTAGCTGCACTCGTACTGAGGCAATTCGAGCGCCAGAGGTCGATCTGGGGATGACGGGTGGAGCTTGGCGCTCCTCCCCGTTTCCGGGGACGAGTTGGGGACTCTGTGGTCCCCACACCCGAGGAGGGCTAGATCGAGAGAGGTGGCCCTAGGTCCGCCGGGTGCGAGGGATATGCCTGTCAACTTCACTTTCGGCAACCAACAATGATGACCCACAGGTGCCGTGCGTTTTAATCGGTTCGAGTCCAACATAACCTCTCCCATCGGCTCTGGCGGAGGGTTGTAACGACGCGCTCTGCAAACGTCGTCACACCGGTTTTAATTCTATTTTTGAACGAAAAGTTTCGGAACGCGGAGTGAATGACATTTTGACGTATAGCTGTCAAAGCACCTTTCTTCCTAGCGTTGAGGCTGGATGGTCGATATTCATGGCTTCGTAACTTAATTTCAATAAATCTCATAAAAATGAGAGTATTTTTGCCTAAAGGATAATAGTTTGTGTCTTCACAACTATCCTCTTGTGGAATTATAGTTTATTTCTGGTGAGTTGTCATTTTTTAATAAGATTCACTTTGTTGGAATTCGCCACGTTCCTAATTTGAAAAATAATTGTTAAAATTCTATTGTTTCAGCTCTTAATCTGAGAATATTATGATTTCTTTTGCTATTGGCATTGTTCCAGCAAATTAAGGCGGTAAGTCGCACAAATTTATAAAAAATTAGGACCTCGTGTTCATATTGGAGTTGTTCTAATGACATGCAATTTTGTTACAGGTTTCCAAATTGGAACCGCCTTTTTTTCTTTTTCTCATTTTCCTTTGGACTTTTTCTCTTTTTGCCTTTGGATCTTTTCTTTGGACCTTTGTCTTCGGTCATCTGCATTTCCTTATGGAGGGTTTGGACTTTTCGCCTCAAACCTGGATGTACCGCATGGGCTTAAACTGAAAACTTCGCCTGCTACGAGCTTTCTCGCTGCTGTGTTTACATATACTCGCCGAGGGATGCCGTGAGCTTACTTTAATTATATTTTAAATCTAAACTTCAAAATAACCTAAAAATGCATTGGTGACATAAGATCATATTGACATAGGATCAGATTGACCTAGCTTATAAAACTCTAATTTTAAATTTAAGGTTAGATATACATTAGGAATGTATCCTTGCAACTATTTCTAAATGCACACTGGAGTAGACAATAAAACCTTAAACCTCACCGTTTGGTTTCATTTAGCTCACCTCCGGCAGATTAAAAGTTTCCAATCTCCGCTGATTATCCTAGGCATGTGTATCTCCAAGGCGCCCGAACTTTTATGGTAATGTACTTACAAACCAATTTTATTTCTATTTCTTTTAAATAGGAGATACAGAGAAAAAAAAATCATTTTTTTTATTATTACATCTGGCACTCGCGAACAGGGACATGACAGTGTGCATATATCTTTATTCCTTGTCACCTTTGCATTATTTTTTACCTTATCATGTTAAGAACAGTGTTTTCTTCATGTATTTTACTGTTACATAACTGTGTATTACAGTAAATCTTTGTTATTGTTTACTTTGCAAAACTAATCATACTACAAGTTAGTACTATTGTTTGTATCTCTCAATTACAGGTGAATGTTTCAATTTGTATAACATGGTTATTGTTATAATTGTTTTATCTTATATAGCTTTTGTTTATTACAGGTAAGATTTTCCACTTAGTAATATTATATAATTACTAGTTCTTAACCTTTATTCACATGTGTGAAAACATAGTAATATTTGAATATTTGCTGTTTACCTTAAGTAGACATAAATAATTTATTTTGTGAATCACTAATGCATTTTTATCTTTATAGGCATTTGACCTAAATAATTTTTGCAACAATAACATTCCATTCTATGAGTTTGTTTGACTTTTGAGTTTAGCGTTTTGCTATCAATGCAATTAACTTCATTCATAATTTAATTAACTTTAATTAGAAACTTTAATTGATACTTTAATTAGAAACTTATAGTGTATTTAATACAACTTTTTATTAGATTTTCACATCCTTTTATAAATCAAACATGGATAAGGAAATACAGGTCCCGCCTTTGTTTGAGAATATTGTTGGTGATGTTCCAGTTGGTACTTCTACTCATGAGATGCCTCATGTCATGGCTGATTTATCTGAAGTTGTTGATCCATTTTCGAATAGTCGAGGAGCTGGTGATCATAGTCTGAGAGCCGCATCTTCATTTAATATGATGAATGTTTTATTGAATGATAATTTGAGGAAAAACTTGCCTTCTGTTACTAAGTTGCCTGATTTAAAACGAAGTAAGCTTTTGTATGATGGTAAATCGTGCGTTAGGGAATTTATTACTCAAGTGGAAGAATATTTCTTGTTTAAAAATTTTAATGAATATTTTTTGGTTAGTTCATTCTCTGATCTTTTGTCAGGCACTGCGCTTAAATGGTTTCGTAGTGTTCGTATTCGTATTGCTTCTTGGCAGGATTTGAAGGCTGCGTTGTTGAAACGTTTTGATAGAATTGAATTTGATTATCATTTGGAACATGAACTCCGTACTCGTAAACAAAAGATAACTGAGTCATTACCAGATTTTATTACAGACATAATGGATATGGCTAGCCGTTTGTCTATGCCTGTTTTTGATGCTACCCTCATAACTATTATTAAACATAACATGTTGAATATTTACACACCTTTTGTGTTTGGTAGAACTATTTCTTCTATCGACGAATTTATTAACCTCAGCAGAGAATTAGAGAATTTTGTGTCAAGAAAGAACTTGAGTGAGAATAAAAGTATTAAAAAAGAAAAATATTCTGCTCAAATTGGTGCTGTTAAATCAGATGATTTGACTTGTTTAAAATGTAAGTCCTCTGGACATTCTTATAAAAATTGCCCTACATTTCCAGGTGTAATTTGTTTTAAATGTCACAAGCTTGGCGTCACTACGAAGAATTGCGAAGTTTGTAATTCAAATACTGTTCAGTCAAAAAACGTATCAGGTCCCATCGAGCCCTAGTTTTTGATAAAACCTCTGGTGACTCGATGTTGAAAAAATTTAGCAGTGCTCCGAATGAAGCCACTTGTAAGAAAGAATTTAATGAATGGTTGGATTATTTGAAAGTTTTCTTTAATAATATCAGGGCTGCTCCTGTTTTGTTTGTTAAACATAAAGACACTAGACCTTATTTAAATTTTAATATTAATAATAAATTTTATTCAGGTTTGTTAGATAGTGGAGCTTGTAGTTGTGTACTCGGTTCTAATATTCATCAAACATTTTTGCAATTAGGTTATAAATTTAAACCTTATAAAGGTAACGCTGTTACTGCTGATGGTTCTGCACACAATGTTATTGGAACTATGGTTTTACCTATCACTTGTGATAACTTAACTCAAAATGTAGATTTTTTGATAATACCTTCTTTTAAACCTTCAATTATTTTGGGATTTGACTTTTGGTTGAAATTTAATCTTGCTAAAGACTTATGGAATAATATTACTTTTGAATATGAATCCACTACTTGTGTAAATGCAGTTACTTCTGTTTCTGAACTTTCTCCTTCTGAGAAACACGAGTTAAATAAAATTATTTCACTTTTTGAAAATATTTCTTATGAAAAGAGAGGCTTAGGTCTTACTCATTTAGTTAAACATAAAATTAATGTTACTGGTGAACCTTTTAAACAACGTTATTGGCCCCTTAGTCCTGCTAAACAAAAAGAACTTTATGATGAAGTGGAAGTTTTATTAAAGGAAAATATTATTGAACCTTCTAAATCTCCTTGGTGTTCTCCAGTGTTAGCCGTTGAAAAACGCGATGGTGGAACAAGATTATGTTTGGACTCTAGACGTTTAAATTCAGTTACTGTTAAAGATTCTTATCCTTTACCTTACCCTTCTAGAATTTTAGATAACCTTCGGGGTGCTAATTATATAACTACTATTGATTTGTCTAAAGCATTTTTGCAAATCGCTTTAGAAGAATCTTCTCGAGAGAAGACTGCTTTTGTTGTTTCTGGGAAAGGTTTATTTCATTTTACCCGGATGGTGTACGGTTTGACTAATGCACCTGCAGAGTTGCAGAGACTCGTAGACAAGTTGTTTGGACCAGAATTTGATAATGTAGCATTCTGTTACTTAGATGATCTCATATTGATAAATTCTACATTCTCTGATCATTTAGATTATTTAAATAAAATTTATAAAATCCTTAAAGATGCTGGGTTAACTATTAATTTAAAAAAGTGTAATTTTTGTAAAGATAAACTGCGTTATCTTGGTTATATTGTTGATAGTAATGGTTTACATACAGACCCTGCTAAATTAGAGTCCATTAAAAGTTTCCCACGCCCAGAAAGCGTTAGACAATTAAGAAGTTTTCTTGGGTTATGTTCTTATTACCGTAGATTCATTGATAAGTTTGCTGATATTGCTTCGCCCTTAACCAAATTAACGGCCGGAAGCAAGAATTCTAAAAAATCTCTTTTCTGGAATGAAGAAGCTGAAGTTGCTTTTCATAATTTAAAACTTGCATTAATTTCTGCACCAGTTTTACATTGTCCGAATTTTGAAAGACCATTCTCTTTACATTGCGATGCTAGTTCTGTTGGAATTGGTAGTGTCCTGAGCCAAGATGATGATAATGGAGATCAACATCCTGTAGCTTATTATTCTAGATCACTTAATAAATGTGAACGTAATTATAGTACAACTGAGAGAGAGTTGTTGTCAATATTGGATTCTATTGAACATTTCAGACCTTATATTGAAGGAATGAAATTTACAGTTATCACTGACCATGCTAGTTTAACTTGGCTTCTTAAACTTGATAATCCTAGTGGTCGTCTTGCACGTTGGGCTGCTAGAATTTCTCAATTTACTTTTGATGTTAAATATAAAAAAGGTTCTTTACATTTAGTTCCAGATTGTTTATCCAGAATAGAAATTTCTGCTATTAATATTCCTGTAAATAATATTATTGTTATGCCAAATGAGGATATCGTTGATCCTTGGTATAGAAAAATATTTGTAAATTGTCAAAAGTTTCCTAGAAAATATAAAAATTTCAAAGTTGAAAGTGATACTTTGTATAGATTTTGTAAAGATAAATATAATCCTAATAATCGTTTAAATTGGAAAATTGTCATACCTAAAGAACACATCTTAGACACTATTAAATCTAATCATGATGATGTTAATTCAGGACATTTAGGAATTCATAAAACTTTAAATAAATTAAAAATACATTATTTTTGGAAAGGTATGTTTATTGATGTTCAAAAATACATTTCTTCTTGTGATACTTGTAAAGCTTATAAATCTTCTACTAATCCACCTCATGGAATTATGGTTAATCCTAAGAAAGTTGATAAACCAATGTTAATGCTTTCTATTGATATTATTGGAACTCTTCCAAAAGCTTATTCTGGCCATAAGTATATACTTTCAATCATAGATGTTTTTACAAAATATTGTTGGATATTTCCTATGACTAGTGCTACCACTAAAGTAATTTGTGGGATACTTGAAAAAGAAATATTTCTTAAGTTTGGAACGCCTAAAATTTTTGTTTGTGATAATGGAAGCCAATTTACAGCTAAGCAATTTGTAGATTTTCTAAAAAGTTATAATATTAGTAAAATATTTTATAATACTTTATATACACCTCAAAATAATCCTGTAGAGAGATATAACAAAACAGTCGAAACATGTATTTCTTGTTTTGTTAAAGATGATCATAGAACTTGGTCAAAATATTTGCCTCATGTTCAATTAGCTTTAAATAGTAGTGTGAATCTAGCTACAGATTTCACTCCTAATTTTCTCATGTTCGGTAGAGAACTTATTTTTGATGCTTCATTGCACCGTTTTAGTAATTCTTTTGATAACCTCAATCAACTTGATGTTGTTGATAGGTCTTCATTTGCTTTTTCACTTAAATCACTTAGTGATATTTTTATAAAAGTTCAAGCTTCATTGCTTAAAGCTTATAAGCGTAATGCGCGTTATTATAATATAGGAAGGAAGGTCATTTCTTTTGAGGTGGGAGATATAGTGTGGAGGAGAAGTTTTGTGCAGTCTAATGCTCCTGCATTCTTTTCGGCTAAGTTAGCACCTAAGTTTGTTAAGCGTGAAATAATAGATAAAATTTCCTCTAATGTTTATGTTTTAAAAGACCTTAATAAAAACTATACTGGTCGTTATCATATTAAAGACATAATTAAATATTAAAATTATTCTTGTTTTGACAATGTCTATCTTTGTCTTTGGTACTTTGTTTGAAGTATGACCCCACTATGAGGTGATGTTTGAAAGGTTGAGGGGTGTTGAAAGGAGATGTATGTTAGGAACTTCACAACAATTTATTAATTTCAATTTTAGTTTCCTTCAAAAATAACTTAGGTCATTTTAGGACTTGTTATTGTGTACCTAACTCTACTCCATATTAACAAATTGTTCCACATCAAAAGATCTTATATTTTTATTTATCTTTGTTGTATAGGATTATTTTCCTGTATATATTTTTATACACTTGTATATTTAATATTGTATATTTTGTACAAATTTAGGAATTTAGTTTCTACTCTAATATAGGAGTGAAATTTAATATTCATTTTCTACATTAAATTCACTTGACTTATTTCCACTCACTTAGGGAATGGAAAATTAAGTTTCTTGAACTTTATTTTTGTACAGTTCTGGGTTATTTTCTTAGTATTAAGATTCTCGGATTGGACGCATTTTATGCATTTTTTACACACCTTGTTATACCATTTTTTGGGAAACTTGTGTCTTACTGGACTTTACAATTTTTTGTGCTATTGTGTTTCATACACATAGTCACACCTTACGCTTTGCGCACGGGAAGCTGGTGGTGTTGAGCCGGTCGTAATTGTCGTTTTTCTCTTTTTGTACGATTGTGTTTTTATACACATTGTTACATTTTTTATGCTTTGCGCACGGGATGTCGGTGGTGTTGTGCCGGTCGCAAATGTCATACTTTTCTTATGCGGTTGTGCTCAGAAAGTCAGTGGTGTTGTACTGGTCACAATTGTCATATTTTCTTTATATTTTGCTTGTGCTCGGAAAGTTGGTGGTGTTATGCCGATCACAATGCTTATAAATATATTATTACGACACTTTTGTTGTGATTTTGTTTTGACGTTTTGGATGTTGGAATAGGAATTTGGAGTCGGCGGCTTTTCAACCTAACCGACAGTGGGAAAACTTCATTGTTTTTACCGATTTTCTTTCAGATTCGGCAGCGTTGGTGCTTAACCGATATCTTGTTAGTTTCATATTTTTGTTTCAGGAATAGCTGGTATAGAGTCGGTGGCGTAGGAGCTCAACCGCACTTTTGTATTGATGCTAGAAGGCTGGTTAAGATCAAGGATTAGATTCGACGGCGTTGGTTGCCTAATCGATATCTGGAATGGAATTGAGTAGGGATTGTTTAATTTGTTTTATTGAAGGATTTATTTTCACTTTTGTGTTGAAATAAGTTTTTACTCTTTTCTGAGTTTGGTTTCGGTTATTCCATTAAGTTGGATAGTGTCCTTTGTTTCCATTTGAAACTGGAAATTCTTTTTCAACTTAATTCTTTACTTTTCGAGTGTTTTCACATTCTTTGATTTTTAGGAATGCTTTCCCATTCTTTAATTTATAATTATTTCTGCAATACCCAATGCAAGATGCTTTCGCATTGCCTTTTTTGTTTATTGAAAAATGTTGCAAGACATTTTGTCTTTTGAGGTTTTTTGGAATTTTGTTCTGGACTCTCATAATTTTCATTAGAAAAGGAAGTTTTTTTTTTTTTTTTTTTTTTTTTTTATATAGGACACGCCAACTTGACCTCACCTCGCCTGATGGTAAGCTAAAGGCAAAGTCTCAGGAAAGAGGGTCACCATTACAGACACTAAGTGCTACAATGGTGGCACTCAGCTTGGCGGCCTCATCAGATGCTTTTTCACGCCCCGCTTAAAGGCCCCGGGACTGTAGGAAGAAGGAAACACGTGTGCTGGTAATGAATTCCAGGTCTTGGTGGTGCGGCAAAGAAAAGAGTCTCCGAACCGCTTGGTTCTTGCTCGTATATTCTGCACAGTGTGAGGGTGACATCTAAGGCCTGCACGTGTTGTCCTATGTAGGAAAGGAGATGGTGGGATTAGTTGGAAGAGCTCGTCAGAACACTCACCGTGGTAGAGACGGTAAAATACAGCCAAGGAAGCAATATCTCTACGCATCTGCAAAGGCTCGAGGGTGTTCGTGACCTCAGGGTTCCCAATAATTCGGACCGCGCGTCGCTGCAACCTGTCGAGAGCATCTAGTAGGTATTTATTTCGCGGAGCCATCCCAGAGATGCGAGCAGTATTCCACGCAGGAGCGAATTTGTGTCTTATAGAGAAGACACCGCTGCTCCGGCGTGAAAAAACGTCTCACTTTGTTTAAGAGTCCGAGTTTCCGCGAGGCTGTTTTGATGATGCTCTCGATGTAATTTCTGTTATTCAGTTTGCAGCGAATATCCATGCCTAGGATATAGAGATTGTCCTGCAGTGGAAGTGGCGTGCTCTGAAGAGTGGGAAGGGGAAGGAAAGAAGATACCTTTGCTGTGAACGCACAAGCCTGCGTCTTCTTGGCATTGAACTCGACCATGTTCTCGGAGCCCCATTGAGAAATGTGATTCAAGATCCGGTCCAGTTCAGTGACAAGAAGCTTATTCATTATAAAAACTTATTTCAACACAAAAGTGAAAATAAATCCTTCAATAAAACAAATTAAACAATCCCTACTCAATTCCATTCCAGATATCGATTAGGCAACCAACGCCGTCGAATCTAATCCTTGATCTTAACCAGCCTTCTAGCATCAATACAAAAGTGCGGTTGAGCTCCTACGCCACCGACTCTATACCAGCTATTCCTGAAACAAAAATATGAAACTAACAAGATATCGGTTAAGCACCAACGCTGCCGAATCTGAAAGAAAATCGGTAAAAACAATGAAGTTTTCCCACTGTCGGTTAGGTTGAAAAGCCGCCGACTCCAAATTCCTATTCCAACATCCAAAACGTCAAAACAAAATCACAACAAAAGTGTCGTAATAATATATTTATAAGCATTGTGATCGGCATAACACCACCAACTTTCCGAGCACAAGCAAAATATAAAGAAAATATGACAATTGTGACCAGTACAACACCACTGACTTTCTGAGCACAACCGCATAAGAAAAGTATGACATTTGCGACCGGCACAACACCACCGACATCCCGTGCGCAAAGCATAAAAAATGTAACAATGTGTATAAAAACACAATCGTACAAAAAGAGAAAAACGACAATTACGACCGGCTCAACACCACCAGCTTCCCGTGCGCAAAGCGTAAGGTGTGACTATGTGTATGAAACACAATAGCACAAAAAATTGTAAAGTCCAGTAAGACACAAGTTTCCCAAAAAATGGTATAACAAGGTGTGTAAAAAATGCATAAAATGCGTCCAATCCGAGAATCTTAATACTAAGAAAATAACCCAGAACTGTACAAAAATAAAGTTCAAGAAACTTAATTTTCCATTCCCTAAGTGAGTGGAAATAAGTCAAGTGAATTTAATGTAGAAAATGAATATTAAATTTCACTCCTATATTAGAGTAGAAACTAAATTCCTAAATTTGTACAAAATATACAATATTAAATATACAAGTGTATAAAAATATATACAGGAAAATAATCCTATACAACAAAGATAAATAAAAATATAAGATCTTTTGATGTGGAACAATTTGTTAATATGGAGTAGAGTTACACAATAACAAGTCCTAAAATGACCTAAGTTATTTTTGAAGGAAACTAAAATTGAAATTAATAAATTGTTGTGAAGTTCCTAACATACATCTCCTTTCAACACCCCTCAACCTTTCAAACATCACCTCATAGTGGGGTCATACTTCAAACAAAGTACCAAAGACAAAGATAGACATTGTCAAAACAAGAATAATTTTAATATTTAATTATGTCTTTAATATGATAACGACCAGTATAGTTTTTATTAAGGTCTTTTAAAACATAAACATTAGAGGAAATTTTATCTATTATTTCACGCTTAACAAACTTAGGTGCTAACTTAGCCGAAAAGAATGCAGGAGCATTAGACTGCACAAAACTTCTCCTCCACACTATATCTCCCACCTCAAAAGAAATGACCTTCCTTCCTATATTATAATAACGCGCATTACGCTTATAAGCTTTAAGCAATGAAGCTTGAACTTTTATAAAAATATCACTAAGTGATTTAAGTGAAAAAGCAAATGAAGACCTATCAACAACATCAAGTTGATTGAGGTTATCAAAAGAATTACTAAAACGGTGCAATGAAGCATCAAAAATAAGTTCTCTACCGAACATGAGAAAATTAGGAGTGAAATCTGTAGCTAGATTCACACTACTATTTAAAGCTAATTGAACATGAGGCAAATATTTTGACCAAGTTCTATGATCATCTTTAACAAAACAAGAAATACATGTTTCGACTGTTTTGTTATATCTCTCTACAGGATTATTTTGAGGTGTATATAAAGTATTATAAAATATTTTACTAATATTATAACTTTTTAGAAAATCTACAAATTGCTTAGCTGTAAATTGGCTTCCATTATCACAAACAAAAATTTTAGGCGTTCCAAACTTAAGAAATATTTCTTTTTCAAGTATCCCACAAATTACTTTAGTGGTAGCACTAGTCATAGGAAATATCCAACAATATTTTGTAAAAACATCTATGATTGAAAGTATATACTTATGGCCAGAATAAGCTTTTGGAAGAGTTCCAATAATATCAATAGAAAGCATTAACATTGGTTTATCAACTTTCTTAGGATTAACCATAATTCCATGAGGTGGATTAGTAGAAGATTTATAAGCTTTACAAGTATCACAAGAAGAAATGTATTTTTGAACATCAATAAACATACCTTTCCAAAAATAATGTATTTTTAATTTATTTAAAGTTTTATGAATTCCTAAATGTCCTGAATTAACATCATCATGATTAGATTTAATAGTGTCTAAGATGTGTTCTTTAGGTATGACAATTTTCCAATTTAAACGATTATTAGGATTATATTTATCTTTACAAAATCTATACAAAGTATCACTTTCAACTTTGAAATTTTTATATTTTCTAGGAAACTTTTGACAATTTACAAATATTTTTCTATACCAAGGATCAACGATATCCTCATTTGGCATAACAATAATATTATTTACAGGAATATTAATAGCAGAAATTTCTATTCTGGATAAACAATCTGGAACTAAATGTAAAGAACCTTTTTTATATTTAACATCAAAAGTAAATTGAGAAATTCTAGCAGCCCAACGTGCAAGACGACCACTAGGATTATCAAGTTTAAGAAGCCAAGTTAAACTAGCATGGTCAGTGATAACTGTAAATTTCATTCCTTCAATATAAGGTCTGAAATGTTCAATAGAATCCAATATTGACAACAACTCTCTCTCAGTTGTACTATAATTACGTTCACATTTATTAAGTGATCTAGAATAATAAGCTACAGGATGTTGATCTCCATTATCATCATCTTGGCTCAGGACACTACCAATTCCAACAGAACTAGCATCGCAATGTAAAGAGAATGGTCTTTCAAAATTCGGACAATGTAAAACTGGTGCAGAAATTAATGCAAGTTTTAAATTATGAAAAGCAACTTCAGCTTCTTCATTCCAGAAAAGTCCAAAGAAAAGATCCAAAGGCAAAAAGAGAAAAAGTCCAAAGGAAAATGAGAAAAAGAAAAAAAGGCGGTTCCAATTTGGAAACCTGTAACAAAATTGCATGTCATTAGAACAACTCCAATATGAACACGAGGTCCTAATTTTTTATAAATTTGTGCGACTTACCGCCTTAATTTGCTGGAACAATGCCAATAGCAAAAGAAATCATAATATTCTCAGATTAAGAGCTGAAACAATAGAATTTTAACAATTATTTTTCAAATTAGGAACGTGGCGAATTCCAACAAAGTGAATCTTATTAAAAAATGACAACTCACCAGAAATAAACTATAATTCCACAAGAGGATAGTTGTGAAGACACAAACTATTATCCTTTAGGCAAAAATACTCTCATTTTTATGAGATTTATTGAAATTAAGTTACGAAGCCATGAATATCGACCATCCAGCCTCAACGCTAGGAAGAAAGGTGCTTTGACAGCTATACGTCAAAATGTCATTCACTCCGCGTTGCGAAACTTTTCGTTCAAAAATAGAATTAAAACCGGTGTGACGACGTTTGCAGAGCGCGTCGTTACATTACATCCCTCCCCAAAAAGAAAAAAGAAAGAAAGAAACTTCCTTTATATTTGGAATAAAAAAATACCCGACTGATAAGAAGGGTTATGTATTTCGCTTGTATCTTGTATATATGTTAACTTAATTACCTCATATCTTTTGAACCACAATAAGAATTTCAATTTCGAATACGAATGTATTCGTATTGACTATATGACAATATACAAATCTTAAATAAAATGTATTCTTCTCCAAAATGTTCTAGAGGACATAAAATGTAAAAGAAATGTCAGTTAAGTGCGACTTGACTATATGTATGTACTTATGTAGTAGAGCCCCTTTACATTATAAGATGTATTACTAAAACGCAGTGATTTTATTGTAAGAATACGCACAGGAATACAGGAGCGAACCGCGTACCGAACCAACGGCACATAGTCATAATAGGCGAATGTTTGTCTGTTGCGTAATAGGTGCGTGTGTTCAATTTCCTGTCAGGCAAACTGCACAAGGTGCTGGACGAGAGCCTCGCGCGCTTCCAGGAGCTGCAGCACCTCACGCAGCAGCTGCCCAACATGGAGTTCGGCCGGAGGTACGTGCTCGTGGCCCATCTAGGAATAGGAGTCAGGGAGTTACAACGACGACAGGCTCTGTGGTGCACTGACTGACTGAATGCCCGGCGTGGGAAACGCTGAGGGGTGTTCTTTTGGCGGTCCCTGGGTCTGTTAGTTCTCTTGCCCAGCACGTTGCTCACGGTTATGGTGCAGAATGCTCGAGAACGCGGCGGGGGAACGGCGTCCGCGCGTTCCTTTCGTCCCGCATTAGTCACCAATGCGCGTAGGCGACTCCATGAGCGCAGCCCGGGGGGTGACAGGTGGAGCTGCCTGTCCTTCTAGCAGAAGCAGGCCGAGACGGCGGTGCGATCCGAGCTCCCTTCTATGGCCCTGTGTCAGTCGGCGTGCACGAGGGATATGCCAAAGGCTACCCCTGCCAACTGATGGCCCTTAACGGCCGTGCGGACTTGGTCGGTTCGAGCCCGACATAACCAACCCGGCGGGGGTATCCCAGTGGAATTCCACACTGTAAAAAAGAAGGTTGTTGCGCGGCTGTAGTTCATTTGACTGGTATACAGGAGGCGCTGTTTCGATTTTTAACCCTGAGACGAAATTATGCGCTTGAGCCTCGTCTGTTATTTAGGTGCACCGACCAGCAGGTGAGATTAATTTGGACTTCAACAATGTTGGTTAGGCCCTTTATATCCAACTAGCTACAGCCCGCGACTCCGCCCTCGTGGATATCGATTATCACGACAAAACAGCCTATGTCATTTCTCAAGGTCTAATCTACCCCTATACTAAATTTCATCAAAATCGGTTCAGCTGTTTAGGCGTGAAAGCGTAACATACAGACAGACATAGTTACTTTCACATTGATAATATTAGTATGGATTATTGGATATTCCATATAAGCCATATTGTAGTTTAATAGACGCAGTTCCACATTTCAAGCTGATGGTGGGTTTTATTATACAAATATTTATGCATACAAAAATATGCACTTATTCACACTGGGCCTCCCATTTACATATATGAGAATCGACCTCGCAACATCTGATTTAACAGTTGAAGGTTCTCACTACTACATCACACCAGTACACTTTCAACTTTATGCGAATGTCATAATGTTTATTTTAGAATGGCAACAGAGCGTGACCTTGAGAAATCCGACGCAGTGCAGCTGGCGAACGTGGTGTTCGACGCGAGCGGGCACTTCGTGATCTACGCCACCTTGCTGGGCGTCAAGGTCGTGAACCTGGTCACCAACCGCTGCGTCGCCATGGTCGGCAAGCCGGAGAACTTGCGGCCACTGCACCTGGCACTCTTCCAGGTAATCAATCAATTGGCTATTTTCCTGTAATTGAAATAAATTATTTAACTAAATTATTAAATTAAAAATGGTAAACGTTGCGTCGGTTCCTATTTTATCGCTTTTATTTAATTTAAATCATCTACGGAGCCTGTTTGATACAAAACTTGTTAAAGACTTATAGAAAACATTCGTATGACATCCAGGACTGACGCATTATCATCATCCTTTCCGAGACACTGACATATCGAGACCAATGCAAATGAACATATTTATACATAAATTTGCACTGAGCGGGAATCGAACCCGCAGCCCATGACATCCAGGACTGACGGATTAACGTCCTCGCTTTGGTCTCGACATGTCAGTACCTCGACATGTCGAGACCAAAGCGAATGAACATATTTATGCATAAAAATATTCGCACTGAGCGGGTATCGAACCCGCACCACCTGTATAGCAATGGCGTTCAGTACCGCTACGCCACAGAAGCTTTAAAACCTTATGGCATATTTTCCTTGCGATTATTCTCATTTAAGTATTATAATGTCCAGTTCTCTTTTCAGGGCCGAACAAACCAATCGAAGGTAGCCACAACCCTCGAGATGGAAGGCTCCGAGAACCCCACACTGCTGAACGTGAAAACCGACCCCACGCTGTTCTGCACCGCGTACAAAAAGAACCGTTTCTACATGTTCTCTAGACGGAGCCCGGATGATATCAAGAGTCCGGACGCTGACAGAGACATCTTCAATGAGAAACCGAGCAAGGAGGATATTATATCTGCTACTGAGGGTCAAGGTAATATTATAATTAATAAGTAAAATAGCCGGCTGGTTCCTGGCAGAGTAGAATTTGGACCACCCCATCTCTTCCCATGCGGTGTCGTACTAGACAACTAAGAGATAGGGCTGTTTAACATCAGACAGATATATACAGCCCAAACTCAGCCTCAGATACATGGGTTAAGTCAACAATAGTGCCCGGGAAGACGGCATTACCTGGGACCGAATTCAATGATTGGTGAGATATAGGTGTTAATTCACCTCTGCCTAGCGCACCGGGGATATTGGCGTGATAATATGTATGTATGTAAATGAATAAAACTTTATTTCAGACCTTGATCCATAAAAATGTTAGTAGTACACAACACCTAATAGTTATGTTAGTAAGTAACAAAATAACACAATAATCATTTCATATACCAGTCGCGCCTGCCTGCCGCATTGGGCATATGCATATGTGCACGCACCCTATGCGCCATGACAGCGCAACATGACTTCTCGCTGATGACCTTCGGAATGCCACATACCCTGACCATGATAGATAGATGCCATCGCAGGATGGTGCTTAATAATTATGCTTATTATCTATACATATAATATAAATAAAATTGTAGTGTCTTTCACTGGCGGATAAGCTGATGTAACAAGTAATAATAAAAATAATAATAATTTATTTCATTAATTCAATAGTATATGTAACATAGTTTCATAATCTATGGCTATCTTTTATACTTATTGCATACTTTATACATAAACTCTACAATTGTCAAATCAATCTTACGTTATAGTTATTAAGCTGTGCTACATAGCTTGTGCCTGAACTAGGTAATCCTGTTTTTCAGGCTTGTAGTGCAATTTTTACGTTTTAAATAAACAAATAAATAATTCATAGGCATAAAAGTTACTTACAAAGTGAATTGGTAATTAAAAGGTATAACATAACCTTTTATAGGAGGTAAGACACGACGCTATTTCCACCTCAATTGAGGAGTCCATCTGGGGAAGTACCTCCACCCTACAGAATACCACGGTTATAATAACCTCGTGTTGTGTTCCCGGCGGTGAATAGGGTGGCCAGAGCTCGCTGGAGAGTTTTTGTGCTGTCAGTGGGAAGCCCAAAGGCTTGTCCTGATTTTGTGTTCTGCACTGAAGGCACAGAAAATTTCTGTTCTTATAGGGTCGGCAGCACGGGTGTGACTCCACTGTCATTACACATTTTCATAAGTCACGGTAACCACTTTCCATCAGGTGGGCCGTGTGCTTGTCTGCCACCTACGTTGTATAAATAAAAAAAGAAAAAACTATGGAGTCGAGAAGCATAAACATGTTCACGTGTTCGAAGCCGCGGGCGTCCGTTAGTACTTAATAATTAAGATTAATTAATAATAAGATATCTGGGTTGTAAGAACTTTCTTACCTGGAATAATTTTGTTCTTACCTGAGCCATCTTCCTGATGGTCAATTCTCCTCACAGAAAGATAATTTCAGTTTCGATCTACTGTCAATTCTTTCAAATGTCAAAAACTATTACGATATCAATTTAAAGAAGGCCAATGAAAAACGGGGACTCTTGATAAAAATGATTTCCCTTGATAAAGGCGACTTAGTTGATTTGAATAGTTATCATAATAAATACTTTTAAATTTCATTCAAACGTTTATAAATTTTGTCTTGATTGATGTTAAAGATAATAATATCAATATTGTCTCTTGAAAATTACTTTGAGAGTACGTTTTTGAAATTTCATTTGATTTTGACAGACTTCTACTGAATTTTGATCATCTTATAAATGAATTGACTTTCGGGACTTCTTAATCAATAGTATGTATACGTCGTTAGGCGTAGCGCGGCTGTACGAGCAGGCAGTGCTCCACACGTCGCTGGGCGACGTGCACATCCGTCTGTTCGGCAAGGACGTGCCGCGCACCGCCGAGAACTTCTGCGTGCACGCGCGCAACGGGTACTACAACGGGCACGTGTTCCACCGCGTCATCAAGGGCTTCATGGTGCAGACCGGCGACCCCACGGGTGAGTCACTCGACGGTACTACAACGGGCACGTGTTCCACCGCGTCATCAAGGGCTTCATGGTGCAGACCGGCGACCCCACGGGTGAGTCACTCGACGGTACTACAACGGGCACGTGTTCCACCGCGTCATCAGGGGCTTCATGGTGCAGACCGGCGACCCCACGGGTGAGTCACTCGACGGTACTACAACGGGCACGTGTTCCACCGCGTCATCAAGGGCTTCATGGTGCAGACCGGCGACCCCACGGGTGAGTCACTCGACGGTACTACAACGGGCACGTGTTCCACCGCGTCATCAGGGGCTTCATGGTGCAGACCGGCGACCCCACGGGTGAGTCACTCGACGGTACTACAACGGGCACGTGTTCCACCGCGTCATCAAGGGCTTCATGGTGCAGACCGGCGACCCCACGGGTGAGTCACTCGACGGTACTACAACGGGCACGTGTTCCACCGCGTCATCAGGGGCTTCATGGTGCAGACCGGCGACCCCACGGGTGAGTCACTCGACGGTACTACAACGGGCACGTGTTCCACCGCGTCATCAGGGGCTTCATGGTGCAGACCGGCGACCCCACGGGTGAGTCACTCGACGGTACTACAACGGGCACGTGTTCCACCGCGTCATCAGGGGCTTCATGGTGCAGACCGGCGACCCCACGGGTGAGTCACTCGACGGTACTACAACGGGCACGTGTTCCACCGCGTCATCAGGGGCTTCATGGTGCAGACCGGCGACCCCACGGGTGAGTCACTCGACGGTACTACAACGGGCACGTGTTCCACCGCGTCATCAGGGGCTTCATGGTGCAGACCGGCGACCCCACGGGTGAGTCACTCGACGGTACTACAACGGGCACGTGTTCCACCGCGTCATCAGGGGCTTCATGGTGCAGACCGGTGACCCCACGGGTGAGTCACTCGACGGTACTACAACGGGCACGTGTTCCACCGCGTCATCAGGGGCTTCATGGTGCAGACCGGTGACCCCACGGGTGAGTCACTCGACGGTACTACAACGGGCACGTGTTCCACCGCGTCATCAGGGGCTTCATGGTGAAGACCGGTGACCCCACGGGTGAGTCACTCGACGGTACTACAACGGGCACGTGTTCCACCGCGTCATCAGGGGCTTCATGGTGCAGACCGGTGACCCCACGGGTGAGTCACTCGACGGTACTACAACGGGCACGTGTTCCACCGCGTCATCAGGGGCTTCATGGTGCAGACCGGTGACCCCACTTGTGAGTCACTCGACGGTACTACAACGGGCACGTGTTCCACCGCGTCATCAGGGGCTTCATGGTGCAGACCGGCGACCCCACGGGTGAGTCACTCGACGGTACTACAACGGGCACGTGTTCCACCGCGTCATCAGGGGCTTCATGGTGCAGACCGGTGACCCCACGGGTGAGTCACTCGACGGTACTACAACGGGCACGTGTTCCACCGCGTCATCAGGGGCTTCATGGTGCAGACCGGTGACCCCACGGGTGAGTCACTCGACGGTACTACAACGGGCACGTGTTCCACCGCGTCATCAGGGGCTTCATGGTGCAGACCGGCGACCCCACGGGTGAGTCACTCGACGGTACTACAACGGGCACGTGTTCCACCGCGTCATCAGGGGCTTCATGGTGCAGACCGGCGACCCCACGGGTGAGTCACTCGACGGTACTACAACGGGCACGTGTTCCACCGCGTCATCAGGGGCTTCATGGTGCAGACCGGCGACCCCACGGGTGAGTCACTCGACGGTACTACAACGGGCACGTGTTCCACCGCGTCATCAGGGGCTTCATGGTGCAGACCGGCGACCCCACGGGTGAGTCACTCGACGGTACTACAACGGGCACGTGTTCCACCGCGTCATCAGGGGCTTCATGGTGCAGACCGGCGACCCCACGGGTGAGTCACTCGACGGTACTACAACGGGCACGTGTTCCACCGCGTCATCAGGGGCTTCATGGTGCAGACCGGCGACCCCACGGGTGAGTCACTCGACGGTACTACAACGGGCACGTGTTCCACCGCGTCATCAGGGGCTTCATGGTGCAGACCGGCGACCCCACGGGTGAGTCACTCGACGGTACTACAACGGGCACGTGTTCCACCGCGTCATCAGGGGCTTCATGGTGCAGACCGGCGACCCCACGGGTGAGTCACTCGACGGTACTACAACGGGCACGTGTTCCACCGCGTCATCAGGGGCTTCATGGTGCAGACCGGCGACCCCACGGGTGAGTCACTCGACGGTACTACAACGGGCACGTGTTCCACCGCGTCATCAGGGGCTTCATGGTGCAGACCGGCGACCCCACGGGTGAGTCACTCGACGGTACTACAACGGGCACGTGTTCCACCGCGTCATCAGGGGCTTCATGGTGCAGACCGGCGACCCCACGGGTGAGTCACTCGACGGTACTACAACGGGCACGAGTTCCACCGCGTCATCAGGGGCTTCATGGTGCAGACCGGCGACCCCACGGGTGAGTCACTCGACGGTACTACAACGGGCACGTGTTCCACCGCGTCATCAGGGGCTTCATGGTGCAGACCGGCGACCCCACGGGTGAGTCACTCGACGGTACTACAACGGGCACGTGTTCCACCGCGTCATCAGGGGCTTCATGGTGCAGACCGGCGACCCCACGGGTGAGTCACTCGACGGTACTACAACGGGCACGTGTTCCACCGCGTCATCAGGGGCTTCATGGTGCAGACCGGCGACCCCACGGGTGAGTCACTCGACGGTACTACAACGGGCACGTGTTCCACCGCGTCATCAGGGGCTTCATGGTGCAGACCGGCGACCCCACGGGTGAGTCACTCGACGGTACTACAACGGGCACGTGTTCCACCGCGTCATCAGGGGCTTCATGGTGCAGACCGGCGACCCCACGGGTGAGTCACTCGACGGTACTACAACGGGCACGTGTTCCACCGCGTCATCAGGGGCTTCATGGTGCAGACCGGCGACCCCACGGGTGAGTCACTCGACGGTACTACAACGGGCACGTGTTCCACCGCGTCATCAGGGGCTTCATGGTGCAGACCGGCGACCCCACGGGTGAGTCACTCGACGGTACTACAACGGGCACGTGTTCCACCGCGTCATCAGGGGCTTCATGGTGCAGACCGGCGACCCCACGGGTGAGTCACTCGACGGTACTACAACGGGCACGTGTTCCACCGCGTCATCAGGGGCTTCATGGTGCACACCGGCGACCCCACGGGTGAGTCACTCGACGGTACTACAACGGGCACGTGTTCCACCGCGTCATCAGGGGCTTCATGGTGCACACCGGCGACCCCACGGGTGAGTCACTCGACGGTACTACAACGGGCACGTGTTCCACCGCGTCATCAGGGGCTTCATGGTGCACACCGGCGACCCCACGGGTGAGTCACTCGACGGTACTACAACGGGCACGTGTTCCACCGCGTCATCAGGGGCTTCATGGTGCACACCGGCGACCCCACGGGTGAGTCACTCGACGGTACTACAACGGGCACGTGTTCCACCGCGTCATCAGGGGCTTCATGGTGCACACCGGCGACCCCACGGGTGAGTCACTCGACGGTACTACAACGGGCACGTGTTCCACCGCGTCATCAGGGGCTTCATGGTGCAGACCGGTGACCCCACGGGTGAGTCACTCGACGGTACTACAACGGGCACGTGTTCCACCGCGTCATCAGGGGCTTCATGGTGCACACCGGCGACCCCACGGGTGAGTCACTCGACGGTACTACAACGGGCACGTGTTCCACCGCGTCATCAAGGGCTTCATGGTGCAGACCGGTGACCCCACGGGTGAGTCACTCGACGGTACTACAACGGGCACGTGTTCCACCGCGTCATCAAGGGCTTCATGGTGCAGACCGGTGACCCCACAGGTGAGTCACTCGACGGTACTACAATAGGGAACAAAAACCGATGTTAGTTGGCAGAAGCAGGCGCTTTCCGGGGACGAGTTGGGAACTGTGCGGTTCCCACAGCCGAGGAAAGCCAGATAGAGAGAGGGCCCTGGGTCTGCCGGGGGGCGAGGGATAACCTCATCTTCGGCAACCAAAAGCGACCCACAGGCGCCGTGCGTTTTAGTCGGTTTGAGTCCGACATAACCTCTCCCACCGGCTCCGGTGATTGCGATCCGTGGGGATTTTTCGCACGTAAAAGGAACATTATTGTATATCATAGAACGCGATAGTTTAAATGTTATAACTCGTATTAATTGCGAAAATGGGTAATTTATAGATAAAATTCAGTAAATAAAGTAATGCCTCCATAATCCACCTGTAGGCAATTTTACAGGTTATAACTAGTTCTGCTTACCCCCAGGCACGGGCACGGGCGGCGAGAGCATCTGGGGCGGCGAGTTCGCGGACGAGTTCCGGCCGCAGCTGAAGCACGACCGGCCCTACACCGTCAGCATGGCCAACGCGGGGCCCAACTCTAATGGCAGCCAGTTCTTCATCACGCTCGCGCCCACGGTACGAGCCACATCCTCCCACTCCTCCTTTTTTATACCACTTAGGTGGCACTGGTGGAAAGTGGTTACCCTGGCCTATGGACGTGTGTAACACCAGAAAAGCCACACTCGCGCTGCCGACCCTGTAAGCACAGAGTTTCTGTGCTGTCAGTGTAGAGGACAAAGCAGGACAAGCCTTTAGTCATCCCACGGACAACACAAATTCTCCAGTGAGCTCTGGCTACCCTACTCACCGCTGGGAATACAACAGGAAGTTATTATAACCGTGGTATTCTGTAAGGCGTAGGTGCTTCCCCAGTCGGACTGCTCAATTGGGCGGAAATACCGCCGTGTCCTACCTCCTAAAACTCTCCTCCTCCACTCACTCTTGTTTCCTTGCATGCATACGTATAACAAAATCTTATTTAGTACATGAGGAAACCTACAATGAGTGGTACCACTTTACCAGTGCTAGTATTGCTGCTAAAGTTCGCGTCAGCAAATACGTCCTACGGCAAAACTCTGAACTAAAAATAACATCGCCGCCATACTCGGCCATACTGTGTGTTGGTTGCTTCAGGCCATGACAGGGAATGTTTAGAGTTGCGAGCAAATTTTTTTGTGATGGATTAGTGGGATTTATAGTTCAATTCAATTCAATTCATTTATTTGCTTCGAATATGGTTACATTATAGGTCTTAAAAGCTAGTGAATACAGCATATTCTGCCCCGTAAAGCGTGCAAATTTTAATGTCATTATCTTTACAAGCATAGTGTTTCAAAATTATATTAAATTCACCACATATATTGAATAATAAGCACAGTACGCCTTTTTTTGGAGCATAGCATGAGGTGCTACGGCGGCGGAGGTGTTCAAACCCACTAATCACAATAAAAAGTGTATTGCTGAGAGGTTTCACAACATGATCCAAGACTGTCTCTTGATACACTTTAGCTGAAGTTTTCACTCCTTTAACTTCTTAAGTTCAGCAGTTAGACGAGTTGGTACAGGGTTTTATTTCATGTTTTCCTTCTCTCGCAGTGATATCGTCTGCGTATTGTTCCGTTAGTCGCCTCTTAGGACACCCTTTGGATGAGATGGGGTAGTGATACTTGTATTCTTTCTCCATCACCACTCAGATATATACGGCTCAGACTCAGGCACAGATACAACGCTCGAGTCAACAATAGTGCTCGGAAGACGGCAATATAACAATGATTGGTGAAATGTGGGTATTAATTCACCTCTGCCTAACCCCTCGAGGATAAAGTCGTGATTATATGTATGTATGTAAAATATGTAAATGTACTACTATCCCTTATCAATAATTATTTCACTAATTTACTCAGAATATAATGTTAAGCCGCGTGTTTACCGGCAGAGTAGAATTTGGACCACCCCATCTCTTTACATGCGGTGTCGTACAAGGCGTATAAGGGATATGACTGTTTCAACATCAGACAGATATATATAACCCAGATTCATCCTCAGATGCGTGGCTTGAGTCAACAATAGTGCCCGGAAGATGGCAATAGGCTCACCCCCTATTACGTGGGACCGAATTTAATGATTGGTGAAATGTGGATGTTAATTCACCTCTGCCTAACCCTCCGGGGATAAAGGCGTGATTATATGTATGTATGTATATAATGTTAAAATCAATTAACTAATATTTGGTGTATTTGCAGCCATGGTTGGACAACAAGCACACAGTGTTCGGGCGAGTTGTCCGCGGCATGGAGGTGGTGCAGAACATCGGCAGTGTCAAGACCAATCCCAAAACAGACAAACCGTACGAAGATGTCAGAATCATATCTGTTACTGTTAAATAAAATTATAATCATCTGTTCAGAGTTGTAATCTTATCATCATCACCATCATCACTATCACCATCACCACCACACCATCATCATTATCACCACCATCATCAAAACATAGGTATATTATGTATAAGTAGTAAATAGTGTGATGAGAGTTGAGAGTTCGTTAGTATAAAAACTAGTTAATAATTATGTAATTATGAAGAAAGAAATACATTGACCGAAAAAGCTGTGCAGTTTTTGTCACTAAGTAATATTAAAAAGAAATTTTCTATCTTCTATTGTCTATAGTTATTTAAAAAAAAATTTAGACATGCATTTTAATAATAGACTGGCAACTTTAGAATTTAATTTAATGTACGTTATAACGAAATAAATTTTTATAATTCATATTTAAGATACTGTAATGTGATCACTATTTATTTCGTCTACCTATTAAGTGCCAAACAGTGAGGAACTTCTTTTCAAAGGGTTACGTTTTTGATCCTTTTCTTTACTGCTTTGCTTTTCATTGGAAACTGCTTTTAACTCACAAACAAAGTAATAAATAAATATTTCACGACATTCCACAACGCTATCTAGACCCATGGTAAGCATAGCTTAAGTAGCTTGTGTTATGGGATCTAGAATGCGGATAAACATATTTAGATACTTTTTTTTTGTAAATACATACATATTAAACATACTTATTACACTTCAATTTATGTTTAGTGAAATAGAAACCTTAGGACAACTCTTCATCTGCCGATATGCAAAGTAAAAAAGAAATAAATAAAATATAATATCATAATTATGAAAAAGTGAGAATAGTTTTCTAAACTTGCACTTATTCTTACCTTTATTATTATTTTAAATAATTTTAGTAACTTAAATTGACTCATTCTGCTTAGCCCATTCAGTTAAGAGTAATATCACATCGATTTTGAAATTGCACAGTTTAATGATATCAAATGATTTTTTTATACAACTTGACAAGCACACGGCCCACTTGATGGAAAGTGGTTACCGTGGTCTATGGACGTGTGCAACACCAGGGGAGTCACACCCGTGCTGCTGACCCTGTAAGAATAGATAGTTTCTGTGCCATCAGTGTAGAAGACAAAACCGGACCAACTTTTGGTCTTCCCACTGACAGCACAAAAACCCTCCAGTGAGCTCTGGCTATTATACTCACCGCGGGGAACACAACACGAGGTATTCTGTAGGGTGGAGGTACATCCCAAGTCGGACTACTCAATTGGGAGGGGAATACTGTCGTGTCCTGACTACTAATGTCTTCTAACGTGTCTACCTAACTAATCAAGTTTGTCAAAGTGGCGTAGATACGAGAATAAAGTGAGATTAGTAATACATTCATAAAAACACATCAATTTATAATAGTTAATGGCGTCTTCTACACTGAACACATAAAACATAACATAAACTCACGCCTATGTCCGCGAAGGCAGAGGTGCTAGCACCCACATTTTACCAGTTTATGTTTATGTCCAAATGTAATAGGTGGCGAGCGTCATAAAACAATAATATTATATTTAATTGTTTGTATTTAAAAATGTAATTAGTAAGTTTGTTGAATGATATAGTATTTAAGTAAATATGTTCTCAAGTTTCTATTAAACGGACGAGAGATAGTCTGTCTGTCTGTGTGTAGTAAGTTAGTGTAGGAAACAATAGGAAAATAATGCAATACAACAAACATATTATAAGCTATAGATGCGTTGTCCACACTCTAAATTAGCAACAACAAATTCGGCTAACTATCCTGATATTAAGCACCAATCAGAGACGCGACAGTGCGCTATGCAATAAATATTCATTGTAAAAAGAATACCAATGACATAACTGAGGATGTATATTCATCTCCCTCTAACTACTTGTAACCTGTATGGTGTCTTATATTTTCTATCTCTTTCGCCTTTTTTT
Source organism: Eilema griseolum (assembly GCA_963662185.1). NCBI lineage: Eukaryota > Metazoa > Arthropoda > Insecta > Lepidoptera > Erebidae > Eilema > Eilema griseolum. The sequence goes on along the minus strand of OY759248.1, from coordinate 21,662,767 downwards.
TTATACAACTTAGGTAGCCCACCTGCTGGAAAGTGGTAACCGTGGCCTATGGACGTGTGCAACACCAAGAGTCACACACGTGCTGCCGACTCTGTGAGAATAGAGTTTCTGTGCCGTCAGTGCAGAAGACACAGCAGGACAAGGTTTTGTTCTTCCCACTGACAGCACAAAAACTCTCCAGTGAGCTCTGGCTATATTCTACATCGCGGCTCTAAAAAAACCTAAAATAATATTCTATTTTAATTTGTTGGTACTAAAGTGTCGCGATGTTCCTGCATACATGTCTCTATATAATAATACGTCATTGGACATAACTAAAAGTAGAAAAAAAAGTAAAATTTAAGAAAAATTAAAAATTAAAAAAAAAGTAGAATTTGAAATTCGAATGTTGTAATTTCTAGAATCTACCAATGGAATAAGTAAACGATAAATCTGCAGATTTTGAATTGTCATAAGAAAATTATGATTTATTGATGTTGTGAAATTGTGATGAATTCAATAGTAAGTACAATAAAAGAGATATATTTTTTATGTTGGCGTTTTTATTAAGAACAGAACCTTGACGAATTTCTCTCCCGAATAGTCACACCCTCTCCTATTAGACCACACATATATGTGGTATATGATAGATATGTGTGGTAACGGAGTTAACGCGATCATGGTATAGGTACAAACATAGAATGTGCGGGTAGAGGAAGAACCTTCAACATCACGAGCTCGAAGACAGCGGGCGTGCACCGCTGAACCAGTCAGCCTGTGACCATGACCGGTATAACCTGGTCGAAACGTCAAGCAAACCAAATTTTATTTATTTTTATTTTATTTATTGGGAACAAAAAACGGTTACATGTTACAGTTTAGAAAAAAAACATTTAGATAATAGAATTATGTAAACACATAACCCACAACATTGTTCACAGATTAACAAAAATGTATAATAGCGAAGAAACAGGCTATAAATAATGATATTACCTAAGTACAGCAATCAAACTATGAAACTATGTAAAATTTTAAGACTTACGGATACCAGCCTAGTTTGACAATACGGTTAATATTTCAACAGCATGACTTTTGAATTGGTTATAAGATGCAGCAAAGATGTCAATGTCATTGAAATGCTTATTGTACGTTTCCACAAGTCGTGAAAAGATAAACACAAAGATATGTATGTGCCTATACCATGATCAAAGTAATATCTAAATGAATTGTTACTATACAATTCATATTCTGATAGAAGTATCATGACTAATAAATTTCGCTAAATCAAAATTAACAAGTTCTTAAAATTATAGGTGATAAAATAGTTTTGAAAAAGAGTTGTCGATCGATATTCGAATTTTGATGAATATAATGTGTACAAAATATTTTAATTTAATGAGAGTAGAGGAATTTAGTGATATGTTACGATAGGACAAGATGGCGGGCTATTGGCTCTGCATATCACAGGTGGAAATATGTCTATACAAATTTTATTTCAAAAGCGCCATCTTCTGCCAGAAATGTTAACAAAGGATATTTATAAAAGTGCCATCTAGTGAGGAATAGAAAAATATATAGTTATGGTGAATGTTTAAAAGATGGCAGCACTATACCTTTTCATTCCTTCTTTTCAGAGATAAGAGCGGTAAATATAAAAGCCTGTGATAGCTAAAATCTATTAGTTATTGGAAGTTCAATAAAATTGTCGTACCTAACCTACCTAGGCTAGTAATGGTGGTATTTAGGTACTAGTCAAGCAAGAGTGGCAGAACATTTTTCTGCCTGAAAGGGAAACGATCTCAGCATTTTATATCAAACGATTCGACTTTCGACATTTGCAATTTTCTTATATGCGTTATTTTTTATATATTTTTTTATACCACTTAGGTGGCAGACACGCACACGGCCCACCTGATGGGAAGTGGTTATCATGGCCTATGGACGTATGCAACACCAGGGGTGTTACACTCGCGCTGCCGACCACGAAGAAACCTTCTGATGCCCCTCTTGAAGAACCCCATATTGTAGGCGCTTGGGAAAACCGCAGCAGCTCATTCCACAGCTTGAGTGTGCGTGGGATGAAGTTTCTTTCATACCGCACAGTGCGCACCGTCTCAGTTCGCAATGTGTGAGGATGAATTCCCTGCCTATGTTACTGACCCCAATGAGAATATCTTGTAGGTCTGTCTACATTGTGTCACAGATAACATAATACTTGATTGTGTGACGCAGGTACCACCTATCATAATGGTAGTAGGTAGGTATAAGTTCTAGTTCAGGCACAGCTTAGATAAATATCTCTAAATAAAGACCTCTGTAAGACAATTAACTGCACAAATATATACTACACATACCTAATATACCTACCCATGCACAATGTAATAACGCACGATAGATTAAGAACCATGTAAAATACTGTACAACGATTATAAAATAAATTTTGATAACCAAGAACTTATAGATTATTTAGTGTTATTATGATAGGTACTGTTTTATAAACTAGGCATGTAATAAATGCAACTAATCGTAACGTACTAGATGTTATTACATTAGTATCACATCATACAGAACCTCTAACTATCTAGATAGACGGTAATTATATATATATATCAACATTTTTTTTTTTAAGGAATATTAGCAACTGCAATTACTAATATCGCCTCTAACCCCTTCAGCTAAGCTAAATTGCTTGTGCTAGCAGTGGGTTCACGTCGTCGGTAGTGTAATGGCCAGGATTCGATTCCGGAACCTCTCGATCGTAAGCCCGACTCCATAACCACTAAGCTACCGAAGCTTTTTATTATTTACAATAAGTGTAGTGTGATATAAAAAATTATAAGTGCCCGGTTAATGGCAATAGGCTCGCCACCTATTACATTAGGACCTAAATATAAACTGGCAAAATGTGGATGCTAGCACCTCTGCCTACCCCTTCGGGAATATAAGCGTGAGTTTATGTTATATTATGACATAAAAAATAACAAGTCTAGTAGGTAAGTAAAAAGATAAAAAACCGGGATATCTATGATTTATAATTAAAATTTATTCATTTTAATTTTTTTACATACATACATATAATCACACCTTTATCCTCGGTGGGTTAGGCAGAGGTGAAATAACACCATTGGTCCCACGTAAAAGGGGGTGAGCCTATTGCCGTCTTCCGGGCACTATTCGACTCGAGTCATGCATTTGAGGCTGTGTCTGGGCTGTATATATCTGTCTGTTGTTAAACCACCCCATCCCTTAGTCGGTCCAGATTTTACTCTGGCGGGAACCACGCGGTTTATTATAGTTTATAGTAACGTTCTTAAATGTTTTGACAATAGAATAAAGTAATATTTGGGTCGGCAGCACGAGTGTTATTCGCCTGGTGTTACACACGTCCATAGGCCACAGTAACCACTTTGCATTAGATGAGCATTCGTGCTTGTCTGCAAGTGTAAACAAATGTAAATAAACTTAACTACAATTTAGTTTTCCACGCGAAACTGTGCACGACAACAGGTAATAAGTTTTAATTAGTTTAACGGAGGCTAGCATCTGATGAGGCCGCCAAGCTGAGTGCCACCATTATAACATTACTTAGTGTCTGTAATGGTCTCCCTCTTTCCTGAGACTTTGGCTTTAGCTTACCATCAGGCGAGGTGAAGTCAAGTTGGCGTGTCCTAGATAAAAATAAATTTGCACCTCCAACCCCAAGATGAAAAATAGCTCGATAAAGTAAGCTATTATTTATTTTATGCGTATTCGCCTTAAGCCTTATACTTCAGAATAAAAAACTGTTCAAGTTAGTTAAACAATGAGTTAAACGAATAGTTTTCCCACGAGCAACTGACACGAGTTACCTTCAACTTGCTTAAATAATAACGCAGTGGTAGAGTCGTGAGGCGCAACCTTCGGCCGCCTAGCAGCGGAGCAGCGCACTTGACCCCGAAATAAACTAATAAATGTTATAATCTGTGATGTAGGATGCTGTTAACGCTAACTGAGGTCAAAAATGTCGGTACTTACTACCACAGATAACATAATATATTAGCTGATACCTGCGTAGGTAGCTATTCTCCGTTCGGTTGGGTACTTAACTAAACATAGTCAATCTTGATGTGTCTTTTTAATACCTATGTTATATTTAAAAACTCAGTTTACCAGCGTTCCTGTCTTCAGTCCACAGTACGGAAGAATTAACTAGGAAAATCCTTGCCCCTACACTAGTTAATTCTGAAGTATTGTGTAAGACTGATGCAGTGAACGCTTGGAAAATTGCATGTCCAAACACCGATCTCCCAAGGAACCTTTTCTCACAGCGTCAGTGGGACGGGCCGCTCTGCAGCTTAGTTGGAAAAAAAAAACTAAATACATGTTCCAATGCTGCTGAGCGTGCCCGTTTACTGGCGGTTGGAGTGTGGGAATCGGGTCTTTGGCTACAAGCTCTTCCGTCATCTAACGTAGGGACTATGTTAGATGACACTACCTTCCGCATCGCAACTTGTCTCCGTTTAGGTGCGCCGTGTGTTTCTCCGCATCAATGCCGTTGTGGAGAAGCCGTTGACAGACTCGGACACCATGGTCTGTCGTGCTGCAGGAGCGCTGGGCGAATTCCACGGCACGCCAGCCTCAACGACATAGTCCGCCGTGCTCTTGTCACCGCCGGTGTACCAGCTGTACTAGAACCAAACGGTTTGGTGCGTGACGATGGCAAGAGACCGGATGGCATGTCGTTAATGCCATGGAAGATGGGTAGGACTCTGGTGTGGGACGCCACATGCGTTGATACCATGGCTCCTACCCATATAACTAGCACGGCTGGCTGTGCTGGTGCTGCTGCCGCTTCTGCAGAGGCTCTCAAGCGGCGCAAATACTCCAATCTCATCGAAGATTATGAATTTGTGCCGTTTGGAGTCGAGACTTTGGGGTCATGGGGTCCGAGCGCTCGCAACCTCTTCCGTGAGATTGCGAAGCGAATGGTCGACGCTTCTCGTGACCAGAAGGCTGGCCTCTTTTTAGGTCAGAGAATAAGCATTGCCATACAACGTGGCAATGCTGCCAGTCTTCTGGGAACGCTACCACAAGAGGCATGCGATGCGGAGGAATTCTACGACGCATTTTAATTGTTCTTAGCTATAAGTTGTATAATAGTTATTTTATTTTTATTGTATTTAATATTTATAAATTAGTTCCTACTAAATACAGTTTTAAACAGAATTTGACGTCACAAAGATGTAATTACGTTGCACTATTTTGAGAAATAAAGAAAACTCAGTTTATTAATATATCAGAGGGATGTCAAATCAGGAGGAGCAAGAGAGGGAGAGTGGTTTCCAAATCCTTGGTAGCACGAACGCCAATCCTGGTGATTGGCGTTCGTATGAAGATGAAAAATAAAATGCGATGAAAGAGAGAAAAAGGGAGTGGTATAAAAAATCATACATACATAAACATGTACTCACGCCTGTAAACCCCCGAAGAGGTAGGCAGAGGTGTATTAACACCCACATTTCGCCAATTATGATTTTCGGTCCCACGTAATAGGGGGTTAACTTATTGCTGTCAAGCGGGCACTTAGTAGTGGGCTGTAGGATGCGTTAACAGCCCTACCCTTAGTCACCTTTGACTACACCCACAGGAAGAAATGGGGTGGCCCTATACTACCCCACCGGGATTCAACACGTCAATAAAAATTAAAAACTTAAATAATAACAAAATAATCTCATAATAGCATAAATAATTTAAAACATGACATTTAGTTTTTACCTTACGCAGTAGGAAGAGCTGAGGCGTGCATGGGCGCGGGCGGCCGGCGTGGGCCAGTTTATATCACACAGATTCAGATACATTACATACATACAGTCACGCCTTGTTCCCAGTGAGGTAGGCAGGGAATTAAGTTTTCCATTTGCCACGGTCCTGTCATACATCTTTCGCTTCTACTTTTCATAATTGTTTTCATACATGCTCGCCGGTTTCGAGTACTCTTGATTCAGGGATTCTATAAATGCTTTAATGTAGTTTTTATATTTCAGAATTATAGTAATCGAAATTAGAGCTTTTTTTTTTTTTACGTGCGCAAAATCCCCGCGGATACCTCCCCACCGGAGCCGGTGGAGGAGGTTATGTCGGACTCGAACCGACTAAAACGCACGCCGCCTGTGGGTCGCTTTAGTTGCCGAAGGTGAGGTTGACAGGCATATCCCTCGCACCCCGGCCGACCCAGGGCCATCTCTCACGATTTGGCATTCTTCTCGGGTGTGGGGACTACAGAGACCCCAACTCGTCCCCGGAAACAGGGAGGGGCGCCAGGCGCGCCGCCGCCGCGGCCTGCTTCTGCCAGGGTGACAGGCGGCTCCACCTGTCACCCCCAGGCCGGCGAATCGAAATTAGAGCTAAATGACTTGTGTTAGGGTCAGTTCTCACTGTAAGGGCAGAGACCGATAACGACTTTTGTTACACCTTTTGAAGCAAGATATTACAAAGTATTATTAAACCGGTTACCATAAGGTGGGCCGTGTACTTGTCTGCCACCTAATAAATAAATAAATATTCTACAACATTCCACACAACGCTATCTAGACCCACGGTAAGCATAGTTTAACTAGCTTGTGTTATGGAATCTAGAATACGGATAAACATACTTAAATACTTTTTTTTTTGTAAATACATACATAGAAACACCCAGACCAAGGCAAATACATATATTCATGTATACAAATATTTGCACTGAGCGGGGATCGAACCCGTGCCTCCTGCGTAACTGTCGCGTTCACTACCCACAACCAGCAAAAAAGTTTTTTATACCTAAATGTTATAAAAAAGCCTTCACATATGATCTAATGTAAAGTTTCTAATGTTCTTTTTCTTCACTTTTGAAGAAAATCAAGAAGTGCCTCACAGAGGCTGCACGAACCCGGGGAGGAACGAGTACTGAGTTCATGACAATTTTGTGTAATGAGAGATACAAATTCAAGAGCTGTCAATCGAAAAGGCCACTAAGCTTCTAGGTTAGTTTGCGAGATTTATTCGAATTAACCCATAAATAGAAGACCAACTTTAATAAAAAAATCTTATTATACATATATACATGCATAAAATCACGCCTGTCTCCCATAGGGGTAGGCAGAGATCGCTTCATTCACTCTCATTACATTCTTCATGCATGCTCGTCGGTTTAGGGTACCATAGGAAGGATGATTACCTTAAAGACAAAAATGTCTGACTTAAGCATGTCGCAGGCCCCTCCTAAAATACTATATCTATTTCATAATATTGTAATACGCACGCAAACTTCTTGTTTACTATATTTTATCTTTCACTAGAATTATTTTAACTATTTTAACTTTGGTTAATTATTTTATTAAAAGGTTTTTGTATATACTTTTAATTATCTTGACTCGAGACAAAAATGTTCGTGCATATTTAACATAACATAAACTCACGCCTATATCCCCGAAGTTGTAGGCAGAGGAGCTAGCACCCACATTTCGTCAGTTTATGTTTAGGTCCCAATGTAATAGGTGGCGAGTACTGGCGAGCCTATTGCCATTAACCGGGCACTTATAAACTTGCGATAAATACACACATAATTTTGAAAAGCATCGAAAAGTCATTGGTGTGTGTCATGGTAAACCTGGGATCGAACCCGAGACCTCGTCTCAGTATTCCATTACCCATACCACTAATGATTTTATTATAAGGTTATTTTATATACTTTTTGGTGTATCTGTGAACCACTCTGTTTTATTTGTTTTTCTTAAATTTTTTTTATAGTGTTGATTATTGTTATATCTGTGACCACCTTGCACCAAATAAATATTTCTTTCTTTTCTTTCTTTCTTCTTTCTTTCTAATTATCTTGACACGAGACAAAAATGTACATTCGTCCATATTTAGTCTTGAGATATCACTATTTATAAGCTGACGTCTTGAAAATGCCACAGTGGAGTTAGTTGCGCCGTTTCTTCTCCACTAGCGCTTACTAAGCGGTTCTAAACTTTTTTAAGCAGAATTTGACGTCAAAAACATAACACGTTACTTATTCTACAACATTCTACACAACGCTATCTAGACCCACGGTAAGCATAGCTTAACTAGCTTGTGTTATTCAATCTAGAATGCGGATAAACATACTTAGATACTTTTTTTTGTAAATACATACATAGAAACACCCAAACCAATGGAAATATACATATTCGTGCATACAAATATTTGCACTGAGCGGGTATCGAACCCGCGCTTCCTACGTAGCAGTCGCGTAATTACATTGCTCTATTTTGAGAAATAAAGTATTTGAATTCGATATGAATTCCAAGAGTTCACCTCAAGTTTTATTGTTCTTGTCTATAGACGCACACATAAAATAATATATTATAATACAAAAACTATAAAACCGCCAGTGCTGTTTATGTAAATCTAGAGTTATACCGGTTTATTTTATTTCGATGTTTTTATTTATACCAATTAAGTGGCAGACAAGCACACGGCCCACCTGACGGAAAGTGGTTACCGTGGCCTATGGACGTTTGTAACACCAGAGGAGTCACAGTCGCGCTGCCAACCCTGTAAGTACAGAGTTTCTGTGCCGTTAGTGTAGAAGACAAAGCAGGATAAGCCTTTGGTCTTCCCACGGACAGCACAAATTCTCCAGTGAGCTCTGGCTACCCTACTCACCGCTGGGAGTACAACACGAAGTTATTATAGCGACGGCATTTTGTAGGGCGGAGATACTTCCCCAGTCGGATTGCTTATCAATTGCGCGGAAATACCGCTATGTCCTACCTCCAATTAAACGACCGCGAAACTAACTTCGTATGAAGAGGGCGTTAAGTAGATTTTTTTTTTAATATCATCGAGCTTTAGGTCAAGTGGTCATTTCCTTTTCCGGGTAATATTTCGATATTTAATTTATTTGAAGTGCAGCACAGTCAGCGCAATGACTTAATATATATTTTTAAATCTATATCTAATATAATAATATTACAAATGCGAAAGAATCTGTTTATATGTCTGTCTGTTATCACGCCTAAACCACTGAACCGATTTTGATGGAATTTGGTATAGATTTTAAACCTTGAGAAACCGACATCTACACAGGCGTACCCGCGGGCAACAGCTAATATTTAACAATAGTACTATCTATAATCAAACCTCTAACATGGCAGTTGTTCTCAACCGCCATGTTGTGTGGTTGTCGAATTCGTTAAGGTTTATTCTGATGATTCAGATTATTCCGATATTTTTTTATTATACCACTAGGTTTACAGACAAGCACACGGCCAACCTGATGGAAAGTGGTTACCGTGGCCTATGGACGTGTGCAACACCAAGGGAGTCGAACTCATGCCGCCAACCTTGTAAGCACAGAGTTTCTGTGCCGTCAGTGTAAAAGACAAAGCAGGACAAGCTTTAGGTCTTCTCACTGACAGCACAAAAACTTTCCAGTGAGCTCTGGCTACCCTACTTACCGCCGGGAACACAACACAAGGTTATTGGCCACGGTATTTTGTAGGGCGGAGGTACTTCCCCAGTCGGACTGCTCCATTGGACGGAAATACCGCCGTATCCTACCTGCTACAATCAAATTCTACTATCTTGAATATGTTGTATTTTAAGTTTATACCTTGGATATAATTGGGAACCCATAGAGCAACATGTTGTAGAACATGGCCTGCAACAATATTATTAGGGTACGCTAGAGTGTAGCAGCTGTGATAGCGTAGCATAGTTTGCAACGTACGTATATGTACTTAGAGATGTTTGCGTAGCATGTTGCGTAGCACGTTGCGTAGCATGTAGGCATCGTAGCAACGTCACGTAGATTGAGGTGTCAATTTGAGGTCCATTTTGTCCCACTAGTGTACTTGTGTCTTTACTTTCTAAGCTCGTAATGAATCTGTCTTTGGGTCTTCTATCATTGTCCAGGCTCTTTATTCTACAAAACCAAAACTGTCATACCAACGTACACTACTAAAAATCCATTTAATTTTAGATTTTAAAGCTATACAGTTAAGGTCTAAAATTACAAGGCCCTTTGCAGATTGCATGACACGACGGTATTCCCGTCCGAATTGAGCAGTCCGACTGGGGAAGTACCTCCACTCTACAGAATACCATGGCTATAATAACTTCGCGTTGCGTTCCCGGTGGTGAGTAGGGTAGCCAGAGCTCACTGGAGAGTTTTGTGCTGTCAGTGGGAAGACCAAAGGCTTGTCCTGATTTTGTGTTCTGCACTGAGGGCACATAAGATCTCTGTTCTTACAGGGTCTGCAGCACGGATGTATAGTTATAAAGTGTAAAATTTAATGCCCTTTTTTGCAGTGTACATACAAAGTTCAAAATTGAACGAAAAGAGTTTCATTACAACGGGTTTCATTTCATTAGAACTTCGGTGGCAGACAGGCACACGGCCCATCTGATAGAAAGTGGTTACCATGACCTTTGAACGTGTGCAACACCAGTGGAGTCACATCCGTGCTGCCGACCCTATAAGAACAGAGACTTTTTTTTTTGTTACGTGCGCAAATTCTCCATGGATACCTCCCCACCGGAGCCGGTGGAAGAGGTTATGTCGGACTCGAACCGACTACTGCTACAGCAAAACCACTGCCATACCACGGACAGTGCTAAACAATCCATTTAATTTTACACTTTAAAGCTCACTGAAAAGTTTTTGTGCTATCAGTGGGAAGACCAAAGGCTTGTCCTGATTTTGTGTTCTGCACTGAAGGCACAGAGAGTCTCTGTTCTTAAGGAGAGGGCCAGATCGTGAGAGATGGACCTGGGTTGGCCGGGGTGCGAGGGATATGCCTGTCAACCTCACCTTCGGCAACCAAAACGACCCACAGGCGGCGTGCGTTTTAGTCGGTTCGAGTCCGACATAACCTCTCCCACCGGCTCCTGTGGGGAGGTATCCGTGGGGATAGTGCGCACGTAAAAAAAAACAAAGCGGACTCATTGCAGCGATCCCATAGGTTTGTGTTGGTAATTTTCGCGGGCCAGTAAATATCAAGGTTTGGTGAATAGGTCTACTTACTACTTTTTTTTATTTGGTTATTATCATGTTACCGCGGTAGCCTAGTGGTATAGGTAATGGACTGCTGAGACGAGGTCTCGGGTTCGATCCCGGGTTTTACCGTGGCACACACCAATGACTTTTCGATGCTTTTCGAAGTTATGTATGTATTTATCGCAGGTTTATAAGTGCTCGGTTAATGGCAATAGGCTCGCTACCTATTACATTGGGACCTAAACATAAACTGGCGAAATGTGGGTGCTAGCACCCCTGCCTACCCTTTTCTGGGATATAGGCGTGAGTTTATGTTATGTTAAATGTTTTGTTATTATCATACTTCGACATTCATAATTAAAATAATAAAATAAAATAAAATAAAAATCTGTTTATTTCAGTAAACTTATTTCTAGAACATTATTGAGTCTTCCCAGTGAGTGATCTAATGATACTCGTGTTGGGAATGGCCCGCTACTTCCCTTAGTTTTTAATAAACAAGTAAATTATATAATTTAGGGTATATTATATATAATTAGATTACATGTAGTGTGTGAGAGGGTGTGTGATGTGTGTGAGAGGGTGTGTAATGTGTGTTTGCGTGCGTGTGTGTGTGTGTGCGCGCGTGTGTGTGTATGTGTGTGTGTGTGTGTGTATTTGCTTAAAATTCTCATCTATTTTGTGATTTTCAGGCAGTTCTTGTAAGAAGACCTTCGACTTGATTATAATCAAGAGTATTTAAAAATTGTGTTAGGTACATCTTTTTTGCACTCATAGAGTTGTTTAGGATATATACTAAGTATTTAATTTTATTTATTATATACAAAGGCCGATTGGCATGGGTACTGTCTTCTAGCAAAGACCGTACGTACCAGCGGAGTTGAGGCAACAATATCTTTTCTTCTCTTTTTTTGAAGGTGTTCTTGAAATGGTAACGATTTGTGACATTTTAGGGTCAAGTTAAGAATGTAAAGCTTTCGGACTGATAGAAGTTTACTAATCTGATATAGACTTTTAGTTGAAAATCTATAAGGTTTGAAATAAATAATAATAATAATAAGTATGATTACTATTTAGCTAAGTATACAATTATCGCCACAAATAACCGTGTTGGTTCCGGTGGAGTGGAGTACAATAGGGCCACTCCATCTGTTCCTGTGGGTGTCGTAGAAGGGGACTAGGTAAGGGATATGGCTGTTGTCCTTCCGACAGTAAACATACAGCCCATGATTAAAGTACCCGCTTGACGGCAATAGGCTCGCTTCCTATTACATGACATCTATAATCATATCATCATATATCAATCATAGTTGGCGAAATGTGGGTGTCACTGTACCTCTGCCTACGTCTTCGGGGATATACAGGCGTGAGTATAGGTATACAATTATCTATTTAAATTTTTTATATTCTGTATGTATTTTATTCAAATGAATTAATTATTTAAGAAACTCTTAATGCGCCTAACCTTGAAAACGCATAGTACATAACTGCTAACATAAACAGCATTTTACGCGAACACACAAAGAGTGTTAGTAATTATTTTAATCATGCTTAATTTCGATACACTGTTCTCACACCACTCCTAAACATGTAGAAGTTTCTATGGCAATCAATAGCAAGTGTGTTTATATTCTCTATGGCACTAAAAACGAAGGTCAACTTTACAATAACACCAAACCAAAGGCGAGTCCATAATAATGAAGGAATTTTAGGTGCATTTTATTTTCCTTCTGTTTAGTTGTGTTGAACTTATCTCACAGCGCGAGTGATAGGAAGATGTTTCTCTCTCGCTCTCTCTCGTACAACTATCGCGCTCCACGCCCCACCACCCGCCGTCGCCCGCATAATATTTTCTTGCAGCGCGGTGCGGCTACCCCGCCTCTGTGCCTCGCCCAAAATTGTTTGTTTCCATTGTCCCATTGTCAGTTACAAAGTCAATCTGTTTAAATTTTATATCTGAAACCTAATTTAAATTCATTATATTAAAAATCATATTACAACTAATTTACAACTCATTGCCAGAGCGATTATAGACCTACCTCATAAAAAAAATTGTGTTGCATTACATAAATGGTTGGTAGACGAGACTTTTTACACAGTGGAAGACTTTTTAAAGAAATATGCATGTCATTCGTTCCACTGCAGAAATGCGTTGTAGCTGCTACGCTATTATTGTGACTGCAATATTTTTAGTTGCTAAGTACATGTTGCTTTGTATACCTAATAATCTGTGTTTGCATGCGAACTTTATGGTGAAATGTGCTAGATTACTACATATATCTTTTATTTCCATCTTTTGTTGTACCACATTGCAAGTAAATGAGTAAATAAATTGAATTCTTGCATTTTCATCACAAAGATCTATTATTGCTTGGTAGTCTTCTAGAAAGAAAAACTTGAAAGTCGTTTGCTTTGATAGTAATCTTCCCAATGCTTTGATACTCTTCTGTGACGTATGCCGTAAAGTCAATTTTAAATTATGAATAGGTTCATATGTGAAAAGGGTGAATAAGAATAAAATGGTAATCTTGTGGTCAGCAAAATTTTGCGTTTTTTTTCTTTTAAGTAAGTGAAATTATGAAATAAAAATATTCTAAGTAAATTCAATTCTAATGATGATTACTATCTAATGAAATTAAACTGGGTGAAAAGCGATACTAGTACAGTTTTATTTATTTATTTTAGCATTTTAGGAAAACTTACAGCTAAAAAACAAACACAACAGTAGATGAAATCCAATTTACATATTCAAGGCCTTTTACAAGTTATCAGTATCACCGATAAAATGTCGTTTAAATTTGAGGATATTACGGCAACACAATTTTGCAACCAATTTTACATCTATATAAAGTGTCATTTATAGTAAGCATTATAAAAGAAAATTACTCAATTAGCAAAGTAGTGATCACATAATGCTCTAAAGACACTAGTGAAAAATAAATCTATGCCAACATCCCAGCACAGTACAGTTACAGTTGGAGATACACAGGGACAATAGAGATCCAATATTAGAGAAGTCCAAACAATACAATACCAATAAAATAATAATAATATAAGGGATGAATTTACATCCCTTGATCCACATTCATCCCGTTTTTTCCGATATTTTTAATAGATGGAATTTAAGCGGAACCTTTTAAATGTGCAATTTTTGTAGTTACAATTTGGTAATAAAAGCAATTATTGGCTACGGAACGTAAAAAATCCATGCGCTCGGCATTCCAATAGTTTTTCTTTCTTTCATAACTACCACGTTCGTAGCACGTATAATTTATTATGCAGTGTATTATTACAGTTATAGATTCTATTGCAAACTTTTTTTTAAAATATGCTAGGATTAAGTCCAGAGAAGGTCACTTTATTTATATACCATTTGTGTTTTGAAATAAAAACAAATAGTCAAATCAACAAAAAAATATCCGAGTGGCAGTCGACACTGGACATAAATCTAGGAATTTCGAAAACAATTGTGCCAAAAGTGTAAAGAGATTTTAATACATACAAAGATACATACATAAAGTAACATATTTTCCCCAGTGGGGTAGGCAGAGTCTAAAGTTTTCCAGTTACTACGATCCTGGCATACATCTTAAACTGTAAACTGTTAAAAATACTGGATGTAACATTTCCAGTATGTATCAATATATATTTTTATTTTAAAAAAAAGTCTTCAGAAAAACATATTATAAGTACAATATAAGAATTATATTATCTTATCTGTGGTACACGTACAATACATACAAGTAAATACCACGCCCTGTTAATAGTGCAGTTAAGAAAATGGCTCGTGGCCATTGATACTGAATAAACGAACGTTTTCGTTATCTCAATTGTACAGAATAATTGTATGGAAAATATATTGCTCGCGGCGCAAATGCTATAATGGACACAGTTCCACTGATTCTCGGTAATCGCACGAAGTCGTCGTAAACAGCCCTGCCGCGGCCTCGCACTACGCTACGTTGCCAGTCACCAATCACACGCTAGCGTTCCGTCGTATCGCGTGATAACCGACCAATAAGCGCCCGAGTTCATCACGCGATTTCTAAAAATAGCTTATCTGAGTCACTCAATAAAAGCAGTGGTTGTTTCTTAACAATGTTTAGAAACAAGTGGAACGTTGAGTGTGACGGACGTGCCGCGCCGCATGTGAAAGTTTTGAAGTTTGCGCAGTGAGTTCAGTGATACCGAGGCGTTCGGTGCAAACACATGGTTCGACGCTTCCAGCACGGCATGGAGCCCACTTTCTATGACGAGCAGTACCCCAGCAACGTTTCACTGGAGAACCTGAAACGGCCCCTCACTTTGGACGTGGGGCGGGGCGGCAAGCGAGCGAGGTTCGCTGCGCCTGTCCTCTCCTCTCCAGACCTGCAAATGTTGAAGCTCGGCTCGCCGGAGCTCGAGAAGCTGATCATCCAGAACGGCATGATCACCACGGCGACACCCACTCCTGGAAACAACGTGCTATTCCCGCCCGCAGTTCAGCCGACGGAAGAGCAGGAAATGTATGCGCGTCCATTCGTTGAGGCGCTGGACAAACTTCACCACTCGGAGCCAACACCGCCGCTGATCAGCAGGCGTGTGTACGCCGACCTGGACAGGCCGCTGGAACGTTTCCCAACTCCAGTGGTCAAGGACGAGCCTCAAACGGTCCCGAGTGCAGCGAGTACGCCCCCGTTATCTCCCATTGACATGGATTCACAGGAGAGAATTAAATTAGAACGTAAAAGACAGAGAAACCGGGTAGCAGCTTCAAAGTGCAGACGCCGCAAGCTCGAGCGGATCTCCAAGTTAGAGGATAAAGTGAAGATCCTGAAGGGTGAGAATGTGGAGCTGGCGTCGATGGTGGTGAAACTGAAGGAACACGTTCACCGGCTAAAAGAGCAGGTGCTGGAGCATGCCAACGGCGGCTGCCACATCGACTCGCACTTCTGATCGAGCCCCCGCCGCCGCTGCACCACATTCCATGCTAGTCGCGCCCGGTAGGACGCAGCATACAAAGCGATTTGTGATCTTAATTTTACTGTGTAATATATAGTTAATGAACACTAGTGGGTAAGGTGTTGAAGTCGCTACGTTAAGGATGCTGTGGGTGTATCGTTAAGTTTGAGAGATTAGGTCACCAGTGATGAGTGCAGGCAGAACCTCCGCTCGGGGAGACGATTCCAGGACTTGGTCGTTTGTGATAAGGTTTACGTTCGCTTAGCGACGGATGTACTTAGAGCGAGCCACAACTTATAAAGCTTTAGCTGTCATTGTAAGTTGCAGAAGTAATGTTTCCTTAATCAGTATTGCGTTGTCTCATTTAGAATAGAAACTAGTTAACTAGAAAGGATAATCGTGCGACGTCATTCGTTAGCGACTGAACGAGGTTGAGGCGACGTTGCCAGTTTTACGACGGCAAATTTCCCGTTTCAGCGATGTTGCCGCACTTGCCTCGCTGAATCGGGGATTTCCATTGTTCATTGTCCCGGCCATTGTGTATTTACTGTCCAGTAGAATCTTATAATAATAATTAGTTTACGTTTCGTTATTTATTGCGAATTAGACGGAGACGAGAATCGCTGCCGTGTTATGACAGGTACGAAACACAGCCGGTGCGAGAGAGACAGTGTACGTAGAAGTGGCAACGGCGCATCGGGGCTCGGGCCGAGTCACGAGCGGATGTTCTGCTAATTAAAATTCCGCCTGCGCCGCCCTCGCGGAATGGCGGCCATGTGTTCGGCACTCGGACGTTCCGAATCACGTTTTGTTGCACAAGGTTAACTCTTTCAAAGTGACAAAACGTTTCGACGCCACCGCGAGCTGGAACGTCTTTGTTTGCTTCGCTTGATTGTTCCGTGACAAATTAAGTGCTTGTATGGAAGACTGATCGTATGGGTGAAGCGAGATGCTAGTAAGGAGTGCCTTGTAAGTGTGAAAGAGAACGCGTGAGAGTGTTGCATCGCGCAAATTTAATTTTCCCGTTTTGATATAATGATTGTTGGGAACGACACGGTGCTTTAGAGGACGAGACTTGTATTGTGAAGCCGTCCGTTTTGGAATATTAATTGTGGACGTATGATAGCGTTTTTGACAGAGCGATTGTCGCTGACACGTAGATGCGGATGAATGTGTGATGGAAGTATTTATTAGTGAGAATGTCTATCTTATAGAATGAAGTAGCAATCTCGAGTGCCTACGCTTTGTAAACTAAAGCCTTTACCTGTGTTTTAATTGTTTTTTGTTACCATTAATGTGCTACAGTAAATTGTTCTGTACCATTGTCTTCTGTAGATTATTGTAAGTAATTGTAATACCAATTAACAAGTTGAATTGTTATATAGACTATATGAGGCGGCGAGCGCGTTGTCAGTGTCTCATAAGTTGTTTTTGCTGTGCACTTCCAACGCGTTCGTCGCCCCTTTGTATTATTTTTATACAAAAGAAATTGTCAGAATGTTAACAGTAATTTGTAAGTTTATAAAAGATATGAAAACAGTTATACTAAAATAATATATTTCTATGAATTTAACAAAGAATATTGTTTTATACTGAATATCATATTGTATGATAAAATTGAAAGAAAAAATAAATTATGAAGATTATTATACCATTTACTTTTTGCTTTCATTTTTGTACCCTAATTTAGCCTGCTTTTGGATTGATATATCCATTTGAGAATAATATTAAAATGCTAATGAAATGAATACGTAAAATACTGACCATGAAACTGAGTCGAATAAGCAATAAGAATCAAATAACCTAATCGCTATTTGATTAATCTCTGTATTTGAGAATAATATCAAAAATCCAAACAAATTAACATAAAAACACTAAGAAGTTGAACAAACAAAATTTTGACCATGAAACTGAGTCGAACAAGCATAATACTCACCCAGAACCCAAAAACTGACAAAAGTTGTTTTGAGTATAAACATAAACACCATAATATGCCTACAATGTCAGAAAGTAACAACACGCAGCAATAATTACATAATTAAATAACAGCAGAATCAATAATTGAGTAATCAATACAAGGCGAATACCGATAACATCACCAGTATTGACATTTTGAGTATAGACAACAATTGTTACATAACCATTCATGTTTTGTTACTGCTTATCGGTAAATAAAGATACAGATTTATCTAATCGTCATGTCGTCAGCATATTCCTTGATGACTTTTGAAGAGTAAGTATTATATAACGTAATGTTTATTATACCACAAGGTTCAATTTTTGGGTCAATATTTATAAATGAGATAGATAGATAGATGGAAAATTCTTTTTGTACACCAACAGATTTACAGTAGGACAAGTAGGTAGCATGTATACAGTTCAATGTACAATGGGCGGCCTCATCGCTGAAGCGATTTCTTCCAGGTAATCTTGGGATGGACAGTAATGTTATAGAATTAAAAGATATGGTGTAGTTTTGTAGTTGATTGTTGTTCATATTCGTTAAAATTCTCATTCATAAAGGTCAACAGGTGTCAATGAGCAGAAACAACATCTGATTCGATGTTAAATAATTGAATGGAACTTGAAAAAGAATTCTCAAAACTTTAATGATACATTTTATTTGTCGATTGTGAAAAATGGCAACAGAATTGATGTTAATGATGCATTTTTAGTATTTACAGCTCAGTTGTGGTGGGTACCTATTGAAACATTTATTGAAATTCAGTTTACATGGCTCTTAAAACTATTGACCGCTGAATCTTCTCACTATGATTCCCTGTGTCGTGAATACAATTGGGTATGTCTGAACCATATAACTCTTCATAATAAGACATATTTTCGTGATATTATTTTATTAAAATTGGTTACGGTTGTTGCTCATTGATTGGAGCCTATGTTAGCCTGCATTATGAATATTTACTAAATATTGTTTCAAGAGAATAAATTGCATGAGAATTTTGACTTTTCACCCAAATACTTATATAGGTACCGCAGTAGCCTAGTGGTATGGGTAATGGACTGCTGAGACGAGGTCTCGGGTTCTTTCCTAGGTTTTACCATGGTACACACCAATGACTTTTCGAAGTTATGTGTGTACTTATCGCAGATTTATAAGTGCCCGGTTAATGGCAATAGGCTCGCCACCTATTACATTGGGACATAAACATAAACTGGCGAAATGTGGGTGCTAGCATCTCTGCCTACCCCTTCGGGGATATATGCGTGAGTTTATGTTGTGTTACTTACATTAAATATTGTGTATTTCTTAATAGCAAACAAGTGTTAAAGTATACAGAAGTGTAATATATAGAAGTACTAGCAACATATATCTACATTTTGATAACCATATGTTTACTAAAACCGTAAATAAATGAACAGAAAATACTAGACCAAGCGAATAATGACTTTATTTATTAGGCACTGTGGTTGAAATTGGAGTTATTATAGTACTATGTGGCAACAGAAGGTCACGCGAATCGATGCCAACAGCGGTGCCATGACGGCCGGATGTCCGATTTAATAATATGTGGCAAAAAGACTAGGTGACAAACATAGGTTAAACATTTACGCGTATCAGTAAAAAATAAAAGGAGTTTTAGTATCAACACGGAAAAAGGCGCATCGCGGTATTATTTTATTTTCTGAAATTCCACAAATATTCTACACAACGCTATCTAGACACATAGCAAGCATAGCTTAACTAGCTTGTGTTATGGAATCTAGAATGCGGATAAATACACTTAGATACTTTTTTTTTGTAAATACATACATAGAAACACCTAGACCAATGCAAATATACATATTCATGCACATAAATATTTACACTGAGCGGGAATCGAACCCGCACCTCCTGCGTAGCAGTTGAACCGTCTACTGCTACGCCACAGAGGCCGTAATTGGTGTAATTTAGCTTTTTAATGTGGAAAATTGGTGGATTTTTAGCATAGGTAACGTAAACCACACAACATAGGAAAGTAGGATATTACCGGAAAATATGAGTTTTCGAATTGATTCCAAAACTCCTGAGACGCCTTTAGTGAAGTCTCCACTATTTTACTGTGACTGCAATTGAAATCATCATCACTAAAGACTCCAACCAATACTGCCGTGTCAGACCAACATACGTTATCTTAAGATACATGAGTTACGCGTAACAGGTGTAATTTGTATTATTTTAACGTCCTTCATACATAGGGCTTACAATTTTTCAAATATATTCTACCAATCACCAGTACGACACTATCATATAACTCACGTAACTATGATTTTACCCTATGCAGTAATGGTAAATTGCTGTAAACTAAGATACAGTGAAATGCGTGACAAGTAACAAACACTTGAGTGAAATTATAACTCCGGTATCTATTAAATACATGACATAGCCGTGACGTGAGTATCGTTCAAGTGCATGCAAGTCCTTTCTTTCTTAAAAAATGAGTGAAAATAGACGTTTATTAATGTTGAAGATGGCAAAAAATCAAAAAAGTCATAGAAAACAGAGGAAATGTAATAAATTTTCAAGACCAAAATTTCAAGACACCAGTTGCAGTTGACTCTCCACCTAGATCAGAATTTGGGAGGTCAAGGTCAGTAATGAGCCCACTATCAGATAATATACAAATGCATTGTGAACAGTAATTGTCACCTAAGCAATACACAGAACTTCAGCCTGTTGAACCAAAACCTACTACTGCTTTACCAGAGCTAAACAAAGACGATTTAGCTGAAACGAACGAAGATGTGCCATTCTCTGATAGCATCAATTTTGATACTAATTTATCAATGCCTTCTGAAATTAGTTTAGTTAAAACACCTGAGCAATCCTTTTCTGGAATACCTTTTATTTTGAGAAATGCTTCTACTCCATTACAATCTTAAAATAACTCAGACCAACCATTTCATAGTCAAAACCACTCCAAAGATACACCAAATTGTTTGAATTTGGTGTATCTTTGGGGTGGTTTTGGCAGATGCCACAAATAATACATTTGAAAAAGCACGAAGAACTAATACAGCAACTTAGTAGCGAAAATGTGTAAAATTTGCATGATGACCAACACAGTAATGAAAAAATTGTTCCGAAAAAAGAGAAAGGGATCCAGTTAAAAGCCTAGAAATAGAGAAAAAAATATTTACTTTAAAACATCATGCAAGAAAGAATGTCGTAAAAGATGTTATAAAAAATTCAGTGAAAAGGAAATAGAAGAAATTTGGTCAAATTTTAGAGCACTCGATAAGCAAGAACAAAGATATTTTATATCCAGACATGTAAAGAAGTCGAAGAAGTCAATAACAAAAAAAGAAATATCAAGAGGAAACAACACTCTAACATGGACACTCCGGAATGCTATAGTGTGCAAAACATTTTATTTAAATACACTTGGATTTAAAAATGATCAATTTGTAGCGACTGTATTAAAAGCCAATTATAAGCACAGAATTAAAAATGTTAATGAAGTATAAGCAGCACCTGAACAGCGTGTCGATCTAGACCATGAAACTGCTTTTCTGAGCAGTATAAGCTGCGTTAAAGACTATATAGAGAAGATTAGTCCAACAGTTTCACACTATAATTTAACTCATGCCCCAATCAGACGCTACTTGCCATGTGGAGTGTCTTTCATGGATTTATTTAGATCATACATAGCTTTCTGCGATGAAACCCAAATAAGAAAATGCTCCTGGGCATATTTTCATGGCATTATTAAACAAATGAATTTGTCCACGTGTCTTCCTAAACAAGACATTTGCACATTATGCCAGAATCATAAGGAGAAACACAAAGAAGAAGCAGACCACCAATGTGAGCGATGTGATTGCCATTTTTGTAACCTTTACCCCCAACACATAAAAAATCGTAATTTAACAAGACAATGCTTAGAAGCAGATATTAACCACACTGATATTACAAATAAATTATTTATAGCAGATATGCAAAAAGCTATATGCATGCCGAAATTGGAAACTAAGGATTATTATTTTTCACGTAAGTTGGTACTATTTAATGAGACTTTTGTATCTCCAGGAAAAAAATGAGCCAGCTTTTTGTATAGTATGGCATGAAGGAGAAAGTGGACGTAAAGCCTACAATATCGCTTCGTCTTACGTTCACTTCATCCTTAATTATGCTAAGGATATTCAAGTAATCATAATTTATTGTGATAATTACACCCCAGAACAAAAACCGCATATTATTTACTGCAATGGTTCGTCTGATAATTGTAAGGCGTTGATCACCGCCAAAACAATAAGATTTGTTTATCTGGAACCTGGCCATACTTATATGGCAGCTGACGCAGTCCATGCATGCATTACTAACAAGTTAATTACTAACAACAACAAAAAAACATGTATGATCTTAAGGATTATGTTAACACCATAAGAGCTTCACGTAAAAATATGGTCGTCGAGATAATGAATCATGAAGATACGATTGTATTCAGTGATCAGTGGAAAAAGACAGTGTTTCCAAAAAATTACAATATTCATTCAGTCTTTGAAAGTAGTAGAGTTTAGAAGAGGTTCAACTCATATGTTTGTGAAGAATGCATATGATGAGTTCAAAGAATTGAACGTGTTTCGCAAAAATGTATTGATTATGGACCAGTCAGAGTTCTTGAGTTAAATACCATGAGAAGCAAAAAGTAGGGGTATAAGCAAGGTAAGGAAAGAGGATTTGTTGAAATTATGTGATCCGTGTGGTGACGGAGAAAGAATACAAGTATCACCACCCCATCTCATCCGAAGGGTGTCGTAAGAGGCGACAAATGGAAACATACGCAAACCATATAACTGCGAGAGAAGGAAAACTCGAAATAAAACCCTGTACCAACCCGTCTGGCCAGTGTGGAAACAGTAGGCCAAAGCCTTCCATCATTGGGAGAGGCCTAGTCCAGCAGTGGACTGCGATGGGCTAGTTGATTGATTGATTTGATGTGATTCCTTGCCCATTGCCTTCCGCAAGTTTTTTGAAGATTTAGAAGAGGGTGACGTATTGGATTTAGACAGAGACATGGACATTTGAGAAAATAAAAGAATTCTTATTAACGTTTCTACTTTTAAAATGCCTTTGATTTCGACAGATTTTATTTTTTTAGTTATCATGAAGACTGATTTTATGTTTAATAAAACTTTAACATTATATTTAACCAACGTGATTTATTGTTTTACAGTACACCTGTAGTCATACCAAATTGAGGTAACTTATAAATAACTGTGTTTGGCATAACGTCCCCGAACGGACTTATCACAGCTAACTCTTATATCTTAACATACGGGGCGTCGCGTATTAGGTAATGTATGATGCGCTTGTCATGCCTATCTCTGTTATTGAGTTTATTAAAATAAATATAGCTATTATTAAAAAAATTGCTACATCCCGATATTCATCCCATTAAAATATGTTACATGATTAAAAATCTCATAGTTGTTTGCATTAAATTTCTATAATGACGCAAATATCTGAAAAAAAACTTTAGGATGCGATTTCTCAAAACTAAGATTTTTAAGATAACGTAAATAGGTATGACACGGCAGAATAGTGTACTCAATACTGGCAAGAATAGCCCTTAAAACGTGATGCCATTCAAAGAAAATGGGACAAGATGCCATCTAAGAAGAAAAAGAAAAAGAAGAAAAAAAAATAACACATAGATACATATAATCACGCCTTTATCCCTGGAGGGTTAGGTGGTGAATTAACACCCACATTTCACCAATAATTGTATTCGGTCCCACGTAATAGGGGGTGAGCCTATTGCCGTATTCCAGGCACTATTGTTGACTCGAGCCATGCATCTGAGGCTGAGTCTGGGCTGTATATATCTGTCTGATGTTGAACAGCCCTATCCCTTAGTCGCCTTGTACGACACCGCATGGGAAGATATAGTGCGGTCCAAATTCTACTCTGCCGGGAACCACGTAGCTATCTTAATCATTAGAAATTGATATATCTTTAATATGTATTGTATTTGCTTACTTTTAGAGCACAATATACATCAATTGAAAAATAAATTGCTCTTTTGATTTATTTTCTTTTAATTGAAGAAGTAGATGCATAAAAATAGCAAATTCTGAGGTTGAGTCTGGGCTGTATATATCTGTCAGATGTTGAACAGCCTTTAGTCGCCTTGTATGACACCGCATGGGAAGAGATGGGGTGGGCCTAATTGTACTCGCCGGAAACCACGCGGCAAATTATACTTCCTACATAATTGTATTTGTCAATTCCTGTATCAACACCTCACTGCGTGTCTGTGGGCGGGTGTTGATATATTCTCGTAAATCACACCACACATCGCAGTTCATTGAGTGCTACATAAACTGTAGGAATATATAAACAACTTGCATCGCCTCACGGTTTCACCCGCGTAATTATTACCCGTTCCATGATTTTAACAAGTCAATAATTGAACGCTGTCATGCTACCAAACTGCATATAAAACTTTGTAATCCATAACATAACATAAGCTTACGCCTATATCCCCGAAGGGGTAGGCAGAGGTGCTAGCACCCACATTTCGCCAGTTTATGTTTAGGTCCCAATGTAATAGGTGGCGAGCCTATTGCCATTAACCAGACACTTATAAACCTGCTATAAATACACTTATAATTTCGAAAAGCACCGAAAAGTCATTAGTGTGTGCCATGGTAAAACCTAGGATAGAATCCGAGACCTCGTCTCAGTAGTCCATTACCCATACCACTAGGCTACCGCGGCTACATGGATGACAAAGTTACATTTGTAGTTGTAATATGACTGCCGCTCAATTTATGCTGAAAGAGGGTACCTCTTTCGACTTCTTTTATTACGCGTATCTGCACTACCACTGGTTTCACTCTCACTATAAACTTGAATTCGATCTCGTTCACGTACACGACACACGATGCTTACTGTATCCACTCACGAATTTCTTGCAAAGATGGATCCTGTATACCAGATGTTGGGCAATTGAAACCAATCACGATTGAAATTTCTATACATTTTGATTTTAATTGTTTCCCTAACCAATCTTGATATATCTTTCGAGAGCATCTGAGGGTTATGTAATATCGAACTCGGAACAATACAACGTGGTAAATATCCCGATGACTTTAATACTTATATTGTAATATGTTGTTTATTGTTGGCAACATCACAACGCCGGTTTATAAATTATAAATCGACGGAGCTCAAGCGGAGCAGGCCCACTTTTACTCAAACCGTCGTCTCAACTAGAAGTGTCTTTTTGAATAAACCATCTGATTGTTATATTCTAACAGTTTTTCATTCCATACGTATTAGTTCCCTTAACATTATCAGTTGAGAAATTGACGAGAGACGTATCTTCAAAATAAATATTTAAACAAAAATAAACCTTTAATATTCACTAAAATTAAAATTTAATTTTAAAAAAGCAATTGCGAGTTTTATTATTTGGCTGTCAACATAAATTTTAATAAACGACATCGTTTAATTGGAAGTATGATTTACGACTGTGGGGGACGAGGGTGGCTACTGGTGGCTAACACATTGCGTAATGTTTCTATGGCCATTATTCAAGATAATGACCATAGAAACAATGATGGAAAATGTCAAAAGAAGAAGTCAAAAAATGACAGATTGTCAAATGCGTCAAATCGTAATTGATTTGACGCATTTGATGGTTCCATTGCGGACGGCGGGAACAATGATATCAACTGTATCAACTACGGAATGCGTCAAATGAAATATTGCAGAACTTTGGATCAGAGGGTAGACAATACTATTCCTATCGACTTAGGGCCTGATTCTACTAAGTTTATGTCATTACAAAACCACAGTTATACCATTGACACTGCAATAAATGCTATTAAATTTTGGACTCTACCGATAAACCCTTAAAGTTCAAAATTGATTGAAACCTAAAACACATTTGGCCCTACAAGAAGCCATTTAATTTTAACATAACATAACATAAACTCAGGCCTATATCCCCGAAAGGGGGTAGGCAGAGGTGCTAGCACCCACATTTCGCCAGCTTATGTTTAGGTCCCAATGTTATAGGTGGCGAGCCTATTGCCATTAACCGGGCACTTATAAACCTGCGATAAATACACACATAACTTCGAAGAGCATCGAAATTCATTGCTGTGTGCTTTACCTGGGATAGAACCCGAGACCTCGTCTTAGCATTCCATTACTCATACCACTAGGCTACCGCGGTACCTATATAAGTATTTGGGTGAAAAGTCAAAATTCTCATGCAATTCATTCTCTAGAAACAATATTTAGTAAATGTTCATAATGCAGGCTAACATAGGGTCTAATCAATGAGCAACAACCGTAACCAATTTTAATAAGATAATATCACGAAAATATGTCTTATTATGGAGAGTTACCACTAGGCTACCGCTATTTAATTTTAGATAAATGTAAATTACATTTCATTTGCAGTGTCTGTGGCATGACAGTGTCTATGGCCCGACATATAACTAGCGGAATCGATGCCCTAGGCCTCGCCCAAATTTAAAAGGCCTTTTGAAGGGAGAATGAAACAGGGTAAAGAAACTCTTTTCATTTAATTTTGGACTTTAAGGGTTCAGAAATAATGTCCAAAATTTAATGCCATTTTTGCTTTAGTAGAATCGAGGGAATGATAGGTAGATATTTCTTTATTGTACCTATACCAACAGATTTACAGTAGGACAAGTAGGTAGCATGTATACAGTTTAATTATTAAACAGTAATGCTCATCGTACATTAAACTTTAATGTGCAATGGGCATTGCTTTGTATCACTCCCGTTGTTATCTAACTTATCTAAGAGAAACTCACTTTCCTTTCGTTTTGTGTCTGTCTTACTACCTGATAATTTTATTTTATGTATGCCTATATATTTAGAAGTTTTGTCATTTTAGATACAAAACCATAATAAAATATCTCGTTCTACAGTGTTCACAGACCCTCCCCTCCACTCGAACGCACTCGGCATATACATCATATTCCCCTAACTATAACATTATTGCGTGTTTGACCAATATAACGATATTTCTCGGAAGCGAGCCAACCCTTGCGACCACACATTAGTGTAATTATAAATTTCATTTATTTAACTTTTACTTCGCATTATACGTTGTCGAGCAGGCAGAACATTTAGCTTTCCTGATACCAACAAGTTGGAGTCCACAAAAGTTCGACTAATTACCTACATACATACACACATTCACGCCTTCATCCCCGGAGGGTTGTGCAGAGGTGATTTAACACCCGTATTTCACCAATCATTGAATTCGGTAGCACGTAATATGGGAGTGAGTCTATTGTAGTCTTCCGGGCACTATTGTTGATTCGAGCCTTGTATCTGTGCCTGAGTCTGAGCTGTATATATCTGGCTGATGTTAAACAGCCCTATCCCTTAGTCGCCTTGTACGACTCCACATGGGAAGAGATGGGGTGGCCCAAATTCTACTTTGCCGGGAAACACGCTAACACTACAGTAACAGTCAAAATAGGTGTACCCCAGGGATCAATCCTAGGACCTTTTCTCTTCTTGGTTTATATCAATGACCTGCCTTATATAATCGAAGCAGAAGCAGGCATAGTATTGTTTGCAGAGGATACGTCGCTAATATTATAATGTTAATAATATTTTGAATGCCATTTTAAATTGGTTTTCTACTAATCTATTGTCGAAAGCAGAGAAGACAACTATTTTGAGAAATAAAGAATTTGAATTTGAACATAATATTGCCAATTGGTTGTAGAGGTCAGATGGCAGCCACTTCTCGGCAAATATCAAGTTCAGCCACATCACAGTTAGACTTGAAGGCGACCCCAATTGGGTATTTTCCTGTAATTAAAATAAATTATTTAACTGAAGTTATTAAATTAAGAACGGTAAAAGAGGTGTAAAAGTTGCATCTGTTCTTATTTTATCGTTTTTATTTATTTTAAATCATCCACCCAGCCTATAATAGTCAATGATTTGACTATTAAATATTATGACGTCACAATACATTATTTCATATAAGTTCCCTTATAATGTACTGTTTTGACGTTAAGTAAAAGTAACTAATTTGACTATAGTCAGTCAAGTACCCGATTGGGTTGGGAAAAGGCTCAGAGAGTGATGATGAGGTGACACCAACTGAAACTGAAAGTCAATTGTTGTAATATCAACTATGTTTAAAACTTAGTCTCGGTCTAATGTCAATCTTACAAATGTCAAAAACGGTATTCTCTAAACAAAATTCTCAGAGATGATCTTTTTGATTATGATTATTTTGATACGTATTACACAAAGATGGCGGCTTTCAAAAATGGCGCAAACACTAGGTAAGTAGAAAAAGATTATAGCTAATTAGTAATTACGTCAATATTATTCAATTATTATATAATTTATATTGTATTATAACATAACATAAACTCACGCCTATAACCCCGAAGGGGTAGGCAGAGGTGCTAGCACCCACATTTCGCCAGTTTATGTTTAGGTCCCAATGTAATAGGTGGCGAGCCTATTGCCATTAACCGGGCACTTATAAACCTGCGATAAATACACACATAACTTCGAAAAGCATCGAAAAGTCATTGGTGTGTGCCATGGTGAAACCTGGGATCGAACCCGAGACCTCGTCTCAGCAGTCCATTACCCAAACCACTAGGCTACCGCGGTTGTATTATTATATTGCTTTATATTGAAATTATTAATTGAATTATTTATCAATGATTATTTTAAATTAGTAATTATTATTTGACGAGTAGTAAATTGGAAATTATCAATTTATCATTGTTGACATGTTTCTATAATTGTTATAATTATGTTACTACTTTGTCGCATTGGGTTTGCCTGTAATGACTAACGTATGTAAAAAACTAATAAAAATATGAATTTGATTTTAATTTAGATTAAACTTCTCAGCTTTTTGGGCTGATTGTGTGAACCTATCACAAGCTTAAGGCAAGTGAGTCGGTTCATTCAATATTTTTTTATATATTCTTTGAGTGATGTGTGTAATGATTTTGGGATGAGACCTGTGGATGAGAAAATGATAGGTATGATTATAACTGTGTTGTTGCCACAATTGCCGTATTTCATCTGCAAGTGGTACCTATGTATTATCAAATAATATTATTATTGTTAAGAATTTATTATTGAAAACTATTTTTTCTTGCGTAGCGCACTGTCGCGTCTCTGATTGGTGATGAACATCATACTTAATTCTTTTGTCGCCATTTTAGAGTACGGACAACATATCATCTTTTATAATACCTCATCGATTGCGGGATATATTACTGGAATTGGTCTTCTGATCTTCTAGGCATTAAACTATATTGTAGCGTAGGTATTTATATCAGAAACAATACTCTTAAACACTAAAAAACCTCTTTACAGTACTGTACCCAAGAAAGTTCCGAATGTCAACACTTTTCCTGGGATTTCCCTGCGATGACTCGGGGAAATCCTCGAGAGAATTAAGATGTCATCGCACATATTAAAATCAATTAGATTGTGTTATTAGGTATTTTCAACGAGAACACAGACAGCACGATGAAGTGAAATAGTTTAAAAACACACCGATTAAAATCATAACCCACATTTTGTTGCCATTGTAAGTGGATTGCAATAGGACTATTATCTTTTCTGTGCAATAGGCTACATGACAGCCTCTCAGAGGTGCGGGTTCGAACCCCGCTCAGTGCAAATATTTGTATGCATGACTATGGGTATTTGCATTGGTCTGGTAGTACATCGAAGAGCATGTTAAGCCGTTGGTCCTGGTTGTGATACAAACATCTATGGCAGTCCTTACGGGTTATTGAAGCCCTAAAATGTGCAAAAACTGGTCCAATACTGCAATACTTTGATATCATCTACGGGTCGTGGAGGTCAGGTGGCAGTCGCTTCACGAAAAATATCGTATATCAACCAAACCCGTAGTTCGATTGGAAATCCCCAGACTCCGAGGCGAAATCCTCGGAAATGACGAGGGTTAACGATAGTTTAAAGAAAGCTAATTGATGGCTTTTCTTAATCTGTAGGTGACGTGCAGGGAAAGTCGTTTGTGGTTTGATTACCACGCACCACCTAACATCTTTGTGTCACTCACACTGTGCAGAATATACGAGCAAGAATCAAGCGGTTCGGTCAAGATTCGAGGACACTTTTCTTTGCCGCAACACCAAAACCCGGAATTCATTACCATTTTCCTTCTTTCCTTTGTTTCCTTCTTCCTACAGTCCCGCCCTGGTCCTTTAAGCGTGGCGTGAAAAAGCATCTGATGAGGCCTCCAAGCTGAGTGCCACCATTGTAACAGTACATAGTGTCTGTAACAGTGACCCTCTTTTCTGAGACTTTGACTTTACCATCAGGCGAGGTGAAGGCATATTGGCATCTTCTAGATAAAAAAAACTGTTGGATGAGCCACTATTCATACAATATTCAAGTTTGTTCCGTTAATGATGAAATGCCTAATTTTATTTATGGAAGGGAGCCAAATGTAAAAATGATGTTTCTAATAAGAAGCCAGCTGTTTCTATAATAACGATAATTAAATAAACATTACGTTTGTCGCGTTATAAATTAAACAATTAGTGTAACGGCTCAAAGTCACAAGAGTGTAAGTGACTATCGAAAGTTAAGCAAAAATTACTTTACTGTCGTATCGATGGCATGTGATCTATACAGGGTCGGTAGTGGGAGTGTGTGACGCCCCTGGCGTTGCACATGTCCATAGGCCACGGTAACTTCTCATCAGGTGGGCCGTGTGCTAGTCTGCCACCTAAGGTATAAAAAAAAATCACAAAAAAATTGTTTGCCTAGTGTGCTGGCACCTTAATTACGTTTTTAGAGGCGCTCATGAGTTTCACTGATGTACAATGTACATACTTCACACGTAAGGAGATAGGCTATAGTCTGAGAAGTAACTCTGCAGTTGGTCCAGACCCAAATATAGGATTCTTCAAAAGGGGCATCAGGACTTTTCTTCAGGGTCGGCAACGCGAGTTTGACGCCCCTGGTGTTGCACACGTCCATAGGCCACGGTAACCACTTCTCATCAGGTGGGCCGTGTGCTTGTCTGTCAACTAAATGGTATAAAACAAAATCTGCTTGGTTCAGTGATAGTTTATCGGAAAGATTATCTTTGCAACTCCAGTTAGTAAATAGGTACGCACATTTTTACGAATTATGTATTAATGTACATAAAAATTAATTCCAGAAAAATGATGGGGACCAAAACGACAATTTTATTTTATTGACAAGAAAATAAGGTTCTGATGAGGTCTTCCAATTAGTCCCACCCTCCCCTTTTCTACACAAAACAACAAGTGCAGGACTTAAAGAACCAAGCTGTTCGGAGACTCTTTCCTTTGTCGCACCATTAGGGCCTGGAATTCATTAGCAGTTCACGTGTTTCCTTCATCCTACAGTCCTGGGTCCTTTAAGCGGAGCGTGAAAAAGCAAATGATGAGGCCGTCAAGCTGAGTGTCATTATTGTAACATGGTATATGTTAGTAATGGTGACCCTCTTTTCTGAGACTTTGCCTTCAGCTTCAGGTGAGGCGAAATCTTATTGAAGTGTATAATATGTATAAAAAAACTCGCTGGACTTAAAATTATCATGTGGCTCGAGATCTTGTCTCTTCGAAAAGTTGATGTCACTAACATCTTTTTGCTTCTCAACCGTCAATACATTATTATTAAGTAGTGTAACGGGAACTACCGGGGTAATCCCACGATACTTATAGCTGTGATCGTCTATTTACCTAATCTTTAAACCCCGACCCAATATCTATCATTCATTACTTTAATAATCCTGACACTACAGTTTAAATCG
This sequence comes from Eilema griseolum, assembly GCA_963662185.1. Classification (NCBI taxonomy): domain Eukaryota; kingdom Metazoa; phylum Arthropoda; class Insecta; order Lepidoptera; family Erebidae; genus Eilema; species Eilema griseolum. The sequence goes on along the minus strand of OY759248.1, from coordinate 21,631,048 downwards.
TTATTCTAACTTAGTTTTTAACTGTTCGGAATAGTGTGATGATAAGACTGTGGATTTATACTTTATTCAAATGAGATATATATTAGATTCAATATAGGTCTTTGATAGTTTGAACTTTATGGCATCTTTTCAGCTGTATATTTTATATAGGCCTTTAATGTCGAAGATATCATATATGATTTGTGATATGTGATCCGGATCAATTAAATATCTCAAGCCCCGAAGAGCGAGAATATGAATCTCAAGCCCCGAAGAGCGAGATTACATATGATCAATTCCGAAGAACTGATAGCGTTGATCAAAAGATCAAGGCTCTCCTCCACTTCGTCACAGTTAATTTAATTCAGTTTGTAAAACCTCCACTAAACTCCACTGTATACTGTAATCCTTCAGTTTTCGGCTTCTGGTTCCAGTACAAAATGTAGTAGCCCTTTAACGCCTCACGAATCTCATGAACGATGCCAAAACAATTAGAATAATGATTGAATGTGATATAATATAATTTCAACAATAATATATTATGCCTTCACGGCTGTAATGTCTGTCATTTACTAATGAATATATAATTAATTTAATAAGTTTTGGCAGGTTTATGGACCGCTACACTTTACAAACTGCTCTGATTGGAATTTTATTGATATCTTCAATCAGAGTTGCTCTAATACTGTATCAAAATGATCCAGGAGCCACAGAATTGAATCCTAACAGTTGGAACTAAATGTATGACTTTACTATTTTAGGCCTCAGTATAGTACAAATGATGAGATCTAGTATAATATATGAATTACTAATGTAATTCTAATAGGACATAAATATGTAGTTCATTTTAGCACGTATGCTGTTAAATAAGATCTCACTAAATAAAGCCTTTCGCATTAATAATTCAACTGCAAATTCTTTCCAGCTACAGTCAAATGTGGAAATAACAAACCCCAACTCAATCTCTATACAAGTCGTGTATTATAATGTGTCCCCAACAGTTATTATATCAACACAAAGATAACGTAACAGATTCACTTCAAACTAAATGTACAGTGCACACCTATAATTCTTATAGAATTCCTACAATCTATGTCTGTAGCAACAGAAAACTAACTAGACCTAGCTAGGAGCCCTAGTGTTTACCTTAGGTCTATTAAGACTTACCAACCTTAATAGGTGAGTTAGAAGTTATGTGTATGTGTGTGTTGTGAATTGTGTAAATCAACAACGTGAACTAGCTAAGGTAATGGGAAGTGATTTCGTTTAGACTCTCCTACAACGAAACCACGGAAACCTAGGTGACCAGGATAAGGTATTGAGACGCTTTCGAAGGCCAGTCTCAGCCCCGAAATTTAAAGCAATCTTTACCTACAAGAACTTATCAACACTACGTCTCAAGGATGTTTGGTATTTGTGTGTATTGGAATAGGTATATAAATAATTAGGAACCTTCCGAAATAATTCAGAAAGCGCGTTGTTCCGACACAGTTTCCGCACACCGAACTTTTGCCACTTTCTCACAAATTACACTGGCGTAATACGGCTAGAATAATTTAATGAAACCGTTGCATGGTCTGTGCGCTTCTACTAATCGAACCAAACTCTGTCCCCCGCAAATCAGCCGATTTCCTTTTATACCAGTGTGAACTCCGCGCGGGAGCGGGGACGCTTGGGATCCCTTTTTTTATCATAGGATTGCCATGTCAACAAAGGAATTCAGTGCAAGTTAATTTTAAGCTCATGTTTACATTCAGATATAACATGCCTTCATGCAATATAATCAATTATGATTATATTCTACAAAATATCAATCATGCAAAACAATAGTATATAAAATACAGTAAACCAAATATACAGTAACTAAATAGTAAACCAATAATAAACCAATAGTAAACCAGTAATAAACCAATAGTAAACCAGCTGGTCATGCACGTATGTATCAACATACTGTATTTGCGCTTTCGTCGTGAAGATGAGCTCTATTTATTTTTTTATAGAATTCTATTGTGATGTAATTTTGTAATGCTTTGTGCCAATTATAAGATTAATCCGAAGATTAATCATTCCATGGAGTCAAACTCGCATGAACCTACAAATATGTGTGGCGTAACAAGACGCCTTAATTATAATCAAAATCCACCATCCTTTATCATGATACCATTCCATATCAAATATGATTACATTCTCAATATATTATATTGAGAATGTATTGGTAATATTTATATGTAATCTTGCACTCGTTCACGTAAATAATATTAGCATCATAACAGTCTTTTGCATACATTTGTTTTAAAAATAGAATATCCCACGAATTCGATTTAGCCATCGTTCCCATAGCGTTCAAGTGGACGCTCTAACAAAAAATGTAGTTTATGACCGGCCGACCTCTCTTTAGAATAATACGTATTTAAGTTAAGAGAAAGAAAAAATATCCCATGGTTTCGTGTTGTGTATTTATGCTTCAAATATGAGTTTTAAAATGATAAAATAATCTATATTCTAAATATACGATTATGTTCCATTTCAGTCGCCTCCTCAGACTTTGAAATAAGCTGTTTCGCTTAGAAGCAGTCTTCTTTCGAAGATCTGTCTATAGGGTAAAACTCTAAATATATCAAACTTATCTTCATTGACCCTTTTTTATATAATACTTATTTTATTGTTTATTACTTATTTTATTATTGTAATCTTTGTAATTACCCTTATTTTAATGGTTTTGTGTTCCACCAAAGTATAACAATTCTTTGCAACCTAGTTATATGCCTTAAACATCCCCATGACTTGACGATTGAACCCATATGCTGTTCTATTGTTTAATTGTCATTGCCTGTCTAGGTATTTTAAAATAGTTCAACTTGAATGTGTCTACAACTAAGATAAAGTAAATTAAAGTTTACATTAGCCCTGTATCAAAAAAACCTGTCTAACTCACGCCTCCTATCCTAAACTTATGTCTTGGCAATATCAAATATCTATTTGACCGCTCTTCATAATCTAGATAACTCTCTGTTAATGTATTAATGAATGTATTACGTCGTTTAGTACATGTCACTTCATCTTGTCCAGTCTCTTATTGGATTTTCTGTCTCATTAGATAATAATTATAAACATTGAAATTCCGATTAACAATTCCACTCTAAGAATTTAATTTTGTCCAATTTTAATTCGTACTATGTTAACCATTTAACTTCAAGATAACAATATAAGATATATTTGTGACGTCAGAGCAACCCGGTCTACTTAGTTAATGGACTGATATTATTAGTAGATTGTGAAGTTCTATTTTCGCTACTCTTACTCTGAGTGTCGGTCGCAGGTTTGAATTCAATAGGTTTCACGCCTCCTCGCGTATTATAAAAAGTTCTACCACGTGTTTCACCACGACCACGCCTATAATAACCCCCATAAAACTGACCTCGGTTATGATAAATTCTATTGTTACTAGTTGGAATATACCTAATGGTATTTACACGTACTGAACTATATTTTGTATTTACATGAATACCCCGCGGTCTTTCATGTATTTTAGCAGTTGTACTCTGCGATTGTGAGCTACCGGATTTTTCTTTGTTTATGTTACGTTCTAAATGTCGTAAAAACTCTACCGCCTCCTTGACTGTCATCTGCTGTTGTCGGCTAAAGAACGCCACCTGCACATAGTCTGGCAATGGTCTAAATATAGTATTAACTTTTTCCGCATCCGTAAATGGTAATGATAATGCATAAACTTTTTTTGATTCGCGCTATCTGTGACCTGATTCTTGCTACCTGACTTACGCATACGGCGTTTGTTATTCTTTCCAGACATCTTAAAACTTTAAATAACAAGCTAATAAATCTAAACTAACAACCTTCTACTTAAATGTTACTTAGTACTGTGTGTCAATGTGTCAAAATATGTAAGTGTTAAATAACTTATGCTTATCGTAATCTATTTGTCAAGTATTCACAAAATCTTTATCACCTAAATGTCTACTCAACCAAGTGGTTATTTTAAACCCGATAGTAACGACCTATTTCTCAAGTGTTATAATGAACGACTATTTGAGTGTGTTGGGTTACTTTGTTATTATTTTAAATGTTTAAATAATATGAAGTGTCACACTAAAGTTTTTGAATATGAGATTACTGTTTTATGTTATCTGGCATTCGAAGTATTGACCCTTCTTTTTTTGTTTAACTTGGCAAGTTTGTGAAATACGCAACAATTTTTTTCTGTTAACAGCTATCGTCTAACTCAACACGTGTACCTATCTCGTAACTTGCGTAAGCGAAAAAAAATTAACTTTTAGGACTGCAGTTTGTATGCAGCTATAATGGATGACCCTTTTTAAACAATATATCCCAAGTTTTATTACCTGACTTTAACAAAATTTGTGAATGAACAGTAGTGACGGCTTCAAAATAATGAATGAACTTATTGTTTACTAACAGTTTTGAATTTCAAAGATTTTATCTACGTTGTGTATATTTTTGGTAAAATGTAATTTATTAAAATTTTAATGATTGAATTATATTTGAATATGTATAAGGCACTGAGAGTAATATCGCCTGATTCTTTCCGGTGTATTAAGAATGTTAATTACATTAAACGGAATCCTGGTCACGGCACCAAATCTGTAACGGGAACTACCGGGGTAATCCCACGATACTTATAGCTGTGATCGTCTATTTACCTAATCTTTAAACCCCGACCCAATATCTATCATTCATTACTTTAATAATCCTGACACTACAGTTTAAATCGTTATTCTAACTTAGTTTTTAACTGTTCGGAATAGTGTGATGATAAGACTGTGGATTTATACTTTATTCAAATGAGATATATATTAGATTCAATATAGGTCTTTGATAGTTTGAACTTTATGGCATCTTTTCAGCTGTATATTTTATATAGGCCTTTAATGTCGAAGATATCATATATGATTTGTGATATGTGATCCGGATCAATTAAATATCTCAAGCCCCGAAGAGCGAGAATATGAATCTCAAGCCCCGAAGAGCGAGATTACATATGATCAATTCCGAAGAACTGATAGCGTTGATCAAAAGATCAAGGCTCTCCTCCACTTCGTCACAGTTAATTTAATTCAGTTTGTAAAACCTCCACTAAACTCCACTGTATACTGTAATCCTTCAGTTTTCGGCTTCTGGTTCCAGTACAAAATGTAGTAGCCCTTTAACGCCTCACGAATCTCATGAACGATGCCAAAACAATTAGAATAATGATTGAATGTGATATAATATAATTTCAACAATAATATATTATGCCTTCACGGCTGTAATGTCTGTCATTTACTAATGAATATATAATTAATTTAATAAGTTTTGGCAGGTTTATGGACCGCTACACTTTACAAACTGCTCTGATTGGAATTTTATTGATATCTTCAATCAGAGTTGCTCTAATACTGTATCAAAATGATCCAGGAGCCACAGAATTGAATCCTAACAGTTGGAACTAAATGTATGACTTTACTATTTTAGGCCTCAGTATAGTACAAATGATGAGATCTAGTATAATATATGAATTACTAATGTAATTCTAATAGGACATAAATATGTAGTTCATTTTAGCACGTATGCTGTTAAATAAGATCTCACTAAATAAAGCCTTTCGCATTAATAATTCAACTGCAAATTCTTTCCAGCTACAGTCAAATGTGGAAATAACAAACCCCAACTCAATCTCTATACAAGTCGTGTATTATAATGTGTCCCCAACAGTTATTATATCAACACAAAGATAACGTAACAGATTCACTTCAAACTAAATGTACAGTGCACACCTATAATTCTTATAGAATTCCTACAATCTATGTCTGTAGCAACAGAAAACTAACTAGACCTAGCTAGGAGCCCTAGTGTTTACCTTAGGTCTATTAAGACTTACCAACCTTAATAGGTGAGTTAGAAGTTATGTGTATGTGTGTGTTGTGAATTGTGTAAATCAACAACGTGAACTAGCTAAGGTAATGGGAAGTGATTTCGTTTAGACTCTCCTACAACGAAACCACGGAAACCTAGGTGACCAGGATAAGGTATTGAGACGCTTTCGAAGGCCAGTCTCAGCCCCGAAATTTAAAGCAATCTTTACCTACAAGAACTTATCAACACTACGTCTCAAGGATGTTTGGTATTTGTGTGTATTGGAATAGGTATATAAATAATTAGGAACCTTCCGAAATAATTCAGAAAGCGCGTTGTTCCGACACAGTTTCCGCACACCGAACTTTTGCCACTTTCTCACAAATTACACTGGCGTAATACGGCTAGAATAATTTAATGAAACCGTTGCATGGTCTGTGCGCTTCTACTAATCGAACCAAACTCTGTCCCCCGCAAATCAGCCGATTTCCTTTTATACCAGTGTGAACTCCGCGCGGGAGCGGGGACGCTTGGGATCCCTTTTTTTATCATAGGATTGCCATGTCAACAAAGGAATTCAGTGCAAGTTAATTTTAAGCTCATGTTTACATTCAGATATAACATGCCTTCATGCAATATAATCAATTATGATTATATTCTACAAAATATCAATCATGCAAAACAATAGTATATAAAATACAGTAAACCAAATATACAGTAACTAAATAGTAAACCAATAATAAACCAATAGTAAACCAGTAATAAACCAATAGTAAACCAGCTGGTCATGCACGTATGTATCAACATACTGTATTTGCGCTTTCGTCGTGAAGATGAGCTCTATTTATTTTTTTATAGAATTCTATTGTGATGTAATTTTGTAATGCTTTGTGCCAATTATAAGATTAATCCGAAGATTAATCATTCCATGGAGTCAAACTCGCATGAACCTACAAATATGTGTGGCGTAACAAGACGCCTTAATTATAATCAAAATCCACCATCCTTTATCATGATACCATTCCATATCAAATATGATTACATTCTCAATATATTATATTGAGAATGTATTGGTAATATTTATATGTAATCTTGCACTCGTTCACGTAAATAATATTAGCATCATAACAGTCTTTTGCATACATTTGTTTTAAAAATAGAATATCCCACGAATTCGATTTAGCCATCGTTCCCATAGCGTTCAAGTGGTCGCTCTAACAAAAAATGTAGTTTATGACCGGCCGACCTCTCTTTAGAATAATACGTATTTAAGTTAAGAGAAAGAAAAAATATCCCATGGTTTCGTGTTGTGTATTTATGCTTCAAATATGAGTTTTAAAATGATAAAATAATCTATATTCTAAATATACGATTATGTTCCATTTCAGTAGGTTATAATATAACATGTAGGTATAAGAATGTAGATTACCAATATGTTATTTTAGGTTTTCTACTTTCAAGCTAATAAAATAAATCAATGGTTTTGGCACACATGGGTTTTTTATTGTTTGAAATAAAATTATTTATCATGTAGGTCAATATGGGACAGTTATGGTTTATTTTCATTTTATCTTAGAATTTATGTTTCCAGTTAATGCTTCCAATGACTTCTACGTTTTTAGATTGGCTCATCATTCATTGTACCTTGGACTGAACTTCGATATTCACTGTGAAGCGAATGTCATTTGACCTCCAATTTTAGCGATATCGTAGTTCTGTAGATTAGACAGGCTTTTTCATGGCGTCTGGCAACCGAGATCGATTTTTTTTAGAGTGCGCGAGATTAATCTCCAACTCGCTTTCCGGAGCCGAAGGGGTCGAACCGACTAAAACGCACGCGTCTGTGGGCCGTAGATTGAAGGAGACGATATTGCCAGAGACATATCTTCCGCACCCCGACCGACTTAGCGCTATCTTTTTTTATACAACTTAGGTGGCAGACAAACACACGGCCCAACTGAAGGAAAGTGGTTACCGTGACTTATGAACGTGTGCAACACCAGGGGTGTTACACCCGTGCTACCGACCCTGTAAGAACAGAGAGTTTTGTGCTGTCAGTGCAGAAGAAACAATTAGGACAAGCCTTTAGTCTTCCCAATGAGAGCATAAAAACTCTCCAGTGAGCTCTGGCTACCCTATTCACCGCAGAGAACACCACACGGGGTTATTATAGCCGTGGTATTCTGTACCTCCACCTACTTCCCCAGTCTGACTGACTGACTGCTCAATTGGCACGGGAATACCGTCATGTCCTACCTCGGGTGTAGGGACGGTATGTTGCTTTTTCCTAGGTTTAATCACGTGAATAAATAAATAAATAAATAAATAAATATTCCACGACATTCTACACAACGCTATCTAGACCCATGGTAAGCATAGCTTAACTAGCTTGTGTTATGGAATCTAGAATGCGGATAAACATACTTATCTACTTTTTTTTTGTAAATACATACATATTATACATAGGAACACCCAGACCAATGCAAATATACATATTAATGCATACAAATATTTGCATTGAGCGGGAATCGAACCTGCGCCCCCTGCATAGCAGTCGAATGCTCTACCGCTACGCCACAGACTTATGGTAATCAGCCAATCTAGATGAGTCTACTAGCTATATAAGCCCAAGATCTGCGTCACGTTATAGGTAACTTACCGTGTCTGCATGTTGTGACGTCACTAAATCCATTCAACCTACAAGTTTATGTTCAGTGAATAATGAAATGCCAGTTTCCATTTTTTTTATGGAGAGTAGCCAAATAACAAAATGTATGATCATCATTCAGATGCACGTATAGTAAAGAGAATTTTACATAAGTACATTGCCATCAGATAGTCTTATAATTTTTCTACTTAAGCATTATGTTGTCTGGAAGAAATCGCTTCCAGCGATAAGGCCGCGCATTGTGCATTAAACTGTATGCATGCTACCTACAAGTTCTGCTGGAATCTATAGTGTACAATAAAGAATTATAGACAGATAAATAGATAGATAATTGTTTATTGTACACCAATAGATTACAGTAAAACTTGTAGGCAGCATGCATACAGTTTAATGTACAATTATCGCTGGAAGCGATTTCTTCCAGGCATGGGATGGACAGTAATGTAATAAAGCAAAAGGTTTGGTGTAGATTAGCAAATAAACTAGAAACAAGGTGTATTAAAAACAAAAAGAAAGAAAGGTGTGAGAAGTAAAATACACATACAACTTTAGCACATAAATATACGAAGTAGATAGTACATACTATTAAGAAGGGAAAATAGTGAGCATATTAATTGTGAGCTGTCACAGTGTTCAAAATCATAGGTTTCTACCATTGTTGTAAGTTCTTTACCATTGTTTTAAACACGTTTAGGGATTTTTCTCGTCCGATACTCAATTATCTATCTATCTATCTACTTTAGAATATTGACGTCCTTGTTGGTTCTTAGTGGAGTAGAAGCCACTCCACCTGTTCATTTCTGTCATAAAAGGTGACTAACGGATAAAGCTGATCTCCATCTAACAGTAAACGTACAGCCCTTGACAAAGTATCCGTTTAGTGGGACCGAAAATCAAAGTAGAGTTTATTAGTTAGTGTAACTAACTTTGATATTTTCAGCTATGAGTTATTAAGGTCAGATTGGAACTGCTTCACGGACATTATCAAATTTCAGTCGTTTCATCGTACCGTAAGACTGAAAGTCTGGTTTGCGAAAAGGCAAAAGGCCAATAAGGTTTCTTTTTATTTAGCCGTGTGGTTCCCGGCAGAGTAGTATTTGGACCACCCCATCTCTTCCCATGCGGTGTCGCACAAGGCGACTAAGGGATAGGGCTGTTTAACATCAGAAAGATATACACAGCCAAGACTCAGCCGCAGTAGTAGACAATAGTGCCCGGAATACGGCCATAGGCTCACCCCCTATTACGTGGGACCGAATACAAGTATTGGTGAAATGTGTGTGTTAAATCACATCCGCTTAACTCTCCGGGGATAAAGGCGTGATTATATGTATGTATGTATTTAGGACACGACAATATAACTTTCTTCGCAGCTGAAGCATACTCTTCTTCGACGACCTCCGTGGCGTAGCGGTAGAGCATTCGACTGCTATGCAGGGGGCGCGGGTTCGATTCCCGCTCAGTGCAAATATTTGTATTAATGAATATATATATTTGCATTGGTCTGGGTGTTTCTATGTATAATATGTGCCTATGTATTTACAAAAAAAAAAGTATCTAAGTATGTTTATCCGCATTCCGCATTCCGCATCCCATAACACAAGCTCGTTAAGCTATGCTTACCATGGGTCTAGATAGCGTTGTGTAGAATGTCGTGGAATATTTATTTTATTTATTTTTTCATTCTATAAAGAGGGCCACCAATACAGACTCCAAAAATATTATAATGGTGGCTCTTAGCCCTCAACTGGATAGCCTCATCTGGTGCTTTTTCGAAGAAAACATGAAGAACTTTAAGTATTTGACTCGCCAAACACCTGGTTCTAGCATATCAAATACACTTCATAGAATTATTACAACGTGATTGCGCGCACGATATAACATAATGTTTATATAAACTCAGCAAAGTATTGATGTTTGTTCACGCATGTTATTTTGGGCGAACAAATGAATAGGCGAGAGCGCACTGCGATCGGTCAACATGGCCGCCGTATGAAAAACATTGGATTATAAATATATAAGTGTTTTAACAACACCGTCAATACACCAGCGGGGTGTTAGTAAACATTATGATGTTATTGAGTACAATGCGTAGGTTCCGCCGGCAAGCGTCCACGATAACAGCATACTGACCCACTTGTAAATGGCCGTGATTAGACGGCCTCGGAAGTAAGACAGCAATCCACGTTAAAACTAATCGTATTTTGTCCTCCGTGTAAGACTCCTGAATTGTTTTTACAGGAAGCACACGTATTTATTTCTACCTACAGTTCTGGATTCGTTAAGCGGGTCGTGAAAAAGCATCTGATGAGGCCATCAAGCTGAGTATCACCATTGTAACATGGTATATGTAAGCATTGGTGTCCCTCTTTACTGAAACTTTGCCTTCAGCTTACTATCAGGCTAGATGAAGTCAAATTCATGTCTCTTATATGAAAAAGGAAGATTCGATGGAAGTTGTAGGATTGAGATTTTTTGGATTTTTTTTATACGTCTTAGGTAGCAGACAAGCACACGGCCCACCTGATGGAAAGTGGTTATCGTGGCCTATGGACGTGTGTAAAAACAGAGGAGCCACACTCGCGCTGCCGACCCTGTAAGCACAGAGTTTCTGTGCCGTCAGTGTAGAGGACAAAGCAGGACAAGCCATTAGTCATCCCACTGACAGCACAAATTCTCCAGTGAGCTCTGGCTACCCTACTCACCGCTGGGAACACAACACGAAGTTATTATAAGTGTGCAAGTGGTATTCTGTAGGGCGGAGGTACTTCCCCAGTCAGACTGCTCAATTGGGTGGATATACCGCCGTGTCCTACCTCCTTTGGATTTTTTATTTGGATAAAGTATTCTCAAGAATATATTGATGGATTGCGTGGAAGAGGACAAAATATGGCAAAGTATTGACTGAGGAAGTGACATGCGACAGGAATATGTGGAGAAGAATGAATGTCGCTTTAGCAGAATCAAGGCCCTGGTTAGTAGACGTTTACGAAACTATTATGATTGTTTGTCGTGCTAGAGGTATTGAAGAAAAATTATTTCTTTTCGTGATCTCCTCTCTAACTGGGGATCGGTGTAAGCAACACGACCAGTCATTTGTTTCCCAAACAGCCCCTAGTGATACGATTTCAACAATTCTACTACACAAAGTCCAATTTATTTCTGTACCTAGTATCTAAGCATTATAATAGCTGTATGATATTCGTATACGTTTTGTCTATAAACAAAATAATGAAAGCTTTTTGTATTGGAAAAGTTCCAAAGAAAACGCTTTGCGCGGTCGCTTGACCCCGGCGGTTCTGGCTAACGTACACGAAAAATAGTAGGACTATTTGTTTTACATGTTTATTATTTACTGACTTCCAAGACATTTAGTCGTCGCTAGCTTAGTGGTTAAGAGGTGGGCCTTAAGATCGAAAGGGTCTGGTTTCGCATCCTGGCCATTACACTACCGGCATGAAGCCATTCCTAGCACATTCTAATATTATTTAAAAAAAAGAAAATCTCTGGAGCCTACTGAACTGACTTTGAAAATTCTTTTACGAAAGTTTGTGTTTCCTTCTTCCTACAGTCCCGGGCCCTTTAAATGGGGCGTGAAAAAGCATATGATGAGGCCGTCAAGCTGAGTGTCACCATTGTCACACGGTATGTGTAAGTAATGGTGACCCTCTTTTTTGGGACTTTGCCTTCAGCTTACCATCAGGCAAGGCGAAGTCTAATTGACGTGTCCTATATAAAAAAAAAGTCACATTTTTTTATACCACTTAGGTGGCAGACAAGCACACGGCCCACCTGATGGATAGTGGTTACCGTGGCCTATGGACGTTTGTAACACCAGAGGAGTCACAGTCGCGCTGCGAACCCTGTAAGTACAGAGTTTCTGTGCCGTCTGTGTAGAAGACAAAACAGGACAAGCCTTTAGTCTTCCCACTGACAGCACAAATTCTCCAGTGAGCTTATTTGTGAGTGTGTATCATACTCGTACTCGTACAAAACTGTTAAATAGTAGATATTACAAAATATTAAATTAGAATATTAGCCACATGGTTCCCAGCAGAGTAGAATTTGGACCATCCTATCTCTTCCCATGCGGTGTCGTATAAGACGACTAAGGGATAGGGCTGTTTAACATTAGACAGATTTATACAGCGCAGACTCAGCCTCAGATGCATGGCTTAAGTCAACAATAGTGCTCGGAAGACGGCAATAATCTCACCTCCTTTTGCGTGGGACCGAATTCAATTATTGGTGAAATCTGGGTGATTATTCACGTCTACCTAACCCTCAGGGGATAAAGGGATAAAGAATGTTAGCCGCGTAGTTCCCAGCAGAGTACCTTTATACCCGGAGGGTTAGGCAGAGGTGAATTAACACCCATATTTCACCAATAGTGGTCCAAACCACCCCATCTCTTCCCATGCGGTGACAGATTTATACAGCCCAGACTCCAGATATATGTGTATGTAAGTTAGAATATAAAATTACAATGTGGTTTTTTAGAACTGCTGAAATATTACGGGCATTCCTACTACCAATTTTAATATTTTCAGTAACGAGTCAAGCATTTGCATTCATTCATTTTCCCAACTCAATTGGGACTTTCTAGTCTAAGTTGCGGTTGAACTTTATTTTTCGTGAAGCAACTGCCATCTGACCTCCACATCCAATTGGCGAAGTTCTTTAGTAAGAGTTTTGAGGGCTCCAACTATCCGTAACAATTGCCATAGATAACATAAAGTCATAAAGTCACGCCTATATCCCCGAAGGGGTAGGCAGAGGTGCTAGCACCCACATTTCGCCAGTTTATGTTTAGGTCCCACTGTAATAGGTGGCGAGCCTATTGCCATTAACCGGGCACTTATAAACTAAATTGCCGGGACCGACGAGGAAAAATATAGTGAAGTATTATATGTATAACAAGGGTTTTGATGATAAAATAACGGGGACAATGCCGAAATTCTTAGTAAGCCGTACCAAGTACTTCTGAGAAATCTTTTAGTTCAAGGCTTTTTGGCGGCAACGTCGCCATATTGTTCAGTTCACGAAAGCTTGGCTTATTATCTAAATGGCGGGCATCACAGATAATAATTTATCGTTTGGGACTGTTCTTGGAAGTGCGTTTATGATGGGTTTAGCTGCCAACCTATCATACTTCAATCCAAAAATATCGCTCATATTGTATTTATGTTTTAGCTTATAAGCAGAAAGTTTTATTTTTTAATATTTTACACAGGGCAATGTAGATCCAAAGTAAGTATAGCTTTAATGTCTTGTGTTATGGGATCTAGAATGCGGATAATCATACTTGGAGGGCTAAAAGTATTCGGGTAAACTTTAGAAAGTATCGTACTTAGATACTTTATTTGAAAATAAAACATTGAGACCAACGGAAATTATTCATGGTTTTTTTTTAAATATAGGACACGTCAATTAGACTTCGCCTCGCCTGATGACAAGCTGAAGGCGAAGTTGCAGAAAAGAGGGTCACCATTATATACATATACCATGTTACAAGTTTTTTTTTGCACTTTTAATCCCCAAAGGTTTTCTGGGAGAAAACTCAATATTGAGTTAAGTTCGCCTTTGTACACCAATATGTATTTGTGATTACCTGTTGATGTATTATTTTCTTGTGTACAATAAAGAATTTAAGAAAGACGCTCAGCACTAGGGTAGGACTAATTATTGTAAGAGCTCATCAGAAAACTCATAATGGTACAGACATGTACCATTATGAATTTTCACTTAAAATACTACCAAGGACACAACATCTCTACGCATCTGCAAAGACTTTCGTTAAATGCATACAAAAAATTGCACAGAGCTGGAATTGAACCCTCTATTGACGTAACAACCGAACGCACTGCTACGCTATGGAGGCCATCATGGCTGACGGTATATTTTCTACTCTAAATTTATGGGTGTACTTGTACACGCCTTTGTCTATTGGCGGCTTCTAAGGTGGTCCGACATTTTTTGCTTTTAGCGATAATTTGCCTGATAGTGTTACCAAGTCACGATCTGCTTACAAAGAACATTGACCAATAAGTAAGGCAGAGATTTAATCCTGACAGTTGATATAAATAAATAAATATTCTACAACATTCTACACAACGCTATCTAGACCCATGGTGAGCATAGTTTAACTAGGTTGTGTTATGGAATCTAGAATACGGATAAACATACTTAAATACTTGTTTATTTTTTTTTGTATATACATACATATTATACATAGAAACACAGACCAACGCAAATACCCATATTCATGCATACAAATATTTGCACTGAGCGGGGATCGAACCCGCGCCTCCTGAGTAGCAGTCGCGTTCACTACTGCCACGCCACAGAGGCTGTCGTGATATGAAATTAGACCATGTATCTACTGTATACTCACAGCAATAAAAGGCGTGAAGGTATGGAGTTTGTATAATAGTCTAAGGATATAAAAAACACTTTCTAAAATGGGTTTTGTCTGTAATTTATATAATAAGTAGGTAGGTATTTCTTTTTTTGTGCGAATATCCCCACGGATGCACTCCATCGGGGACGGGTGTGTCGAACTCCAACCGACTAAAGCCATATGGCGTTTAATGTATTATATAATAATAGAATAGGCTCATCGAGGCGACCGGTGACACTCGTTCCGGGTCGTTCCTGGTCCAAAAGCTGTCCATCGCCATCCAACGTGGCAACGCAGCAAGTGTTATGGGCACAAAAGCACCGGGAGCGATCAGGGCGGGTTATTTGATTAGTCCATGGACTTTTTTTTTTTTACGTGCGCAAAATACCCCCGGATACCTCTCCACCGGAGCCGGTGTGAGGTTATGTCGGACTCGAACCGACTAAAACGCACGCCGCCTGTGGGTCGTTTTGGTTGCCGAAGGTGAGGTTGACAGGCCTATCCCTCGCACCCCGGCCGAACCAGTGCCATCTCTCACGATCTGGCCCTCTTCTCGGGTGTGGGGACTACAGAGTCCCCAACTCGTCCCCGGAAACGGGGAGGCGCGCCAGGCGCGCCGCCGCCGCGGCCTGTAGTACATGGACTAAGAATTGCTTGTTGTAAAAAAATAAAAATTAGAATTAAATTGTATAATATATGTCATGACTACATAAATAATAAAAAAAATATATATTGAATTCCACGAAATTTAGACATCGATTTTTCCTTAAGGTCTGTTAGGTAGTACCTATTGGTTTTCACTTTATGTAAATTATGAAGAGGAATTAAAACCAGTTTAGGTCAGTTGACCGTGGTATACCTAATGGTGACGTTATTACTTGCATCATACTATGATCACATATTACATTGAAGGTACAAGATCCCGCCCTAAAACGACCTTCACCTATGAAGTATCGTAACGAAGTGTTTTTTTATAATAGCAGCGACCATACTTGGATATTTATAATAAAGGTTTATAGGACGGATTAAAAAAATCCCTGCCCACCAATGGCAGCGCTATCTAAATAAAATGAAATATATTTTCGCTACCAAAAATGGTGAATTTTTGGTAGCGAAAATATATTGCCGCCAAATATCGTAGATAATAAATACATTTCAATATAATTATATTTGCGATTTAATCCCCGGAGGGTCAGGCAGAGGTGAATTAACACCCACATTTCACCATCATTGCATTCGGTCCCACGTAATAAGGGGTGAGCCTATTGCCGTTTTCTGGGCACTATTGTTGACTTGAGTCATGCATCTGAGGCTGAGTCTGGGCTGTATATATCTGTCGCTAAATATATAAGTTAGGTACTATATAGTATTACACACAGGCGGAGCTGCGTTTAACAGCTAGTGCATTACGATATGACTGATGTTATTTGATTAATAAAATTGACAGTTGAAGGTGAATCTATTGCGGGATTAAAATTACAGAAATAATAATTATTGACATTTTGACGTTAATTCGTCTCTTGGCCGATATGTGTGACAATTTCTCAGATTTTTTTTTTAAATATAGGCACGGGTCACCTTCAACTCGAAGTTGGATACTTGCACAGGTGCGCCCCTGCCGGGCAGCTGGACTAATGTTCGATACGTTCGGAAATTGGTTGGCGTGGGGCCAAGCGACACACGTGCCGGCCTGCGAACGGTGACTATGCTTAGCTGTTTGTCTGGGAAAGTCTTCCTTGTGAAGAAATTTCTGGAATATAGAATGGTGTATAGCGTCTCAGCATGATTGTCAGGGTTAAGCCAATTCACCTGTTGATTGACGAGACTCTAACTTAGGGTTTTCTCTCGGGGTTGAGATTTCAAACGGCCTTAGTTTCCCGCATCATATAGGCCGGGAGACAAAGGCCGAGTGCCACTACAAACAGCACTGGTCGGCATGGTGAGTGCGTAGAATGCCTTTTTTTGTAAAGGAGTGTTAAGCTTCAGAGAGGAAATCAGGTCACTCACAAAATTAAAAAAAAAGAATAATTCTAAATTCTTAAAAGTCCTAAGTAATTTGAACTGCTGGCAACATTATGATCGTCTCGCACAGATTATAAATCACGAAGATTCATTGCACCATTGTGCCGACACCACACTCTCTAATAATAAACGCATTATGCAATGTAAAAGATTTCATGCGTATACGAGCTATTTCTGTCACATAAACTAACTTGAAAAATGTCCGCTCATTTTTATTTGTCGACATGATAAAATACAGTAGTTTAACATATTTGAGCGGGGGCGATGCACCAGCATTGTTCTGACATTGAGGTGACAGATAAAGAAAACCTCCAATGTTATTGACACAGACTAAATAATGTTTAGATTATCTTGGCCAATCTTGGCGGTCGACTGTGATAGTTTCAATATCTGTGGATACTATTTAAAAGATCGTTCCAAATTCAAAATTTTAAATCCTCAACAGGTATACAACTGCGTGAAGTTTTGGCGCCAACACGAAGAATTGCGCATCGCGGTATTTTTTTAATTTCCGCAATTGGTGTAAATTCGAGTGTTTAAGTATAAAAGTGGTGGATTTTTAGACATAACGTCTTTGCCAATGCACACAAGCGTAGGATAGTGGCATATTACAGTGAATTGTGACTCTTCGTGTTGGTTCCAAATCTCCATAGGGAGCTTCTAGTAAAGTCCCAACAACTTTACTGAGGCAGCAATCATTTTAATTCATCGTCATCGTCATCACCAACAATTAATCTAAAGGACCAAAACTTTGAAATTGTCATTGGCGTTTCGCCATTAATAATTTTAAAGCCTTGTCATTGGCAACATTGCGGCGATTCACTGCAGAAGCCATCAAACAGAAAAAGAAGAAGAAGAACTGTGTCAATTTTTTTATTGCAAACAGCTTATTTATTACATAGAAGTGATTGTTTCTAAATGGTTATACCTAATACAAAAATGTCTACGGAATTTCGACCCCGTTCACGCAACTAACTACTCGGGAACAATTCCTGGGAGAAAAAGTAGCCTTTTGTTTTTTTCACGCCCGAAAAATCCACACAGATACCCCAGCCGGAGTCGGTGGGAGATGTTATGTCGGATTCGAATCGACTAAAACGCACGGCGCGTGTGGGTCGTTTTTGGTTGCCGAAGGTTAGGTTGGCAGGTATATAGCTCGCACCCCGGCCGACCTAGGGCCATCTCTCTAGATTTGGCCCTTTTTTATTTTTTTATACCACTTAGGCAGACAAGCACACGGCCCACCTGTTGGGAAGTGGTTACCGCGGCTTATGGACGTATGCAACACCAGGGGTGTTACACTCGCGCTGTCGACCACGAAGAAACCTTCTCGGGGGGGGATAAAAAGTAGCCAAAGTATATGCTATTTCAGGCTATAATCTATCTCTGTAACGAATTTTCTGTATTCTTCAGAGCACATCATTACTAAATTTTTCAGTCGCACATTAAAAAAAATTGAAGGTATTGAATAACCTGGTAAGAATCAATAAATTTCATAGCATTTATAAACAAGGATAATACAAATAGGTACTCGTACCATTCATTCAATGATATACGTAGATACAACTCTTATCCTGTAGAAAAACCCTAACAAACCTACTTAGCCTTATTCTTTCCGTCCCATAAATGGCAGTATGCTTTTAAAACTGTTTCAACAAACTATAAATTGTCAATATTCACAATACATTGCGTATAAATATCAGATAACATAAAATTCAATGCAATACAACCGAGCAATGGACATAAAATTAAATCAGAACTCTTTTTCAATATGGCTACATTAAAAGTTGAACTAAAAAGGAAAATCAGCAATTATTATTATAACAAATCTGTGTTTACAAAAAGGTTATTAGTCATGTATGCGGTTCTTCACGATCACGCGATCCACTGGGAAATACTACGGGAAATTTTCATTCATGACTTGCACAATATTTTGAACTTATGAAAATAGGAATTTCATTCATTCATTCAAACAATGAATCAAAGAATTAATTTCATTTATTCGTTTAAGGCACACAAAGGACACATATAAAGTTCAAAATTTTACAATTATGTTAACATACATACATATAATCACGCCTTTTCCCCAAAGGGTTAAGCAGAGGTGAATTAATAATCACGTTTCACCAATCATTGAATTCGGTCCCACGTATAAGGGCCTAAGCCTATTGCCGTTTTCTTGCACTTTCGGACACTATTGTTGACTCAAGCCATTCATCTGAGGCGGAGTCTGGGCTGTATATATCTGTTTGATGTTAAACAGCCCACAAGGGGTCGTACAAGGCGACTAAGGTATTCCTTAGAGATGGGGTGGCCCAAATTCTACTATGCCGGGAACCACACGGCTATTCAATTATTTAAGAAATATTATAACAAAATTAAATAATGTAAATGAACCATTGGAAAATGATTATTTCGCTGGTTCGGCAGGTTAGTTCTACTGAGAAGATATCAGCAAGAAACTCTTAACAATCTTGGCTGCAATGACTTGCTAGGTACCAGACTAGTTGGGTAGAATAAACATTGAGTCGCAGTTTCTATATGAGGGAACGAATAGAGGCTTCCTAGCAACTACACTATTGGGTTCCTCAAGAGGGGCATCAGAAGATTCTTTTATAGTTGGTAGCACGAGTATATCGTCTCTCGTGTTGCACACGTCCACACACCACGTTAACCACTTTCCATCAAGTGGACCGTGTGCATGTTTACCACCTAAGTGGTATAAAAACATATGACACTCCTCAAATAGTGTATATTTAAGTACAGACAGTGATATTTGTATTTAATAATTACTGTATTTCGCAGGCAAGGTAGTCTTTGAGGTCGGAGGCGGCTCGGGCTGAGAGGTCGCAAAATGACCTCCATCGCGGGATATGAAGGGTGGAGCCGCCTGTCACCCTCGCAGGCCGCTGCGGCGGCGGCGGTGCGCGAAGCGTGTCTCCCTATATCCGAAGATGAAATGGGTACTCCATGGTCTCCACATCCGAAGAGTGCCGACTCATAAGAGGCGGTCCTGGATCGGCCGTGGTGCGATAAATATGTCACAGATAAACTCACCTCTGGAAATCTGCGCCCCACATAGTCGACGTGCGTTTTAGTCGGTTCAAGTCCGACATAACCTCCCCCAACGGCTCCATTGGTGGGGGTATCCGTGGGGATTTTGCGCACATTAAAAAAAAGGTAGTCTTTGAGGAAAACTTACACTCGCTTATTTCTATAGTCATCAATTACAATAACTGTTTATTAGTATAAGAGAGACTCTCTACTCTTAGAGACGTCTACGTTTGTACCTGGGCCACGATTCTACTTATTTTATGTCTTAATAAAACTATTGTCATACCATTGACACTGCAAACACTGACAATTAATTTTAAACTATACTTCTTTGCTTTTAGAGTGTAAAATTAAATGTCATCTTGTAGAGTGAATGGAAAGATATAATGAACTCTTATTCATTTTATTTTAGACTTAAAGCGTATAGAAATAAAGTCTAAAATTTAATAGTATTTTTTTCAGTGTCTGTGGTATGACAGTGGTTTCGTTTTAGTAGAATCGAGGTCCTGCTTGTATGTGAGGTCGACTTCACTCCAAAGATCTTATCGAAGCCTCACACCTTTCATTTTAAATACAGACTGTCTAATCAAATTAGTTACTTTTTACTAAACGTCAAAACGGTAAGTTATAAGGAAACTTGTATGAAATATGACGTCATAATATTCAATAGTCAAATTATTTAATATTTTAGGTTGATTAAAAACAAATAAAAACCGACGCAGCTTTTACAGCTCTTATACCATTCTTAGTTTTGTAAGCTCAGTTATATAATTTATTACAATCAATCAATTAGCCGACCGCAATCCACAGGACCTATGGCCGTTGGAGCAAACGAGTCCTAAAGTGGAGACCGCGAGAAGGTAAACGAAAGGTAGGACGCCCCCTAGCCAGATGGACGAAAGACCTGAAAAAGGTAGCTGGGACAGACTGGATGCGAAAGGCGGAGGATCGGAGAAAATCTATTACAACTACAGGAAAATACCCAATAATCTTGATTCCTAAAACCCAGCGAATCTTTCATTTTCTATAATTACAAAAGCGAAATACCACTCACTGGTTAATCACAAAATCTCAGAAACTATAAACAGATTACCCACAGACTTGAAATTTAGCAGACCCTAGATTTTACTAAAGCAAAATCACTGTCATACCACATTGTATAAAATAGCATTAAATTTTAAACTTTATTTCCATATGCTTAAAGTCCAAAATTTAGTGAAAAGAGTTTCATGACACTATTTCATTCACGCTGCAAAAAGTAAAACGTATTGCTTTAAAGAATAAAATTAAATGATTTTTTAGCAGTGTACGTGGTATGACGCTGGTTTTGCTTTAGCAGAATAGAGGCCTAGATAGGTTCTTTATAGGATATAGACATCTACTAAGAACGAATTTCACAAAACACCACCCCTAAGGGGGTAAAACGGGTCCACGGATACGAATTCGCGAGTTGCCGCTAGTATTAGCTTGGAAATAGGTATATAGATACTATATTAGTGGTTCCCGGCAGAGTAGAATTTTGACCACCTCTTCTCTTCCTATGCGGTGTTGTACAAGGCAAATTAGGGATAGGGCTGTTTAACATCAGAGAGATTTATACAGCCGAGACTCAGCCTCAGTCAATGGCAGCCGGAAGATGGCAATAGTCTCACCCCCTATTACGTGGGACCGAATTTTATGATTGGTGAAATGTGAGTATAAATTCACCTCTGCCTAACACTCCAGAGTAGAAAGCCTGATTATATTATGTATGTATATTAGTGGTCGCCCGCGATTTAATACATACAAATTATTACCTATATATTTTCGTGCCCGCGAAAATAATTTTATATAATTGTCTCTGGTTTCCTCATTCGTCTGTTGAAGCCATTAGTCGTCTGCGGTACTTAGCTTTAACAAAAACTAACAACGCGTGACAAAACATGGCTTTTCCTGTTTATGTGAATTATGTTGCTACTATTATTATTATCACAATATTATTATTTAAAACAATATATTATTATTGCAGTTTCCCTGGTGACAAACAGGAGTTGGTAGGACACGGCGGTATTTCCACCCAATTTAGCTGTCCGACTGGGGAAGTACCTGCGCCCTACAGAATACCTCGGTTGTAATAACTTCGTGTTGTGTTCCCAGCGGTGAGTAGGGTAGCCAGAGCTTACTGGAGAATTTGTGCTATCAATGGGATGACTAAATGCATGCCCTGCTTTGTCCTCTACACTGACGGCACAGAGACTCTGTGCTTACAGGGTCGGCAGCGCGAGTGTGGCTTCTCTGGTGTTACACACGTCCATAGGCCACGGTAACCACTTCCCATCAAGTGGTCCGTGCGCTTGTCTACCACCTAAGTGGTGTAAAAAAAAACAACATACATACACACATAGAATTACGCCCTTAACCTCTGAGAGTTAGGTTAAGTTAGTCAAGAGTACCCGACACTGGTGAGCATGTATGAAAACAATTATGAAAGTAGAAGAAGCGAAAGAGGTATGCCGGGATAGTGGCAAGTGGAAAACTGTAGTCTCTGCCTACCCCACTGGGAAAAGGCGTGACTGTGTTTAAACAATAATGCGACAAACATACATACAAATAATCACGCCTTTACGTTTAGGCAGAGGTTGAATTAACACCCACATTTCACCAAACATTGAATTCGGTCCCACGTAATAAAGGGTGAGTCTATTGCCGTATTTCGGGCACTATTGTTGACTCGAGCCATGCATCTGAGGCTGAGTCTGGGCTGTATATATCTGTCTGATGTTAAACAGCCTTATCCCTAAGTCGCCTTGTACGACAGCGCATGGGAAGAGATGGGGTGGCTCTGCCGGGCAAACAGATTGAGAAGAATAGTTTTGGTTGTCAAGCAAAACAAAGTTGTGTATTGTTAGTTGGTCAAGTTGTGGCTCTTTGACCAATATTTTTGCTCCATGCAGTAATCTGGGCCCCGATTCTGCTAAAGCAAAACCACTGTCATACCATGGACACTGCTAAAAAATTTAGACTAATTCAATGTTGTTAAAGTCCAAAATAAGAAGGCTTTATGCAGAGAAAAAGAATTTTGCACTTTATGTCCTTTACACATAAAGTTTAAAATTTAATGTCATTAATTGCAGTGTCTGTGGTATGAGTGTCTTTTTTTTAATCATATTTATTTTATAAGCCTGAACCTACTCCTTGCACTTACTCTTGAGTATCTGCTCATCTTATAGTGCAGTCAAACTATTTAATAGTCTTCCATTAGACATAAGCAACGCTGTATATACGAAGGAGTTTGAAACATACACATACTTACAGTCCATCAAATCTAAGAGGTACCGTTTGACGTTTCATATTTTTCAAACCGAAACAACTTTGTTCATACGTACATTATTCAGTTTCGATAACCTTTTTCATAAAACCATGAATTTAGAAAGATTTCATTATTGTATCTAAAAATGTACAATTCTTAATATCTAAATGTAATTGAAAACTTTCAAACAAAGCAAAATAACACATATTTACACAGTAAATAATTTCTAATAGTTATATTCTTGACCGCATTACAAAGTTACGTAGTTAGGTCACTGCACGTAGTGTTGCGACTCTTCGGATACACTTGTATGCAAAAAAATCGTTTACATATACGAAAAATCGAATGTATTATTTACAAATTACACTTGACAACCAAACAAATATTTTTTCATGTGAATGGGATTTATCTCACATATTACGATTACATAACTAAATAGTTATGTAATCGTAAAATATGAGATAAAACCCATTCACCAAAAATACGTATTTATAAATCAAATATATTTGCTTCTTTAAAAAGTTGTCGAAAGCGATTTGTCGATTTTTGATTTTCGCGCCCAAATAAGTCGGGGTTTCTCGCGCTAACGCTGTCGAAATAGTAAATGGAGTCAGGGATAGTGTTTTTTACATTTATTTTTGTGTATGATAGTATGGGTTTGCATATTACAGAGAAATAAACAAATTTTTAACAAGCACATCCATTGATTTTACAATTACAATTTTTTCTTCTAAGTCTTATTTCTACGTCTAAAACTAATAAAAATAAGGTATGTAGAACCCATTCACAAAAATGTTGTTGCCTGATGTTATAAATTAACGACGTTACTGCGCGACCGCATAATGCACTGAATACACAGATACCCTAAAATAAATTAATTTAATTATTTTTAGGTCAATAGGCAAAATCGCAGGTGTCCAAGTCTCTACAATTTTTTTTTTCTGGCAACACTGCCAACTACAAGCGCACGCGGTCCGCTCGGTCGGTTCGGCGTCAGCAGTCTCTCGCCATCTTGGAAGCTGACTGTGCGCGTACTTGCTTTCTCGTTTGTGTTTTACAATTTGTGACTTGGCTATTACTTTTCTGGACTGATCATTCTTTATCCGTTTACCTTGGCAATATTTATACTGGACTCCGAACTAAGCAAGTGTTTATTAATAATGTCGAAAAGAGGACGTACTTTGAACAGCCAGGCTCGTGAATTGGTGGTGAAATTACACGAGTATTTTGAGCGTGAATCTCAAAATGGTGGACTTCTACTGCCAGTTACACAAGTTCGGGATCGCGTCGGTGAAGCTCTCGGTATTGGTAGCCGCACCGTTGGCAAAATATTAAGTGAAAAATATGGGCCTTCGGGGAGTGACAGTAACGTACTTCACACACCGAAAAAACGAAAAAGAAATAAACCTGTGACAGGCATCGATGAATTCGATAGTCATGCTATTAGAAACCATATATACGGGTATTTTACAAGAGGCGAATTTCCAACATTGGCAAAGTTATGTGCAACTTTAAAAGATGCCGGGCTGTATAAGGGAAGCATAGAGTCGTTGAGAACGGTAATAACAGGAATTGGCTTCAGATACAAAAAAGTTGACAAACGAAAAATTGTTATGGAGCGACATGACATAATTATGCAGCGACTAACATTCCTGCGCGAAGTTAAACAAATTATAAACTGGGATAATGTAATATTTTTGGACGAAACTTGGCTAAATTCCAACCATTCTGTGCCGAAAACATGGACTGATGATTCTGAAGCTTCGTGCTCGAAGGTGCCGATAGGAAAAGGTGGACGCCTCATAATATGCCATGCTGGGTCAGCGTCTACAGGCTTCGTGGAAAACTCTTTATTAGCTTTCCAATCCAAAAGCACTAAAGAGTATCATGAAGAAATGGACGCAGTAAGGTTCCGAGAGTGGTTCTTAAATTTATTACAGAATATCCCTCCTAACAGCACAATTATAATGGATAATGCCCCATACCACTCTGTGCAAATTGATAAAGCACCTACGTCAGCCAATAAGAAAGCAGATTTGGTGGCATGGCTGCAAAGAAAAGGAGTGGATGCCGACATGTCACTATTAAAAGCTGAATTATTACAGTTAGTGAAATTGCATAAACCACCAAAACCGACATATGTAATTGACCAATTGGCCGAAGAGCACGGGCACAAAGTCATACGACTTCCTCCGTACCATTGCCAATATAATGCCATTGAACTGATTTGGGCCCAAGTTAAAGGTAATATTTTATAATATTATAATAATAACACGAGTACTTCTAACATTTATAATTTAAACAATGGTTTTCGTCTGCTATCAAATAGTTACATTATTGTTTTACAGGTTATGCAGCAAGACACAGCACAAAACCACCCTTCAGTGTCAAGAAAATGGAAGGTTTATTAAAGGAAGCATGTGCCCAAGTTACACAGGAAGATTGGAGTAAAGTAGTACAAAAAACAAAGAAAATAATAATGGACGACTTCGAAAGAGACGTACACTTTGATAATGTAATGGACAATCAACTGGTCATTAATTTAAATGACGATGATGACGAAGACGACGATACTAGTACTAGTAGTGAATAAAAAAATATCCTAAACATTTCTTTTATTTAATTATAACAATTGATTTCTTAAAATTCGGATATTATAGTAATCGATGTCTTAAAGTTCGGATATTATAGTAATCGATTTTTTCATCCCATCCCTATCATTCAATTGTCAGAACTGTCAAACGGTACTTCTTAGATTTGACGGACTGTAAGGCATTTCTTGTTGAAAGGTGTTTCTACTCAGTTGATGAATTTATGTAGTGACAGGGTCTAGGTGTACTGCATGGACATTTATTAAATAAATATTGTAATTTATCATTATTTTTGACCTTATGTATTGATCTGAGTGCTTGCATGGACATTTTATATTTTATTATTCAATTTAATCTGTAACTTGACATTTTGTAATTTGGAATTTTTCTGGACTTGACATACTTACTTAATAATTCACTTTTTAATTTGTGTCAGTCTCATTGTTCATAAATTTAAGGAATACTAAACTTAGACTAAGATTTCTATATTTTCAATACAATGTAACATTGTTCAGAAAAATAAATAAAATATCATATGATTAAGTCGGCTTGGTATGAGTGTCTTTCTTAGTGGTTTTGGTTTAGCAGAATCGTGGCCCTGGCTGAAATTCTACAGAATGATCTCAATCCCTTCTGCAAAAAGCTTTTTTATTTTGAACTTTAACCGCATTGAGTTAAAGTCTAAATTGACGGACACTGCTAAAAGAATCATTTAATTTTTGACTTTGAGACTTTAAAGTCCAAAATTAAAAGGCTTTTTGCAAAGTGAATAAAGTGTAATAAATCTGTTTTTATTTAATTTTGGACTTTAAGCGCATAGACCTAAAATCTAAAATTTAATGTCTATTTATGCAGTGTCTGTGGTATGACATGATGTCTGTGGTTTTGCTTTAGTAGAATTGAGGGCCTGAGCGTGCGCTAAATGAAGCACTTTTCATACCTCACTTTGAGGACCGTTGCCGGTTGTACATAAACGGGTTTTATGGGTGCTTCTATGATATAATATCTATTGTAAAACTATTGAAATAAAAAAAATTAAGTAAAAAAAAGGAAGAATTCTAATCTGACGTGTGGTGCTATGATAGAATGTAGCCCTGTGCAAAATGTCGAACGAGTCTTCTGAACACACTCCACGTATCTGGATTTATCGCTTAGTAAGTGCATACACGAAGGAAGCTGCTGAATATGCTGTCTATGTCAAATCAAAGCAGTGCTGAGGGCTCCTGTGAAGTGGAGGATGGCATACAGTAGGTGTTCTATTCTGTAGTTGTTCAGTGTGTTCGGCGTTGAGTAGGGTAGCCAGAGCTCACTAGAGAGTTTTTGTGCTGTCAGTGGGAAGACCAATAAAATTCTGCTTTGTCTTTAACATACACATACATACATATATGCCTTTATCCCCGGAGGGTTAATTTACACCCACATTTCACCAATAATTTTATTCAGTCCCACGTAATAGGGGGTGCGTCTATTGCCGTATTTCGGGCACTATTGTTGACTCGAGCCATGGATCTGTGTCTGAGTCTGAGCTGTATATAGTGACTCCCTTGGTTTTGCACACGTCCATAGGCCACGGTAACCACTTTCCATCATGTGGGCCGTGTGCTGGTCTGCCACCTAAGTGGTATAAAAAGAAATGTACTTATGTCCCACATACTAAAATTTATGTCGTATATAAACTTTGACCCTCGAATACTCAAATGGTATTTAACATTCAAATATATTTCTGTCTCTGTATTGACCGTAAAGGTGACAATGAAAGCATTATTCAAAGTCGTCGCTTTTCAGTGGGAATAAATTAAATAATCTGTTTTTTTTCTCAATTTTCAGGAATTTTGGACTATGAGTATCTAATTTCATTATTGGTAGTTTAGAACGCCCCAAAAATCTTCGGGTCCCATAGTCCCAAATATGTATATGATATAACTATTTATCTAAACACCAACAACTCTCAAATACTCCAATCAACATATATTTCCTAAAGGTTGCCTGGAAGAAATTGCGTAAAGCGATAAGGCCGCACTTTGTACTGCTCTTGTCTTTTTAATATCTGTATCATAAATATTGTGATTGGCGTAAAATGAATTATATAATAAAGAAATAATGATGAACGGACAAAGGTTTAACACTGGCTTCCTTTGCGATTGCTTTTCCCGTAACTGTAAAAATTATGGCAATAAATTCGCCCCTTATTTCATCGAAAAAATCATAATTGATGAAATGTGAGTGTTCATACGCCTTTCCCTACTCCTTCCGGGATTACAGGCGTAAATATACGTATGTAATTGTAACATCAAAAATATACCAAATTAAGGAAAAAGAGAATAGAAGGAGATCGGTCCCCAGAGTCGGTCCAGACAGGTTCTAGGAACAGGATCAGGAATTCCATGCAAGCAGAGTCGCGGGCAACAGCTAGTAAATAATAACTACAGTCTCATGAAAATATATTTCTTATCAGTAAACTTTATTTAAGTAACATTTATACAGTGTTATAACTTCCTCCTTTACGAAGTCGGTTAAAACGAATTTGAAAGAAACGTCTTTTCAATTGCAAACTGACCTAAATCGTAACAGTAAATCGTTCTAATCAGTGTTGGCTCGGAACCTGCGCTCGCGCAGCCCTTTGTTCTATCGGACAAAGAGTTTGATACAACGACGTGCGCCCGCGCACGTGTCGATGTCGTCGGAAAACGTTTATGCACACACATGTACATATACACACACAAGTGTTAAGTTAGTTATAGTAATTATATTCTATTATCTGTGGTTATAGACAGCGTATGATTTTAATCGGTTTGACGTCGGCATAGCCCACCGATAAGGTAGAATGGTATGCTCTGTGAGTTCTGTGACGTAACCCTTATGGTGGCCTCGGTGAGGTTTTCATGAAGAAAACCCATCGTTTCTTTTGTAGATACTTTTATACTTTGGAGGTTGGATGTTTACCTGGATTTCAGCGGTAAAAAATCCTTTCAACTAATCTAGGTTTTGGAATTTTCCTAAACGAGTATCACAAAGAAGAAGATAGGTGGTGCCGCCTATCACCCTAGCAGAAGCAGACCAGGGTGGGCGGCGGTACGATGAGCCCCAGTAAAGGTGGGCTTTTCCGGGGATTACACGGGAACATTTTTGTTACACTGTCCGCCTGGGTGCGAAGGAAATGCCTTATGGTCCACTTTATACCCTGGTGTCTGAAGATCCCAAACAGCGTGCGGTTTTAGTCGGTTCAAGTCTACAGCAGGAGAAGTACTGGTTAACAAGTAATGTGTTTTGTTTAAGATATAGAAAAAGTTGAATCGGTTCAGGCGGAATACGAACCCGCGATCTTTACCTTATAGGTGGAACGCTCAGAGCACTTAGCCACAGAACCTTTGCCTGAAACCAAATAAAATCTTCTATACATATATTTGTCTTACGGTGTCGGTTGTTTCGTCATCCAAGCTCCGAATTTTAAACATAACATAACATAAACTCACGCCTATAAATTTTAAATGTTGAATTGAAATCTGAGGAAAAATAAAAGGAAAGACAATTTACTAAACCATTTGAGTTTTACACACACATAGACGCACACACACTAATGTAAACATAAAGTAGAACGTTACATGCAAACTCACACATCGAAATAATGTCATTGTACTTAAACTAATGAAGACACACCCACACACGGACGTGCTCACGTGCATTTGTAATTAAACCTTTATTGTGAGCGATGAAATATGGCGAAATTAAACAAATGAATTACAAGTAAGACAGCTATAATTATCTGAGCCTCGGGCGGACAAAGAATACAACAAAGAGTTAGTGATTTTGTGGAGTATTTTATCTTTTATCCTTCATCAAGCAAGATTTTTAGTGTTGTGGTATTCCCCATACCCGGGAATGAGATAGGGACTCCGTGGGCCCCCCTTCCGAAGAGGGCCGTCTCATAAGAGACGGTTGTTTGCCGGCCGGGGTGCGAGGGTGGATGCAATAAATGTATTGAGTATTGAGTATTGAGTATTGAGTATTGAGTATTGAGTATTGAGTATTGAGTATTGAGTATTGAGTATTGAGTATTGAGTATTGAGTATTGAGTATTGAGTATTGAGTATTGAGTATTGAGTATTGAGTATTGAGTATTGAGTATTGAGTATTGAGTATTGAGTATTGAGTATTGAGTATTGAGTATTGAGTATTGAGTATTGAGTATTGAGTATTGAGTATTGAGTATTGAGTATTGAGTATTGAGTATTGAGTATTGAGTATTGAGTATTGAGTATTGAGTATTGAGTATTGAGTATTGAGTATGAGTATTGAGTATTGAGGGATATGTTTCAGATAATCTCACCTCCGGCAACTTGGCACACAGCCGGCGTACGTTTTAGTCGGTTCAAGTCCGACATAACCTCCCCCACCGGCTCCGGTGGTGGGGGTATCTGTGGGGATTTTGCGCACATTAAATAAAAGTGTCGTGGTATTAAATTCCAGAAGGATAGAGGACAGACAGGCGGTAGGGATCCTGTAGGAGTTGATTTTTTCTTTTTGAGGGACGGAATACTAAAAATTAGCAAAGAGCACGATGCGATTGGGATATTTTATGGTCGGGTAAGGGGCCGTTTAAGTATTACGTAAGCACAAAAGAGGGGAGGGGGGTGCATTGCTTATTTTTGATGACATTGGGGTAAATAATGATTACGTAAGCAGTAGTTATTTACTTTTTCACACATAATATAGCATGCATTACCATAGATTACCCTAAAAAAACATAAAAAAAATATGCATATAGATACCAATGTTTACGTAAGCATGGGGAGGGGGTTAGAGTTTTGCTTAATTTAAAAGTCGCTCAACAGATTTTACTATTAAAAATTTTACACAGTCAAATGCCGAATATTATAAGCTATCGAAATACCGCATTGCATTCAAATCCGTCAAGTCATTACAGTGTAAAGAATCAACAAAAATAGCGATATAATTTCGCATTCACGAATATAATTGAAATATTTCTGAGACTATTTGTGTCGGTTGTGAATACAATTATGGGCGGCCCCACCAAGTCCTTTGGAGTCAAATGAAACTTATTTGCAAGTCTGTGTGTCTATACTGATCGACTGATGAGGCTTTAGGGCAGGCTCGTGGTTGGGAAGGCAGACGGCACTCACTCTCGAAGAGCACGAGTAATTTGACTACTAAGTCCTCGGAGGTGAAAGCCTCAGATACAACCGTACAAAACGCTAAATTGACGGTGTCCATTAGACACCGCCTGTCCATTAAGCTTTTAAAGGACAGGACCACAAATTGTATTCGTGCGAAGAGAGGGCGTTATAAGTTGTATGTAATGACGAGTAATTTAAAACAATTATCCATAATTTGTCGAGTAGCCCATTGTTAATATACACCATTACGAATTTTGGTACTGACTGTACCGAAGCTATTTTACGACCGCGTAGATTTTTATCGTCGTGAAAAATGGCCGTCAACATGACTGTAATGATTCGAACCAAAGCCAAAATCGAACAATGTTTTTTTTTTGTTTTTTTTTTTTTAATGAGACTAATTTATTCAACATATAAACAATACAAATGTCACATCATTATTTGCTGTCATAGATTTTGTCATTTTATGTCAAATCAAATAACCCGCCCCGTATCGTTCCCGGCGCAAAGGTGCCCATTGACACTGGCGGCGTTGCGTCGCTGAATCGCTTTTTTTAAATAGCTTAGCATAAAATAGAGATTCAGAGCAATTTCTTTTTGATTTTGACCAATTCATCAATTACATGATGAATATAGAAATATAAGAAGAGAAAAATAATCTAAATATTATATTAGAAATATATTAGAAGCATGGTTGTTTCCATGCTTCTATTATATTTATAATAAAATATTTTTGAAACTGGTGGCGGATCGTATTTCCGGATTGTACTTAGTGCAAAGGTGCAAAGACTAGCCATTGCGATGCAGCGCGGAAATGCACTAAATCGACCCGAGTTGAGTTGTTTTTTTTAATGCGAGCAAAATTTCTACGGTTACCCCCATCACTAACGCCCGTGGGGGAGGTATCGGACTTGAACCGACTAAAACGCACGCCGTCTCTGTGTGGGCCGCAATGTTGCCTGAAGTAATATTATCTGAGACCCGGTTGCCCAATCCGAGTTGGGTCTTGCTTGGCTGGCTTGACCTTTATATAACAATTTAATATTGGTTAAATTTATTAAATATAGTAATTCTAAAAAAATAGAATATAAAATAATTGAATTATTGTGATTGACTGGATTGAAGCGAAAAGGGGTTGGACCTTTCTTTGCAAGTGGGAACCCCTTTCAGTCAATGATGAGGTGGGCATGTCGTTGCGTCTGTCTAACAATGACTGCGATTAACTGATTACCTAATTACGTCTAAAATTTGGAGCCCGAGATTTGCTTATCATTATTGATTGGTGTGTTGACTTCTCTAGGAGAGAAGACTACCGAGTGACCTACCAATCCTGAGAGAAAAGTCTGCACAAAAACCTTGTACGTTGTTTAGCAGGACACTGACTCGCTGGTGAAGGAGGGCTTGGGCTGTAAGGATATTGGCAAGGCCTTGTGTATGTGCGTCACCGCATCCTGTCCAGCTCCAAACCAGTGCTGCTAACTCTGCAGGTCATCGTTCTAAAAAACATAAATAACGTTAATGCTGGCCATTCACAATGTTGGCAGCATTCATCACACAAATAAATTGAAATGCTAATTAATTCCTTGGCCGCGGTTCAATTCGTGCGTGCCTTATAGAGATTAAGTATATCTATATATCTACATGCGTACAACACATATACTTACATATAAAACTGTTACTATAATGAAGGTGATGGTACTCTTCGAGCGATTATACACTTACTCCTAAGTATAGTTCGGACCTCGTGCGCTTGAAACTGGTATAAGCAATTTGGGTGGCATCGAGGTCCACTTTACCCCGCTCTTCGAACTCACCTATTTGTACTTTTTTTTTTCTACCACATAGGTGGCAGACTAGCACACGGCCCACCTGATGGAAAGTGGTTACCGTAGACTACGGACGTGTGCAAAACCAAGGGAGTCGGCAGCGCGAGTGTGACGCCTCTGGTGTTGCACACATCCATAGGCCACGGTAACCACTTTCAATCAGGTGGGCTGTGTGCTTGTCTACCACCTAAGTGGTATAAAAAAAACCTACTTACATTTGCTAACCGTAGAACTCCTTACTAGTTCTTTCCGTCATATTCACTATATCATCATGGTTAATTTTTCTTAGAACCATTAATAATAATAATAATAATAATAAAAACTTTATTGACAGTAAGAATATACATTGTTAACTAATATATGTAGGTTCAACATATTTTAATACAGTGTATAATGAGCGTCCAGAGTATAGTTGGCGCTGTTACATGTGGTACATCATATCACATTAGGTGGTAACATAATTATGTTAACAAAAATTAATGAACCCTGTCTCCTAAACTAGGATATCCTGTGTCTTAGGAGACAGAAGGCTCTTTACTCCGAGGAGAGGGCCAGATCGTGAGAGATGGCCCTGGGTCGGCCGGGGTGCGAGGGATATGCCTGTCAACCTCATCTTCGGCAACCAAAGCGACCCACAGGCGGCGTGCGTTTTAGTCGGTTCGAGTCCGACATAACCTCTTCCACCGGCTCCGGTGGGAGGGTATCTGTGGGGATTTTGCGCACGTAAAAAAAAAGGCTTTTTACTCAGTCTAAAACTCAGATATGAATCTCGTCTTGAGACTAGTTCCAACTACAGGTTGCATAATAATGAAACCACATAATTAGTACAACCTCGTCATCAAACACATTACATAAGTGACGTATTTTGTTTATAATTATTTATTTGATAGTTTATTTACTTGATATTGGACTGTGAATACAAGTTAATCGTGAATTTATTGCGCTCTTATCAGTTATTGGTACGTGCGCAAAAGCATATGTAGGACATACATTTATTCACGCTTCTTTTCCTATATGGTGGGCAGAGATCGCATTTTTCCATTTGCTTCGATCCTGGCATATACCTTTTGGTTTTTCTATTTTCTGCGCAGCAGCATTTTCTATAAATCTGAGTTTTGCTCTTACGAAATTGGTAGTCTTTCTAACGGGTCTTTCTACTCTGAAAATTGAACTAACTCCCGTGAAAATTAAATAAACCAATTAAAAGAAATGAGGAGTAGTAGCGAGTACTGAACTAGAACTGGTACTAGAATTATTTGTAAGGCTGATACATTACTAGGTACCAGAGCCTCGATTCTGCTTTAGCAAAACTACTCTAATACCACAGGCACTGCAAAAATGGCATTAAATTTTACACTTTATTTCTATACGCTTAAAGTTCAAAATTAAATGAAAAGAGTTTCGTTAGACTTTTTCATTCGCTCGGCAAATAGCTTAATAATTTTGAACTTTAACCACATTGCGTTAAAGTTTACAATTAAATTGATTTTCTAGCAGTGTCTGTGGTATGAGAGTGGTTTTGCAGTATGACAGTTCTAGTACCAGTTCCAGTTCAGTAGGTACTCGCTACTTCTCATTTACTTTATTTGGTTACTCTGAATTCTCTGCAAATGTAACGAACTCCCGTGAAAATAGAATATATTTTCACGGGAGTTCGTTCAATTTGCAGAGAATTCCCGTTAAAAAGACTGTCAATTTCGTGAGGGCAAACTTCTGATAATCACCATCTTTGACAAATAAATCTTGATTTCTGTCAACAACAACCACGGGTTCAAGTCAGAGTTTGGGTAGAGTCAGTAGCTAAGTCACTTTACGTTAAGTCAGAGGTTCAAGTCAGCAGTTTAAGTAAGTGTCCAAGTCAGTAGTTCATGTCCCATAGAATGTCGACTTTCTTGATTTGAAATTACAAGTAGACCTAGGATTACTACGTAATGCTATAAACTGCTATTTCCATTTCTGTTTGTTTATAGTACAAAAATTCGACGCAGATTCTGTTTTATTAAATACTATTTATAGCTACAGTTGAAGACGTATTCCGAAGTAAGGCGTTAATTATTCTATTCGTGAACGTAAACATAACACTATTAGAGACGATACCTGGCTAATAATAAGTAAGACAATGTCCAGTTGAATATCAGTAGTAACACTATTTCGTTGCAAATATTAGGTCTTTACATATGAAATTGCCGAAATTTTCTTACAGATTCATGAGTTCGTTATTCCTGTAATTAAATAGCTATTTCCATTATTTATATTTAGTTTGAAAGTTGATTTCAAGATTTTACAATTTTGTATTAAATTTTGTTTTTATTGGTCGCTTGATAATTTAAATTTGTACTTCAAAAACAGTACTTCCTAAACGCTATCCATTTTGATGATAAATTTCGTATTACTTTCATATTACAGCTGTCACTTTTCAAAAATGTAATAACAGTGTTTGTTAGCTTAATGCTGTCTCATTCATATATACAAAAAATCATAAAATTTGGATTTGTCATTCCTAAAAAATGCAAAAATGTTAGCACTGAAAATTGGGTTTCCTCCAATTTCTTCAAAAACGGAACGTAAAACCCTATTATTTATATGATCTTTCTTCATTATTGTTCATTCCTTATTTTCTTAATAAACATATACATTTAATTGTACACAAAACACATTTTTATAACAAAAAATAAGAGGATATTGTAGTACAAAGGCGAGCTTAACTCAAAGTTGAGTTTTCTTCCAGCAAACCTCAGAGTTATAGAGGGAAATAAAGTAAAGATCTTGATAGAGGGCAGAGTCAACTGTAACTGTACAGCAGAGTTGTTATGGCAGACTAGGAAAGAAAAAGTTTGAGTTTGAGGAAAAAATAAATACGATTGTGGATTCTCTTCCTCATTCCTACTGCGATAGTCCTTCTCTGTATATTGTTTAAATAATGTATAAGAGATTACTTTCTCTCTGAAATGTGTTTCTCTGAAATGTAGGTGTTTATTCACCTTTGAGTGAGTTTTACTTACTTTTGTTGACAAGGGTTAAATACTTAATTGTAATAAATTTGCTTACGTCAAACTTGAACCACCCCCACACATAAAATTTTGACAGTTGGTCGCATCTAAGTATATAAAAGGAAAGATTTTTGAAAATATCACCCTTAATAGTGTAAAATATGAAATTTCTTCATACGACGCTGAGCCAGCCGCTACTAGTCGAATACTCGCGAGGGATATGCCTGTTTACATCACCTTCGGCAACCAAAAACGACTCACAGGTGGCGTGCGTTTTGGTCGGTTCGAGTCCGACATAACCTCTTCCACCGGCTCCGGTGCGGGGGTATCCGTGGGGATTTGGTGCACGTTAAATATAACATAAACTCACGCTTATATCCCCGAAGGGGTAGGCAGAGGCGCTAGCACCCACATTTCGCCAGTTTATGTTTAGGTCCCAATGTAATAAGGGGCGAGCCTATAGCCATTAACCGGGCACTAATAAACCTGCGATAAATACACAAATAACTTCGAAAAGCATCGAAAAGTCATTGGTGTGTGCCATGGTAAAAACTGGAATAGAACCCGAGACCTCGTCTCAGCAGTCCATTACCCATACCACTAGGCTACCTAGTCGAATACCCAAAACTTGTAACAAATAGAAAACTTATAGTAAGCACCTACTTTAGACTTGAGAAGGCAATAATACATCGAACACGTACATAACGATTGTATTGCATAGTACAATAATATTTTATCACATTTACGTAGCTATCACAATATTGACAATGATAATATAAATTCTATATTCAAAGATAAGATATTATATCTGTTGGCATCAATGGAATTTCATCTTGACATTTTTATATTGATCGGTATTGACCTGGCAACGTGGAATGCAAAAAATTCTGATTCTGCCATCTTTGCCGAGTTCCGGCAGGGATGATAGGCACAAGAATTGCTATTCTAAAATATTACTATTATTACCCGCAGCTTCCCTTGCTTGGATGTCAGTTATCGCGAAAAAACATGTCCTTTCCCAAGGTCTAATCTTCCTTCCTTCTTCCTACAGCTCCGTGTCCCTTAAGCGGGGCGTGAAAAAGCATATGACGTGACCGTCAAGCTGACTGTCACCATTGTAACATGGTATATGTAAGTAATGGTGACCCTCTTTTCTGTGACTCTTCCTTCAACTGACCATCAGGCGAGGCAAAGACTAATTGACGTGTCCTATATAATAAAAATATATTTCTGTAGCAAATTCCATCAAAATTGGTTCAGTGGTTATGGAGTGAAAGCGTAAAAGATCGACAGACTTACCGATTCGCATTTATAATATTAACAAGGATTTTATGTATTTATGTATTGTTTTGCGAAACATACGTATTACTAGTTTAGGTTTTTTTTATACCACTTAGGTGGCAGACAAGCCCACTTGATGGGAAGTGGTTACCGTGGCCTATGGACGTGTGTAAGACCAGGGGCGTCACACTCCCGCTGTCGACACTTCACCTGAGTATTAAGTATTATGATATCTGTGCCTGAGTAGACTATGACCACTGATATTTTCATAGTTCACCCAAGTGATAAGGTAAACGGGAAAAATAACTACCCATAGTTCACCAGGTGAAACAGACCAGACTGTGGGCATCAGAGGCAACAGGCGAAGATTTTAAAAAGGGAAGTCGATGGAAAAGAAACTTACTTGGATCTAGTTTGTATTTTTTTTAAATAGGACGTCAATTACACTTCGTCTTGCTCGATGGTAAGCTGAAGGCAAAGTCTCAGAAAAGAGGGTCACCATTACTCACATACACCATGTGACAATGTTGACACTCAGTTTGACGGCCTCATCATATGCTTTTTCACGCCCCGCTTAAAGGAGTCGAGACTGTAGGAAGAAGGAAACACGTGAGCTAGTAATAAATTCCAGGTCTTAATGGTGTAACACCTGCATTCCTCGCCACTGATGAACACCAATCAAATGAACTACAGATATTATAGAAACATAATGTTTTTTCTGAATATGTATGTTAGTACTAATATTGTTTTTATCAAGGTTTATTATCCAGCGCACTCATAAAACGCTAGCGACGCCATTACTAATTTGAATAATTTTATGTTTAATTTATTTTTGCTATTCGATTGTTGTTTAATGTCCTATATAAGTCCTATATAAGTTGATTACTGGCAGTGCGCACTAAAACTAGCTTTATGGGTGTACTCAGAAACGTGTTGTTGTGGCGCAGGCTGGTTTCTGAAAACAACATGTTTTTATCTGACATATTTAAATAATATATGTATGAAAACATACGCGTCTTTGAGTGCTACTTTAGATATATAATTTCGAGCGCGGACTCAGGGTTACACACGCTTGCCGATTGCTCGGCGTGGGAGATACCGAGGTGGAAACTGGTGACTACCCTGGGAGTGAGAGTTCTCTCGCTTGCCGCCTTGTTCACGGCGATAGCAAGCTGCGCGGATGCCTGAGCTGCCGCCGCATCCTTATGCTAGCAAGTAATGCTCGTGAAGGAGACGGTGGAGCGGGAACGGAGAAGAGTCGCTAATCCTCTCCATCTCTTTCCATGCGGTGTCGTACAAGATGACTAAGGGATAGGGTTGTTTAACTTCAGACAGATATATACAGCTCAGACTGAGACTCAGATGCATGGCTCAAACCAACAATAGTACCTGGAATGCGGTAATAGGCTCACCCCCTATTACACGGGACCGAATATAATTGTTGGTGAAATGTGGGTGTTAATTCACATTTGCCTAACCCTCCGGGAATAAATAAGTGATTATATATGCATGTATGTAAATTAACAAGATTTCTCAGATATAGGCAATGACAATAGTCCGCCATCAGCATCTGTTCTTATACACTTCGGGAGCTTTCTCTACTGTTTTTTTATATAAGCTCAAACCGAATAAATAATTAAATGGAGATGTATCTAGGGTAGATTGGATGCTACGTTTAGTTAGGACCGTTAGGCAAAGGTTTGGTACAGACCTATGTCCTGCCGGATTAAATTGATTAATGTATAAAAAACTGTATTTTTTTTTAATGTAGGACACGCCAAATTGAATTCACCTCGCCTGATGGTAAGTTAAACGCAAGGTCTCAGGAAAGTCGGCCACCATTGCAGACATGTAGCATGTTAAAATGGTGGCACTCAGCTTGACGGCCTCATCAGATGCTTTTTGAAAACATTGTGTTATATTATTATTATTATAACTTTGATTTACGGATTTTAGCTCCTTTATCGGCGTACATGCCGTGCTATCCTTTTTTTTTTTTACGTGCGCAAAATCCCCACGGATACCTCCCCACCGGAGCCGGTGGAGGAGGTTATGTCGGACTCGAACCGACTATAACGCACGCCGCCTGTGGGTCGTTTTGGTTGCCGAAGGTGAGGTTGAC
Source organism: Eilema griseolum (assembly GCA_963662185.1). Classification (NCBI taxonomy): domain Eukaryota; kingdom Metazoa; phylum Arthropoda; class Insecta; order Lepidoptera; family Erebidae; genus Eilema; species Eilema griseolum. Next base: position 21,591,820 of record OY759248.1, on the reverse strand, counting down.
AGGCATATCCCTCGCACCCCGGCCGACCCAGGGCCATCTCTCGCGATCTGGCCCTCGTCTCGGGTGTGGGGACTACAGAGTCCCCAACTCGACCCCGGAAACGGGGAGGCGCGCCCACCGCCGCGGCCTGCTTCTGCCAGGCCGGCGCTCATGGGGGGCGGAGGTCGTTCATCGACCTCCGTCGCCCGAGTTGCCTTCGTACGCGGGCAGCTTGGCTTGCGATCCGTCGTCGCTCCCGCTGCCGCTCCCGCCCCGCCTCCTCCTTCACGAGCATTACTTGCTCGCAGAAGGAGGCGCCGGCCGCCCACGCATCCGCGCAGCGGACCATCGCCGCGAGCAAGGTGGAGAGCGTGAGAACTCTCACTCCCAGGGCCGTCACAAGCTCCCGCCTCGGCGTCTCCCACGCCGGACACTCGGTGAGCGTGTGCGGACCTGAGTCCTCGCTCCCGTCGCAGTGATGGCACTCGGACGTTGGCTCTTTCTCCATCCGACGCAGATACTTTCCGAAGCACCCGTGCTCGGTGATCATCTGCGTCAGACGGTACGAGAGGCTGCCATGTGGCCTCTCTAGCCACTCCCCCATGATGGGTCTTACCGCCGCTACTACGGCGCGCCCTGCGCCTGGTCGCCCAAGTCGTAGCTCCCATTCCGCCACCATTTCCCTGTGGAGCCGGGATCTCACGGCTCGAATTTCTTCGGGCTCGGGATCGTGACCCCGCTCCCGCGCCGCCTTTCGGAACCGGTATAGCGCCGAAAGGGATCTCGCTTCCAGGATCCATGGTGGCGATCCGGCGAGGAGACTCGCCGCGTTGAAGGATATCGTGCGGTACCCCCTTATGATGCGGCACGCCAACTTCTGCTGCGGACGCTGCAGCAGGGGCATGTGCCGATCATTCAGGGTGTCCGCCCACACGGGACATCCGTACAGGGCCATGGACCGCACGACACCCGCGTAGAGTCTCCTGCAGGAGTCCTCCGGGCCCCTCAGGTTAGGCAGTAGCCGTGCCAGAGCGTTGGCTGTGCCCACCAATTTGGGGCCCAGACTTCGGAAGTGCTTCCAGAAGTCCCACCGGCCGTCGAGCACGAGCCCCAGATATTTCATCTGGGGCTTGATGCCGATGAGAGTGTCTCCCACTGTGAGACTGGAACCAGGTGGTAGCGTGCGCCGAGGTCCATGAAAGAATATGGCCTCGGATTTATGCAGAGCCACCTCAAGGCCCAGTGTGTCGTCCGCATAGCACGTGACGGCGGCGCCGTCCGCGAGCTCACACCCAGTCGTATCCGATGTTCCACAGGAGCGGCCCAAGAACCGATCCCTGCGGAACACCGCACGACATCTCACGCCGACCGACGCCGGTCGCACTTGGGTAGATGACGGCTCTCTCCGTCAGGTACGCCCCGATGCCGTGCTATCCTTAAAAAGGCGTCTGATGCGTGAAAAAGCATCTGATGAGGCCGCCAAGCTGAGTGCTACCATTGTAACATTACTTACTGTCTGTAATGGTGATCCTCTTTCCTGAGACTTTGCTTTTAGCTTACCATCAGGCGAGGTGAAGTCAAATTGGCGTGTCCCAGATATAAAAAGAGACCAAAAATCGCGGAAATACTGCATATATAGAGTACATTTTCATGTCGGGACCGGAGTCAAGATATATGCCGGTAAACTTAGGCATATAAACCACTGAACAGAGTTAACCCTCTGTCATTTAACTGTATTACAATATCAGCCATGTTTGTTTAGTTTTCAATGCCATAGCATATTCGATATATTCGAATTCGGCAAGTGTAAATCGAGAATATTTATCACGTATATGCACAGAATATATTATAATAATAATAATATTGATTTTGCTGCCATAGGACTGAATTAAAAGGTATTTTTTTAATCCTTTATACATACATACATACATATAATCACGCCTTTATGCCCAAAGGGTTAGGCAGCGGTGAATTAACACCCATATTTCACCTATCATTGCATTCGACACGTAATAGGGGGTGAGCCTGTTTCCGGGCACTATTGTCGACTCGAGCCATGCATCTGAGGCTGAGTCTGGGCTGTATATATCTGTCTGATGTTAAACAGCCCTATCCTAGCCTAATCTCTGGAGAGTTTTAGTGCTGTCAGTGGGAAGACCAAAGGCTTGTCCTGATTTAGTGTTCACATAAAATCTATGTTTTTACAGAGTCGGTAGCACGGATGACTCCACTGGTTGTTACACACGTTCATAGGCCACGGTAACCACTTTCCATCAGGTTGGTCGTGTGCTTGTCTGCCACCTAAGTTGTATAAAAAAATCCTTTATATTATATGAAATAGCGTGTATAACATTTGTAATATTGCGTGCCTCGGTGTTGTATTAGCACAGTGGAATAAAAGAGTTCGTTAGTTACACAATGATAGTGTTTCCCGTCAATCTTTCTTACCTCCTTATTAAGGGACGTGACTCTGGCATCAACTTTCTTATCAGAATTGGCAGGTAAGACAGCAGTCAGCTCCATTAAATTGCTTGTGTTTCTGTATTAATCTTTCTCACCTCCTTATTAACTTTCCTACCAGAATTGGCAGGTAAGACAGCAGTCAGTTCCACGAAAACTGAGGAGGAATGAGCTAAATTGCTTGTGTTTCTGTATTAATCTTTCTCACCTCCTTATGAATTTTCCTATCAGAATTGGCAGGTAAGATAGCAGTCACTCCCGCGAAAACTGAGGAGGACTGAGCTAAATTGCTTGTGTTTCTGTATTAATCTTTCTCACCTCCTTATTAACTTTCCTACCAGAATTGGCAGGTAAGACAGCAGTCAGCTCCACTAAATTGCTTGTGTTTCTGTATTAATCTTTCTCACCTCCTTATTAACTTTCCTACCAGAATTGGCAGGTAAGACAGCAGTCAGTTCCGCGAAAACTGAGAAGGAATGAGCTAAATTGCTTGTGTTTCTGTATTAATCTTTCTCACCTCCTTATTAACTTTCCTAACAGAATTGGCAGGTAAGACAGCAGTCAGCTCCATTAAATTGCTTGTGTTTCTGTATTAATCTTTCTCACCTCCTTATTAACTTTCCTACCAGAATTGGCAGGTAAGACAGTAGTCAGCTCCACTAAATTGCTTGTGTTTCTGTATTAATCTTTCTCACCTCCTTATTAACTTTCCTACCAGAATTGGCAGGTAAGACAGCAGTCAGTTCCACGAAAACTGAGGAGGAATGAGCTAAATTGCTTGTGTTTCTGTATTAATCTTTCTCACCTCCTTACGAAGTTTCCTATCAGAATTGGCAGGTAAGACAACAGTCACTCCCACGAAAACTGAGCAGGACTGAGCTAAATTGCTTGTGTTTCTGTATTAATCTTTCTCACCTCCTTATTAACTTTCCTACCAGAATTAGCAGGTAAGACAGCAGTCACTCCCACGAAAACTGAGGAGGACTGAGCTAAATTGCTTATGTTAAGAGTAGGTTGAAGTCGATAGCGTAATTAAGCATCAGGGACTAAGATCATTCTAAAATATGAACCGTATTGTTCTTTCAGACTGAGACCTGATTCCCGGGTGACGATTCTATGCAGCTTTTTTTATACCACTTAGGTGGCAGACAAGCGCACGACCCACCTGATGGAAAGTGGTAACTGTGGCCTATGGACGTGTGTAATGCCAGAAAAACCACAATCGCGCTGCCAACCCTGTAAGCACAGAGTTTCTGTGCCATAGTCATCCCACTGACAGTACAAATTCTCCAGTGAGCTCTGGCTACCCTACTCACCGCTGGGAACACAACACGAAGCTATTATAACGGCGGTATTCTGTAGAGCGGGGGTACTTCCCCAGTCGGACTGCTCAAATGGGCGGAAATACCGCCGTGTTCTACCTCCTCAAAATGCTGACTGTTCTATTGCTTGAGACATATATCTTGGACCTAAGATGTGCTCAAAATGTGCTCTATACGCGCAGTATACGTTTCTCAAGTATCTTTTGTATATGTCACGGGGTGTTATGGCAGTGAATGAGCTCAAATTGACCAATTAGAGATTATTACAAAACAATTCGCGCGCGCCAGAACCTAGTTTGTCTCTCGTCTACTTTGATCTAATAAATAAATAAAAAAATAAGTTTAAAACTAAAACCCGACTACTGAAAAAGGTCACGCCATAAAAAGTATTAAACAAGAAAATATCAAGGATAGCCGTGGTCATATCCCACTTAGTCTAACAAAACAATACATTGTAGGGAACAGTGGCATACGACCACGGCTATCCTTGATATTTTCTTGTTTAATACTTTTTATAGCGTGATTTTTCAGCAGTCGTGTTTTAGTTTTAAACTTATTTTTTTATTTAACTATATTATTTTGGGGCAAGCAATTGTTATAATTTATACATATTTGAAATGTGCTAATTAAGCCCCTTCTTTATCAGAAGAAGGGGCTTAATTAGCAGTCAGTCAACCCAACACGACATATTTATCTTAAATTTATTTTTAAACACAGTGTTTTATGGTCGCTCGAGGGCGCCACAATAGATTCAGTGAGACATTATATAGCCTATAACCAGCGGACGACTAAGACGCTTCTACTGATACCTCATTTGTCTAGATCTAATAAGAGGTTGAGGAGCTATGAGGGAACAGATGAACCTACATACATACATAGCCTGTCAAAATCATAACCCTCCTTTTGCTTCGACGTAGTCGGGTAATAAATATTATACACGTGTTTATATAAATATATACACGTATTTTTAACACGTTGTATAACAACTATGTTCACAAATAAATATTATTCTTATTCTTACAATATTCTATGGTAAGCATGGCTTATTAACTTGTGTTGTAGAATCTAAAATGCGGATAAACATCCTTAGATACTTTTTTTAAAAATACATACAAAAAGACACACTGAGCGGGACTCGAAGCCGCGCCTCCTGCGCGAACGGAAGCGGTAGAACATTCAACTGCTATCGATCATTCTACCGCTACGCCCAAGATACACTTATAACATAACATAAACTCACGCCTATATCCCCGAAGGGGTAGGCAGAGGTGCTAGCACCCACATTTCGCCAGATTATATTTAGGTCTCAATGTACACTTGTGCATAAATATTAATGTGTTGGTAGAATATATTAGCAGTTGGTAGCTACGTGACTGCTTTAACGTAGGTCTTTATGCACTTTGCACGTACATTTACCCATAAATGGGCTTAGTAAATATTGCGCAGAAGGTCTGATTGAGGTTTCAGGCCTGGAGTTAATAGACCATAGATTTTTTATATTTTGTATCTATAGACCACCAAAAGAAAGAGTAGAGTGTTTGGATATATTTTTTGAAAAAATTTATTTACTGCTGTCTTCCTATTGTCTTAAAAAATGTAAAGTAGTTCTGTGTGGTGATTTTAATATAGATATTTTGTCTAAAAGTGATAAATCATTGGAGTTTGCACAGCTGTTGGCAAGCTATAACCTCAGGTTGGTATTTAGGGAGTCTACGCGGCCTGTCAGTGGCAAATGTTTAGACAATTTTATACACAATATGACTAAAGTGAAGGGCCAAATGTTTGAGTTCGCATTATCCGATCATATGGCGCAGCTTTTTACCTGTCCCATAAAATCTGCCAATAAATTTAAATATTGGTATGTCAATTTTAGAAATTTAAAGCATGACCATATTATGAAATTTAAAGACTATATTAAATCATTGACATTTAGAGCTTGCCTTGAGAGCAATGACCCCATTGACTCCTTTAGTAGATTTTATAGCACTTTTACTTACTATTATAATCTCTGCTTTCCTATAATGAAAATAAAAGTTAACGCACATATACGACCAAAATGGATCACTAGCGGTATTAGGAAATGTTGCCAACGTAAACGGCAACTGCTTTGGCAATATAGGAAAGATCCTACTGAGAGTAATAAACGAGAATTCAAAACACTATCTACTAGGTTAAATAATATCATAAAACTGACGCAGAAGGCACATAATAATAATACAATATATACAGCTCGTAATAAATGCAAAGCCACCTGGAAAATTATCAATCAGTATAAGCATAATGCACCGAAAGAAGAAATATGCAATATAAAAAAGACGGATGGTACGGTGGTTGACGACCCATTGCTCATAGCTGAATCATTTAACGATTATTATTTGGATCATACGGAGCATATCAACTTCAATACATTTTTTTTCTTGCCCTCCAAACTTTTCAAGGTCCCTTTTTATGTACCCAACTACTCCTTATGAAATACACAATATTATAAAAAGCTTAAGAGACTCAAACAGTACTGGCTATGATCACATAGCTACAAAAGTATTGAAACAAGTTTCGATTGAGATATCAAACGTGTTAAGCCATATAATAAATCTGTGTATTCAGGCTGGAGTGTTTCCCGAAGAGCTTAAGGTTACAATAATTAGGCCACTGTTCAAGAAAGGTGAAGTAACTTCTATGAGCTGTTACCGGCCTATTGCTTTGATACCAACAATCTCAAAAATTTTTGAAAAAGTTATCCATGACAGAGTTTATACGTTTTTTGAGGGTCAAAGCTTATTTGCTGATGAACAGATTGGTTTTAGAAAACACAAAAGTGTTAATCTAGCTATATACAATTTCTTACGAACAGTCACAAATAATGTAGATAAAAAAATACCAGTGTGTGCATTGTATATGGATCTAAGTAAGGCTTTCGATTGCGTTGATCATGAATTGCTATTAAAAAAGCTTTATGCCTACGGTGTAAGAGGAAGTCCTTTGAGCATTATTAAATCTTATCTTGGTGAAAGAAAGCAATGCACTCAAATTACCCGGATATGTCCTGCGCAACAGTTGGAGAAACATTTCTATTCTTCTTATAAAAGTGTAAATCTAGGTGTTCCTCAGGGTAGCGTACTTGGACCTCTTTTGTTTAATGTCTATATAAATGACTTTCCTAAAATTACAACCCATGACACAATATTATTTGCTGACGACAGCACCATAATTATCACTGGCAAAGACAAAGACTTCCTTATAACTGACATAATCAATACTTTGGATAATATAATACAATGGTTGACATCAAATAATTTGAAAATGAACTTTGACAAAACCCACTTAATGACATTCAAAAATAGAGAACAGGATATAAGTATAGATATAGATTATGGGGGTAGTAAAATTCATGGAGTTGAAACAACCTCATTCTTAGGCTTAACTATTGACAGTAATTTGAGATGGGAACCGCATGTAGAGAGTTTATGTCTAAAATTGAGTAAGCAATCATATGCTCTACACATGTTAACAAGGGTACTAAACCAGAGCGCGGTACTAACAGCTTATCACAGTAACGTTGAGTCCCTAATGCGATACGGAATCTTGTTCTGGGGTAACTGTAAGGACAAAGATAGAGTTTTCAAGGCTCAGAAAAGGTGTATCAGATCAATTTGTAAATTAAAACAGACTGACAGCTGTAAACCATATTTCAGTAAATTGAAAGTATTAACTATGCCCTGTTTATATATATACGAAGTAGTTAACTTTGTGAAGACTAATTCGAATTTATTTTCTAATTATAATGGTGAGCGACACAAGCACAAAATTTGCTGTCCACAACACAGAACGACTTTGTTCGGTAATAGTATCTTTGGTATGGTGTCCAAAGTTTATAACAAATTGCCAAAACAATTACTGGAAATTCCAAGCCTTAAGCTTTTTAAGTCTAAACTAAAACGACTACTAATTGAAAAAGCGTATTACAGTGTCAGTGAGTATTTATGTGATGAAATTGTTTTGACATAACGATATTTAATTGTGTATTTTTATTTTATTATAATGTAATTTAATTGACATCTTACAATTTTGACATTATTATTTCTTGTTTGGACTTATTCTATTACTTTAATTAACATTCTTTAAGTTTAATTTAATTTATTGACAATGAATTTATTGTGTTGGTTGAAATAGAATGGTGTATTATTTAGTGTAAAATGTCGATTTCTCTTACTATATTTGGATTTCTTAATAGCAGTTTGATATTTATTAACTCAATTGTATGTTTTTAAATTTAATGATATTTGCATGCCTTAGGGTGGAAAATGGAGAAACTTTATTATTATATTTTGTCACAAATTGTACCTACCTATTTTCGCAAATAAATTATTATTATTATTATTATTATTATTATTATTTGTTTGTTTTTACATACATACTTATAAACACGCCTTTATCCCCGGAGGGTTAGGCAGAGGTAAACTAACAACCACATTTCACCAATCAGTAAATTCGGACCCACGTAATAGGGGTTGAGCCTATTGCCTTCTTTTGGGCACTATTGTTGACTCGAGCCATGCATCTGAGGCTGAGTCTGGGCTGTAGATATCTGTCTGATGTTAAACAGCCCCTATCCCTTAGTTGTTATTTTTAATGTGCGAAATATGCCCCCGGCTAACCCCCAAGTCGGAGCCGGTGGGAGAGGTTATGTATGTCGGACTCGAATAAACTAAAACGCACGTCTCATGTGAGGCGACGTGCGCAAAATCCCCACGGATACCTCTTATGTCGTTATGTCGGACTCGAACCGACTAAAACGCACGCCGCCTGCGTTTTTGTTGCCGAAGGTGAGGTTGACAGGCATATCCCTCGCACCCCGGCCGACACAGGGCCATCTCTCTCGATCTGGCACACATTTGTTTTTCATGTTATTTCGCAGAGGCATAGACGATCGTTGAAATGTTATTTTATTAACTCTTTTTTATACCACTTAGCCGGCAGACAAGCACACGGCTCATCTGATGGAAAGTGATTACCGTGGTCTATGGACGTGTGGAACACCAAGGGAGTTGAACTCGCGCTGCCAACCCTGTAAGCACAGAGTTTCTGTGCCGTCAGTGTAAAAGACAAAGCAGGACAAACTTTTGATCTTTCCAAGTAACCACTTTCCATCACGTGGGCCGTGTGCTTGTCTGTCAACCAAGTGGTATAAAAATACTGTGGAAAAAGTACAAGTGTATTTCAATATGTGTAACAACAAATTCATCCATCTGCTATAAGAGTTGAGGGGTCAACGAACTATGTCATTGTGTAACAAGGGGCGAAAAGCACAAATCTCGTGACGTCACATGATAGATGTAAAATTACAAACTATGTGACGATACAATCAATCAATTAGCCCACAGCAGTTCACTGCTGCTGGACATAGGCCTCTCCCAATACACCGTGTTGTAAATCTCATAAAACATAAATGTTTGTTTGTTATTTATAAATGGCCCCTAATACACGGAATACACCATCTTCGTAATTGAGGACTGCCTTTTTGTACATTATGCCAGATTACATAATGTACAATAGGCAGAATTCAGCTCGAATTCCACGCGGACAAAGTCGCTCACGATTTCGACTTCGTGGAATTCGAACTTCGAACTGAATTTTTTTTTTCGAAAATAAAATAAAAATAGCGTAAGTGACGTCTTATAGGTAATATTATCAGTTATTTACTTAAAATTCACGTGAAAATCGTCCAAGTTAGTTCAGAGATTACCTGTTCAAAAAGACAGACATAATTATTAAAAAAGCTTTTTTGTTAAGTATCGTGCGTATATTCATTATACATTCATTGAGATGCTGTTATTTTAACATTCGTTACAAACTGACACTGCGATTTGTATTGATTCTCATTCTCACAAACATAATATAACTTTGAATGGCTGTCGAAAAAGTTTGACAATAAAACGAACATGGCGGCTAAGTCATTGACTTTGGCGCTAAAAATATTACCAGAAAAGGATGGTTCACATCACTCATTGTTGCCAGTGTGAGGGGAGCGCGATACAAACATACATACTACTAATTAGTATATTATTTCTGCTTACACACAGCATTATGCAGAGACATATTGTTTATTTTTTTATGTCCCTGATTCGATGTGTAAACACACACATAAGATCGTTGTCAAATATAAATATCAATTTACGCTTAAACCACAGACAAGTGATAGAATCCGAAACTATAAAAAAAAAAAAAAATTTTAGAAGGCATAATTTATAAAAAGGTAACGCAACAGGAAGTATTTGGGTATATAGGTACTTTTCTAATTTAATAAGGTAATTTAATTAATAAGGTACTAAGGATAGAGATAATTTAATAAGGTAACGCAGCAGGAAGTATTTGGGTATATATGTACTTTTTTATGGTAAAAATATTAAAGAAGTCTATAACAAAGCGCCCGCTTGACGGTAATAAGCTCGCCCCCTATTACGCGGGACCAAAAAACATAGTTGGAGAAATGTGAGTGCTAATAGACCTGCTACTTACTACTTCGGAGATTTACAGGCGAGAATATTTAATATGGAATATATCCATTTGAACAGAAATTTTCATCACATCGCTTGATTTCAACACGAAAGAATAGTTATTATTTTATTGTTAGAATTAACTTTACACTAAGGTAACTGCGGTAGCCTAGTGGTATGGGTAATGGACTGCAGAGACGAGGTCTCGGGTTCGATCCCAGGTTTTACCATGGCACACACCAATGACTTTTCGATGCTTTTCGATGTTTTGTGTGTGGCAATAGGCTTGCCACCTATAACATTGGGACCTAAACATAAACTGGCGAAATGTGGGTGCTAGCACCTCTGCCTACCCCTTCGGGGATATGGGCGTGAGTTTATGTTATGTTAACTTTACATTTTACAGGTCTTCATTAATTAAAGTATTAGGGCCCACCTAATTAAAGCAATTAATGGAATTATACGTTTGACCTCTGGCTAATTGTAAACACGTGGCCTTGTGGATTAATTGTGAAGTACTTACATTATTTTTAAAGACTCTTTTTATTAATTTACTAGCCGCCATGTTCTGTCCTTCGTGGTAACAGCCGACCAGTCTCATTATCGTATAGGAAAATTCGCCAAAAAATTTTGGGTAATAAGTATATTTTTGTCCTCAAATGTTTCCAAATATGGTAAATTGGCCGTCAAATATGGTAAATCTGCCGTCAAATATAGGTTAGTAGAAAAGATTGGGTCTTCGTGTCAGGTGTCTTTATGACACTGCACGAAGAAATAGGGGCCGCTCGACTTCGCTAGAGTTCCAGACTGCATATTCGTGGCTAGATCTATTATTTTGCGAAAAAACCCTTGTGTTTTTAACCCCCGACGCAAAAACGACGTGGTGTTATAAGTTTGACGTGCCTGTGTGTGTATGTGTTTGTGTATCTGTCTATCTGTAATCGTAGCTCCTGAACGGATAAACCGATTTGAATTTAGTTTTTTTTAAAGATATATAAGTTGGGAGTATTCTTAGCTTGATAGATAAATCACAACCAAAAATATTTTTGAGTGTATTCGGTACATATAAGTGAAAGAAAGCAACAAGTTGGATAAGATTTATCACAATGATGAACCGAGAATGAACCGTATGGCGTGTGTGTGACAGGGGCAGCGTTAAAAAAACGAACAAAAAATACGGAGTTGTTTATTATTTTTAATAGCTGACCCGCACCAACTTCGCCCCTGGCATATTTTGAAACTACATATCACCTCTTTGCGCACGTGTTTTTTAGTCTTCAATAATGTATGGAAAGTTGCCGGATTTGTAGACATTTATGATCACTGGTCCGCTCCCTTAAGTAATAGCGTGATGATATATAGCATAAAACCTTCGTCGATAAACGGACTATTCAACATAAAATATTTTTTCAATTCAAATCAAAAGTTCCTGAGATTAGCGCGTTCAAACAAACAAACAAGCTCTTCAGTTTTTTAATATTAGTATAGATACCACTTAATTGGCAGATAAGCATTTGTGTCATCTGATGGGAAGCGGTTACCGTGACCTACGGATGTCGTACTCGTGCTGTTGACCCTGTAAGAGCATTCTGATTGCCTTCTACCTTCCTCTAGGGTTATCAGAGACAATATATTCTTCCAATAACATTATTATATTAATGTTACAATTAGCCTCAGATGCATGGCTCGAGTTAACAATAGTGTCCGGTATTAATGTGTGTCGTACACATTACGTGGGACCGAATACAATTATTGGTGAAATGTGGGTTCACCCATCATTCACCTCTGCCTAACCCTCCAGGGATAAAGGCGTGATTATATGTATGTATATAAAATTATGATTGACACTGAAATATAGTTTCTAAGCAAAATAAGGCCTAATGCTTATTAGTTATTAGCCACATCATTCATATAGCTTTTCTCACATCAATGAAGCCTACTAATTTGACAAAAAATAAACCCACAAAGTGTGTGTTGGTCCACGTACAGTGTCGGGTTCCGTACTAGTAGTACCTAGAAAATGGCAATTGGGTATTTCCCTGTTGTTAAAATAAATTATTTAACTGACCTTACTAAATTAAGAATGGTAAAAGAGCGGTAAAATTTGCGTCGGTTCTTAATTCATTGTTATTATTTATTTTTAATCAAGGAGGACACGGCGGTATTGCCGCCCAATTGAGCAGTCCGACTGGGGAAGTACCTCCGCCCTACAGAATACCGCAGCTATAATAACTAGGCTTGTCCTGCTTTGTCCTCTGCACTGACGGCACAGAGACTGTGCTTACAGGGTCGGCAGCGCGAGTGTGGCTTCTCTGGTGTTACACACGTCCATAGGCCACGGTAACCACTTTCCATCAGGTGGTTCGTGTGCTTGTCTGCCACCTAAGTGGTATAAAAAAAATTTGGCTGTTAAATATTATGACATCGCAATAAATTATTTCATACAAGTTTCCTTACAACTTACCGTTTTGACGTTTAGTAAAAGGTAATTAATTTAACCCAATGAATTTTGAATTTGAACAAATACCCTATTGGTTGGCCGGCCATATTGTAGAACAGAATGATAAATGTATCAGATTGACATGTATTTGACGTGTATGACAGTCTTTCGTCAAAATAGTCATATATATTAATGATATATTATAATAGCCCATACATTCATCAGTACGGAATTTCTATAGTAAATATCTTTCCAGACGTTACCGGTAAAAAGGTAAAACCTTATAGTTACCATTCATTATAACTTCTAATGTTTATTGATTTTTAATCACCCACCTAACCACTAATAGACAATTATTTGACAATAGTACAGTATGACGTCATTGATAGTCTCTGTGGTGTGGCGGTAGACTATACAGGAGGCGTAGGTTCGATGCCGGCTCAGTGCAAATATTTGTATGCGTGAAGATGGGTACTCGCATTGGTGTGGGTGTTTCTATGTATAATATGTATGTATTTAAAAAAATAGTATTTAAGCATGTTTATCTGCATTCTAGATTCCATAACACAAGCTAGTTAAGTGCTTATCATAGGTCTACATAGCGTTGTGTAGAATCTTGCTTAGGGGAGCATATTAACCCGTCGGTCCCGTTTGACATACCAACTTCTATGGCAGTCGTTACGGGAGCCCTAAAAATTCCTAATGGTCTAACTGCAATGGTTCGATATCGCCTTTGGAATATGGAAGTCAGATGACAGTCGCTTCGTGAAAAATATCGAAGTCCAGTCAAATACGCAGTTAGATTGGCTAAGAGGACAGCAGCCTTTGGGGCGAAAGCTTTGGAGAAGAACTACAGAATGATGTAATATCTTGTTATTTCATATTCCGTGATATGTTCTATCAAGGGAAGGGTTTTACCATGGCACACACCAATGGCTTTTCGATGCTTTTCGAAGTTATATGTGTATTTATCGCAGGGTTATAAGTGCCCGGTTAGTGGCAATAGGCTCGTCACCAATTACATTGGGACCTAAACATAAACTGGCAAAATGTGGGTGCTATCACCTCTGCCTACCCCTTCGGGGATATAGGCGTGAGTTTATGTTATGTTATGTTATCAAGGGAAAATATATGCTCTATTCTATATTTACTTCATTTTACAATATCCACAAACTGCCGGATGTATGTGGAAAAACAATTATCCTTTACTCGACTCAAAGTAACGAGGAAAATCGAAGAATGGAAAAAGAAAAGTCCGTCTCTCTCTTCCAAATCATTCGAAAAACAGTTTGAGCAAAGATAATTCCAATTCTCCAAATAAGAAATCTAACACTGTAAACTTAGTTTTAAGTAGAATTAGACGTACATACATACATACATATAATCACGCCTTTATCCCCGGAGGGTTAGGCAGAGGTGAATTATCATCCACATTTCACCAATGATTGTATTCGGTCCCACGTAATAGGGGGTGAGTCTATTGCCATATTTCGGGCACTATTGTTGACTCGAGCCAGACTGAGGCTGAGTCTGGGCTGTATATATCTGTCCGATGTTAAACAGCCCTATCCCTTAGTCGCCTTGTACGACACCACATGGGAAGAGATGGGGTGGTCCAAATTCTACTCTGCCACTGTCACAAAGATATTTTAGTTTGCGCTATTTTGAGAAATAATGACATTGATAATTGAAATTGTCAGAAAATATATTTTCGTAACACAATCTTCAAGAAAGAATAAAAAGAAAAGAAAAAAGAAATTGATGAAGATCATGATCATTTTTAATATTAGATCGATACTGAATCTTGAATAAGATATTTTTTGTACACCTTTTAGTAGGTTTTTAGTACATCGTGATCATGGCACCGCTGGTAACAGCGCCGAAATATCGGTTGCTCAGTAGAAATAATAACCATGGTAAATATCCCAGCGAGTCTTACACTAGTAAAGTAGATTTTTGTTAGGAGAATTAACCTCGACGGTTTGGTGTCCGTGTGTCACTGGCAAATTAAGTTCCAGTTGAAAACCAGCGTCAGGTTTATACCTGGCACATGCTGAACTGGACACCTATTTGATGTATCTGTGAGCCACTTTGTTCATAATTTTTTATATTGTTGGTTGTTATCTCTGTGACCACCTTGCACTAAATAAATATTTATTTCTCTTTCTATCTTTCTTTCTTGCCTTTTGAACAGGGGAAAGATAAGTATCCAGTTCCTTTTGAGCCGGGGAAAGCATGATCGCCAACTTGCATGCACCAACTCGCACGCGCTAGCAAATTTAAACCTTCTCTAGGGCAATTGGAAATTGAACCGTGTAAAAATTACATTTAAAAACATAACATAACATAAACTCACGCCGATATCCCCGAAGGGGTAGGCAGAATTGCTGGCACCCACATTTCGCCAGTTTATGTTTAGGTCCCAATGTAATAGGTGGCGAGCCTATTGCCATTAACCGGTCACTTATAAACCTACGATAAATACACACATATCTTCGAAAAGCATCGAAAAGTCATTGGTGTGTGCTATGGTAAAACCTGGGATCGAACCCGAGATCTCGTCTCATCAGTCCATTACCCATATGAAAAGTCGACAAATATTGCTATACTTACAGAACCCCAATAAAGCGACAAATAACTGTAGTACTTATATATTGTATGTAGTCTATACATGTGGTCACAATGGATCGTTATGGCGGGCGACGACCCAAGGTTCATTCCACCCGCATGTGCCGAAATCGGCCCACTGATGGCCGATGGTTGCTCGTTTGGACAATGAGACGCTTATTGACATACACTCAAAATCCTTTGTCGGACATTTGGGGACTGAATGCGGGGATTATTACGAATAATTGGTACTGTGAATTAGATTAAAGCACAACGTACAGTAATTTACCCTCATATATACATACAACGTCGCTCAGCAGAAATGATAAGTTTAATGATTAAATCGCGAAAAGGCCCGTAATGATGTATAAATATACATACATACATAAAACCGCGGTAGCCTAGTGGTATGGGTAATGCTAAGACGGGGTGCTCGGGTTCGATCCTAGGTTTTACCATGGCACACACCAATGACTTTTCGATGCTTTTCGAAATTATGTGTGTATTTATCGCAGGCTTATAAGTGCCCGGTTAATGGCAATAAGCTCGCCACATTGGGACCTAAACATAAACTGGCGAAATTATGGTGCTAGCACCTCTGCCTACCCCTTCGGGGAAATAGGCGTGAGTTTGTGTGTGTGTGTGTGTACATACGCCTTTTTCCCAGCGGGGTGGGCAGAGACTATAGTTTTTCACTTGCCACGATCCTGGCATGCATCTTTCGCTTTTACTACTCTCATAATTGTTTTACATGGTCGCCGGTTTCGGGTAATTATCCTCATATAAAAAGAAGAAGGCACAGTCACCATCCTGCGCGTCCAGGTAGCCCCATTTTACCGGTTTGGTCTACAGTAGCCGAGCAGTCCGACGGGGACAGTACCTCCGCCCTACAGAATACCACAACTATAATAACCTCGCGTTGTGTTCCCAGCGGTGAGTAGAGTAACCAGAGCTCACCGGAGTGTTTTTGTGCTATCAGTGGGAAGACCAAAGGGTTGTCCAGTTTTGTCTTCTGCACTGACGGCAAAAGAACTCTCTGTTCTTACACAGTCGGCAACTCGGCAGCACCAGTGATACTCCCCTGGTGCTGCACACATCCATAGGCTACGGTAACCACTTTCCATCACGTGGGACATGTGCTTGTCTGTCTGTCATGTGTTGTCCGGGTCTGCAGACCCGGAAATCTGCACCACGGCGGAAGCGGAACCGCAGAAAGAAAATTTCTCCCCACCGAAGACCGAGTCGGATCTCGAGCTCACCGACTCGTCTTCCAGCAGCCACGGTGAGGACGAGATAATGCGCCCCCTACTCAAGCAGTTTGCAGTTAGCCGCCGAAAGCTGCAGAACCAAAACCAAAACCACCAAAACCCCTTCCTCACGGGCCTCAACCTTCGAGGATGTGGAAGCGCCGCCGAGTTCCTCTGTCTCGGCGGCGCGCTCCCCTCGTACAGACGGCTCAACGTCTAAGGACGTTATGGAGGCCCTGGAAAGTCTGGCAGGGGCCCGCACTGGGCCGCCAATACCTGAGGAGGACGTCCCTCAATCCAATTATGTACGAAACTCTATGTGTGCGAGGTCGTCTCGTGCTTAACTAATAATGCTACAATATCTATAATACTTATGTCATGTAATAATCATAATAGTGATATTGTAGTATTAGTTGTAAGCAGTAAATAATACAGTTATTATAGCTGATTACTGCTTACGACGTCAATACGCGACTAAATAGCATCTTATACAATCATACACATTCATCTGTCGCTAATTGCTACTCTAATGTTCGAGTGAATTCACCGGGTGTCCGGCGTGGGAGACGCCGAGACGGGAGCTGGTGGCGGCCCTGGGAGTGAGAGTTCTTACGCTCTCCACCTTGCTTGCGGCGATGGTCCGCTGCGCGGATGCGTGGGCGACCGGCGCCTCCTTCTGCGAGCAAGTAATGCTCGTGATGGAGGAGGCGGGGCGGGAGCGGCAGCGGGAGCGACGAAGGATCGCAAGCCAAGCTGCCTGCGTACAAGGCAACTCGGGCGTCGGAGGTCGATGAACGGGGAGTGATGGGGGTGACTGGTAGAACCGCCTGTCATCCTGGTAGAAGCAGGCCGAGCCTCGCGTGCCTCCCCACTTCCGGGGACGAGTTGGGGACTCTGTAGTCCCCACACCGTAGGAGAGGGCCAGATCGTGAGAGATGGCCCTGGGTCGGCCGGGGTGCGAGGGATATGCCTGTCAACCTCACCTTCGGCAACCAAAAACGACCCACAGGCGGCGTGCGTTTTGGTCGGTTCGAATTCGACATAACCTCTTCCACCGGCTCCGGTGGGGAGTTATCCGTGGGGATATTTTTCGCACGTAAAAAAAAAACTCGAATGGTCGATACAGTTACTCTTACTGTAACAATATGAGTTGCTTGTGTGCTTGTATGCCACCTAAGTTGGTAAAAAAACCAACCAATAAGTTTTCAAATATCATAAACAATAAACGATAGGTAAAATCGTAAAGTCACTGTAAAGTGCAGTAAACAAACGCAGTGATAACGTTATCGCATCACTGTGCTAAATACTTGCGGCTTGCTGAAATTCCAACTCGAATTCCTACTATAATAATACCTACCTACATAATAGTGAAATGATTTAATTAGTCATTGTTTAGCTCTACTGTTCTGTTAATTTATTTAATTCTATTTAGCGTAGAAATAAACAAAATCTGCCAAGTGCAAGTCGGTTCTGTATGTGACAATTCAGTTTTTAGCTGTGGTTTTTTTTATAGCGGCGAAATAAATAATAACGCGATCATATATAGGTACATACATACCTTTGATTTGCCTGACGTTGCAACGTGCAACCTCGCTTTTCTGCGCAGTCGGATAGACACCGGACAGTTTGCTTACAGAATAGGGACACTGTGAGTGTCGCCATGTACCGTACATGGTGAAACGAAAATATCGAGAATGTGCGGGTAGATGACGAACCTTTTTTTTTTTATACAACTGAGGTGGCAGACAAGCACACGGCCCACCTGATGGAAAGTGGTTACCATGACCTATGAACGTGTGTAACACCAGTGGAGTCACATCCGTGCTGCCGACCCTGTAAGAACGGAGATTTTGTGCCGTCAGTGTAGAGGACAAAGCAGGACAAGCCTTTGGTCGTCCCACTGACAGCACAAAAACTCTCCAGTGAGCTCTGGCTACCCTACTCACCGTCGGGAACACAACACGAAGTTATTATAACCGCGGTATTCTGTAGGGCGGAGGTACTTCCCCAGTCGGACTGCTCAATTGGGCGGAAATACCGCCGTGTCCTACCTCTTCAGGCTACCTACTCCCTCACAGACTCGAAGACGGCGGGCGTGCACCACTGAACCAGTCAGATTGTGACCACGGCCGGGGAGTAAGCTGATCGTAACGTCAGGCATATCAAAGGTATATTTGTACCTACACCATGATCGCGTTAATTCCCGTTAACATTATTGTGTATCATGGAACCCCGGCAGTTTAAAAGTTGGAAAGAAATACTGTCTAACAATCATAGTTTATGAGATACAGCCTGTTGTTAGACAGACAGACGACAGTGGAGTCTTAGTATATGAGTATCTTGATGATGTTAATGCGTGGTCAATATAAGTCTCATGCTTGCTCGCACAAAATAAATTGTAAACTAAAGCAAATTTAAAACATACATACATACATAAAATCACGCCTTTATCCCTAGAGAGTTAGGCAGAGGTGAATTAACACCCACATTTCACCAATAATTGTATTCGGTTCCATGTAATAGGGGGTGAGCCTATTGCCGTAGTCTGGGCACTATTGTTGATCGAGCCATGCTTCTGAGGCTGTATATCTGTCTATATACAGCCCAGACTCAGCCTCAGAAACGTGAGCATGGGACCCTAATTATACTCTGCCGGAAACCACGCGGCAAATTTAAAAAAGAAAGATATCTATTTCTAATATAGTTCGCTGAGTTTCTATCTGGTATATTCTTAGTAGAATTAACCTACCGAACCGGCGAAAGAATCATTTTCCAATGGTTTAATTTTACATTATTTAATATTTTTATATTATTTCTTGACATAATTGCAAAATTTTGACATACATACATATATGCTCTTTATTAGCCTATATTGAATAAATGTAATTGATTCTTTGATTGATCGATTGATACAACATAGGTTTAGGACCATGAATGTACTGGCCCTAATAACATCTGCAAGATCCTGGTCACCAGTAAATATACAGCCCATTATAAGTTCCCGCTAGATGGCAATAGGCTTGCTCCCCATTACGTGGGATGGACCGATAGTCATAGTTGGTGAATTGTCAGTGTTAAGATTATACACCTCTGCCTACCCCTTCGGACATTTACTGGCGTACTCCCGTAGGTTGCGGCAACGGGATCAGACTTCTATAACCGCGGGTAACAGCCAGTAAAAATATCCCTAATTACTTAAGCCTAATAGACATTGCTAAATCGCAAAGAGCTTAGGCCAGTCGGCTGTTTGTCCGTTCGTATCTTATCACCAGCGTCTCGGTAAACACGGCTAATGTTTACTGTACCGTTTATCTTTGTTTTGAGTCGCTTTACCCTCTCAAAGATTAAAGGATACGTGACGTTGGTATAATCAAACGTTGTACTGTCGTGATCGGCTTTATAGGAGGAAAAAATACTCGGGCAGTTTAGGTAATTATTAAATATGTATCTTATTCCGTTAAGACAAAGCATAAAATAGTATACAACGACGTGGTACATACAGTGAGAGACTCTGTGGCGTGGTCGTGTTCACGACTGCTACTGTAGCGGCGCGGGTTTGATTCCCGTTGTCTATTGTATTTGTATGGGTATTTTTGTGCCTCGGAGAGGACGGTAAGCCGTCGGTCCCGGTTGTCAGACAAATAACAAGTAACTATGGTAGTTATTAAGGGTAGGAAGTTAGATTAAGGGATGCAGTGACGTTGGTATAATCAAACGTTGTACTGTCGTGATCGGCTTTATAGGAGAAAAAAATGCTCGGGCAGTTTTGGTAATTAAATATGTACCTTATTCCGTTAAGACAAAGCATAAAATAGTATACAACGACGTGGTACATACAGTGAGAGACTCTGTGGCGTGGTCGTGTTCACGACTGCTGCTGCAGAGGCGCGGGTATAATCAAACGTTGTTTACGGAAATAAAAGCGATCAAGGTGTAGATCCATACATACCTTTGGTTTGCCGAACTTTTCGACCAGGTCACACCGGTCGTGGTCACCGGCTGACTGGCTCAGTGGTGCACGACCGCTTTTCTGCGCAGTCGGATAAACACAAAACAGTTTGCTTCCAGAATAGGTTTTTCATCTACCCGCACAATCTTGATTTTTTGATATTTTCGCCATGTACCGTCACAAACCACACTTACTTCGGTTCGAAGAATAAGTTCGGAGGTAGTGCGTCAGGGTTTTCCTCTGGGGACAAGATACTCAAAACGTTCTCGTAAGTAGAGAGTAGAGAAGAGAGAGAGAATATGGGAGTCTCG
Organism: Eilema griseolum; assembly: GCA_963662185.1. Taxonomy (NCBI): domain Eukaryota; kingdom Metazoa; phylum Arthropoda; class Insecta; order Lepidoptera; family Erebidae; genus Eilema; species Eilema griseolum. The sequence goes on along the minus strand of OY759248.1, from coordinate 21,571,011 downwards.
ACTCTGGCAAATAGGTAACCACCTCAACATTGCCCGATATTCGGAAACATGGTCATACTTCCGGAATTCAAAAATGAAGCGGATACCCAAATTTTGCATTTTTTCAAGTTTATTAAGAAGTTCCTCTTTTGCATCAAGATAACAGACACCAGTGTAGTCTAAAAGTGGAAGCAGAATAGATTTCGCAAGAGTAACTTTAGTTCGATATGATAAAAGTTTCTGGAGACGTTTGAGGGACTGAATCGAGCAGTAAACCCTTGTGCTAACATCTGCAGTATGGACGTCCCAGGCCAGATTTGAGTCTATATAGACACCTAAATTTTTCACATGTTTCGAAAAAGGAGTACACTGTTTATACTGTTGATTGATGGCACTTCGTGGAATTTGTTGTTACACATATTGAGAACTCACTTGTACTTTTCCACATAATTTATAATAATGTGGAAAAGTCACTTCTTTGAGAACTCACTTGTACTTTTCCACATTATTTATTTTAATGTGGAAAAGTCACTTCTTTGAGAACTCACTTGTACTTTTCCACATTATTTATTTTAATGTGGAAAAGTCACTTCTTTGAGATCTCACTTGTACTTTTCCACATTATTTATTTTAATGTGGAAAAGTCACTTCTTTGAGAACTCACTTGTACTTTTCCACATTATTTATTTTAATGTGGAAAAGTCACTTCTTTGAGATCTCACTTGTACTTTTCCACATTATTTATTTTAATGTGGAAAAGTCACTTCTTTGAGATCTCACTTGTACTTTTCCACATTATTTATTTTAATGTGGAAAAGTCACTTCTTTGAGAACTCACTTGTACTTTTTTTTTGAAAAGTACACGCGAGTTCTCAATATGTGGAATAGGAGTAGCATTATATAGAATTTGTGGAAGAATTACTATTCCCAAAGTTTCCGTGACCATGCAGCAGCCATGGTCACGAAGAAAGTTAGTTTGAAGTATTTTATCATACATTATCTATTTTGCAAGGAAAATAAATACGTATCAGATAAACATATACCCAAATACGGCGATACATAGTATTTACGCAAATACATGTGTGTATTATCTATCACGTATCACTCATGCGCTCTATCACTTTTATGATGGCTATCATTACCTTATCACCTGTTGTTTGTCGACGTATGTTGTTCTTTGGCCGGTATTACCCTTTTCTTGTTTAGTTTTTAGGGGAACCCTGACTTTTGAAGTGCTTTTCATTATGTCCATAATACAAACAAATATCACTGCACAAAGAGCTACTCATAAAATAACTAGGTAGGTAGACTGTACTAGTGCTATAAATGCGGAAGTTGCCTTTGTTTGAAGGAGTTACACGAGTTTTTGTGAGGAGGTAGGATACGGCGGTATTCCCGCCCAATTGAGCAGTCCGACTGGGGAAGTACCTCCGCCCTACAGAATACCGCGGTTATAATAATATAAATATAATAAATTACTTCGTGTTGTGTTCCCAGCGGTAAGTAGGGTAGCCAGAGCTCACTGGAGAATTTGTGCTGTCAGTGGGATGACTAAAGGCTTGTCCTGCTTTGTCCTCTACACTGACGGCACAGGAACTCTGTGCTTGGGTCGGCAGCGCGTCTGTGGCTTTTCTGGTGTTACACACGTCCATAGGCTACGGTAACCACTTTCCATCAGGTGGGCCATGCGCTTGTCTGCTACCTAAGTGGTATAAAAAGTTTAGTTTAGTTTGGTTCCTTATTACAGGAGCGACTGTCGTCTAACATATTTCGAAGAGGTAGGACACGACGGTATTTCCGTCCAATTGAGCAGTCCGACTGGGGAAGTACCTCCGCCCTATAGAATATCGCGGCTATCGTGTTGTATTAAATTTGCCGCCCAAGAGGTATAAAAAAATCTCAAACCTTTTTTTAAGTGCGGAAATTAATACGGATACCCCCGGTCAACGGCCCGAGTCCGATTTTTTTTTTAAAGTAATATAACTTTTAGAAGATGGTGGTAAGAATAATTTTATTATGTCAGCAATAGTTTTAATAATTTATTGTTGGTTACTTAAATTAGGAAAAAAAATTGTTATTTTAATAAACAAATCAAGAAATAATTTATAAATATTAAATATAATAAAAATAAAATAACTATTATACAACTTATAGCTAAGAACAATTAAAATGCGTCGTAGAATTCCTCCGCATCGCATGCCTCTTGTGGTAGCGTTCCCAGAAGACTGGCAGCATTGCCACGTTGTATGGCAATGCTTATTTTCTGACCTTAAAATGTCAGCTTAAAACGTATAAACTAACACCACCGTAAGTGAAGACCTAGGATTACAAGCCATGTGGTTCATTTCTCGAAGGCTTCTAAGAACATTTTATGTTCTCGTTGAGAAGACAGTCGAAAGGAAAATCTGCATTCAAAACAACTAAATGTCATTATCCTTCGCGACATCGGCTAACGAAGTGGGCGTGCGCGTGCGCCGGTAAGGAAACTTGCACACGTCTTGTCGGGCTACTTTCTCCGCAACGGATCCGTGTTCTCATAAAACTATCGTAAAAGATACGAGAAGCGAGGTAATTCACTCTATCATGTTGGGTGTGCAATGATGTTTATGCTGGTATTTGTAATGGTGATTCTCTTTTTCCTGAAACTTGCTAAGGGCCACCATTGTAATAACAATGGTGTTCCTCAGCCTGGCCTCCTCAGATGCTTTTTCACATCCCGCTTATAGGACCCGGGGCTGTAAGAAGAAGTTCATACGGCTGCTAGTAAAGAATTTTTAAAACTGGTTTGGTTTTTGATGGAATTTTTTGTTGTTTGCACCGTATATGGTGACGGAGAAAGAATACAAGTATACGGATGGATGTGCCTGTTAACCTCACCATCGGCAACCGAGTCGGATAGAGTCCGACATAACCTCTCCTACTGGCTCCGGTGGTGGAGGTATCCAGAGTGATTTTACGCACGTAAAAATAAAAAAAAGAGAATCCCTACCCCATCTCACCAAAGGGTAAGAGGCGATTAACGGAAAAATACGAAGAAGATATCACTGTGAGAGAAGGAAAACTCAAAAAAAACCTTGTACCAACTCGTCTTGCTTGCGTGGCAAGCCTCCCAACATATCAATCAATTAATCAATAATGATTGATTGATTGATATGAGGGTGACATCTACGTCCTGCACAAAAAAGTGTACCGTATAAATGCCAAACGGTGATATATTTGTATGATGAAGTCTGAATAGATGCAAGGATTGCTTGGGTTAACAGGTCAGATGACAGTCCCTCCCTCTAAAATATCAGAAATTCACACAAATGGCTACATTGTTTTGGTTAAAGCTGAAATAGTTCTGAATAGGCTCTCTGTAGAGAAAAGAACCTTTGGTTCAAGAGGCTCTTGGATGTAGCATTACCTTACTGTATAGAAAAGAAAAGAGTAGGCCAAAGCCTCCCAACATTAGGAGATTCCTATGTCCAGGATGAGTGTTCTGATGAGCTCTTCCAATTAGTCCCACCCTCCCCTTTCCTACACAGGACATCACGTGCAGGTCTTAGATGTCACCCGCACAGGGTGCAGAACATCCGATCAAGAACCAAGCGGTTCGGTGACTCTTTCCTCTGTCGCACCATTAAGGCCTGGAATTCATTACCAGCTCACGTGTTTCCTTCTTCCTACAGTCCCGGGTCCTTTAAGCGAGGCGTGAAAAAGCATATGATAAGGCCGTCAAGCTGAGTGTCACCATTGTCACATAGTATGTGTAAGTAATGGTGACCCTCTTTTCTGAGACTTTGCCTTCAGCTTACCGTCAGGCAAGGCGAAGTCTAATTGACGTGTTCTATATAAAAAAAAAGAGTTGACTGCGATGGGCTAATTGATTGATTGATAGAAAAGGAGAGGGTAGAGGGTAGGAGAGGGGAAGGAAAAATTGATGTTATTGAAGCCAAATTATCGATATTTAAATCGATAAGTTGGAGCTCGGATGGCTCCAAATCTGATTACACCCAAAGTTTGTACTTGAGGGACCTTCGTCTGCTCTCCTTCTTTTCCTTATAGACTTTTATGGGACTACCATATAACTGGTACACTTAGTAAATGACGTGAAAAGTTCTGACGCTGGCTTTTCTCCTGGGGTTAGGATTTAATAATGGAGGATTAAATCAGAATCGACCGGACACTGAGCTCCGAGTTGCTTCTGTGGAGACCTTGGATCGTTCTGATAATATGACGGAGTGCTTTACCAGTTGTGGTCCCTCGACATGACAACGCTTGAATCAACGTATTATTAGGTAGGTATATCAAAGTTAAAGGACTAACCAATTTTTTTTTTTCAAGTTTTTGGAGAATGTTTTTTGTGACGGGGGTTTTAATAATTTTAATTTAATCTACTTCTGATTAAATACTTATTTCACAAATTTATTTACTTTAAGATTTTTTTAAATTATAATTTTATGCGCATATTTTTGTCATTAAAATTGTAATTGTCTGTAATTTGCCTTACAAATTGCGTTAGCTGTCCACACACCTTTGTTTACTAGCATTATTAATTGTATATCTTAATTAATTCCAACCAACTCCATCTTCATTAAACGTAATGGTAGAAGCAAATATTAGAAATCATTCTAGGATATTCTACAGCGCTATTCCCGCGTGGTTCCCGGCAGAGTAGAATTTGAATCACTCCATCACATCCCGTGTGGTGTCGTACAAGGCGACTAAGGGATGGGGCAGTTTAACATCAGACAGATATACACAGCCCAGAAACAGCCCCAAATGCATGGCTCGAGCCAATAATAGTGCCCGGAAGACGGCAATATGCTCATCTCATATTACGTGGGACCGAATTTATTGATTGGTGAAATGTGGGTGTTAATTCACCTCTGCCTAACACTCCGGGGATAAAGGCATGATTACGTATATATTGATGTTTAGATCAAAGAGCCAAACAAGGCATAAAATATTAAACGGATTTTAATGCGGCCATTTATTACAAAGGTCTTGGAAGGGTCTTGGTTAGACTTAAAATCTTGCGTAAGTTTAATCACAGTCGGTTAAGTGGAAACGGAGATATTACCAAATATTTGTGATAATCGACATAGTAGCTGCGTATATGGATATTTATGATTACTGGGGGGGGGGGGGGGGGGGGATTTTGCGCACGTAAAAAAAGGCTATGATTTCATTTTCATTGCTACAATATCGTACGATTTATGTTCTTAGAAAAAAAAACGAGGTGTTTACACTAGATATCCAGTAGGCTTGAAATAAAATGCGTCATAGTAATGTAATGCTTATAAATATCGCGGCTACTTCCTTATGTTAAGAAATCCTACTAGGTAATGTAGAATGTGGGCAAAACACCTGATAACCGAGTGCCTACTCAATTCTCAGGAACTATTGTGAAACTTCAACTGTTAATAGTTTAAATTCTTGGTAATCTTTAAGGAAAAGTTATTTCTTGAGTCAAAATTAGATAAAAGACTTTATTCATTTTGGCAACTAAGTTTTCATAATCTGAAGTACTGTAGAATTTTTCTACATCATGCCCACGGTGAAATTCTATCATCGCACCGCTCGCCACATTCAGGCAACTCATCCTCATACGTTAAAAATGGAAATACAGCACACAAACGAATCTTTCCGCACATTAGTATGATAATGATAATATATAAATATTGATAATCTAAAAATACATTTAAAATTTCGACTAAACATTGCTTTGCACAGAAATTCACACAAATATTATTCAACGAATTCAGCATGTTTTTTCTAGATTCAACACATTTTACTTCAAATAAAAATCTATTTTTGTTCTAGATAATAACAAGGACAGTCTAAAACTGGTCCAAGAAGATTAATTTTAATCTACGCTACTTGGAAGACGGCTTTCTTCAATAAGTCACTGTTTAATCGTTACTTAAATAAATAAAGACTCAAGCACACATCATGTTATTGTTAGCGTAGTCTCGAATACAGCGTCTCGAAAACTTCCGAGTTTTCTAAACAAGGTGAGTAGGTTTATCATGCCGGAGCAACAATATCTTTTAGCATTAGACTCAATCATAGGTTTGGTCCTGCGACGCACGCCTTCCTTACCGGGAGTAAGATGTTGTTGTTGTTACCATGGTTCTCACAAACGAGGGACTCATCTCGGAACTGGTGATGGTTCTAAGTAAGCCGAGGTGCGAAAGATATGTCTTAGCAAATCTTAAGGTGAATTTCCACCAGTGTGCTGAACAGTGTGCGGCACTGCGATGCACAGTGTGCGACACAAATGTTTATTTTCGTTGACTCACTCAAGCAAGCAATAACAAATCAAATCATTCTAGAAATGTTCGCGCACATGTGTTTACTTTTGTGCGCATACATGTACAGGCAGTGGACTTGCGTTGACACGCACAGACTGACCATTTTGCTCTGTGATAATGTTCATGCTCAAGTGTGCAGGACACAGTTCCAGCACATGTGACTTTACAAAAGTTACGCACAGCCTTACCAGTGGAGACGGCAGCCAAATGCGCTACCATCTTAGTACGTGCGCTGCTGGTGTGTTGCATAAAATGTTTGTAAGTAAATATGCAGCACACTGGATGATGGAATTTTACCTTTACACCCCGTCATTGTAGTCTTGCATTCCGTGTCATTGCCTGCTAATATGTCTCGGGATGCCTTTTTACTCCCTGCTTAGAACCCGTTATTATCAGACGTAAACACGCGTACTGGTAAAGTATTCTAGTTATTTACGGTACAGCAAAGAAGTTCCAAACCGCTTGGTTCGGAACGGTATTCTTTCTACCGTTTGAGTAACACCAAAGTCCAAGCGTTATCCTTGTGGTGACGGAGAAAGAATACAAGTATCATCACGCCATCTGATCCGAAGGGTGTCGTAAGAGACGACTAACCGAAAAATACGTAGACGATATCCCTGCGAGAGAAGGAAAACTTGAAATATGATCCTGGTACCAATTCGCCTGGCCAGGGTGGAAACAGTAGGTCAAAGCCTCCCAACATTGGGAGAGGCCTAGTCCAGCAGTTGATTGCGATAGGCTTGATTGATTTTGACAGTCCAGACCCCCTAGACAAGTGGCAATCCGTTGGCCAGCGTTGACGTTCATGGCAGTCGTCAACGTATCTCATAAATGTCAAAATACGTGTATATTCTATTCTACTTTACGCCGGCCAACGAATTGACTCATTTCGAGTAAGCAGGACGTATCTTTTTTTTGTTCTGGATATTTTTTACGAGCGACATATCCCCACGGATACCCCCCCTACTGGAGCTGGTGGGAGAGGTTATGTCGGACTCTAACCGACTAAAATGCACGGCGTCTGTGGGTCGTTTTTGTTTGCCGAAGGTGAGGTTGACAGGCATATCCCTCGCACCCCGGCCGTCATAGCGATCTCTCTCGATCTGGTCTTGCTCGGGTGTGGGGACCACAGAGTCCCCAACACGTCCCCGGCAACGGTCTGGCCAGGGTGACAGGCAGCTCCACCCGTCACCCCAGGCCTGCGATCATAGGGGGCGGACGTCGTTCGACCTCTGACGCTCGAGTTGCCACAGTACGTGGACAGCTTGGCTTGCGATCCTGTTCTGGAGCTGTTCTGGATTGTGAGGGAGAACATGGTGGAACTAGCTGAAAGAGCTGGTTGTAGTTTGAAGTAGCAAGTGTGTCTTGGCTCTTAATTTACAATGAGTCAAGCCTTACATCACTTTAAATATGATAGATTAGATCAGGGCGACTTATTGTAACCGGTAATATTATTCTACAGACATAATTTGCATAATACTGATCAACGTAATAATGATGTAATTTTATTTTTTCTATATTTTGAATCTACGTATGTTACAAAAAATACACGGTCTTATTGATGGTAAGCGGTTACCGTAACTTATGATGTGAAAGATTGTTACGTCGAATGTGCCCCTTGTCCTAGAGGGAAATGGTTCCTTTTTCTTTTAGGGCATTGCCGATAACAGTATTTTGTATTCGTACCAATATGTGCAGTTGGTATGAATACAAAATACTCATCATCATCATCATCATCACCATCATCATCATTAACCTAGTATAATTCTTTATTCCCTTACCAAGTACTTGCTCAAGTACTTGGGCTCGGCACAAACATGTGTCCATCCCTTCTCTTATAACGTTGGTAGCTTAGTGGTTAAGGAGTCAGCCTTACAATTGAAAGTTTGAATCCTGACCATTACACTACGGACGTGAACTCACTCCTAGCACAAGCAATTTAGCTTAGTTGGAATTAGAGGGCATATTAATAATTTCGACTATTTATACTGTTGATTAATGGCACTTGGTGGAATTTGTTGTTACACATATTGATAACTCACTCACAATGATAGGGTACGATGGAGCTGGCATGGATATTTTGGCCAAAAGGTCCTAAAAAAATAAAGATTAAAAAAACACTCACAATGACAATAATGTCATTGTAAACCTTTGATGATGCTGTAATAATTATGTATGTATGTAAGTATGATGTAATATGGGGTTCTTCAAGAGGGGCATCAGAAGGTTTCTTCGTGGTCGGCAGCGCGAGTGTGACACCCCGGTGTTGCATACGTCCATAGGCCACGGTAACCGCTTCCCATCAGGTGGGCCGTGTGCTTGTCTGCCAACTAAGCGGTATAAAAAAAAAGCTAATAATCTGCAAATCATGTACCGGGTAAATCCATTTTGTATTCGATACACCTAGATATACCTAAATATTTGACTTGACACACTCTAGAATGTCATTTAAGATTTATTTAATTTTAATTAGTAACCAAGTAGATTTCCTACGAAGAAGACTCACTTCCCTAATGAGACTTTAATTACATATTTTATTCATCCAACCCAGAGTTTCTAAAAATATTTTTTTAGCTCGACAGTACTAATTCTGCCGTATCAAGAATCTGTCGTAACCAGAATCTGTCCTAAGACGAATGAGGGAAACCGGTCAAGCGTAATAAATAATAAAGTAATGTGGAAAAGTACAAGTGAGTTATCAATATGTGTAATTAGTAATTTCAGTTCAAAATTTAAAAAAATAACGACGGGTTGCACTCCGGGAGTGCCGGCAGAAGTGAAAACTTGAATATTAACGTTGTGCATTTTTGATATTTTGGAATGGTTAAAGAATAATTTTGCACGAATTGCTTTCATTATCAGTATAAAAGTACTATTATTTATGTGGTGGAATACAATATTCATTTATTTCGCTATCGTACACAAACATGACAATTTATATTACATTAAAAATTTAACACTTCAGAACTATTACAATTAATTTACATTAAAAAGTTTATCACCGCCATCACACAATTGTGACAGATGTGTGACATTCGCGCAAGCGCCCGGCGCCGCCTGTCCTCTCTCCATCCGTCTTACGAATTTTCGATCAGGTCACGTGTCCTGACGCGAGTTTAGAAATTTTTACCCATTTCAAAAAAAGTACACAGCGCCGCTAAAGAAGTTTTCACTTCAAAAAACTTTCCTCAAGCACAGCATTCCTCGCCATGTTATCTTTTTTCTTACTTTCAATAGCTTTCTTTATTCGTACTTGCCTACTGTTACTGCTACTGGTACCTACTGGCCCATTCTAATAACTTTACTAATTACCCACTAATTGATACAAAACTTACGAAACAACTAGATCTGTCCAGCTGCACTTCTTGCTAAACCAGTAAGCAAGTAATTAATTGAAAAATGCTGTAAACCGCTTCTATCCTATACGTTGTCTGGTCTAAAATTTTGTAAGTCAATATTTGACCTGATTGTCTTATATTCAATTTCGAACTCTATGCCTAGCGAAAAAGGTACAAAGTTATACACAACGTTAATCGGAAATGACCCCATTCTCGGTAGCCGGTATTATTGCACAATCTCTTGTTCTTGTTGCAACCTTGATTTGCTAGAAAGTATGGTCTTTATTGCGAGGAGATAAGGTATAAATTAGTATAAATCGCCCGATAAGGCAAATTAATTCTTTAATCAAAGAAAATTATGTTATTTTATCAAATCGTAACTTGAATCCATGAATTGCTTTGTTAGCGATTAGGGTTTTAACGAAAGTTAAGTATGACTGTATGAGTCATAAATATGGATGTATTTTCTTGGTAGCCTGAATATCGGCTGGTCACGAAATATTAAATAATGTGTTCGGTTCGGGCACTTTTTTTTTATCTATAGGACACGCAACTTGACTTTACCTCGCCTGATGGTAAGCTAAAGGCAAAGTCTCAGTAAGAGGCAAAATCTCACCATTACAGACACTAAGTAATGTTACAATAGTGGCACTCAGCTTGGCGGCCTCATCAAATGCTTTTCTCGCCCCGCTTAAAGGACCCGGGACTGTAGGAAGAAGGAAACATGTGTGCTGGTAATGAATTCCAGGTCTTGGTGGTGCGGCAAAGAAAAGAGTCTCTGAACCGCTTGGTTCTTGCTCGTATATTCTGCACAGTGTGAGGGTGACATCTAAGTCCTGCACGTGTTGTCCTATGTAGGAAAAGGGTGCAATTAACCCTGTTGTTCAAAAGATCAAAACAAGATTGACAGCGGGCGGTACCCATTAATTTTTCCTTCGGTTTATGACCGGCAATAGGGTACAGCTTGCTGTTCCACTTGTTTGAATCTTTTTTTTTTTTTTTTTAATTTAAAGAATAAATTTAAATGTAAGAAGAATAGCCGCGATAGCCTAGTGGTATGTGTAATGGACTGCTGAGACGAGGTCTCAGGTTCGATCCCAGGTTTTACCATGACACACACCAATGACTTTTCGATATTTTTCGAAGTTATGTGTGTATTTATCGCAGGTTTATAACTGCCCGGTTAATGGCAATAGGCTCGCCACCTATTACATTGGGACCTAAAACATAAACTGGCGAAATGTGGGTGCTAGCACCTCTGCCTACCCCTTTGGCGATATAGGCGTGAGTTTATGTTATGTTATGTTAAAGAAAAATTTCTGTGCCGTCAGTGCAGAAGACAAAATCAGGACAAGCCTTTGGTCTGCCCACTGATAGCAAAAATACTCTCCAGTGAGTTCTGGCTACACTACTCACCGCTGCGAACACAACACAAGGTTTCTATAGCCATGGTATACTGTATGGTATATTATATTAAGTATATTATATTAGTCATTTTAGTATTTTCCATATAAAAATAACAAATAAAAAAATTAGAAATAGGTAAACTATAAACAGATTTGTTCAAAACTGGTTTTAGTAAAACTCACAATTCCGGTTTATTTATGTAACAATCAACTTGTGATACACAAACGAAGCTAGTTTAAAAATAATACAAGATCTAAGTAACTTTGACTAAGTGACTAGAATAGCCTCTATAACGGGGTTCTTTTTTACGTGCGCAGAATCCCCTACCTCCCCACCGGAGCCGGTGGAGGAGGTTATTTCGGACTCGAACCGACTAAAACGCACGCCGCCTGTGTGTCGTTTTGGTTGCCGAAGGTGAGGTTGACAGGCATATCCCTCGCACCCCGGCCGACCCAGGGGTCGCACCCCGGCCGACCCAGGGGTCGCACCCCGGCCGACCCAGGGGTCGCACCCCGGCCGACCCAGGGAACCTCTATAACGGGGTGGGAGTGAACGCAACTGGTACGCAGGGGGCGCGGCTTCGATCCCCGCTCAGTGCAAATATTTGTATGCATGAATATGAGTATTTGCATTGGTCTGGTCGTGCCTTGGAGAACACTTGGGTATTTGAAGCTTTCAAAAGTGGTTGTAGATGTCAGATATATATCGAGGAGGTAGGACATGACGGTATTTCCGCTCAATTGAGCAGTCCGACTGGGGAAGTACCGTCACTCTACAGAATACCGTGGCCATAATAACCTCGTGTTGTTTCCGACGACGGTAAGTAAGACAGCCAGAGCTCATTGGAGAGTTTTTGTGTTGTCAGTGGGAAGACCAAAAGCTTGTACTGTTTTGTCTTTTACACTGACGGCACAGAAACACTTACAGGGTTGGCAGCGCGAGTGTGACTCCCTTGGTTTTGCACACGTCCATGGGCCACGGTAGCCACTTTCCATCAGGTAGGCCGTGTGCATGTCTACCACCTAAGTGACATGAAAAAAATCATTGTATTCGGATCCACGTAATAGGGGGTGAGCCTATTGTCGTATTCCGTGTACTATTGATGACTCGAGCCATGCATCTAAGGATGAGTCTGGACAGCCCAGACTCAGCCTCAGATGCATGGCTTGAATATGTTTACTATGCTGTGTATATCTGTCTGATATTAAACAGCCCTATCACTTAGTCGCCTTGTACGACACCGCATGGGAAGAGATTGGGTGGTCCAAATTCTACTCTACCGAGAACTTTAGTTATTTTGGTTGCTAATATTCCTTTTACTAGTTTAAAACTTGCTGGAATATTTACAATGTTTATTATTTTTGTTGAGCAACCGATTTTCGGCGCTGTTACGTTGTTAGTAATACCAGTAATGTGAATGGCCATGTCAATCTCAAATCATATGGAATGACCTCCCTGCTGCGGTTTTCTCAAGCGCCTACAATATGGGGTTCTTCAAGAGGGGCATTAGAAGGTTTCTTCATGGTCGGCGGCGCGAGTGTGACACCCCTGGTGTTGCATACGTCCATAGGCCACGGTAACCGCTTCCCATTAGGTGGGCCGTGTGCTTGTCTGTCAACTAAGTGATAAAAAAAAATCCTTTTGTTTAAGGTGCATCCCAGAATATTATAATACATACATACATACATACATATAACCACGCCTTTATCCCTGGAGGGTTACGCTGAGGTTAATTAACACCCACATTTCACATAATAGGGGGTGAGCCTATTGCCGTATTCCAAGCACTATTGTTGACTCGAGCCATGTATCTGAGACTGAGTCTGGGCTGTATATATCTGTCTGATGTTAAACAGCCCTATCCCTTAGTCGCTTTGTACGACACCGCATGGGAAGACATGGGGTGGCCCTAATTCTACTCTGCCGGAAACCACGCGGCAATTTTGCGGCAAAATTAACATTCCACTTAAAAGTGAGCAAACAACATGCTCGTTAGTCGTAAATCGTGTACAAATACAGACAGTTGATGTTGTCCTGCTCGCCCCAAGTGGGTCAAGGTACGACCAGTACGGCTGGTACGGCGAGTAATGAAACAGGGTCAGGTCAAGCCGAGCCTACGAAATTATCTGTCGGCTGCTCGGAAAATACCAATATGGACGCCCTTGGGTTGTACTTCTTTTTTTTTATTCATCCATTACTTATTACATAATAAACGGCAATTTGGGGCCGGATTCAGTAAAATTACGTTTTATAACGTAAAAAATCCCGTGTGTTGCCAGTGCAGTAGAAATGATAAATGTTGAGCAAATAAAATTATTATTATTCTTCTTCTTCTTCTTCTTCTTCTTCTTCTTCTTCTTCTTCTTCTTCTTCTACGGTTATCCCATCGATCGCAATTAAGGGATAGAGCTGTTTTTCATACGTACGTACGACAGTAAGTAATGGTGACCCTCTTTTCTGGGATTTTGCCTTCAGCTTACCATCAGGCAAGGCGAGGTCCAATTGACGTGTCCTATATAAAAAAAAAAAAAAAAAAAAAAAAAAAAAAGACAGTAAATATGCAGTCGTTAGTTCAAGTAGTCAGGGCAATTTTTTTTTATACAACTTAGGTGGCAGACTAGCACGCAGCCCACCTGATGGAAAGTGGTTACCGTGACCTATGAACGTGTGTAACACCAGTGGAGTCACATCTGTGCTGCCGATCCAGTAAGAACAGAGATTTTCTTTGCATTCAGTGCAGAACACAAAATCAGGACAAGCCTTTGATTTTTCCACTGACAGCACAAAAACCCTCCAGTGAGCTCTGGCTACCCTACTCACCGCCGGGAACACAACACGAGGTTATTATAGCCGAGGTATTCTGTAGGGTGGAGGTACTTCCTCAGTCGGACTGCTCAATTCAGATGGGAATACCGTCGTGTCCTACCTCCTCCTATAATATACACATATATAGGCTATATAGGCGACCTGGACCCCGACTCTATATTCGCCATTAAGTATTAAACTTTAATATAAGTATTATTATATTCGTTATTGTATAGGTACATAACTCATTTTTATAACAAAATATACCTACAAGCATATAGTAGTATAAAGGCGAGCTGAACTTAATGTTGAGTATTTTTATTTTTATTTTTTAGTTTATCGAATTGGAAACACGCGTTTTGAGAACGTTGTCTTACGGAATCGGGCCCGAAGTAGTTGTTGAAGAAATTTTCTTAGAATTTCGGCAGACTGTTTTTTTACATCATCGGTCTCATGACGTTTGTTTGAAATTCGAACTAGTATGGGGAAAAAAGAATGGGGCAATTGCATATTTTCTGGTAGAGTAATGTTACAGAGACAATTTGATACTTTCCCATCGTATAAATTAGTTATTTTTTGAAAAAAATTAATAGACAAGATAATTGGAATGTATACCTAGTCGACATAGGAGATACAGTGGCCTGGGGGTGACGGGTGGAGTAGCCTGTCACCCTGGCAGAAGCAGGCCACGGCGGCGGCGCACCAAGTGGCTCCCCGTTTCAGGGACGAGTTAAGGACTCTGTGGTACCCACATCCAAGAAGAGGGCCAGATCGAGAGAGATGGCCCTGGGTCGGCCGGGTGCTAGTGATATGCCTTTTAACCTCACCTTCGGCAACCAAAAACGACCCACAGGCGACGTGCGTTTTAGTCACTTCGAGTCCGACATAACCTCTCCCACCGACTCCGGTGGTGGAGGTATCCGTGGGGAATTCTCTCACGTGAAAAAAGGAGATACAGTCACACTTTTGTTTATAAAGTTATATGTAAAGGTGCGACCGTAACTCCTTTGTCGATTGGACCTACCATCAGCTTTAAATTCAGCCTGTCCCATGTCAAAGTTGCAGAATTTTAGGTGTTATAACAATTTAATATGTATTAGCATTTTTCTGTACCACGTAAGTGGCAGACAAGTGTGCAAAACCAAGAGAGTCACACTCACGCTGCCAACCCTGTATGCACAGAGAGTTTCTGTGCCGTCAGCGTAAAAGACAAAGCAGTACACGCTTTTGGTCTTCCCACTGACAGAACAAAAGCTCTCCAATGACCTCTGACTACCCTACTCACCACCGGGAACACAACACGAGAATATTATGGTAGCGGTATTCTGTAGGGCGGAGGTACTTCCCCAGTCGGACTGCTCAATTGGACGGAAATAGCGTCGTGTCGTCGTCGAAAAAAATGCATTGGTCTGGGTGGTGATTATTTTAGTTCTACGATCGATGTCTGAGTGAGTGTCTCTTCACACTAAAAACTCTTTGACCTAGTGACCAATACCTTAATACGCACTGACGAGTGAGGTAATTCTAATAATTATTATGTAGCTAATTTAATAAGAGATACTATTGGGACCGCGAATACCAATGACTCACGCTATCAGAAACAAATTAAAAAATACAGTTGCAAAACAAGCTTTTGTAATTTTAGATTCTGTAACCCACTTAAAATAAGGTTTAATATAGTGTGATACGAATTTTCGTAACAGAAAATGATGCTTATTGGTCTTATAAATTGAAATTTGTACAGTTTGACCTCCCTGTGTGGTTCCCTCCCATATTTAGTTGATTTATAATGTCCAAAGTTTCTATTAGACTTGGTTAACAGGCTACTACTAGTTTTGTGACAGTTATTATTTGCTACTAAATGTTCTTATATATCCTATCCTAGTAAAATTATCGCACTGATAATATGTATTATAAATAAAAAATAAGGTTGTTTTGTATGTTTGTTTTTCTTTGTCTAGGACACGCCAACTTGACTTCACCTCGCCTGATGGTAAGCTAAAGGTAAAGTATCAGGAAAGAGGGTCACCATTACAGTCACTAAGTAACGTTACAATGGTGGCAGTCAGCTTGGCGGCCTAGATGCTTCACGTATCGCTTAAAGGACCCGGGACTGTAAGGAAACACGTGAGCTGGTAATTAATTCCAGGTGTTGGTGGTACGGCAAAGAAAAGAGTCACCGAACCGCTTGGTTCTTGCTCGTATATTTTGCACGGTGTGAGGGTGACATCTAAGCCCTGCACGTGTTGTTCTGTGTAGGAAAGGAGAGGGAGGGATTAGTGGAGGAGCTCAGTTGATTTAGATTGTAACTGAAAAGCTGAAGCAGACCGACTCTTTAACCAACAGATTCGAGATAACGCTTCCATGAAGATGAATCACTTCTGTATATCCTTGAAAGGGTAGGTAGAGTTGTAAACATCAATGACAACATCTGTCTGTCTGTATGTCAATATAAAAGCACGTGAGGAACGTGCTTCAATCAGGTTTTTATGAGGTATTCATTGTAAGGTTTTATATTAATATTACAAACGTGTTATAAATAGATAGATTACTAATGCGTTAGTGGGTATATTTAATTTAAGTACAGTCAGTAACAGATCTATCTAGACGACAAAGTCTCAAAATCATTTTAATACCTACTATAGTTGCGGCACGCTATGATTTTTAAGGAGGTAGGACACGGCGATATTCCCGTCCAATTGAGCAGTCCGACTGGGGCAGTACCTTCGCCCTACAGAATACCGCGGCCATGATAACCTTGTGTTGTGTTCATGGCGGTGAATAGAGTAGCCAATTTATTTATTTTATTTATTTATTTATAGAACAAAAAAGAAATCCTGAAAATGTATTGTATTACTTTATTTATTATATTCTTTATTGTACGCTAATTACAATATTCATGTTACAGAAATTGTTACAGAAGACAGGCAGTACAAAGGGCGGCCTTATCGCTTTACGCAATTTCTTCCAGGTAACCTTTACTAAATTTAATCAATTTAATTAAGATGAAATGTGTGTGTTAATTCGCCTCTGCCTAACCCTCCGGAAATGGAGGCGTGATTATATGTATGTATGTAAAATTTACCCATCAAAAATCTATATCCATAATAATAATATGTAAAAGTCTGTCTGTCTGTTGACAGATCTGTATGTTATGCTTTCACGCCTAAACATCTGAACCGATTTTGATGAAATTTGGTATAGTGGTAGATTAAACGTTACGAACGGAGATAAGCTATGTTATGTTGCAATAACCGACATTCAAGTGGGTGGAGCCGCGGGGAACAACTATTGTAAAATAAATCGCCGTAGAATCCTAAAATAGAGTGCGTTCCCACTTCCTACCCTTTCTGGGGGTATGATGGGAACACCTCGATTCCCACGCCCGAGGGGGCCTTCGAAATAGGAGATCGTCCTGTGTCAGCCGGGTACGAGCGATATATCTGAAGATCCGAGACGGCCAGCGGTTTACGTCGGGTTTTCTCTTTTTAAAGATCTTTTAGAACCGGAATTATTAATATATCCCTCTAACTAACCGGAGGTAAAGTTAAATTGCTTGTACTAGGAGTGGGTTCATATCGGTAATGGCCAGGATTGGAACCCAGGTTCTCTCGATCGTAAGGCCAACATTTTAACCACTAAGTTACCAACGTTGCTTTCGACATAACCGTCTAATTGGACAGCGGGGGTATTATTAAATCCGATTAATCGAAAATAACCGACTAAAATGCACGCCGTCTTTGGGTCGTTGTTAGTTCCCGAAGGTGAGGTTAACAGGCATATTCCTCGCACCCCGGCCGACACAGGGCCATCTCTCACGATCTGGCCCTCCTCTGGTAATATCGTAGGTAGTTACAGTATACATAGAGGACGACATACCTCTATAAATTAATATCCACTCTAAATAAATAAATATATTCGTGAGTGGGTGTGTGTGTGTGTGTGTCTAAAATTCAAAACAACGCAAACGGCCACGGTATTGTTCATTAATCAGTTGCAAGGATAAAAATAGACACTGTATAATAAATGTTTACTTAACGTTCGAGGTCGAGAGGCTGTCCGCTGTTGCATCATCTCTATATAAGTATGTATACTATGGCACACATATCTTGGACCTAAAACGCGAGACACGACGGTATTTCCGTCCAATTGAGCAGTCAGACTCGGGAACTATCTCCGCCTTACAGAATGCCGCGGTCATAATAACCTCGTGTTGTGTTCCCAGCGGTGAGTAGGGTAGCCAGAGCTCACTGGAGAGTCTGTGTTGTCAGTGGGAAGACCAATAGCTTGTCGCTTTGTCTTTTACACTGACGCCACAGAAACTCTATGTGATTACAGGGTTGGCAGCGCGAGTGTGACTCTCTTGGTGTTGCACACGTCCATAGGCCACAGTAACCTCATTACATCAGGTGGGCCGTGTGTTTGTCTGCCAACTAAGTGGTATAAAAAAGAACCCTCAAAAGACACTCAAGAAACATGCACTGTATGCATAGGCCACATTTTAGGTCCAACATATATGCAGGTACGTATATGTATGTTGCGTTCACATAGCCTCCCTACTATTCCACTTATTTCCGGATTGAACATGCAGAGAGTCGACATACTGCGTAAGCGGTAAGCTACGCTACCGTACGAAGGTAGACTGGCCGGCACGTAAGTAGAAGACAGAAGTTTTGTTTACAGTTTTTTTGCTGAAGTCTTTATTTTTTACAGTTTAATGTATTTTATTTTCTTTTATACTACAGGGGGCAGACAAGCACCTGGGAAGTACCTCCGCCCTACAGAATACCGCGGGCATAATAACTTCGTGTTGCAGTCCCAGTGGTGAGCAGGGTAGTCAGAGCTCACTGGAGAGTTTGTGCTGTTAGTGGGAAGACTAAAGGCTTGCCCTGCTTTGTCTTCTACACTAACGGCACAGAAACTCTGTGCTTACAGGGTCGGCAGCGCGAGTGTGACTCCTCTGGTGTTACACAGGTCCATAGGCCACGGTAACCACTTTCTATCAGGTGAGCCATGTGCTTGTCTGCCACCTAAGTGGTATAAAAATAAGCACACGGCCCTCTTGTTGGAAAGTGGTTACCGTGGCCTATGGGCGTGTGCAACACCAGGAGAGTTATACTCTTGTTGCCGATTCTGGAGAAACATTCTAATGCCCTTCTTGAAGAACGCCAAATTTTACACTCGAGACTGTAAATGCAATATAAATTATTGTGAAACACCAAATACTTGGTATGTAGCCTACTTGCTTAAGGTATATACGTCTGTATACTTATTATGTCTTCAAACTTATTATCGAGGAAAAAATAAAATCATTATTATATATGCTTAATTCAAATTAATTCAAAGTCGACATTACAGGTCACTTTTTTAAACCCATTTTATTTTGCCTGAGTCTGCTTGTCTTCAAGTTTGACTAAATAAAAAATTATCAAGCACTTGGTCCAAGGTTTACCCGATGTTTACGAAGAATGGTCACTTCTATTGTTTGTTATTGATTTACCTTTGATATTATTTTTTTCTTGTGAGACTGCGCAGCACTGATTGAAAATATTACAATAGCACCCACGCGCCAAAGTTACACATTGTGTTTATTTTTTTATTATGTTTAGCGGTTTTTTAATCCATGATTGTTTAGTACTTATCTACTTACCTATTTATTAAACGAATAACAGACTAATTAACTATAGTTGCCTATTTAGAAGAAGCTTATCAATTGTTAACAATCCATTGACCTTAGGATTCAAAGTAGGTACAATTTTTTCTACATTAAAATTCAAAAGCGAACATTTTGAGCATAAATCGTCTTCAATAAGTAGTCAGTTTTCTTGACATTTAGTTTAATTTAAATTTCCTTTGACAATGTGTTTCTATATTTATATACATACAATGAATCGAATGTCAAGTAAAATAGAAAAAATATTGTCTAAATAGCTTCGAGCATAATAATTGCATTGTAAAAAGCACTTAGCATCAAGACCGGCAGACGGCCTATGTTTCGAAATGCGAATCACATGCTAATTTGTACAGCCTCGTTCGACCACAGACTGCTAAACACTAGTTGTCTAGAATATTAATATGACAGGATATTCCTAACCTCTGCTTCACCGACCTCCTTTTTAAAATGACTCATCGTTTTAAAATAAATTCGAAATTTAAAATGTTTTCATTATTTTTATTTTTTAAAGTTTAGAGTTTAGAAATTGTTGAAGCTATAGAAATCGATTAGATAAGAAAATTAATAATTTAAGCGTGTAATCTAGCTATAATTATAATAACTTAGGCATTTTATGTTTATGCACAAATATGGTAGGTATTTACGTATTCATATAATACGGTACTGACTGAGTTAACACATAACTAAAAAAAAGTCAGTGAGTAGAGGAGTTGGTCGAGCCTTATAATATTTTTTTGTTTTTTTTTTTTGCAGTTAAACTATTTAAGATACCGTCTATAAAATTAAAGTTGTAAAAATATTTATTTATATCTCAGAACAACTACCTGGTTATATATAATCAAATAAATAAACAAGTAAGTATATAAAATTCACACCATACCCAAGTTGAATAACAGTAGGTAATGTGTTTGTATGGTTGAACAACTATAGGTTGGGTTGAATGCTAAACAGCCATATTAGCATACAAGCAGTTAAGTTTTATTACCCACTCGTTCATGTTAAGACAAAAGAAATATTCATGTTGGATTTTATTGATTTCCATCCTAAGCTACTATGTATGTAGCAGCTCGACGCAATCATAACCCTCCTTTTGCTTTGCTGTAGTCGGGTAAAAATTGTGCCACGGTTCGGGCTGTTCAGGAGTAGGGTATATGTAAGTATAATGCCGAGGTGATAATGAAATAACGTCCAATGTATACTACAATAAATTTATTGCGAAAGTAACTTTGTCTATCTGTCTGTTACAGTTTCATGCCTAAATCACAGAACCGATTTGGATGACATTTGGTTCAAATCAAATCAAATCAAATTCATTTATTTGCTAGAACATGGTGTATAGAGGTGGTATAATAACATAGTGTAGTTCTCTCATATTCTGCCATGTTATGGCGTGCAAATTTAGTACATTTGTCAATTTCTTAAATCTACATTAAATCTATAATCATTACCATTATGTATTTATTATTATTATTAATTAACATCATTATTTATATTCAAGTGTCATTCTATAAATTTATCACAAATGTCGGTTATCACGACATCTAAATCAAATATAATGTCATCACATTAATTTCAATCAAATTAATGTCATCACGCCGGCGGAGTCGTAGGTTGCCTCTAGTGAAGGTACACACCGACAAGTTATCATTGGTAAATAGAATCAATGAGTCCATTTTGTTAGATGTATGGAGTCTTACTAAGATATTGGGGACTGTTCACGCAGCTAGCCATGGAGGGAATCCGAGGTGGCGATGTGTGTGTGACACTACCACGACACCCGTTTACCACAATCGTTCATTATAATTTTATTCTCAATATGCCGAGTGGTTACCGGCACAGCAGAATTAGGGCCACCCCATCTCTTCCCATGCGGTGTCGTACAAGGCAAGTAAGGGATAGGGCTGTTTAACATCAGACAGATATTATACAGCCCAATCTCAGCCTCAGATGCATGGCTCGAATCAACTATAGTGTCCGGAATACGGCAATGGCTCACCCGCTATTACGTGGGACCGAATACAATTATTGGTGAAATGTGGGTGTTAATTCACCTCTGCCTAACCCTCTAGGGATAAAGGCGTAACTATTTGTCTATGTCATGTTTCAATATACACGAGTTACTGAAGTTAGTGTTATCATTTTGTCCACCTGGTCCCTAACAGGGACTAAAGTCAAACTCACCTGGAAGTCGATACTGCTGCAGTGACGGAAGAGATTCTGGACGAAGTTCCTCACTCTGAGGTGGGAGGTTTTTTTTTGAATTGTTGAAAAGAAGATTAAGGAAGCAAACTTCGAGCTTCAAATTATTTTGGTTGCAACTTCTGTTCGTAGCAAGAAATGAAATCAAAGTCAAAAAAATATTTATTCTGCATAAGTCAAACCAAACAACTTCTTCGGCCCATCTCCCTTCAACCAGATTGTCGCTCATGACTTCTTCGATAATATCTACGGTCCCGATAACGTCTTCAAAACAATGCAGAAGTTTCTAGAACCAGTGGAACAGCTCTCCAATAGAGTGAACAACGAAATAAAAAATATACACAGTGACAAAAACAAATTTCAAGTCAACGTTGATGTGCATCATTTCGTGCCAGATGAAATTAAAGTAAAGGTGGTAGACGGCCATGTTGTCGTACAAGGGAAGCATGAAGAGAAGCAAGACGATCATGGTTATGTTTCGAGGGAATTCGTGAGACGGTATGTGCTTCCCCAAGGCTGTTTGCCGGATACCGTGAAGTCGAAGTTGTCATCTGATGGTGTTCTAACTGTCACAGCACCAAGAGTCCTGGCTATGCCATCAATCGGAGAACGCATAGTGCCTATCCAGCATGACTAAGGATGAGCTCAAGAATCGTAATGTATTATTTTTGTAATCTCAAGACTGAATAATGTGCTGTGTATTATTTCGCTAGTGTGAATTAAATTTTTTATCAATAAATTTCATTTCTTTTCATTTTTTCTTTCATTCACTGTTAATATAAACATTGAGGTTAAACTTCAAGTTATAGCACAGAAAATTTTATATTGTAGATATGAAGGTATTTGCATATAAAATAAGGTATCTGTGAATTGTAAAGTGTAAATAAAAAAAATTAAATCGTCTTACTTACAAAACGTCAATATAAAAAGAAATATGAAAGCCTAGTTTAGCAAAGGGACCACTAAAACGCGGTCTGACCTGAAAAGACCTCGGCAAGAAACTTAGCAGGCTTTTTATAGTTTTTGGTCTATTTGCAAACATTTACTAAGCCTACTTAGTCTTAATACAATAATTTACTTGAGTAGCATAGTTGAGCGAACAGCTCATTTCCAAGCTTGTTTATCATCTAAGTATTCTTGGATTTTATAATAGCCTTTCAAGCACAATTCTATATTTTGCATGTTCTGACATTGACTGAAGTAATATGCGATTCTCACACTTATGTTTAAAACCCTGTACCTACCATGTTTCTGCAAATAAATATATTAACACTTAACTACATTTTTAAATTTATTCACAAAAAATCTCTAATTTAATTTAGGAGCTTGTTTGAAGTCTACTATCACAGACTACAAGATTGTTTTTGTGTCTGATATTTATATTATGCTTGTCACAAACTCTTGAAAATTTTGAAATATTTTTCCTTACAAACATTAGGTTCTCGAAAATATATATTGTGACAAGTGAGTTCATACTCACGTGTCACAATATATATTTTCATTCATGTTCATACTCACTTGTCACAATTTATATTTTCATTCATGTTCATACTCACTTGTCACAATGTATATTTTCATTCAAGTTCATACTCACTTGTCACAATTTATATTTTCATTCATGTTCATACTCACTTGTCACAATTTATATTTTCATTCATGTTCATACTCACTTGTCACAATTTATATTTTCATTCATGTTCATACTCACTTGTCACAATGTATATTTTCATTCATATTCATACTCATTTGTCACAATTTATATTTTCATTCATTTTCATACTCACTTGTCACAATGTATATTATCATTCATGTTCATTCTCACTTGTCACAATATATATTTTCATTCATAAGAAGAGGTGAGTAGTTTTCCTAATAACATCAATAAAATGCTTACTATTTTACAAATGACACAACAAACTATGGTCAACCGTTAACCATTATAAACAAGTAACCAAATCAACATCTATTCATTTTATAACCTGTGGTAAAAAAACTGAACTAATCTACAGTTCTATTCTGCACAAATATGGCGATTTCAACATCACTTTTAGTATTTATGTATGCCTGTATTCATAATAGTACATTTAAAAAGAAGCTACCAATTATCTGGACAAACAAAAAACTAATAAACTATTGCGCACATAGCTACTTGTAGACACAAGTAGTTTTAAGTTTCACCATATTTGCCTTTTTGTTTCCTTCATATAAAGGTCAAAATGTCTTGAACTTATTTTTTTTATTTACATTGAACGTTGAGCATAACACATGTTAATGAGCAAGCTAAAATCGAACGCCAACGTTTATTTTGTGTTGTGGCAACAATGTGTGTGGACGTTAGAAAATATTCAGCACATTTAGCCATCAAAATCAAAACGGTGCACGGGAAATCGAATGTTCACAGAGAAAAGATCCTAATCGACATCGTATACAGTTTATTGAAAAGCGTTTTTCTTAAGTACTGTCACTGTCACATACACCCTTTATCCCTTTAGATATTATTTTGTGATAGGTAGGGTAGATGCAGCTAAGATTGATAAAATATTCATGCTTGTAAATCACTGGAGACACCTTGGTAATGCTGTAATGAGTGGGTTAGATTCCCGCGTCAGGTAATTCTGTTATAGTTCTCAAAGATATCACACCCCGTTTGAAAGTATTGATTTTGGTGAATCGATTTATTATTAATTAATTTATAAACATTTTAATTGAACTGGCTAAATTGCGTTGACTCTTTCGAAAGGCTTCTGCTTACTTTAAAAAAAAGTAAATTCCATGTTGACAGCTTTGTGGGCAACACAAAATTTTCCACTAATCTAAAAAGATCTTAAATATGATAAAAATTAAAACACTAATCTAGAATCTATCCTATTTACAAACTTTATCTTTTGGTTTCAATAATCTAGATTTGTCATTTGTTTGTTCTAAAATTAAGTGAGATAAAGGACTTATCAGCTCGGCACCGCGACAAAAACACCAGTTTTATACCAAAACAAACACCATAATCACACGCTAGGTAGTACCATTATTACTAATACCACAGATAAAATAACTAATACAGAACACGTGTATAGGTAACCATAGACACCAATATTCTAAATGTGAAAGTTTATCCCGGGAACAGGTTTCCATGGTCAGGAGGAACGAGGTCAAAAGCCTTAAAGCCCTAGATGAAAGTCGGTGCTAAACTCTTATCCGTCAATCAGAAAGAAGGTGTACCGGCTTGTAGGGTTTTTTTATAGCACTTAGTCACACTCATGCTACCGACCCTGTAAGAACAGAGATTTCTGTGCCGTCAGTGCAAAAGACAAAGCAGGTCAATTCTATGTCTTCTCATTGACAGCACAAAAACTCTCCAGTGAGCTCTGGCTACCCTACTCACCGCCGGGAACACAACACGAGGTTATTATAGACGCGGTTTTCTTAACGCGGTGGTACTTCTTCAGTTGGACTACTCAATTGGGACGGCAATACTATCGTGGCATACCTCCTTCATGCTTGCAGTTTGTTGCAGTTGGCTTGGGCCCCGATAACATTGAGGAACCCTGAATTCCAGCTATACGCATACCAGCGAGCTAGTGATATTTGCAACGATGTAATGGTGACAATTGATTGATAAATCAAACTTGACAGAAACAGCGATCGTGAGATGTGAATCTGGAGACTCTGAATTCAATTGATTAATGAATTCTTGTACAGCGTGCTTGCAGTGTGTTTGAGTGACGTGTGTACTAAAAATACACACATCAACAAAGTCTAGGGAACAAGGACATTTCTAGTTTTTATTTAAAAACCCTTTCTTGTAATAGTGAGTGTTTTATATCAATAGAAGGGTATTTTTATACCGTTTTTAATTTTAATTTTAATAAAAACATTCTCATATCAAAAAATTTTTTTTTTAAGAAAGAATTGAATAGTGCCAATATTGAGTATTACAACCTTCTATGATTAGGCACAAAAATAACGAGGTAGTAAGAAATACAGTAATTAACCGTACTTTAAACGTTTTTAATAATCTGTAGGACCTCCTAAAGCATTAGCAACAGCTCGACAACGGCGTGGCATACTTAGTATGAGATTGTCAATCATCGTCTGTGGAATATGGCTCCATACACTGCGAAGGTGTAAAAAAAGTTGTTCTTCAGTGTTCAGATTTTCCAAAGAATCACTGAAAGCTCTTCTCCCAAGCAAATCCCAGGCATGCTCTATGGGATTGAGGTCGGCATACTGAGCAGGCCATTCCAACGTCGTGATATTGTGCTCGCTTAACGCATTGACCACTACCCTCGCGGTGTGTGACCGTGCATTATCTTGCATGAACATAAAATCTTGACCGAACTGCTGTCGATGAGGGATTACCATGGGGTGTATAACCTCCTGAATGTATTGGTTTGCATTCAAATTGCCCCGTATCCAAACGAGGTCGGTCCTTCCACCAAGGCGAATTCCAGCCCATACCATGATTGTTCCACCTTGGTAAGGATGAACTTCTTGCGGATTCTGGAGACGATTTCGACGTCCAGGAACTCGCCATATACGCACTCTTCTCGAATCAGGATGAAAACCGAAGCGAGATTCGTTGGAAAACAGAACCCGTGCCCATTGATGGTCGGTCCACTGTAAATGTGCGTTAGCCCACAATAAGCGACGAGCTCGATTTCCACGTCGAAGAGCTGGAACCCTAAGCGGTCTGCGAGCATGACGATTGGCTTCGTGTAGTCTTCTCCTGACAGTTTGATCGCTAATAACCACTTGATGCTGAGACTGGAGGCCTGCGACCAACTGACGAGCAGTAATCGTGGGTTGCCGCCTTGCGGAAATTTGCAAGAAACGATCTTGTCACGGGGTAGTAACCCTATTTCGTCCCCTGTGACGTTCGGCAACATCCTCTGTAGACCTGTAGCGTGCCCATAATCTGCAAATTACGCTTGGTTGGGTGTTGACAGCATCCGCTACGTCGCGTTGAGTTCGTCCAGCTTGCAGCATACCAACAGCCCTTAACATCTCTTCGCGACTTAAATGACGACGTGACATGATGACTACAGTCTCAAAAATGCACAAACCATACGTAAAAGACGTATTATTGATAATAAACGTTATTTACAATCAAAGAAAATAATTTTTATTTTGCCTCAGAGAAACTGCACAATCAAACACTTTTAAAAGTTTTCCCTCCATATTCGAAAATCATTACTTATTTAAATTTATTTTTAAATTTCGAACAACTCTGTAATCTACTTCATTCTATTTTTATTTATTTGCTGCCAGTTATTTGCAAAACAAGATTTACACGAAAAAAAAAAATTGGGGTCATCTTGTTCCCTAGACTTTGTTGAGGTGTTTAATTACTATGAAATGAAATGAAATGAAATGAAATGAAATGAAATGAAATGAAATGAAATGAAATGAAATGAAATGAAATGAAATGAAATGAAATGAAATGAAATGAAATGAAATGAAATGAAATGAAATGAAATGAAATGAAATGAAATGAAATGAAATGAAATGAAATGAAATGAAATGAAATGAAATGAAATGAAATGAAATGAAATGAAATGAAATGAAATGAAATGAAATGAAATGAAATGAAATGAAATGAAATGAAATGAAATGAAATGAAATGAAATGAAATGAAATGAAATGAAATGAAATGAAATGAAATGAAATGAAATGAAATGAAATGAAATGAAATGAAATGAAATGAAATGAAATGAAATGAAATGAAATGAAATGAAATGAAATGAAATGAAATGAAATGAAATGAAATGAAATGAAATGAAATGAAATTAAATTAAATTAAATTAAATTAAATTAAATTAAATTAAATTAAATTAAATTAAATTAAATTAAATGAAATGAAATGAAATGAAATGAAATGAAATGAAATGAAATGAAATGAAATGAAATGAAATGAAATGAAATGAAATGAAATGAAATGAAATGAAATGAAATGAAATGAAATGAAATGAAATGAAATGAAATGAAATGAAATGAAATGAAATGAAATGAAATGAAATGAAATTTAAGTACTTTTGGTGCTTCTGTGGATAGCCACAGAAGTTGTGACATATTACCAGCAATAGGTCCCGTGACGATTGTACCAGGGTTAGCCTAGTGGTATGGGTAAGGGACTGCTGAGACGAGGTCTCCTGGGATCGAACCCGAGGCATACCATGGTATACCATGGAACACACCAATGACTTTTCGATGCTTTTTGAAGTTATGTGTGTATTTATCGCAGGTTTATAAGTGCCCGGTTAATGGCAATAGGCTACACAGACTGACCTTGGGACCTAAAAATAAACTGGCGAAATGTGGGTGCTAGCACCTCTGCCTATCCCTTCGTGGATATAGGCGTGAGCTTATGTTATCTTATGTTATCTATTGAATATAATTAGCACAGGCAGGGAATTCATCCTCACATGTTGCGACCGGAAACGGTACGCACTGTGCGGTATGAAAGCAACTTCATCCCACACACGCTCAAGCTGTAGAATGATCTCGCTGCTTTGGTTTTTCCAAGCCGCTACAACATGGGATCCTTCAAGAAGGTTCCTATAGGGTTAGCAGCACGAATATGACGTCTCTGGTGTTGCAAACGTCTATAGGCCACGGTAGCTACTTCCCATCAGGCTATATGCTTGTCTGCCATCTGAGTGATACAATAATTTGCAGGTAGGACACGACGGTATTTCCATCCAAATGAGCAGTCCGACTGGGGAAGTGCCTCCGCCCTACAGAATACCGCGGCCATAATAACCTCGTGTTGTATTCCCGGCGGTGAGTAGGGTAGCCAGAGCTCACTGGAGGGTTTTTGTGCTGTAAGTGGAAAGATCAAAAGCTTGTCCTGCTTTATCTTTTACACTGACGGCACAGAAACTCTCAATGCTTGCAGGGTTGGCAGCGCGAATGTGACTCTCTTGGTTTTGCACGCGTCCATAAGCCATGGTGATCACTTTCCGGGCCTTGTGCTTGTCTGCCACCTAAATGGTATTAATAAAAAAATATTGTATGGTATGTATAACATCGCTACGCTCCACGGCTCAGATAGTTCACCTTCACTGAGCAAAAAGGATTCGTCCATATATGGAATGTGCTGTACAACCGTGTGAACCGAGTGGGACTGTGGAGCTACAATTATACATAATATTATTGATGACAAATGATTGACATGCGAAAGGAATGTTCCTACATCGTGACAATCGTGAGGATTCTTTGGTAGGATGTGCGGAGATGTGATTACATAACCTGCTATTTGCCTAGACAAGCTGACAAGAAAAAATGGGTATTTGTCAAATTAATTCCTTTTTACTAAACGTCAAAACGGTAAGTTCGAAGGAAACTTGTTTAATTTTTTTTAATTTGACGTCATAATATTTATTTTATACAAGTTTCCTTCTAACTTATCGTTTTAACGTTTAGTAAAAAGTAACTAATTTGAATACTATTTTTTAACATATGTCAACACGGTAAGTTAGAAGGAAACTTGTATGAACATTTTTAATGTGACGTCATAATAATTATTTCATACGTGTTTCCTTTCTAACTTACCGTATATAGTAAACAGTAGTATTCAAATTAGTTATTTTTTTAATCACTCGTTTTGAAAACGTGGCGTAAGCGTAACTGATCTTGAAAAGTAATAGATGCGCGGTGGGTTGCTGTGTGGTCGTTTACTATACCATGCATGATAAAATCTGCAGAATCACATACTGTGGAAAGTTGTCTTAACAACAAAGCCAAGTATTCCACAGGTATAACCACAGATACTAATTTAAACCTGTGGAATGTACCAAGGATGTCACAACACACTTTCTCGGAATGCTCTGTCGCCTTAACCGATAAGATTACAATAATTTGACTTGCAAAAGCATTGTTTACCCGCTCCAGATACGACTCTTTGATCGTTTGACTGCTAGTTCCGTGATAACGATAACCTTATCTGCGGAATGCTTGCGTTAAAATTAATTGCCAGTTGTAGCTCTGTGAGTTTAAATGGTCTACTTTTGTATTCAACAATGTGAGTTATCTTCTTATGAAGTTCACTGTCTGTATCTGGCAAAAAAATGGTACAGACTGTCTTGTTATTGATAAAAATATTTAACTCTCTTTTTAACATATCGAGATCGTGTGTTCTAAGGGGTTAAATACTGATGTGAAGGTATATTGATTGCAAGATATTACTAATTTAGTCTGATTGATAAAATCTAGAGCCCTAAATATTCAAATATACGGTAGGACACGGCGGTATTTCCGCCCAATTGAGCAGTCCGACTGGGGAAGTACCTTCGCCCTACAGAATACCGCGGTTATAATAACTTCGTCTTGTGTTCCCAGCGGTGAGTAGGGTAGCCAGAGCTCACTGGAGAATTTGTGCTGTCAGTAGGATGACTAAGACTTGTCCTGCTTTGTCCTCTTCACTGACGGTATAGAAACTCTGTGCTTACAGGGTCGGCAGCGCGAGTGTGGCTTCTCTGGTGTTACACACATCCATAGGCCACGGTAACCACTTTCTATCAGGTGGGCCGTGCGCTTGTCTGCCACCTTAGTGGTATAAAAAAAAGAAAATATTGAAGTGTTTTGTACATTATAATATTCAAGTGATTGGGACTTCACCAAGATCTTTATTGATCATAATTACGGCACTATAAGATTTTCTTTCAATTATTTTATGTCCTGTGGACCCATTAAAAAAACACAATATCACGATTAAAGCCTGAGATAAAATAAAAAACGCGGTGGAATGATCATTCCACGATTTAAGTAAGTGTAAAATGAATGATAAAAATTTTCGATTGATTGATTTTGGATGCCGTAATAGTAAACTGCCGTGTGCCTCCCGGCAGAGTAGAATTTGGGCCACTCCATACACCATCTCTTCCCATGCAGTACCGTACAAGGCGACTAAGGGATAGGGCTGTTAACATCAGACAGATATATACAGCCCAGACTCAGCCTCAGATACATGGCTCGAGCCCACAATAGTCTTCGGAATACAGCAATTTGCTCACACCCTATTACGTGGGACTGATATAATTATAGGTGAAATGTGGGTGTTAATTTACCTCTGCATAACTCTCTAGGGATAAAGGCGTGATTATATAAATACAATATGTACCAAATTTCGGCAAATTTCTTACAGCTGTTTGTAACATATTATATCAGTAACATATCAGTAATCATCTTTTTCACCAATACATCAAACAAGAGGTAGGGCACGACGGTATTTCCGTCCTAATTAAGCAGTCCGTCAGGGGAAGTATCTCCACTCTGCAGAATACCACGGTTATAATAACCCCACGTGTTTCCTTCTTCCTACAGCCCCGGGTCCTTTAAGCGGGGCGTGAAAAAGCATATGATGAGGCCGTCAAGCTGAGTGTCACCATTGTCACATTGTGTAAGTAATGGTGACCCTCTTTTCTGGAACTTTGCCTTCAGCTTACCATCAGGCAAGGCGAAGTCCAATTGACGTGTCCTATATAAAAAAAAAAACCTCGTGTTATGTTCCCGGCGGTGACTTGGGTAGCCAGAGCTCACTGGAGAATTAGTGCTGTCAGTGTGAATGGTGGCGCATGGGCCAACGTGCGCGAGTGGACTGTATTGCGGAGAAGCAGATAACTGTTCTATTGACACTTTACACACAAAACAAGACAGGTGGCCGGGCTGCCGCGGATTCGATCCAGGCAGTGAATGCAGCCCGAGAAATTAGGAGAGGATGCACTAACCTTCACGACACACGTGTTTTCATCGCAGCCGGTACACGGATCTTCTCTTCCTTGCTCAGGAGCTGCCGTCAGCATCACTAGATCACTCGAGGAACACACGAGAGGCACAATCCGATCGGTAAAGGTCTATGAAGCGGTAAAATGTAACAAACATTAATCATTTCTGAGAGACGCGAGCGCGGTCCGTCATCACGCTGGCTAGTTCAAAGCGAGACTGAGTGTCTATATCACAAAATGGCGGATGGACGAACTACACTATGGTTAGTGCGGGCGGGGAGATGGGTATAGAAAGGGTGTGTTTCCACGTCAAGAAATACAGCTTCTACATCGGCGCAACCATTCCCCCCGGCTTGAAGGGTTACCTTCGAAACGACAAATGCGAAACAAATCTAAAGTCTAATCTAAATCTAGGTTTGGGGAATAACAACTAAAATATAAACCTAGATTGGAACTCGTGCCTACTGCTGGCTAGGCAGAGGGCAGAGGCGAACAACCGGGCGCAGATACGATCCGGTTGCAGTTTTAACCCGTACAACACGAGTTACCCCGCGGGAATCGGGAAAAACTTCCTCTACTACTCCTCGGTGCGGGATAATGTACGAAGGCTGGGTCCCGCCAGTGTCCGCAGGCGCAGGTGAGATGTAACCTTTATCTAAATATTCGTTAACAACCTCATCATAGGCCCGCTTCGACTTTGGGGACGCCTGCATCTTTCGTTCCAAACAAAGACGTTTTTCAGCGGATACACGGGAGCCACCGAGCGAAAACTTGCGGATGGTAGACTCCAGTGGCGGCTCGACGGTGCAACAGAACGAAGCAGTCGAGTGACTAAAACTATCTATAGAAGCGGGTGCGGAACCAATTATAACAAAACCCAGAACTGTTTCCAGGGCGTGCGGAGCGGGGTACGTCGGTCCCCCTTGAACCTTACGTGATAGCTGGAGGTGCGGGAGAATCGAAGCGCCGATCAATATATCGACGACTCCAGGAACAGCGTAAGTCTCATCTGCTAAAGGCAAATCTTTAAATTTCGTTAATAAAGACGTGTCAACCGGGACGGTAGGCAACTGTTCAGCTATTCTATCTATAACGAGCGAATCCATGTCAAACCAAATATTATTATTAAAACGAGATCTAAACCTTGTTTTAACGGTGCCACGAACAGCTGACCGTAAGCTTCCAAAACCCTTCACCACTGAGCGGGTTGAACGCTTATCAACATTGAAACCAAGACGCCGACAACAATCTTGAGTAATAAAATTACTTTGCGAAGCGCCATCTAACAGCGCTCGAACAATGCGCGGCTTACCTAATGCATCAACAATAACAACGCGAGCGGTCGCAAGACACACAGTAGTGAGTGCAGCACTAGCGGAGAACGAACACAAGGTGACGTCATCCGCGGCGGTCACCGGGCGGGCCGGAGCGCGCGCGAGCGCGGGCTGCGGCTGCGGCGCAGGCCGCCGTGTGTCACCGCTCGACGAGCCAACCGTGCTCACATTGGATGCGGCATTACTATTCTCAAAATGAAGCAAAGTGTGGTGTCTCGCTTGACATTTGCGACAACTATTTCTACTATTACATAAAACAACGCGGTGTTTAGTACCGAGACAATTAAAACAAAAATTATTAGCGCGAACAAATTTATAACGATCACTAGGCGACAATTTTAGAAAACCAGGACACCTGTACAGTTGCGAATGATGAGTGCTACACAAAGAGCAAACAGGTGACTGTACACGTGCTGGTGCGGTACTAACATAAGTATGAGTTGACCTCAGTGACTTCGATGACGCATCTACTTTGCGTGCAGAATCAACAACTATCTTCGCGCCTTCATGTTTCGATGAAGAGCGCTGCAATACTTTTATATGCTCGCGAACAAAACTTTCCAAGTCTTCGAACTTAGGAATTCTATTGCCGCGATGATCCGACTCAAACAAACGAATGGTTTCGGAATCTAATTTCCTTAAACCCATATACAAAAATACGAAGTCGCAGAGGTCATCAATCTTTAGGTTCTTTACGGCGCGAACAGCTGACGCGAAAGTATCTAGAAATTTCTCTAAGTTTTGATCGTTACATGCCGTAATAGATTTCAAATCAAACATCTGATCTAAATAGGCGTTAGCTACCGATCTTTTATCCTCATACCTAGCTTTCAAAGTATTTAAAATTAAATTATAATTCTCGGCACTAAACGTAATTCCAGCGCAAACGGTTATAGCTTTACCAGTCAATTTTTCAACAAGATAATGCAATTTTTCGTGATCTGTCAACGAATCGTTCTTATCTATTGTATTCTCAAAACTATCTATAAATCGACACCAATTGCGAATGTTACCATCAAATTCGGGTATTTGAATTGGTGGCAACTTAGGTCGGTCGCGAGTGGGGTTGGGTCGGTCAGACGGCTTCTCCAAACTCCTCGCGACGCGCTTGATACGACAATACAAATCGTCAAACGACGACAAGGCTTGATAACTCACTGAGTAATCGGGATCCAAATTCAACTCTAAAACGTTGATGTCATGCACTAAGGTTTCGAAATCCGCGCGTAGACTATCTAAGTTTTCTATAGAACACAAGAACGAATCTCTGATGACCAAATCAGAGGTTTTAAGTGCATTATCATAAATCGATTGTACGCGAGAGTAAATCATTTCTTTTTTAGCGTATAAAAGTTTCAATTGAACCTTACCGGTCTTATCAACCTTTGGGGACATGTTTACAATTAAATCTCAAACTAAAGTGCGGTAAACAATAAATATGAAATGACTTAATCCTAGCGGTACAGAGCAGCGAGGCGGCGCGAGCGACACTCGGCAGATAGGTAGGTACCTACAACTGTGAATGCACGCTTGAACAAACGCGCATAGCAACAAGGTCGTACCTACGCGATGGTCGCTGTCTAGGTTCAACTATTATTTCCGAGATTAAGTATTGCGTAATATCTATTCAAATTAAAATACTTTCGTATGAATTGGGATGAGATGCGAGCGAGGTAGGTACAGCCACGTGTCCACCCACGCAGGTACTAGGCAAATACGACGCGAGCCGAGAACAACGTAATTGAAAAAAACAAAACAAAGCCAAATGCGTTAGGTATTACACTGTGCCTATGCACTAGGGTGTCTGAGTATACCTAAGATCTAAGCCTAAGTACCTAGATGCGGGGTTTTCTACTAAAATAACTAGGTAATTAGGCGCGGTGCGAAAATTGCAACTACGACTGAGTGTTGATACGCTACCTAACCTATTTATGTATTAGGTAGGTACAATGCGAGCCAGCGGCGAACGGACAACAAATTCTAAGCCTAAATGTCTGGATGCGGGGTTTTCTACTAAAATAACCAGGCACTTAGGTGCGATGCGCTTATTCCCATTAGAATAATAACAAAATACGAACTACGGCTAAGAATCCGGCTCGATCCGGACCAAAAAAAATGGTGGCGCATGGGCCAACGTGCGCGAGTGGACTGTATTGCGGAGAAGCAGATAACTGTTCTATTGACACTTTACACACAAAACAAGACAGGTGGCCGGGCTGCCGCGGATTCGATCCAGGCAGTGAATGCAGCCCGAGAAATTAGGAGAGGATGCACTAACCTTCACGACACACGTGTTTTCATCGCAGCCGGTACACGGATCTTCTCTTCCTTGCTCAGGAGCTGCCGTCAGCATCACTAGATCACTCGAGGAACACACGAGAGGCACAATCCGATCGGTAAAGGTCTATGAAGCGGTAAAATGTAACAAACATTAATCATTTCTGAGAGACGCGAGCGCGGTCCGTCATCACGCTGGCTAGTTCAAAGCGAGACTGAGTGTCTATATCACAAAATGGCGGATGGACGAACTACACTATGGTTAGTGCGGGCGGGGAGATGGGTATAGAAAGGGTGTGTTTCCACGTCAAGAAATACAGCTTCTACATCGGCGCAACCAGTGAAGACTAAAGGCTTTCTGATTGTTTCTTCTGCACTGATAGCACAGAAACTCTGTTCTCACAGGGTAGGCAGCACGGATGTGACTCCCCTGGTGTTACATACGTTCATAGGTCACGATTATCATTTCCATCAAGTGGGCCGTGTGCTTATCTGCCACCTAAGTTGTATAAATAAAGAAACATCCAAAAATTTAGTTGTCTTCCAAGCTGAGTGCCACCATTGTAACATTACTTATTGTCTGTAATGGTGACCCTCTTTCCTGAGACTTTGCCTTTAGCTTACCATCAGGCGAGGTGAAGTAAAGTTGGCGTGACCTAGATAAAAAAAAATGTCGACAGTGGAATCCTAAATTTCAAAGGCACACTTTTATTATATTATGTAAAATTGAATGCTATAACTCTTATTCCACCAGATTTCGACGAAACATCTGCATCCGTGTTAAGAGATATCTAATAAGCTATCAGCAAGGCCGCTTACATCGATTTACTTTCTGTACTTCATGGTGTAGTTCTGTAATGCAATAATACTGAATTAATTCTATATACCTATACCATTCCAAATGTACAAAATATCAATATTAAAACAAAAATACACAATATGGGTATTTAAACTATTATGGTCACTCACATCAGTATCAAAATAAACGGAATATTTACCATGTTTCATTGTTTTGAGTTTCCGATATTTCGGCGTTGTTGCAAGCACCATGATCACGGAGGAACTGGAGTAGTGGCGGTGAACAGAGAAAAAGCTTTTTCCTACGAGTAATTATATCGATCTACCCTCTTTCGAGTTCTTTTACTACGCGTATCTGCACTACCACTGGTTTTCGAAAGCGCCGAAATATCGGAAACTCAAAACAATGAAACATGGTAAATATCCCGTTTATTTTGATACTGATGAAAAATACACAAAATGGATTCGTGATTATGTCGTGTCGAATAACCCACTCTGTATCGTTCCCAGCGCAAAGGTGCCCATGATGCTGGTCGCGTTGCCTCGCTGAATCGCAATGACCACCCTCTGCCCCAGGATCGAGCCGGGGCGTGGATCGTTGGTCGTGGATACGGCGGCCAATTTCCGCGATCAACTTCTTCGTCTCTACCCCCAACTGCCCATAGTGTCCACCGCAACAAACTAATATTGGGGCACAAAATAATATTGTGGCTCCACTGCAGCGTACTTCATTCTTTTTTGCTCGCGGCGTCCTCAGCCGCTGCCGCCGGGGTATTAATGGTGGGACTTACGTAGTATATTACTTATTCTGTGGGTGCAACTAAGATGCGTGGCCGCAATTGTGCTGATGCATGTAGCGTCCCACACCAGGCACTTGCCGTTTTTCCACGGCTCCAAAGTGAGACCATCAGGACGTTTTCCGTCTGACCTGCAGAGACCCTGGGGCTCCAGCACGCATGGTACATTCGTCGATATGTGAGCCCTTCGGACTATGTCGTTGAGGGAATGGTATCGCGGGAACCTGGCTGTGCAGTAAGTCAACCAAAGCTTATAATATCAAGCCCGGGTCTAGTATCATGATTTGATTCATCTTTTGACTTTCACGGAAGTGAATGCAGAATTACATTGATATTACCATACATATATATTAGTATTAATATATTTACGTATACAGACATAATTAAAAACAGCATGTATGGCATTTAAATTAGCATAATTAACAATACTATAATTTAATATCCATACAATTATTATAATTTAATATCTATATGGGTATGGAAACATACCAATTATCACTATTTATGTTCCTTACAGAGCACAAACTAAACGCCAACAGTTCGCACACCTGCGTATTTCATTCATGCAGCTCAGGCGCAAGTTGCCTTGTGTGGAACACTTATTGTTCGCGTTTCTTGCCATATCAGTAGGTAATATTGCAAGACTTGCATTTGTTTTGCAGAATACCGCGGTCATAATAGTTTCGTACTGTGTTCCCTGTGGTGAGAAGAGACAGTGCTCACTGGAGAGTTTTTGTGCTCCCAGTGGGAGGACCAAAGGCTTGTCCTGCTTTGTCTACTATGCTGACGGCACAGAAACTCTATTCTTACAGGGTCGGCATCACACGTCCATAGGCCACGGTAACCACTTTTCATCAGGTGGGCTATGTGCTGGTCTGCCACCTAAGTTGTATAAAAAAACTAACTACTGCTTTGTCAGAAGGCCAATTATTATAGTAGCCTCCATCTAATTTCAATCTCCGAATTGTCAATAACTATCACGATGTCAATGTTCTTTCTTGAAAATTGTGTTATGATTTTTTTTTATACCACTTAGGTGGCAGACAAGCACACGTCCCACCTGATAGAAAGTGGATACCGTGGCCTATGGACGTGTGTAACACCAGAGAAGCCACACTGGCGCTGCCGACCCTGTAAGTACAGTCTCTGTGCCGTCGTGTAGAGGACAAAGTAGGAAAAGCCTTTAGTCATCCCACTGACAGCACAAATTCTCCAGTGAGCTCTGGCTACCCTACTCACCGCTGGGAACACAACACAAAGTTATTATACCCGCGGTATTCTGTAGGGCGGAGGTACTTCCCCAGTCGGACTGCTCAATTGGGCGGAAATACCGCCCGGTCCCACCTCCTACGTATTATATTTATATATTATATACATATTATAGCACTTCGGTGGCAGACATGCACACGACCCTTCTGATGGGAAGTGGTTACCGTGGCCTATGGATGTATGCAATGCCCTACTTGTAGAAAACCCATATTGTAGCCGCTTGGGAAAACTGCAGCAGGGAGTTCAGTGGTTTTCCAGTTTTAATAATGATAATGTCCGGACTCCTCCCCAGATGATCGAATTCGGTTTGGAGCGTACTAAGTGTGGTAGTCTGTTAGTACCTTAAACAATACAACCAACTGCTTTCGAACTAAAGCAAACATCTTTATCATCACATACAAGGAAGACTCAGGTTTGTTGACATTAGATTTGACTTGTTTATGAATCACCTGATAATTATTTTACTATACTTGTTATTTGTTATTTTATTGTATTAAACTTGTTAATTGTATTGACGGAAATATCAGATGTGACAAACGAAAAAACTCGTCTAGATAGACAGCAGGCACATGCTGTAAGAAGTTTTCGAACGATGCGATCGAACGAACTTGACAGCTGATTTCGAGGTGAGATATTCATTGCGCATGCTCTAAATTTAGGGACGGCACGTTAGAGCATGCGCAATTGAAATCTCACCTCAAATTCAGCAGACACATGCTGCAAGAACGTTGCGAACGATGGAACGGAGTTGACAGCTGAATTCGGGGTGAGATTTCAATTGCGCATGATCTACGTGATGTCATCAAATTGAGAACATGCGCATTTGCAATCTCACAGCAAATTCAACTGTCAACCCATTCGATCATTCGAAATGATCTTACAGCATCTGTCTGCTGTACAAGTTTTTCTTCATCCCTGTTTCTGTTAGTTCATAAGGATTTCTATAGAACGTTCTAGAGTCACCCCGAGAGGTATCTATAGGAGAATTTTTGCTTGCATGGGCAAGGTATCCGGTCATCTCACCTGATTGGGGTGTTCACCGGAGCGGCGTGAATATGCTAAACCCGGGTTTAGTGACATACGAAAATGAAGTCTGCATCAACCCAACGACCGACGACAATAAGGGTATTGAGGGGGCAGTAGACAGCTTCGTGGAAGAGTCCCATTGCCATGCCAGTGTGTGTGGTTTACCAGTATGTATCCAATATCCACAATCCAGTATACTCCAGAAAGGGATTCGTTCCGCCCCGGATATTGAATTTTTGAGTGCGCTCTACTGGATGGTAATCTAGGTTGCAGTACAAAGAATAGTGGCCGCCATTTCAGATGCTGTCCCTACAATGGCGGCTTAACGGCCTCGACAGCTGTTTTTTTCACGCCTCGCTTCAAGACCCGGGATTGTATGAAGAGGAACACGAGTAAGGAATCCTATAAATAAAATAAGGAGGTAGTGAGTGACAAAAGGAACTATCCTACCTACCATGAAAGGACAAAGGCGCTTATATATCCATGTTTGTAATTTAATAAAAGTTTTATAAAATAATTCTATATAAAATAATATTTCCATATACAATACGTATGTAGGTATATACAAAAGATAACGTGATGTCCGCATTCTGGAGTCTTCTATAGAAGCCGTTTAGCTATATCTGCTATATTTACTGCTCACCATTGATCATGGCTGTAAATAGCTCTATGTAGTAGATGTTTTTTTTTAATGAATTTCAAAGACTGGAGGACGGTGAATCAAAAACAATGGCGCATTTTGGGAGAGGCCCATGTCCAGCATTGAACTGCTATAGCCTAATAGATGGATGAATCTCAAAGAATGTTGGTTCCGAGTGGAGTAGAACCTATTCTACTCCACTCGGAACCTGCCCTAGCCAGTGGCCGCGGATCTTTTCCCGTAGGCAACTCAGGGTTAAACTGGCTCCTCTCCATCTAACAGTAAACATAGTTGGCAAAATGTAGGCGTTTAATACACACCTCTGCCTACCCCTTCGAATATTTTCATCGAGCTTAAAAATACTATGTATATAATCTCGTACGACAAAAACATTACAGCGTATAATAACTTTATAATATTTTTTCCCACGCCATTGAAGTTATGTCACACGTGTTCATGGCATCCGTGTACAATTATGTAGAGTCTGAGAATTGCTATTCCAAATTCAAACTATAGCATTGTTAAAATATTTTTTATCTACATATACAACCTCAGAGAAAAAAATATCATCTTCATATTATTATTATTGTTCCCGGTTGCAGCCGAGGTTTTCATCTTGGAGTTCAGGTTCTGCTTTCTTTTTACCCAACTACGGCAAAGCCAAAAGAGGGTTATGATTTTTACCCGACTACGGTGAAGCAAAAGGAGGGTTATGACAAGCTATGTATGTATGTATGTATGTATGTATGTATGTATGTATGTAGGTTCATCTGTTCCCTCATAGCTCCTGAACTAATTAATAGAACTGGACAAATGAGGTATCATTAGAAGCGTCTTAGTCGTCCGCTGGTTATAGGTTATATGCCGTATCGCTGAATCTAATGTAGCGCCCTCTAGCCGTAATAAACTACTGTGGTAAAAAATAAAGTTGAGATAAATATGCCGTGTTTGGTATCATCTGAAAGGGCTTAATTACACATTAAAAATATACATACATAAACTCACGCCTATATCCACGAAGGGGTAGACAGAGGTGCTAGCACCCACATTTCGCCAGTTTATGTTTAGGTTCCAATGTAATAGGTGGCGAGCCTATTGCCATTAACCGGGCACTTATAAACCTGCGATAAATACACACATAACTTCGAAAAGCATCGAAAAGTCATTGGTGTGTGCCATGGTAAAACCTGGGATCGAACCCGAGACCTCGTCTCAGCAGTCCATTACCCATACCACTTGGCTACCGCGGTCTAAAAATATGTATAAATTATAACCGTTGTTTGCTCCAAAATAATATAAATAAAAAAAAACACATTAAGTATTTAGATTTAACGGCTGCTATAGGGATGACAGCCACCTGGCTTAATATGAACCTGTTTCTTTCTTCTTACAACTCCGAATTCGGTGTGTGGCGAGAAAAAGTATCTGGAATCTGTAATAGTCACCAGTACCCGTAATCAGGGTTCATGTGGGCATCTATCGGGGTGCAATCAATTGACAGATTTAAAATAAGAAAACCATTATGATCTCTGACCTTCCAGTGGTATTATTTTAAATTAAAAAAGAATTCCCCAAAGCCATTTATTGAAAACCACAAAATCCTAATCGACCATAATCTTCTTACCTTTTTTTTTCGAAGAAGGCTACAATCTTTAAATCACGTGACCGGATGTTAGTTATTAGCAAGAATGATTCTCGCTAAGTAAACTGTTCTAGGAACTTGTGAATCATTATGCGGTGTATGAATGGAATAAATGAATAAGGTACATATATTATGTATATTGTGACAAATACCTACTATACACGTGAAATACAAAGAAAATAATATTTTATTCTCATTATATTACTTTTGTGTTACTATTGTCTAATAAAATAATAATTACTCATAAGTCATTCATAATTATATTGTGTGATATTATGGTATGTACCAACATTGGTACCTACTGCCTTCTGTGTTAGGCTAAGGATTTTAACGTAACTTTTTTTTATGAAATGATTACAATAAGCATATAGTAATAATGGAATTCATTACCAGCTCACGTGTTTCCTTCTTCCTACAGTCCCCGGGACTGTAGGAGGAAGGAAACACGTGAGCGAGCCCCGGGTCCTTTAAGCGGGGCATGAAAAAGCATCCGATGAGTCCGCCAAGCTGAGTGCCACCATTGTAACATTACCTAGTGTCTGTAATTGTGACCCTTTCCTGAGTTTTAGCTTTTAGCTAACCATCAGGCGGGGTGAAGTCAAGATGGTGAGTCCTAGATAAAAAAAAGGTAAGTAATATATGAAAGATTGGCAACACTATTTTCCACGCCAAAAAAAGAGTTAAGGACACCTTTTCTTGATTTCAGCCATGCTTGCTTCCCTTTCTTTCAATTATCTCATTCCTTCTTCCTCTTTTCTATCTCTTTTCCAAAGTTCTGACCGTTAATCAAATTTTTTTCAATCATTTAATTTTTTTAGAAGAAGAAGTGGCACTAGGCCTCATTTGAAATAAAAACCTATAGGTACTTCAGGACTTACCTAAGTATATCATGGATCTAAAATGTCCTCTATATGCGCAGTACACGTTTCAGGATAGCACGGGGTGCTGATACGGCGGTGCATGAGCTCAAATTCACCAAGCAAAGAATATCACAAAAAAATCCGTGCTCGCCAGGGCCTCGTTTCTTTCGCGACTTTGGTTCAAGATATGTGTCTCGATCCCGAGGTATACTATGTTAACAACACAGATTCTTCTTATTTTCTTTTTGATGGCTTTTGCAACGAATTGCTGCAATTTTGCCAATGTCAAGTCTTTAAAATTATTAATGGCGAGACGCCAATGTCAAGTTTCTCAAGTTACGATCCTTTAGAATGATTGTTGATGGTGACAATGACGATGAGTTGATGATGATTACGATCAATGAGATGACTGTTGCCTCAATAAAGTTGTGGGGACTTTACTAGAAGCTCCCTACGGAGATTTGGAACCAACACGAAAAGTCACAATTCACTGTAATATGCCACTTTCCTGCACTTGTACGCGTTGTCAAAGACGTTATGTCTAAAATCCACCATTTCTATACATAAAAACTCGAATTCACACCAATTTCGGAAAATAAAATAATACCGTGATGCGCTTTTCTTCCTGTTGGCGCCAAAAACCACACCACAGATTACTTAGTAGCTAATGCTAATTTCCACAGATTAAAATTATTAGCATTTTCAACAATCTGTGTACGTTTGCTCGGCCCTCGCTCGTACGCGGCTGCTAATTGCGCTAATTTGGAAACAATTAGAAACTTCCTTAATAAAACATTTTGTGTTGGTTTTTTGTGTTTATTGTTTCAAGGATTCCTTTATTTGTTTTACTTATAATGAATGAGTATTAGCCAAAAAAGGCGCCGGTGAACTGGAAATGAAGAAATTAATGAATTAACCCTGAAATTTCAGATCACCAATGTCTTATTTTGCCGATGCTGATGTTAGTTTTTTTTTATGCAACTTAGGTGGCAGACAAGCACGCGGCTGTTGGAAAGTGGTTACCGTGACTTATGAACGTATGTAACACCAGGGGAGTCACACCCGTGCTGCCGACCCTGTAAGAACAGAGATTTTCTGTGCCATCAGTACATAATACAAAATCAGGACAAGCCTTTGGTCTTTCCACTGACAGCACAAAAACTCTCCAGTGAGCTCTGGCTACCCTACTCACCGCCGGGAACACAACACGAGGTTATTATAGTCGTGGTATTCTGTAGGGTGGAGTTACTTGCCCAGTCGTACATGCAAATACCGTCTTGTCCTACCTCCTATAAATACCTAGTCTATGATCAAACTTAAAGAAAACTAGAAGGAGATCTACTAAAGTAAATTAACCTACTGAGAATGATAGGTATAGTTACTTAATAATTTGTAGAGGCGAAATGTTTTAAAAGTAATTTCTAATATCTGCTTACTTAAATCTATATTTAAGAACACGACATAAAGACCATTTATATCAAAAAAAGTGTGTCAATATAAAATAATGTAATTATTAGGGCGTGTAGCAAAGATGTGGGTGAAAATTGAATTGAAAGACCTACATTACATTCACTCAATGTGGGGCACGTTAATATACTTACTTGCCAACAAAATACTTTTTGTTTTATCTAGGACACGCCGATTTGACTTCAGCTCGACTGATGGTAAGCTAAAGGCAAAGTCTCAGAAAAGAGGGTCACCTTTACAGACACTAAGTAATGTTACAATTGTGGCACTCAGTTTGGCGGCCTCATCAGATGCTTTTTCACGCTCCGCTTAAAGGACCCGGGGCTGTAGGAAGAAGGAAACACGTGTGCTGGTAATGAATTCCAGGTCTTAGTGGTGCGGCAAAGAAAAGAGTCTCCGAACCGATTGGTTCTTGCTCGTATATTGTGAACATTGAACAAAATATACCTAATAATAATATGCCGCGTGGTTCCCGGCTGAGTAGTTTTGGGCCACCCCATGTTTTCCCATATGGTGTCGTACAAGGCAACTAAGGGATAGGGCTGTTTAACATCAGACAGATATATACAGCCCAGACTCGACCTCAGAACATGGCTTGAGTCAAAATTGTGCCCGGAAGACGGAAATAGGCTCACCCCCTATTACGTGGGACCGAATTCAATTATTGGTGAAATGTGGAGGTTAATTCACCTCTGCCTAACTCTGTGGGGATAAAGGCGTGATTATATGGACGTATGTAATGACAGGTTATTTAATTTTAGAGCGTATATAGGAAGTGGACGCACGTGGGCGTGTTGTTGTATTGTCAAGGATTTCACACCATCACGTCAGGTTGCGTGTTCCGTAACGATATACCATCGCTAGTTTAGTGGTTAAGGAGTCGGCCTTATGATCGAATGGTCCCGGGTTCGT
Source organism: Eilema griseolum (assembly GCA_963662185.1). Lineage (NCBI taxonomy): Eukaryota > Metazoa > Arthropoda > Insecta > Lepidoptera > Erebidae > Eilema > Eilema griseolum. Next base: position 21,526,569 of record OY759248.1, on the reverse strand, counting down.
ATCCTGGGCATTTTTTTTTTTTTTTTTTTTTTTTTTATACCACTTAGTTGGCAGACAAGCACACGGCCCACCTGATGGGAAGCGGTTACCGTGGCCTATGGACGTATGCAACACCAGGGGTGTCACACTCGCGCTGCCGACCATGAAGAAACCTTCTGATGCCCCTCTTGAAGAACCCTTTACACTACCGACGTGAACCCACTCCTAACACAAGCAATTTAGCTTAGATGGTGGGGTTAGAGGCGATATTAGTTATTTCGGTGCTAATATTCTTTTATATAAAAAATACACATATATATTAGTATTTTTTTTTTTATATAGAACACGTCAATTAGACTTCGCCTTGCCTGATGGTAAGCTGAAGCCAAAGTCTCAGAAAAGAGGGTCACCATTACTTACACATACCGTGTGACAATGGTGACACTCAGCTTGACGGCCTCACGCATATGCTTTTTCACGCCCCGCGTAAAGGATCCGGGACTGTAGAAAGAAGGAAACACGTGAGCCCGTAATGAATTCCAGGCATTAATGGTGCGACAGAGGAAAGAGTCACCGAACCGCTTGGTTCTTGATCGAATGATCTGCACCGTGTGCGGATGACATCTAAGACCTGCACGTGTTGTCCTGTGTAGGAAAGGGGAGGGTGGGACTAATTGGAAGAGCTCATCAGAACACTCACCATGGTACAGACGGTAAAATACAGCCACTGACGCAACATCTCTACGCATCTGTAAAGGTTCTAGGGTGTTCGTGACCTCGGGATTCCCAATGATGCGGACCGCACGTCGCTGCAACCTGTCGAGAGCATCACCGCTGCTCCGGTGTGAAAAATCATCCCACTCTGTTCAGGACTCCGAGTTTTCGTGAGGCTGTTTTGATGATACTTTCGATGTAATTTTTGTTATTCAGGTTGCAGCGAACATCCATACCTAGGATATTGAGATTGTCCTGCAGTGACAGTGGCGTGCTCTGAAGAGTGGGGAGTGGAAGGAAAGAAGATACTTTTGCTGTAAACGCACATGCCTGCGTCTTCTTGGCATTGAACTCAACCAGGTTCTCAGAGCCCCATTGAGAAATGTGATTCAGGATCCCGTCAAGCTCAGTGACAAGAAGCTGCCTTTTCTCTGCGATATCTGACTGCTTGGCCGCAGGATGTCTATGATAACTCCCATGTAAGGTGCTATCGTCTGTATTTCATACCACTTAGGTGGCAGCAGACAAGTGAAGGAGGAAAGTGGTTACCGTGGCCTATGTGTAACACCAGAGAAGCCACACTCGCGCTGCCGACCCTGAAAGCACAGAGTCTCTGTGCCGTCAGTGTCGAGGACAAAGCAGGTCAAGCCTTTAGTCATCCCACTGACAGCACAAATTCTTCAGTGAGCTCTGGGTACCCTACTCACCGCTGGGAACACAACACGAAGTTATTATAACCGCGGTATTCTTTCGGGCGGAGGCACTTCCCCAGTCGGACTGCTCAATTGGGCGGAAATACCGCCGTGTCCTACCTCCTTGTCTATATAATCTTAGTATATATTAAGAGAGATATGCTTATGCTTTTTTTGTTGTAAGCAGAGACAACAACCCGTTAACTGCTTACGTCCTCTGTCTGTACTGCGAGGTTGAGGTTTGAATGAAACGCAAAAGTATTAACAGAACAGATATCGGGTTCTGTAGTATAAATTCTTGGACATGATGACGAACAGGATAAGTTTGTTTGAATAATTATTTTTATATCTGATAGCTCAGTACTTGTGAATAATATATAAGACTAGCTGACCCGGCAAACGTTGTTTTGCCATATAATGTTAAGGGTGGACAACCCTTATCATTTAGGGGGATGAAAAATAGATGTTGTCCGATTCTCAGACCTACCCAATATGCTCACAAAATTTCATGAGAATCGGTCAAGCCGTTTCGGAGGAGTTTAACCACAAACACCGCGACACGAGAATTTTATATATTAGATTTAACATCACACTAAAAAAAAAATATATTAAAAATTCTTTATTTATAAAATCCTAGTTTATACATTGTTGGGGCTTCCCAGTAAGTAGTCATGGACACTTGTGATGGGAATGCCTCGCTCTTCCTGCGTAACATATTCTTGGATTTATTAAAAGTTATAGCTTAATCTAGACAGATGTGGAGTTAGTATGTGAATACTAATTTATATGTGTATTTATTTATCTATTGTTATTGATATTTATATATGTATATATGCTTATTATATGTATGTATGTGTAGGTGGGTGTGTGTGTGCGTATGCGTATGCATATGCGTGAGTGTGTGAATAAGTGTTAGTGTGTATGTGTGTGTGTGTGTGTGTGTGTATACGTGCAAATGTGTATTTACAAATAGAGAGATTAGCCATTTTACCTAAGTAATTCTTGTTAAAAGTTCTTCAACATTTTCATAAGTAAGCGTGTTTAGCCATTTTGTAATGGAGACCTTGCAATCATGAAGTAACATGGGGTATAACTGAAGAATTTTATTTAACTTATTATATAAGTATGGGGCTTGGGCAAACACTACGATGCTTAGGAGCCGAGCAGAGCTGATAAAAGTCAGATATAGTCGCAAGAGGACCAGGTACGGAGGGGAAACCGCGTAGTACAGTTTATGTTGTATAAACAGGTGATATTTTTTTATAATACACTAGCTACTACTAACTACTTTTAGCCGCGGTTCCGCCCACGTGGAAGTCGGTTCCTGGCAATTATTCGATTTTTTTTCACCTTTTATACTTTTCCTAAACCTCCACGAACATTTCAAGACCATGATAAGATAAATCCGTTTAGCCGTTCTCGAGTTTTAGCGAGACTAACGAACAGCAAATGATTTTTATATATATACCACGCGCCATCCCAATCTGGGCCACTTCAAGGCGGCGTACAACAGAGCCACAAAGGTCTGTAGAAGGGCCTACGTCAGAGCGGATGCCCTGCGCATAGCGCGGCTTGGTCAAGAGCTAGTGATGCATCCCACGGGAAGCCGTGGCTACTGGCGACTGGCTAAAGCCGTGCAAGCCAACTTCTGTCAGCCTTCGCTGCCTCCGCTGCGTAACCCTGATGGATCCCTGGCCCATGAGCCGCAAGAGAAGGCAAATCTGCTGGCTAATCTCTTTGCGGCCAACTCCCGAATCGATGATTGTAGTACACAGCCACCAACACTACCCGACAGTGACCACGCGATGCCTGATATCCATATCAGGCAACGCGATGTCCGTGCAGTGCTGCAATCACTCGATGTCCGGAAAGCCAGTGGTCCGGATGGTATTCCAGCGGTAGTTTTGAAAAAATGTGCAGCGGAGTTGTCTCCAATGCTTACGCGCCTGTACCGGCTATCCTACAGTTCGGGTACAGTGCCTTTGCCTTGGAAAGAGGCGAATGTTCAGCCGATTCCCAAGAAGGGGGATCGCTCGGAGCCAGCCAACTATCGACCCATAGCCGTCACCTCAGTGCTGTGCAAAGTGTTCGAGCACATAATTAACAAACAGCTCATGCGGCACCTAGAGGATCACTCCTTAATTAATGACCGGCAATATGGCTTCAGACCGAAACGGTCAACGGGTGATCTTCTAGCATACGTTACCCATCTTTGGGGTGAGGCTATGGACAAGCACGGCGAGTCACTGGCAATTAGTCTTGACATCGCCAAAGCTTTCGATAGAGTCTGGCACAAATCGCTTCTTTCCAAGCTACCTGCCTTTGGTCTGCCTTCTAGGCTGTGTAACTGGGTTGCTAGCTTCCTGCAGGGGCGCCGTATTCGCGTCCTTTGTGACGGACGAGCTTCGGAGTTTCTGCAGGTAAATGCTGGCGTGCCCCAGGGGTCCGTCTTATCACCCACTCTCTTTCTTCTGCATATCAACGACATGCTGTCTACCGGCAATGTTCATTGTTATGCAGACGATAGCACTATACATGGGAGTTATCATGGACATCCTGCGGCCAAGCAGGCAGATATCGCAGAGAAAAGGCAGCTTCTTGTCACTGAGCTTGACGGGATCCTGAATCACATTTCTCAATGGGGCTCTGAGAACCTGGTTGAGTTCAATGCCAAGAAGACGCAGGCATGTGCGTTTACAGCAAAAGTATCTTCTTTCCTTCCCCTTCCCACTCTTCAGAGCACGCCACTGCCACTGCAGGACAATCTCAATATCCTAGGTATGGATGTTCGCTGCAACCTGAATAACAAAAATTACATCGAAAGTATCATCAAAACAGCCTCACGAAAACTCGGAGTACTGAACAGAGTGAGACGATTTTTCACGCCGGAGCAGCGGTGTCTTCTATACAAGACACAAATTCGCTCCTGTGTGGAATACTGCTCGCATCTCTGGGATGGTTCTGCAAAGTACTTACTAGATGCTCTCGACAGGTTGCAGCGACGTGCGGTCCGCATCATTGGGAAACCCGAGATCACGAACACCCTAGAACCTTTACAGCTGCGTAGAGATGTTGCGTCCATGGCTGTATTTTACCGTCTGTACCATGGGGAGTGTTCTGATGAGCTCTTCCAATTAGTTCCACCCTCCCCTTTCCTACACAGGACAACACGTGCAGGTCTTAGATGTCATCCGCACACGGTGCAAAACATCCGATCAAGAACCAAGCGGTTCGGAGACTCTTTCCTCTGTCGCACCATTAAGGCCTGGAATTCATTACCAGCTCACGTGTTTCCTTCTTCCTACAGTCCCGGGTCCTTTAAGCGGGGCGTGAAAAAGCATATGATGAGGCCGTCAAGCTGAGTGTCACCATTGTCACACGGTATGTGTAAGTAATGGTGACCCTCTTTTCTGGGACTTTGCCTTCAGCTTACCATCAGGCAAGGCGAAGTCCAATTGACGTGTCCTATTTAAAAAAAAAAAAAAAAAAAAAAAAATATCATTTTCACACATGCCATAACACACCGGATACAGCTAAACATACTTACTCGTGTAAATAGAGTAGCATTAATTATGCTTATATATATATAACATCTAGGCAGGGAATTCATCCTCACACATTGCGACCTGAGACGGTGCGCACTGTACGGTATGAAAGAAACTTCATACCACGCACACTCAAGCTGTGGAATGACCTCCCTGCTGCGGTTTTTCCAAGCACCTACAATGTGGGGTTCTTCAAGAGGGGCATCAGAAGGTTCCTTCATGGTGGGCAGCGCGAGTGTGACACCCCTGGTGTTGCATACGTCTATAAGCCACGGTAACCGCTTCCCATCAGGTGGGCCGTGTGCTTGTCTGCCAACTAAGTGGCATGAAAAAAATACATCTTTTTGACCGAATTCTTATGAGTTTTTTTGTTTATATTAATCTGTCATCAGTATCTTCTGAACTCCTACACTGAATTTGTTGAATCCAAAGCTAGCACTTAGCATAACATATAGCACTTAGCATAGCATATAGCAGTTAGCATAGCATATACCACTTAGCATAGCATATAGCACTTACCATATAGCACGGCGCCCGAGTCACATTTAATTGTTTTATTAATAGTTATAATATAATTGTAATTGGTTGATTCACGGGTGATTCGCGGCATTGGTTAATCAGTTCTTTTAATTTTTTTTTTTGGTTTGTGGTCGTGCTGGGTCATGCCGGTCATACACTACCTCCGCCCTACAGAATACCGCGGCCATAATAACCTAGTGTTGTGTTCCCGGCGGTGAGTAGGGTAGCCAGAGCTCACTGGAGGGATTTTATGCTGTCATTGGAAAGACCATAAGCTTGTCCGGCTTTGTCTTTTTCACTGACGGCACTGAAACTCTCAATGCTTGCAGAGTTGGCAGTGCGATTGTGACTCTCTTGGCTTTGCACACGTCCATAGGCCACGGTGATCACTTTCCATCAGGTGGGCCGTGTGCTTGTCTGCCACCTAAGTGGTGTGAAAAAATGCGCGAACTTTGTGACATTTGTTCAAGATATTTGCCGGCACTTACAACGTTCGTTGGTTCGTATATACAACAGACACAATAATTCTGTATGTAAGTTTAACTATTATTATGCTGTACATAATTACTTAACGTCTGGCATTGAGACCGAGGCCAGAGGAGTGCTAGATAAGTTATTAGCTGAATTCAATGTCAAGGTGCGTCAGATTTCCGTAGTCCGACATTCATGAACACAAATAAAACATTAGTTAAAACGATAGGTAAGCTAGAATACTGATGAATTCAATCAATCAAGTCAGTCGACTGCTGGAGCGAAACGCATCATGGAGTAGTTAGCCCCTCTAAACAAATGGCAATTGGGTATTTGACTAGCTAGTCAAATTAGTTACTTTTTATTAAACGTCAATACGGCAAGTTACAAGAAAACTTAAATGAAATAATTTATTGTGACGTCATAATATTAAAAAGTCAAATCATTTCCTATTATAGGTTCGGTGGATGATTAAAATAAATAAAAACGATAAAATAAGAACAGACGCAACTTTTGCCGCTCTTTTACCAATCTTAATTTAATAAGCTCAGTTAAATCATTTATTTTTAATTACAGAAAAATACCCAGTTCATTGGACGGTGTTTGTAAAATCGAATGAGAAATGTACCTATGCCATTTGACGTTTTTGACATGCGTTGATGACTGTCATATACGTCAAATCTTAAGTACTTATTCGACCTACGTCAAATTCCTTCTGACCTCTTCTTTTTCTTTGTGATTGCTTCTGCAGCGAATCTCCGCAATTTTGCCAATATCAAGTAAATTTCTTTAAAATTATTAATGGCGAGACGCCAATGTCAGGTTTTTTTAGTCGCGGTCCTTTAGAATGATTGTCGATGATGATAATGATGATGATGATGATGATGACAATCAATGAAATGATTGGTGCTTTAGTCATCAGTGTGGGGACATTACTAGAAGCTTTCTAGGGACATTTGGAACCAACACGAAAAGTGACAATTCACGGTAATATGCCACTTTTCTACACTTGTGTGCGTTCTCAAAGACGTTGTCTAAAAATCCGCCATTTTTATACATAAAAACTTCCATAAATAAAATATACCAATTTAATATACATACAATACCGTGATGCGCCCTTCTTCATGTTGGCGCCAAAACCCCGACTACGACTTCAAAAGGATGTCTTTCTGAACGGTAAGAAATGAGTTTTTGTTCTTTTCATATGGCACGAGCTTATTAATATGAATAACACCAACTTTTGATCCTACAATATCATTTTTCTCTCGAGCCGAACATACAGAACCGAATCCGTGTAAAACTAATTCGAAACATCGACTTACAAGATGGCGACATAAAAGCATAAATTATTCGAATGATATCCCTAATCTTCATACCATGACATAATGTAAATCCATCTTCCAAATTTAAAAATGCATGCAGTTAGTCAAACTGTCAGACGTTTTTATTTTTAAAACTACGCGCCTTAAATTCTTCAACGATGGTAACCTTCATAATCGTTTACTACGAAAATGATGCTTATGAATAGGCCATAAAGTTCATAATTCAATCGGTAGCAGTTAGGATCAAGCGATATTGTTCTGCGTTTGAATTTGACATTTTTAAGTAGCTCGTGTCAATGCATTCCAAAGAGGCGTGATGCATTCCTTACCACATCCATATATCACTTTTTTTAAAAGGGTGGCATTCCTTTTCACTCTGAGAAGATGTTAAATAATTTTGATTTTAATTTGTTAAAATAGTTATTGTTGTTTCAGCGATTGTAGTACCCTCTTGCCACTTCAGGAGTAATCCTTGATAACTGTTTAGTTTTGCCTTGGTCTCAAGGTTTAACTCTAACCACTGTATCATACAATAAGTACTTACCTACTTAATGAGTACAATTTTTTGAATCGCCCATCAAAATCCAGTGTACGAAGCCCTACCAAGATCTTTGAGGTCAAGCTTGTGAGTTACCATGATACATATAGAGGAGGTAGGACACGATGGTATTTTCATCCACTTGATCAGTCCGACTGTGGAAGTACCTCCGCCCTATAGAATACCGCGGCCATAATAACCTGTAGCGAGTAGGGTAGCCGGAGCTCACTAAAGAGCTTTTGTGTTGTCAGTGGGAAGAGCGAGGGCTTGTTTTGCTTCGTCTTTTACACTGACGGCACAGAAACTCTCTGTGCTTACAGGGTTGGCTACGCGAGTGTGACTCCCTTGGTTTTGCACTCGTCTATAGGCCACGGTAACCACTTACATCAGGTGGGCCGTGTGCTTGTCTACCACTTAATTGGTAGATATAACAAAAAATGTGATGTAGAAGTCACAATTAAAACTTGTGCCCGTTAACATGGTACCTGTCTTCCCAAAAGTAACAATAAAAAATCTCAAATAAAATCCGAAAACAAATAACTACGAAACTCAAGGCAAGCGTGCAACGGTCACAGTCATGCAGATCCTGCTGGTCTCGAAGGACGAAAGCCGAGTCTCATGCGAGGATGCGAGAAAAGGGTTGTTTTTGAGGCAGGTGCTATATTAATTCGCACGAGTTGTAGTTTTCATACTGACGATATTGATATGAATCTTATTATTTTAAATTACCGTATTGTACAATGTTTAATTATCAGTGAAATATTTGCACGCCACACTTGGCAGAATATGCAGATCATGAAAAATTTAACACCTGTAATGACCATATTCTTGGAAATAAACGTTTGTATTCTATTCTATTCTATTCTAACTTTTAACACAGGTAAAAAGAAAGTGAAAAATACATAGTCAAAAAAAAGTGTGTTACTAACTAATCACTCACCAGTAGAGATGGATGGGGAGGAATTTTTCGATGCCTAAAATTACAGTCTCCCTCTTTTATCTATCCCATTTTTTAATATATTGTATAGTTAGCATAGTTTTATATAAATTTGTAAGTAATTGTATATTATAATAGCATATTTTATTTAATGTAATCAATTAAATTGTTTTGTTGAAATAAATAAATCACTCAGTAGGTACATGTTTCGTTTAAAAAAATTTAGCTAAACATGTCTGCATAAAATAGCTGTTATAATTTATTATTAGACACAAACCCGTCTGACCAATGTTATCGCAATCAGAACACACACACACACAAAATCCTATAACAGTACCTACAAAATAAATTTGATTATATCAGTATCGAATCACAGATCGAATGTTCTACAGCAGAGTTTCCCAAAGTACTGCTTGGGGTACGTCAGCTGACCGTAGTGGCAGAGGTTATGCAAAAAAAAAATACACAATGGCAGCGGCGTTAGCGGTCTTCAACGTTCCTGTGCAAGCCACACCAAAAGGAGAAAGCGTAGGAGTGCAGACCCCTGGCTCCCAAGTGATGCATGATCAGCATGAAATGATGATTCGTTTTTTTATAAATAATTTATTAATAATCACAATCAATCTTGTCTATTGCAGTCCACTGCTAGACATAGGCCCCTCCCAATGTTGGGAGGTTTTGGCCTACTGTTTCCGCGCTGGCCAGACGGGTTGGTACAGAATTTTATTTCAAGTTTTCCTTCTCTCGCAGTGATATCGTTTGCGTATTTTCCGTTAGTCGTCTCTTACGACAAGGTTACTTCAAGGTTGCCTGGAAGAAATCGCTTTCAGCGATAAGGCCGCCCATTGTACATTAAACTGTATGCATGCTACCTACAAGTTGTACTGTAATCTATTGGTGTACAATAAAGAATTATCTATCTATCTACGACACCCTTCATATGAGATGGGGTGGTGATACTTGAATTCTCTCTCCGTCACCACACAGTTTAGTAATCTAAATTACTACAGTTCTATGTAACCCCTCCAACTAGGCTAAATTGGTTTTGTTTAGTGTATGGCCAGAATTTGAAACCGGAACCTCTCGATCCTAAGGCAATTTACTTAAATACTAATAAGTTTACAACGCGTTAGATCGTCATTAAATTACTACAAAATAATACCTACAAGCTGTGCGGATTACAACAACATCTCTCCTCTCCCGTCTCCGCACGAGATCTCGCTCTCATCCTGCGAAACCAGCAGCATCCGCAACACTGTGACCGTTACACGTTCGTTTGAGTTTCGTAGTTATTTGTTATCGGATTTTTTTTAGATTTGTTATCGTTACGTTTGGGAAGCCAGGTGCCTTATTAATGCGCACGAGTTGTAAATACACTCATAGTGCGGGGTATTGGACCTCTAAAGTTTGAGAAACGCTGTCTTATATTTACCAAGGGAACATAAGGTTGCCTATAAAGACTTTAGGTCAAGGCGGTGCGGTAACCACTTCACATATGTTCGTGCCTTAAATATAATTATGTTAACATTGAGTTTTTATTGCCTTTAAAATAAATGTTCACTGGTAAATAAATAAATGCTAGCGTCATTTTGTTTAAATAAAGGAGAATGGGCAATTCGGTCTACCTACTCAACACTGACAAGCGATGTGTAAATGAAAAGGACGTTACTTGAGCTTCATTTTTTTGTATGACAGCTAATGTGTAGCTCATGGGGTTCCTCGTATAACTGGACCAGACTTTATTTTAATTTGAACAGAATTTACATCGAATGTTCTATAGTTCGTCGGGTTTTTGCGTTGGAGAGGATAAGGAGTGGGGTTGTTTTGAATTACCGATGCAAGCGCAGGTACAAAACCCTTATCTTCGCACACGTCACACCCCGCCCCGCCCCGCCCCGCCTGCCCTATGCTTTCTTTAGCATAGCACCTTGCAGTTGATCTCCGGTTGTCGTTGTGTACTGTGCGTTTTCTTATTACGAATAATTATCTTTGACCTTTGCTTTCTTTTTGGACTGTTGAATATTGCCATTGTTTTGACCTGTGCTTGTTAATTGGACTCCGATCATCTTTTTGTAATGGAAGGAAATAGGCGTGAATGTGTTGTTTGTGAGCGCTCTGTTTTGCGTCAGCGGCGACGTTATTTAATAACCCATAACATAATACAATCCAGACCTTTTGTTGAGGTATATATACGAGAACATTCTTCACGCGAGGTAAGTTCTGTTTGTGAATGTTATACATTTGATTAAATAAATACTCTCGTAGAGTTCGCGCCATGGAATAAGTCGCTTGGGCGCGGCGGCGGCGTGGCAGTAGCAATTGTGTTGCATGCGTCAGGCGCGGGCCAATAGACGTGTACCTTTAACCGTACTGTCACGGCCTGAACCAATCAACACACACTACGGCCGAGTATGGCGGTTATGTGATGGGATGAGTATGAGTTTGACCGCGGGACTTATTTTCTGACGTTTACTCTACTTTTCTCTACTTTGACTCTACTGTGACTATCCCTTGTGATTTTAGTCATTAAAAATAAATATTGAATGTACAGTAGAATATATGAAGTAGTTTGCCGGAATCCCTGCCAATTGTTTGCAAGGCACCACATAGCTATAACGCAGGGGGTGCGTTCGCCAATATACAACCTAGGCTCGCTCGCACGTACCTAAATAATATAAAATAACAAGTTTAAAGATTTAATAGTGAAATATTTTATGAAACTAATAAACATTTTTTCTTTGCTAAAGGTATCCTTCGATGGAGTTGTATTTACGTGCCATCGATGTTGGCAACGAATTAACACTGCCGAGCGAGCACAACTGGCTATTGGAGCTGCCAACGAAGATGATGATATCCCAGTTCCACCAGCTATACCAGATATTCAACGAAATCTCGCTAGAGCATCTAATACGGCTAGCCATTGCATATTTAATGATTGTTCAAACCAGTCACGACTTCGCATACCCAATAGCATTAAAGCTCACATGTTGTCATATTACAATTTCTACATACCTACATGTGCACGTGTTTGTAGTGAACACATAACGGCACACGATTGGGACCAGTTGCTAAACAGCAACGTTTCTCATGATTTTAATCAAGACCATATATTGGATATAATTTCGATTTATAGAACAGCTTTGGAGAAACCGATGTCGATGAAAATGAGTTGCGACACTGGACGGGACTCACGATCGCCGAATTCAATTCGGTACTCGAACAAACTCCATCACTACGACAGCAGTCGAACGCAGCGAATGTTGTTCTAGGTGGATACTTAATGAAACTTCGGACAGGCGAACCTAATGTACGCCTAGCATCACTTTTAAAAATATCTCGCCGAACATTCGAACGCTACTTAGTGATGGCGAGAGAATGCTTACTGGCAGACTTCGTGCCATCTCACCTGGGAGTTGACCACATAAGCAGAAACGAAGCGCTTAGCAAGAATTTGTTGATACCAAATGCCATTTTCGGAGACGAGAATAATTCGAAACTAATATCGATTTGTGACGGGACGTACATTTACATCCAGAAAAGTAGCAATTTTCTTTTTCAAAGACGTAGTTACAGTCTGCATAAGTACAGGAATTTGCTGAAGCCGTTTCTCATTGTATGTAGCAATGGCTATATTATCGATGTAACAGGCCCTTATGCAGCCACTACATCAGATTCCACTATCATGAGCAATATTTTAAATGATCATGACAGTGCTTTTCATTGGTTTTATTCTGCGAATGACGTATTTATTTTGGATCGCGGCTTCAGAGACGCTTTACCTGATTTTGAAGCATGCGGTTACGATGCACACATGCCACCCAGCAAGGATAGAAGCAGTACGCAGCTATCCACAGACCAAGCAAATAAGTCTCGTTTGGTTACAATTGTAAGATGGGTAGTGGAAGTAGTAAACGGAAGGTTCAAACGTGACTTCAAGTATTTACGGATTGACAACTTCAATAGATCTGTTCCGCATATGTTCCAACATTTTCGGATTGCTGCAGCATTGATTAATGCATTTCACCTGCCTATTCGTGACAATGCGTGTGCCGACGCGATGATGACAATTATTAATGAAAGGATTCATTTTGAAAATCATTTGGCAGAATATGTCATACAAAAAAACTTAAATAGGCAATGTGTTATATTTACCAGTATGGCAGCAAATCTTCCTGATTTTGAAGACGTTCCTCGATTAGAAGAAGAACACCTAATTCTAATCGCGCTAGGAACATATCACATTAAGATAGCCAGTTCTTACTGTGCCGAACATTTCCATGATGGATTGTATATGATCGAATTATACAGAGACAATGAACTCAATGATATCAATGAATATGACATCGAAGTGGGAGAGAGAAGTTTTTTACTGCGAGGACGAATACAGTCACGTCATTCAAGAGCCAAGCAACATTACACGTACGTGCTAGTAAACACCGAGATTGAAGGAAGAGACGCTTTCAAGTATTATTACTGTACGTGTTTGACTGGACGTCGAACAATTGGGACATGTGCACATGTCATATCCATCTTGTGGTATTTATGCTGGGCACGACATCAGGGAGCTGTTGTACCGCCTGCCGCGCACATGAATAATGTAATTATAGATACTAGTATCATGTAATACTACAAATATAACATTATTAATTAGTCACCGGCGTCTTATTTTTACCTATTGCTTTCTTTTTTTTTTATATATTGCCAGCTCCTAGCTCTTTTTGACGATTGATTATTGATTCACTAAAATATTCTCTATTTTTTGGCATAGATGGCGTAGGTGTTGAGTAGGTGGACCAAAGCTCATACATTTTGCCCATTCTCCTTTAAATATTCAATCCTTTCGAACTAAAATATTTTCAAAAGATAGCAACCAACCTGGCTCACACCGGTCTGAACTCAGATCATTATCAGATTTTTATGATCGAACAAATCAAAAATTTAAACTTCTACTTTTAATTTTTATCTTAATCCATCATCGAGGTCGCAAACTTAATAATTTATAATCTCTGTAAAGGCAGTGTAGAATTTGGACCACCCCATCTCTTCTCATGCGGTGTCGTACGGGGCGACTAAGGGATAGAGCTGTTTAACATCAGACAGATATATACAGCCCAGACTCAGCCTCAGATGCATGGCTCGAGTCAACAATAGTGCCCGGAATACGGCAATAGGCTCACCCCTTATTATGTGGGACCGAATACAATTATTGGTGAAATGTCGGTGTTAATTCACCTCTGCCTAACCCTCCAGGGATGAAGGCGTGATTATTTGTATGTATGTATATTCTTATATTTATTTCGGATAATAAATTAATTTCTTTACAAATTTTCTTGATCACACTATTATACTAATAGCTCTTCAATATTATTGACATTCATTTTACATGCATTATTTTGGAATCGATTACTAACAATACAATAATAAATAGTAGTTAAATAATATTAATTAATAATAATAATTCTATTCCTCGACATCGGTAACATTATCCGCTTGTCCTTTGGCATAGGCCTCCCCTAAGGCTAATAAAGGCTATTTGAATTTGAATTTGAAATATTCTTTTATAAAGTCTACTATTACTTGGGACCGAATACAAAGTAAAATGTGGGTATTAATTCACCTCTGCCTAACCCTCCAGGGATAAAGGCGTGATTATATGTATATATGTATGTATTGAAGAGGTTAAGAAATGAGAACACAGTGTTCTAATTGGTTGGTAAGTATATTATATTGTAAATGTAATTTCTAATATTAATTAACCTTCTATAACGGATATTAAGCAAACAGATCCAGTTGTAGACGAGTTTTAGGATAGATAATAGGTATTACTTAATTTGTAATCTATATTTTTTATGATCTTAGACGCTAGCCTAGTGGTATGGACTGCTGAGATGAGGTCTCGCGTTCGATCCCAGGTCTTACCATGACACACACCAATGACTTTTCGATGCTTTTCGAAGTTATGTGTGTATTTATCGCAGGTTTATAAGTGCCCGGGTGATGGCAATAGGCTCGCCACCTATTACATTGGGACCTAAACATAAACTGAAGAAATGTGGGTGCTAGTACCTCTGCCTATCCCTTCGGGGATAAAGGCGTGAGATTCTGTTATGTTCTGTTTTTTTTCCGCGTGGTTTCCGGCAGAGTAGAATTTGGGCCACCCCATCTCTTCCCATGCGGTGTCGTACAAGGCGACTGTGGGATAGGCCTGTTTAGCATCAGACAGATATATACAGCTCAGACTCAGTCACAGATACAAAGCTCGAGTCAACAATAGTGCCCGGAAGACGGCAATAGGCTCACCCCCTATTACTTGGGACCGAAAACAATGATTGGTGAAATGTACTTAGGTAGGTGTTAATTCACCAGTGCCTAACCCTTCGGGGATAAAAGCGTGATTATATGCATGTGTGTATGTCTTATTATGAAGACAGGGTTGGCAGCACTAGTGTGACTTTCTTGGTTTTGCACACGTCCATAGGCCACGGTAACCACTTTCCATCAGGTGGGCTTTGTGCTTGTCTGCCACCTAAGTGGTATAAAAAATCAAAAAATGTTGGGAGCGAAATCCTTTATCCATATTCAAATCAAGAACATCATGCAAATGCAGTCGAATCATAATAAAATATTATTACATTCGTGCTCAAATTTCATAACCACTAACTAGGTAGCCAGTTCACCATAATTTTTAATAAATTCCCGCCATATTTGGTGTGCAACCAAAAAGCGAAGAGCTCCTTGTTTTCTTTTTTCTGCAAGCAATATTTAAGGATCGGGCAATGACCGTCAACACAAAAATCCTTTACAATATTTAGAACATCAATGCAAACGCAGTCGTAACTTTCACTTCACGCAACAATGTTGAGTAAACGAGTAAGTCCAATTAAAATTGATCCCTATCGAAGTGTAAGAATGTTCTGCAAATAAACGAATTTGCTACAATATAGAGATCTGATTATAATGGCGTTTAAGTAATAGTGGCGAGGGGTTTTTCCATAAGCGTTGCAACTCTGTCTGTAATTGTGTGGATGGAAACTTTGTGGTTAGTTAATGTCGTTATAAATTATGCTTTTTACCTAATTATAGTTACCAAATAAAGTAAAATTCATATACCTATTTATAGTATCTATTTACCCAAACAGACAAGGAACTTACCTGTTAGGTAGCTTTGTGCAAAAACCAGATTTGGATGCTGGTGCATACTTTCCTGTTATTTAGTTATTTGTGGCGAGAATTAGGTGTGGTTGTAAACTCGTAACGGTGACACAGATAATATAATACTAAAGACGGTGATGAAGAGAATTTTACTCGTAGGTATAATAAACCTTATTCTTAAACATGGGCTTTGGTAATTCATAAACAATAATTGCTTCTCAAAAATAGGCGGGAAAGTTTTTTTTTTTCATACGCAGGTGAGTACCTACCTACCATTCCAAGTAGGTACCTTTATGTTAAGTAACTATGGCGAAGGTGTCGTATTTCATCACGATAATGCCAAACAACACATTATCTACAAAGCCATCAAAAAACGATTGCAGTTAAGTTGAAATTGTTACTTCATCCATCGTCTTCACAGAATGTCTGCGCCCAACAGGGCCTCTTCAGATCCTGTAACTATAAAATTCTTTGAATGATGGATATTAAAATAAGTTGGTATTATATTGGTATTTTTTTATATAGAACACGTCAAGTAGACTTCGCCTTGCCTGATGGTAAGCTGAAGGCAAAGTGTCAGAAAAGAGGGTCACCATTACCTACAAATAAACACCTCAACAAAGTCTAGGGAACAAGATGACCCCAATTATTTTTTTTCGTGTAAATCTTGTTTTGCAAATAACTGGCAGCAAATAAATAAAAATAGAATAAAGTAGATTACAGAGTTGTTCGAAATTTAAAAATAAATTTAAATAAGTAATGATTTTCGAATATGGAGGGAAAACTTTTAAAAATGTTTGATTGTGCAGTTTCCCTGAGGCAAAATAAAAATTATTTTTTTTGATTGTAAATAACGTTTATTATCAATAATACGTCTTTTACGTATGGTTTGTGCATTTTTATGACTGTAGTCATCATGTCACGTCGTCATTTAAGTCGCGAAGAGATGTTAAGGGCTGTTGGTATGCTGCAAGCTGGACGAACTCAACGCGACGTAGCGGATGCTGTCAACACCCAACCAAGCGTAATTTGCAGATTATGGGCACGCTACAGGTCTACAGGGGATGTTGCCGAACGTCACAGGGGACGAAATAGGGTTACTACCCCGCGACAAGATCGTTTCTTGCAAAATTCCGCAAGGCGGCAACCCACGATTACTGCTCGTCAGTTGGTCGCAGGCCTCCAGTCTCAGCATCAAGTGGTTATTAGCAATCAAACTGTCAGAAGAAGCCTACACGAAGCCAATCTTTATGCTCGTAGACCGCTTAGGGTTCCAGCTCTTCGACGTGGAAATCGAGGTCGTCGCTTATTGTGGGCTAACGCACATTTACAGTGGACCGACCATCAATGGGCACGGGTTCTGTTTTCCGACGAATCTTGCTTCGGTTTTCATCCTGATTCGAGAAGAGTGCGTATATGGCGAGTTCCTGGACGTCGGAGTCGTCTCCAGAATCGGCAAGAAGTTCATCCTTACCAAGGTGGAACAATCATGGTATGGGCTGGAATTCGCCTTGGTGGAAGGACCGACCTCGTTTGGATACGGGGCAATTTGAATGCAAACCAATACATTCAGGAGGTTATACACCCCATGGTAATCCCTCATCGACAGCAGTTCGGTCAAGATTTTATGTTCATGCAAGATAATGCACGGTCACACACCGCGAGGGTAGTGGTCAATGCGTTAAGCGAGCACAATATGACGACGTTGGAATGGCCTGCTCAGTCTGCCGACCTCAATCCCATAGAGCA
Organism: Eilema griseolum; assembly: GCA_963662185.1. Classification (NCBI taxonomy): domain Eukaryota; kingdom Metazoa; phylum Arthropoda; class Insecta; order Lepidoptera; family Erebidae; genus Eilema; species Eilema griseolum. The sequence goes on along the minus strand of OY759248.1, from coordinate 21,508,951 downwards.
TGCCTGGGATTTGCTTGGGAGAAGAGCTTTCAGTGATTCTTTGGAAAATCTGAACACTGAAGAACAACTTTTTTTACACCTTCGCAGTGTATGGAGCCATATTCCACAGACGATGATTGACAATCTCATACTAAGTATGCCACGCCGTTGTCGAGCTGTTGCTAATGCTTTAGGAGGTCCTACAGATTATTAAAAACGTTTAAAGTACGGTTAATTACTGTATTTCTTACTACCTCGTTATTTTTGTGCCTAATCATAGAAGGTTGTAATACTCAATATTGGCGCTATTCAACTCTTTCTTAAAAAAAAAAAATTTGGTATGAAAATGTTTTTATTAAAATTAAAATTAAAAACGGTATAAAAATACCCTTCTATTGATATAAAACACTCACTATTACAAGAAAGGGTTTTTAAATAAACACTAGAAATGTCCTTGTTCCCTAGACTTTGTTGATGTGTGTACTATGTGATAATGATGACACTCAGCTTGACGGCCTCATCATATGCTTTTTCACGCCCCGCTGAAAGGACCCGGGACTGTAGAAAGAAGGAAACACGTGAGCTGGTAAAGAGATCCAGGCCTTAATGGTGCGACAAAGGAAAGAGTCACCGAACCGCTTGGTTCTTGATCGGACATTTTGCACCGTGTGCGGGTGACATCTAAGCCCTGCATGTGTTGTCCTGTATAGGAAAGGGGAGGGTGGTGCTAATTGGAAGAGATTCATCAGAACATTCACCATGGTACAGACGGTAAAATAAGGGCGCAACATCTTTACGCATCTGCATATATATTTAAACCATCATAGTCACTCACATTACTGATAAGAGTTATCGGGATACTAAGATACCATGTTGTATTCAGACCCGCTGCTGGCTACTGGAGCGTCCGCGTGTAATTATCGGTTTGCGAGCCCTTTTTTACCCGACTACTGTAAAGCAAAAGGAGGGTTTTTTTATACCACGTAGGTGGCAGACAAACACATGGCCCACCTGATGGAAAGTGGTTACCGTGGCCTATGAACGTGTGCAAAACCAAGGGAGTCACACTCGCGCTGCCAACCCTGTAAGCACAGTGTTTCTGTGCTGTCAGTATAAAAGACGAAGCAGGACAAGCTTTTGGTCTTCCCACTGACAGCAAAAAACTCTCTAGTGGGCTATGGCTACCCTGCTCACTGCCAGGAAAACATCACAAGGTTATTATGGCCGCGGTATTCTATAGGGCGGAGGTACTTCCTCAGTCGGACTGCTCCATTGGACGGAAATACCGTCGTGTCCTACCTCCTCGCAAAATTAATATGTCGTGTTTAGTATCAACTGAAAGGGCTTAATTAGCACATTTCAAATATGTATAAATTATACTTGTTACTTGCCCCAAAATAATATAAATAAAAAAATAAGTTTAAAACTAAAACCCGACTACTGAAAAATCACGCTATACAATACATTCTAGGTAAAAGAGACATACGACCATGGCTATCCTTGATATTTTCGTATATAATAGTTTTTATTGCGTGATTTTTCAGTAATCGGGTTTAAGTTTTAAACTTTTTTTTATAGTGCGAAATAACACGAGGATTGTTCGGGATGGTAGACCAAAGACAGATGTGTTAAGCATTGCCACCGCCGAATCAAGTAGTGGCAGTCACTTGCTGAAAAAAGGTTTGCTTCGGCCATCTTTATGCAAATACGATACTATAGGCGACAGGTAAATACTACTATAATATACTATCAGACAGATATAATATAGCCCAGACTCAACCTCAGATGCATGCCTTGAGTCAACAATAGTACCCGGAAGACGGCAATAGGCTCAACCCCTGTGACGTGGGACCGAATTTAACAATTGGTGAAATGTGGGTGTTAATTCACCTCTGCCTAACCCTTCCGGGATAAAAGCGTGATTATATGTATGTAATATATTACCTACTATTGTATAGGTCGAACGATAATGGCCGAATGGGTAATATGAGGCTAGAGAAATTCCCAATTCAATGACAACTAGGCAAAGTAAACCCGCTGCGGGAATGAATTTTCATCGAAGATTTATTCCCGCTCTTATTTGGCTCTTGGCTCTAATCATATACCTATTACTAGCTGTTGCCCGAATCGCGTGCAAACATAGACTATGTCCTTTCCCAAGATCTAAACAATCTCTTTATCAAATTTCATCAAAATCGGTTCAGTGGTTTAGGCGTGAAACCGTAATGTACGAATACGTCGCGGTGACGCGAATTGTCTTAATACAATAAGTTGTTTGGTTGTTTGGTTGTATGTTATAATTATAATAGTAGGTACAAAATATTCCAACACAACAATGGAAACTCACAAAATAATTTAATTTCCTGTAAACAAGTTCAACAATCATAATTTAGACAAGTGAACCGTAAAATTACAATATTGCAATTTTGTTATTGTGCACATTAGTTAATTTATTTTGCGGTAATACAAATGTCTTCCTGTTTTACTCTAGGTAAATGGAATATTATAATATATATTATATATTATAATAATTTAAAATTCCACTCTTCTCAACAAGGTCTTCAACCAACCTTATCTACAAATGGTGGCAGAAGGCAATCAAAAATGACTATGCCATCGGTAAACAAATAGCTCACGACTCCTAAAATTAGACAGAACAAGTCTAAGAACTATTCTAGGGACAATAACGGGCCACTGTACCCTCAACAATAACCTATACACCAACAGTGTCACGGACAGCCCTCTTTGCAGAGGATGTTTCATTACCGAAGAAACGGGTGCCCACGTAATACTGGAATGCGAGGGAGTAGCCCCTCAACGATCACAAATCCTCGGCACAGTGAAGTCGTTCCGTGAAACCTGTGAAGTCACCAGTAAGCTTCTGCGTTTCTAGAGCTAGGCTAGCCAGCCTAGCTAGCAGCTAGCCTAGGCTAGCAGCCGCTCTAGCCATAATTCTGCGCGCACAATGGTCCAAAAAAAGGCTATAATCACGCCTTTATTCCCGGAGGGTTAGGCAGAGGTGAATTAACACTCACATTTCACCATTAATTGTATTCGGTCCCACGTAATAGGGGGTGAGTCTATTGCCGTATTCCGGGCACTACCTATTGTTGACTCGAGCCATGCATCTGAGGCTAAGTCTGGGCACCACTCTTCAGAATACTACGTCTATATAATAACCTCGTGTTGTGTTCCCGCGCGCTGTGAGTAGGGTAGCCAGAGCTCACTGGAGAGTTTTTGTGCTGTCAGTGGGAAGATGGCTTGTCCTGATTGTTTCTGTGGCACTGACAGCACAGAAACTCTCTGTACTAACAGGGTCCCCTGGTTACCACTTTCCATCTAATCCTTGCTTGTCTGCCACCTAAGTTGTATAAAAAAAAAGTGAAATTAATTGTTTTTTTTACTGAGTTGCGCTAGCCATACTAATATGCTATACGTCTACAACTTTTTGTTACCACTCCGAGCGTTAATACAACTATTATTATTTCAATTGTAATCAACTTGTGTACGAATTAACATATAATGTAGATTCGACATAGATTTAGCTGATAACGATCTTGCCTGCGCTCCGCTAGTCAGGGCAACCTTCAACATGTAATGCTGTTTTGTTTTGGATGTTAAACTGCGTAGAAAAAGCCAGACTATATGTAACTACACAGTGCAGAGTATCCGATCAAGAAAGAAGAGAAATTTCATTTTAAAGCACTAAGCGGTTCGGAGACTATTTCCTTTGTCGCACAATTAAGACCTGGAATTCTTTACCAGGCCACGTGTTTCCTTCTTCCTACAGTTCCGGGTCCTTTAAGCAGGGCGTAAAAAGGCATCTGATGAGGCCGCCAAGCCCGCGCAGTGTAAATATTTGTATGCATAAATATGATTATTTGCTTTGGTCTTGTTGTTTCCATGTAGGTATATATAACATGTATGTATTTACAAAAACAAATGTATGTTAACCCATAGCCCATAACACAAGCTAGTTATGCTATACTTACTTTGGGTCCACTTAATGCTGTGTAGAATTTTCTGCAATATTTATTAACAAATGTTGAAGATCCTAGATAGGCACCAGCTTTTCGGCCTCCAAGAGCTCAATTCTGACTGATTCAAGACAAACCATTCTAACAGAAGCCGTCCCGAGATAGCCTGCCTCTCCAAACGAAAGGGAGTCGCCTCCAAAGCCCAAGACTTCACACCATTTGCCTTAGGGCTGTTGGTCACAGAGAATTTTTTTTATATACCACTTAGGTGGCAGACAAGCACACGGCCCACCTGATGGAAAGTGGTTACCGTGGCCTATGAACATTTGTAACACCAGAGGAGTCACAGTCGCGCTGCCCTGTACCCAACAAGAGTACAGAGTGTAAGTACAGAGTTTCTTCTGTATTATTCTGTAGGGCGGAGGAACTACTCAATTGGAAGGAAATACCGTCAGTAACAAACGTCACAAAAAACACAGCTACAGATCAAATAAAACATTCGATAATATGATACTGCGTCACGCTATCACAAGTTTAGTGTTACAACTAAGCTCAAGTAACCTACCGGTTTAGACGCTTACATATATGGGCGCGTCACTCCGTCAGATGTCCAGCGTGACCATTGGAACAGAAAACAGGTATCGAGTTCTCGGAATCGACACACGGTTTCTTCTTAAAAGCTTATTGATCGAGTGAATCATTCGGTCCTTACTCGAACAGTGTGGGTACCAATTAAGTTGTTTAACCGGTAAGAAAAACTCAATAACGCTAATAGAATGAAATGGAATTCTTTTGTCATTTAAGCGATCGATACTGTTAATATCTTTTATATATGGCAACCTATGTGGTGTGGCAGTAGAGCGTTCGGCTGCAACGTGACGTAAGCAAGAGTAAGCAAGTCTTATTGCCGCTCGCAGTAGATATTTTTATGTTGAGCACTACAAAGCTTCAAATTCATTTGAACACTTATATATTTTCTTTTTATATAAGTTAGGTGGCAAACAAGCACACGGCCCAACGGATGTGAAAGTTACACCCGTGCTACCGACCCTGTAAGGACACAGAGTTTCTGTGCCGTCAGTGCAGAAGAAACAAACAGGACTAGCCTTTGTGTGGTTTGGCTTTTGGCACAGGCATCAGCTAAATCTATGTCGAATCTACATTATATGTTAATTCGTACACAAGTAAGTTGGTTACAATTGAAATAATAATAGTTTTATTAACGCTCGGAGTGGTAACAAAAAGTTGTAATTATGTATTTGGTTAGCGCACCTCCGTAAAAATAAAATTCAATTTCACTTTTTTTATACAACTTAGATTAGATGGAAAGTGGTAACCGTGACCTGAACGTATGTAGAACCAGGGGAGTCACACCCGTGCTACCAACCCTGTAAGAACACAGAGTATCTGTGCCGTCAGTGCAGAAGAAACAAACAGGACTAGCCTTTGGTCTTCCCACTGCCAGCACAAAAACTCTCCAGTGAGCTCTGGCTACCCTACTCACCGCCGGGAACACAACACGAGGTTATTATAGTCTTGGTATTCTGTAGGGTGGAGGTACTTCCCCACTCGGACTGCTCAATTGGGACGGTAATACCGTCGTGTTCTACCTCCTATTAAGTACAGGTGATAATTCAATAATTCATTTTCTTTTCTGTTCTGTCTCTCATAGTTACCTACTTGTATACAGTACTCTGTTTTAAATAATAGGTAAGTAAGTAAGATATGGAATGGACTTCTGCACTGACGGCATAGAAACTCCCTGCTCTTACAGGGACGGCAGCACGAGTGTGACTCCCCTGGTGTTGCACACGTCCATAAGCCACGGTAAGCACTTTCTGTGTGGTGAGGGAGAAAGAATATAAATATCACCACCCTGTCTCATCTGAAAGGTGTTGTACGAGGCGACTAACGGAAAAATACACTGACAATATCACACAAGAGAAGGAAAACTCACAATAAAATCCTGTAACATCCCATCTCGCCAGCGTGGAAACAGTAGGCCAAAACCTCTCAATACTGGGAGAGGCTTATGTCCAGCAGTGAACTGCTATAGGCTTGATTGATTGATATGATTTGATAGAACCAGTTTCCATCAGGTAGGTCGTGTGCTATATCTACCACCTAAGTAAAGAACCGCCCGTGGAGCACTTAAGACCAGTCTTTACGGCATCACATCAATCATTAAGCAATGTACATTTATTATCACGGTCACGAATAGTCTCGCTAGTTGACGAATTACAATATAAATCGCGATTTATCAATAAAAATAGTAGTGAAGACTTGTCTTGGAGCCTGTGTCTCATGCCACGAGTATCTCCGATCATGAAATTGAGATGAGAGACGAGAAACTTGTCTCACACGTTCGTGTGGACCCATTATAACATGAAGTCGGCTGGAATGCGAGTCATGCGAGGGGTACACCTCCGACAATCTCACATTACGAGTGTTAAGACCCTCAGATAGCGTGCATTAACTCTTCCACCAGGTTCTATATATCCATGGGGATCTTTCGCACGATATAAATTTACAATATGAACTTCTAGATTCTAGATCAACTATTACTTGAGCCAGTTGATATCGTAATCATAAGACTTGTATGGGTGTGCTAAAAGCCAGTTTATGGACAGATAAATAGAAAGTTAAAGAAAATAGTATTAGTCAGAGGTGACAAGCGTAGTTTTTAGTGAAAATAAGTATGTACATATTTATATCTATCTACGTTTTTACCGCGGTAGCCTAGTGGTATGGGTAATGGACTGCTGAGACGACGTCTCGGGTTCGATCCCAGGTTTTACCATGTCACACACCAATGACTTTTCGATGCTTTTCGAAGTTATGTGTGTATTTATCGCAGGTTTATAAGTGCCCGGTTAATGGCAATAGGCTCGCCACTTATTACATTGAGACCTAAACATAAACTAGCGAAATGTGGGTGCTAGCACCTCTGCCTACCCCTTCGGGGATATAGGCGTGAGTTTATGTTATGTTATGATGTTATCTTCTTACTATTGTATAGTTGTAAATGGAAAATGCTTGTACGCGTTGGACGTAAAAACTACTGAACAGAATTTGGTGCGATTTTTTTTGTTAGAAAGGTCTTGGTGTTAATCTTAAGTTTGTTTGATTGCAATTGGTTGAGTAGAACCGGAGGTAAGCGATCCACACGAGACGCGGAGCGGTCAGAAGGCTACTTAAGAATAATTAATTTTACTATAGGATATAGTACAGAGCACTATCTTGACCTAAAGTAAAGAGATAGACATATATGTATAGTCGTACCTACGAACATTTCATCATAAGAATGTTTTTGGCCTAAAATGATTCTTTGAAACATTTATAAAATAAAAATTCATTTATTGCCAAATAGTATGTAATAATTTTAAGTATCATACTGTGACCCACACTAGGCAAAGCCTATCCTGTGGGTGCCAAATACGTTTACAATTTACGTGTAAACATTATTTGCTCGGGCGACATCAGAGCTTTTGGGCTCAACACAAAAATTAAAACCATATCAATCTATTCGAGGTATGATTCATTAGCAGCATTGGTTCTCGATTTATGTAAGGATTGCCACAAAAGTAAGACCAGCAGTTGGTCATTGTTATATTATTCGAGCGCGTCAAATTAAGATAGGGGAGGTTAATTGCATATTGACAAATTCCTCCGGCCAGTAAGCGCCTTTTATATCGGCACGTAAAATTAGCATACAAACCTCTTTATATTTACAACTTAGCGCTAAATATAGAATTTATAGTTCTACATTCAGGCGTATCTGAAGGCTGATCAGTATATCATAAAACCATTGATATATTCAAATGAGGCACGTGACTGCTGGCACATAATATCTGAGTAGGTATAACAGAAGGAAGACGAGCGAAACTGCACGTATACTTACTTAGACGCTGACACATCTTCATCCTTTTCTTTTACGTGCGGGTAATCCCCAGGGGTACCCCCACCACCAGAGTCGGTAGGTGAGGTTATGTCGGACTCGAACCGACTAAAACGCACGCCGCCTGTGGGTCGTTTTTGGTTGCCGAAGGTAAGGTTAACAGGCATATCCATCGCACCCCGGCCGACCCAAGGCCATCTCTCTCGATCTGGCCCTCTCCTCGGGTGTGGGGACTACAGAGTCCCAAACTCGTCCCCGACCGCCGCCCCGGCCTGCTTCTGCCAGGGTGACAGGCGGCTCCACCCGTCACTCCCAGATTTGCGGTTATGGGGAGCGGAGGTCTTTTATTTTCCCTCTATCACTCTAAGGTTTGCTGGAAGAAAACTCAACATTGAGTTAAGGTCGCCTTTGTAGGTACTACAATATTTTTTATATAAAATGTATTTTGTGTTCAGTAAAAAAATATATATTATCTTCATCAAATTCATCTTTGTAAGTGTTTTGCCTTGAAGCGTATTTTTTCTTGTCTTCATAACCACAAATATCGTTGATTACAAGCGCCTAAATGACCAGTAAGTACAGGTCATTGCTCCTATAATGTTCTCCGATTATCCACTCTCATCCGTCTTCTAAGAAAAGCTGATGAGGAAATCACACCAACAGGTAAGGTACTATTAGAACTGATTAAGTACGTAATAAAAATGATAAAAGTAAATTTATAATAGGTAGGTATATCTAGGTAAAACTCTTTTTCCAAACTCCATGGTAAAACCCAATTGAGGTACATAATGAAAACATACATTTAGTAGGGTGATAATACGCCTTGATTTTTTTAAACTTTCATTAGGTAAATAGGTATGTGTGGGTGGGTCAGACGGCAGTCGCACCTGTACAACCTAAATAAAATGATAAGGCAAGTTCTTCAAATGCAAATTTTGGATTGGCTCTAAAGAAAATGGTGCGTAATAACATAAGGCAGCATTATGTTATCTGCTGGCTGGTACCCAGCAACACGCGCCATATTCTTCAGAGCCAATCTCGGTTGCATCCAAAACTTGCATTTGAAGAACTTGTATTATTGGTATATCAAGGTTGTACAGGAGCGATTGCCGTCTGCCCCACCCAACCCCGTCAGTTAACAGACGCCTCAGTTCCTGAGTTTGGACTCCACAATCAGGTACCTTATTGGTGCAACACCAGCATTCAAATACAATTCATTTAGACAACCCCATTTAAAAAAAAAGTACAATAAATAACGGTAAAACAATTTATAAATAGAACGCACAACGGCACTGATAGACGTTATTGTGTGAAATACAGTTCGGAAACGGTGGCGAATATCGAACAACAAAGGAGTTTGAAGTGCGTTCGTCGTTTATTTGCTGGGTGGCGCCAGAGCGGGCGGCGCGCCGTCGTGGCGCCCCGGAGCCTATGGGACGACGCGACGGACGAGCGGCGTCTCGATACTAGTGGAACTCACTCGCAACTCGAATTTTCCTATTTTAATCGAAGTCATCCACTCATAAAACATAACATAAACTCACGCCTATATCCCCGAAAGGGTAGGCAGAGGTGCTAGCACCCACATTTCGCCAGTTTATGTTTAGGTCCCAATGTAATAGGTGGCAAGCCTATTGCCATTAACCGGGCACTTATAAAACTGCGATAAATACACACATAACTTCGAAAAGCATCGAAAGGTCATTGGCGTGTGCATGGTAAAACCTAGGATCGATCCCGAGACCTCGTCTCAGCAGTCCATTACCCATCCCACTTTTTTTTTATGTGCGCAAAATCCCCACGGATACCTCCCCACCGTAAGAGGTTATGTCGGACACGAATCGACTAAAACGCACGCCGCCTGTGGGTCGTTTTAGTTGCCGAAGGTGAGGTTGACAGGCATATCCCTCGCACCCCGGCCAACCCACGGCCATCTCTCACGATCTGGCCCTCTCCTCGGGTGTGGGGACTACAGAGTCCCCAACTCGTCCCCGGAAAAGGGGGAGGCGCGCCAGGCGCGCCGCCACCGCGGCCTGCTCCTGCCAGGGTGACAGGCGGCTCCACCAGTCACCCCCAATTACCCATAAGTGGTATGCTACCGCGATAACTCATAAAAATACGCCAATGGTAGGGGACAGTAACCCTATTATATTGTACCACGCATTCTATATCCGCTGCGTATCGCAGGGGTCGTTGAGGAATGGATTCTAGCTTAGCTTTTCATTAGGAGGGGCATGATGATTAACTAAATAACTATTAGAATATGTACAGAATAATTATATAAACACCTAGGTACTTATGTGTGCTGAAACAATTTTTGAGGGGGAAGATTCTTTTGTTTGGATTGTTGGGGGATTCGATTCCCGACTAAGAAAAGATAAGTTTTTAATTAGAAAATGTAATTATAGATCACGAATGATAATAGGTAATACACGTTATGCCGCGAAGCTACGGTTTGGTTGCACTTGAATCCCGTAAGATCTTAGATTAAACTATTTTTTTTTATTAACAATACAAGCTTTCAGCTTTCAATTCAATTCAATTTATTTATTTGTGGATCATAGGTTTGTGTACAGTTCTTATTCTAGGTTACATTAAAGTGCGCTATGTCCTACCATGGAATATGGTGTACAAATTAAAATTAACAGTAACATTAATATAAATATGTCTTCTTAATATAAATATGTCTTTATAATGTCATGCGAGAAAATTATCAAGTCAATGGTGTAGTAGTTCTGTTGTCAGTTATAAAAAAATATATATCATACAATACATTACACCGCCGCGCGCAAAAAAAGGGCGAAATACGCCGCGATGGAGCCACAATATTATTTTGTGCCCATTGCGGTGGAGACTATGGGCAGTTGGGGGTCGGACACGAAGATGTTGATCGCGGAAATTGGCCGCCGCATCCACGACCATGGCGGTGACTTCCGATCCGGCTCGTTCCTGGGGCAAAGGTTGGCTATTGCGATTCAGCGGGGCAACGCGGCCAGCATCATGGGCACCTTTGCGCCGGGAACGATGCGGAGTGGGTTGTTTGACGCGACATGATCGCGAGTTTGTGTCGTGTATTTATGTTCTAATTATTTTGTCTATTTGTAATGTGTTAATTATAATAAAGATTTAATCATAAATAAAAAAAAAATATGTCATAAAATTAATACATTACATAGATTATATTAATTAAATAATTAAATGGCACATTTAATTGGCACAATTAAACTGTTTTATTATAAGGCAATCGGTCCGACCGCGCCGTTTCCGCAAAAGTTGTTAAGGCTAGCATTTTTATAATGTACGTGGCCCGTACATGGATTTTGAGATAGGGAAAATGTATACTCTAAGGAAAAACCATTGAACTCGCGATGCTGTTAACGTTAGTGACACCTATATTGTATATATGTACAATAATGTTAACGGGAATTAATGCGATCATTTTTATAATGTAATTTTATAATGTACTTATAATGGATTTTGAGATAGGGAAAAACCATTGAAAGGACATAGGGAAAAAATGGACCCTTAGTCCAAATAGAACCGGGTGGCGCAGCATTGGAATTAAATTATTTTTTGTTTTTACAAATATTACCGAACGAAGCGGGGGCGGTCTTCTCTTTTTAAACTTAGATGTCAAGCGTGACTCACAACCTGCACTGCAGCTACCTGTTGGATCCGTGCCCGTCAAAACGAAACAGATATAAAATCTGTTTATTGTTGTATAGCTTACAAAATTGGCAGTCGGCTATCTCGATACTGCGGCAGTGTCCTAGATTTCCCTGTGCGTAGGCGAGGCTCTCAAGTGAAATGCTTTGTTGTTCACCAGGGTCGTTAAGTAAACAACTTTTGTTATTGTACTTTCTTGAACACTGTCTACGTCACAACGGTCACAAAGGAGAAATTAATCTCTATTAGTTGTACAGTCGGCGTCAGACCGATCTTGGCTACTAAGTTTCAAAATTATCTTATTACCAAAGGTATTAAGAGCAAATCACACTGTTATTTACCCGACTACGGCGAAGCAAAAGGAGGGTTATGATTTTGACAGGCTATGTATGTATGTAGGTTCATCTGTTCCCTTATAGCTCCTCAACCACTTATTAGAACTGGACAAATGAGGTATCGTTAGAAGCATCTTGGTCGTCCGCTGGTTATAGGCTACATAGCGTGTTACTGAATCTATTGTGGCGCTCTCTAGCGGCCATAAAATACTGTGTTTAAAAATAAATTTGAGATAAATATGTCGTGTTGGGTATCAACTGAAAGGGCTTTATTAGCACATTTCAAATATGTATAAACTATAGCTATTGCTTGTACCAAAATAATATCAGTAAAAAAATAAGTTTAAAACTAAAACCCGACTACTGAAAAATAACATTCTAAAAAGTATTAAACAAGAAAATATGAAGGATAGCGGCCGTGGTCGTATTGTATGCCACTTAGTCTAACAAAACATTCTAGGGAAAATTGGCATACGACCACAGCAGGCTATCCTTGATATTTTTTTGTTTAATACTTTTTATAGCGTGATTTTTATCGAATTAAATTATATTATTGTCCGAACCAAAGTTGTGTAGCGTATATCAGTAGAACCAGTCCACACTAAGGGGGGAAAACCAAGGCATTAAGTTCATTTCGAGTACTTTGTTGTTCTGTGACTGTGATGCACCTCTGCAGTCGATAGACGTGCCCGCTGTGCCCGTATCCACCCACATTTCGCCAGTTTATGTTTAGGTCCCAATGTAATAGGTGGCTGTTTTGATGACAGCTTAAATCACACCCTTTTAATATTAATTACACACCTACTGACAATTGATTGTTGTTTATATTTGTGATAATAATGATAATTTTATTGATATTCAATAAAACTGTACACTAACTAATAATTAAGGACTTAATTATGACGCCACGTAATTAAAACTCTTTGATAAGTATCAAGGAGTCTATAATTAGATGGGGTTTAAAAAAAATGCATAAACTTCTATACACGATGGTTTTTCTGCCAGTCGACAAGCTGCGTACTTATTTTCACTTTGAAAATAGAATAAGCTGAAAAAAGCGTGTCGTGAGCTCCCGCGCCGGCGTCGATCAGTGACTCACGGCGCTGTGGCGCCACTTGATTTATTGCAGGCACTTGCAGAACTAAAGGATTTAGAACACCATTAACTGTCCCTCATTATTGCAGTACGACTTATTTATTACTTTAACTTGACTAATTTCTAAATGTAATAACCTACTCATATCTACGAGTAATTTAATACAGACTGAACGAAAACTTCGGCCATCTTTTTTCTATTAGTCAATTGTTTTTTATTTAAGTATCTAGATTCTAGTTTATCCGATCCGTTCGAAATTCAAAATGTATTCCTGCCTAACGCAGGCACCGTGACCTCTGCGCCTTAGAAGATGCATCTCAACTACATGGACCTGGAGGCGGCAATTGGGGTTTAGAATGGCTCTAGAAGAAGCAGAGCCAGGTTATGCTAGAAGACTACCTATAGGATAGGAGGATGCATCAGAAACGTTGGCAGAAACAGTAAGTTCCGTAATTTAATCTCGAAAATTCCCGAACCGTTGTTTAATTATGGACTTCAACAACACATCAAGGTTAACAATCTAGGTGACTAAGGTCAGTCAGGGTCTTTGGCATATCCTTTCCGTGTACCCTACACAGGCCGATGTGACGTTTGAATCTCACATACACTACTCTTACCTACATTATCGTTAGTGCCGATGACGTGAAGTTTTCGAGGCGATTTCGGAAAAAAAAGGCACCTTGACACTAATTTTTTTTTAAATTACTAGTCTAATAGGTACGTATAGATGTTATTAGAATAGATACCTAGCTAAGTTAGTGGTATTATTCCAAACAATCACAGCCAGTTTGCGGTTTTCCTGCAGGAAAATAATGGAATAATCCTAGCAATAATAACAAGTTTATTATTCGTTCAAACCTCAATTAGGAATTTGAAATAACATGTCACGTTCTTGATACCATAGAGTAATATCGAATGCATTTTTTTAGAGGACCAAATACGGATTGTATAGACCATAGAAGTCAGTCACTATTTTTTTTTAAACTATCGTCAAGGCGGCAGTCACTAGAGGATTTACCAATAAGCTAGCTTCTTTAAACTGCTGAGCTACCGACGATAATTTTTTAAAAGTGTGGAAGTTTTTCACCCAGGGCCCACTTACTCCTTCTTCTTTTTGTTTACCTTTTATGGAAGCGTCTGTGTTGGCATCTCAACCCAAGTTTGGGTTACGGACGAGAGGTTAAGATTCGAACCCGGGACCTCGGGTTCGAATCTTAACCTCTACACTACCGATGTGAATCCACTCCTAACACAAGCAATTTAGCTTAGCTGGAGGGCTTAGAGGGCATATTAGTAATTTTGTTTCACTAATATTGTTATCTTTTTACCCGACTACAGCCAGGCAAAAGGAGGGATGTATGCATGTATATATGTAGGTTCATCTGTTCCCTCATAGCTCCTCAACCACTTATTAGATCTAGACAAATGAGGTATCGTTAAAAGCGTCTTAGTCGTCCGCTGGTTATAGGCTATATAATGTGTTACTGAAACTATTGTGGCGCCCTCTAGCGGTCATAAAGTATTATGTTCAAAATTGAGATAAATATTTCGTGTTTGGTATCTACTGAAAGGGCTTATTTAGCACGTATGTATAAATAATAACTATTGCTTGCTCCAAAATACTATAAATGTAAAATTAAGTTTATAACTAAAATCCGACTACTGAAAAAATAACACTCTAAAAAATATTAAACAAGAAAATATCAAGGAGCCGTGGTCGTATGCCATTTAGTTTCAATCAATTAGCCCACCGCAATCCAATGATGGACAAAGGCCACTCCCAATGTGCACCATCTTCTCCGATCCTCCGCCTTCCGCATCCAGTCTGTCCCAGCCACCTTCTCTATCTGGCTAGGGGGCGTCCTACCTTTTGTTTACCTTCTCGCGGTCTCCACTCTTGGACTCGTTTGCTCCAACGGCCATCGGTCCTTCGACAAACGTGGCCAGCCCACTGCCACTTCAGCTTGCTTATTCTGTGACCTATGTCGGTAACTTTAGTTCTCTGTCGGATAACCTCATTCCGAATTCTACAGCAGAGATACTCCAAGCATAGCCCGCTGCGCGACTTTTAAGCTATGGACCAGCCCCACTGTAAGTGTCCACGTTTCGGCACCGTAAGTCATAACAGGTAGGACTGTTCAAAGACCTTTGTTTTAAGGCGGTAGGGGTGAAGAGAAGACTCGACGTAAATTGCGAAATGCTGCCCAACCAGTCGGATCCTTCTGGCTAGTTCTGTCTTGAAGTTGTTTTTACCTAAACAAACATTATAGGGAACAGTAGCACCACGGCTATCCTTGATATTTTCTTGTTTAATATTTTAAGAGCGTGATATTTTTCTCGTTAATACCTTTTATAATGTGATTTTTCAGTAGTCGGGATTTAGTTCTAAACTTTTTTTTTTTTTTATATAGAACACACGGCACAGGCAAAGTCTCAGAAAAAAGGGTCACCATTACTTACACATACCGTGTGACAATGGTGACTCTCAGCTTCTTTAAAAGATCTTTAAGTAGGTACCATCCGTAAGCTTGCTGAAGTTCCGCGAAAGTCTTAGAACTCCACTTGAGCCAAGATATCTTTAGCATAGATAAAAAAAAATCGGACATTGGCAGCACAAGTAGCCCCCAATTGCAGTGTCGAGTACACAAGTGAATCACACTCCCCTGTTTTAGTTTTAAGGTCGGCCCGCCAATTCTGTCCGTGTTCGCGCTTCGTCGAAGCGTGCGTACATCCTAAAATAAATTGGGCCAATAAGAAGCATGGTGACAGCTGATGCCAGATGGGAGGACTGCATTTAGAATTGTAATTCGGGGTAAGATACCTGATCGTTTTTTTTTTTGCTCGACTTGAAGACATCTTCTTTGTGAGTACAAATTGAAGTGTTTGTTGATAAGCGCTGTGATTTTTTTTGTATCTGTTGTAATTTTTTTAGTTTTCGACTGCTGGTTAGCAAGCAACGTGTCCCAATCTTGATACCGTACGTCGGGTAGAAAGGAGAAGGTTTCATCCTAATTTTCGTAGTGTGAAAACTCCTTCGGATACTCTCCCGTCGGAGTCGGCGGAGGTGGCTATGTCAGACTCGAACCGACTAAAGCCGTACGCCGCGCCGTCTAGAGTCATCAATTGCTGAGGGTGAAGTTGCCTCTAGCATATGCTTCACGCCCCGGCCAGGTCCTTTTGGAGGAGGTTTCATCTGCACAAGAAACCGAGCCTCTCACGAAGTGGGGATATCTTTAAGAATATATCTTTAAAAAAAAAAAAAAAAAAAATAGCAGTGAAGACTACAAAATGGAGTTGCAAAAGGCGATCGATTCAATAACAACATGGCTAAAAGTAAATAACCTCAATGTAAACTTAAAAAAAACCAATATTGTGCAATTTAAAAATTATAATAATAACGTTAACAATCTGAACATTAACTTCTGTGGTTATGATATAGCAGAGGCAAGCGAAACAAAATTTCTGGGTATTACACTCGACAGCCATTGCAACTGGAAGGCCCAAATAAATAACGTATCTAATCGCATAAACCGATTCGTATTCGCACTCAGAAAGACGAGGAGACTAACAGATGAAAAAACGGCGCTAATGGCATATCATGGATATGTAGGTTCCATGCTGAGATATGGAATACTATTATGGGGTAATTCTACAGACATAAATAAAGTGTTTATATCGCAGAAGAAATGTATTAGGGCGATTTGTGGGGCCGCACCTCTAGATTCCTGTAAGCCACTCTTCAAAAAGCTCAAATTATTGACCCTCACATCAATCTACGTTCACGAGATTGGCGTGTTCGTAAAAAAAAACCCACAACTATTTGAAAAAGCCTGTGAGACTAAAAAGTTTATATCTAGAGACCCAAGTAAACTCTTGATACCCATGATGTCGACTAGTTTATATAAAAAGAATAGTTTCTGTATGTGTGTCCAAGTTTTTAATAAAATACCAAAAGATATAAGAGAGTTACCAGTTTCACGCTTTACACAATCCTTAAAAAAATGGCTAATATATAGATGTTTTTACACAATGAAAGAGTTTATGACATATAAAAATTAAATAGAATAAATTAATACCTGAGTAACAAGTAAAACTAGATAGTAGTAGGGTATAATAAGAAGTAGTCATGGGTATAATAATTATATTGTTGACATTACTGTGTTACTTTGTAGTTACCAAATTCTATGGGATAAGCTCAATCGGTAATGTAGTTGTGATAATAGATAAGTATACCTAATATTAATTATACCTATTGTATTGTGATAATATGAATATTAGTAGATAATTTATAATGTTACAACTTATTCCATAATTTAATATAATTTTATAATAAATGTAATGTAAGTGCAATGATTGATGACTGTGATGTTTAGTATTATAATATAATAATTGTTCGATTTGTGAAGACTGTAAAATTTGCATGCTGCAGATTGCGGCTAGACATGCTGTACTCATACATATTGTAAGACCTATGTGACCATGTTTAAAGGCAAATAAATTATTCTTATTCTTATTCTTATTCTTATTCTTATTCTTATTCTTATTCTTATTCTTATTCTTATTCTTATTCTTATTCTTATTCTTATTCTTATTCTTATTCTTATTCTTATTCTTATTCTTATTCTTATTCTTATTCTTATTCTTATTCTTATTCTTATTCTTATTCTTATTCTTATTCTTATTCTTATTCTTATTCTTATTCTTATTCTTATTCTTATTCTTATTCTTATTCTTATTCTTATTCTTATTCTTATTCTTATTCTTATTCTTATTCTTATTCTTATTCTTATTCTTATTCTTATTCTTATTCTTATTCTTATTCTTATTCTTATTCTTATTCTTATTCTTATTCTTATTCTTATTATATAATCTAGGCAATTTATTATAGAAGCGTATACCTGATCCCCTACAAGAATCATTAACTTTACTAAGCCGAAAACATGAAACGAGCAGTTTATTTTTACTGTGCAAATTTCTGTATGCAATGTCACTTACTTTCGTAAAATTGTATAGTATAATTATGTTATCGAATATATATTGGGAAGCTACAGATAAAATATTAATATCTTTGAGTCATTCCCTAAGGGAATCTTTCTTGCCGAAACTATAAATGGTACGAATTACTCTTTTTGTAATATAAAGATAGTTTCTAAATCTGCTGCATTACCCCAAAGTAGTATTCCATAGGACATCAGGTTAGAATCAAATAATCAATTTCATTTATTCAGTTTAGGCAAAGAGCACATATGAACGTCAAAATTTCAAAATTAGGAATGTCAAGAAATAATATAAAAATATTAAATAATGTAAAAATAAACCATTGGAAAATGATTCTTTCGCTGGTTCGGTAGGTTAGTTCTACTGACAAGATACCAGCAAGAAACTCAGCGAACTATATTAGAACTAGATTATTTTTCTTTTTTAAATTTGCTTTAGTTTACAATTTATTTTGTGCGAGCAAGCATGAGACTTATGTTGACCACGCATTAACATCATTAAGATACTCATCCACTTTATAGTAACCTTTACTCATAATATTTTTTTTTTCACTTCTATTTTAAATTTATTTATTTGCATATTAATCAAATACTGAGGAATTTTATTAAATAATTTTATACAACTGTCTACAAATGAATCACCAACCTTGTTAGTAACTAAAGTATACTAGCCTAGCAGTAGATTCATCTGTCAACTGCATAATCCGTCTGACAGTATAAGCAGCAGAGCTGAGTTTATTGGCCAAAATAGTGATATGGTTACCCCATTGCAATTTTGAATCTGTTGTAAATCCTAGAAAAGTAGTGCTATTTACAAATTCCAACTTTTGCCACCCCCAATTTTGATAAGAATTTCAGGCAATTTTTAATTTAGTGCAGCTTATGATGTAGGGAAATTGCTATACGAGCAAAGCAGGGGCGTCACTAGTGCTACTATTTTTTTATACCACTTAGGTGGCAGGCAAGCACTCGGCTCACCTGATAAAAAGTGGTCACCGTAGCCTATAGACGCGTGCAAAACCAAGAGAGTCACACTCGCGCTGCCGACCCTGCAAGCATTGAGAGTTTCTGTGCCGTCAGTGTAAAAGACAAAGCAAGACGAGCTTTTGTTCCTACCACTGACAGCACAAAAACCCTCCAGTGAGTTCTGGCTACCCAACTCACCGCCGGGAACACAACACAAGGTTATTATGGCCGCGGTAGGTAGGGCGAAGGTACTTCCCCAGTCGGACTGCTCAATTGGACGGAAATACCTGTTATAAACTAGCGCCCGCCCGTGACTTCGTACTCGTGAACCCGTTTTACCCCCATAGGGGAGGAGTTTTGTTGAACGGGATCGTATTCTTCTTCGTGCCAATGGCAACAATAAAAAAAAAAAGCTAAATGCGCCCAGCCCAAAACCCGGCGACAATGACCGCACTCTCCGTCGCTTCATTCAGGTCAGCAATTGTGCAGGTATACGGGCACAGTGGGCGCGACATGAGGTGGTCCATCGACTGCAGAGGTGCACTACAATAACACAATCGAATGGGATGAAATCCTATGTCCGTTTCCTGGTTACATCCTCACCAATTTTCAGCCAAATAGGTACAGTCGTTCTTGAGTTTTAAATAGTGTAACTAACACGATTTTCTTTTATATATATGTGGAAGTGGAAGTATGAGAAGGGATGTTGAATAACAAATTCAATCACGCTCTAATGGCTGATCGGATCTAGCTGAAAATGGCTACAGGGAAGGATATATGGTGACCTGTAATTCAGGTTTTTATTACCTAGCACAGGCACCAGCGATCCACAACCCAATGTGCATACAGTAATCCTTTTGTGTCATAATTTGCATTTATTGGTTTGTGGTGAGAAATAAACAATTTTTATTTTATTTATGTAGCCTGGATAAACGTACTCGTACTATATTTCATCCCGGGAATAGATTCCCATGGGTTCCGAGAACGAGATCAGAACCCTGTGCGGGCGGAGCTGGGGGCATTAGCTAACATAACATAAACATAACATATACTCACGCCTATATATATCCCCGAAAGGGTAGGTAGAGGTGCTAGCACCCACATTTCGCCTGTTTATGTTTAGGTCCTAATAGGTGGCGAGTCTATTGCCTTTACTCGGTCACTTATAAACCTGCGATAAATACACAAATAACTTCGAAAAGCATCGAAAAGTCATTGGTGTGTGCCATTATACATTTTACATTGGTAAAACTCGGGATCGAACACGAAGACCTCGTCTCAGCAGACCATTACCCATACCACTAGGCTACCGCGGCTATTTATGGACATCAGCTAGTACCTATTAAATATCAACAGCTAAATATCAAAGTGATGAGGTAAACAAAAACGGCCTCTCCTGTCTGCAGTAAATAAATGGATGCTATCGACTGAGGCTGTCTGCTAACAAGGCCAAGGTGACTAAAAGTAAACATCTCACGGAATATTAATTGTAAACAATTGATGTATGATTATATGTCATTAATATCTTTTCTTTTTCCTACATAACTGTTTATTCACTAATTAAATCTATTATAATATAAACATTAATGAAAAAAATATATTAAACAAAACAATAGTTAAAATGCGTCGTGGAATTCCTCTGCATCGCATGCCTATTGTGGTAGCGTTACTATAATTAATTAATATTATAGAAGACTAGCAGCATTGCCATTATTTTTTTCATTTTACGTGCGCAAAATCATAAGAGGTTATGCACGCCACCTGTGGGTCGTTTTTGGTTGCCGAAGGTGAGGTTGACAGGCATATCCCTCGCACCCCGGTCGACTCAGGGCCATCTCTCATGATCTGACCCTCTCCGTATGGCAATGCTTATTCTCTGACCTAAGAAAAGCCTTCTGGTCACGAGAAGCGTCGACCATAAGCTTCGCAATCTCCCTGAAGAGATTTTGAATATTATTTACAAATTTAACTAAAGATAGTATATCTAACTAACTGTAGACCGCGACTCTACCACGCGAAAACTCTTTATCGAAGAAAATTATCTAGCTTTGTTTTCTTTAGCGAAGATTTCATCCCGAAATTCGAGGTCCGCGTACTCAGTGGCGGCCTTAAGAGTGAGAGTTTTCTCTGACGTCTCTTCTCTCTTCTCTTCTTCGCGACGCCCTGCTCATGGCAATGGTGCGCTGCGTGGATGCGTGGGCTGCTAACGCCTCATTCTACGAGCACGTAATGCTCGTGAAGGAAGTGACGGACCGGGAATGGAGAAAACTCGTCAACCGCACAGTCCGCGACGAGCGGAGGCTACTTAGACATCGGAGATTGCAGAATGACCTCGCTCCCCTACGAACGCGGGGCTGGAAGTGACGGGTGGAACCGTCTGTCACCCTAGCAGAAGCAAGCCGCAGAGGAACCCGGTGTTAGATAGGTTGTTCGATTAGGTTTCTTTTACGAATTTATTACCGGGCTAAGCTGGGACTGAGCTGCTTGTATACAATCTTCTGAAATTGGAGAGAGCATTACTAGTCGTGCCGTCACCCGTTGCGTCACCTCTATTTATTATGTGTTTTCATACATTTAACGAACCACTGGCAGATGTCCCATCATATATAGTGCGCACTACCTAGATTGGCCTACTTATTTTATTATTTACTTGCGCGTGAATAGACCTGACTGGTGCACATCTATCTTTACTTGAATCAAAGAAAGAAGATAGAAAATACGATGATTAACATCAGTCAGGGTTATTCAGACGTCTGGAGTAGTTGTGGCGTTACGAGTATATGGAGACAAAGATAACCTCCACTGCAAGCAGAGGTATCTACAAATCAACGTAAGAGGCCCTCTGGTATAGGATTTCCTCGTAAGGTTGGAGTGAGATCAAGCGGCGGCAGTCACTAACAAACAAATCGAATCTTAGAAAAGAGGAGAGGGCTCCAAAGTACAAATTTTGGGTGCAATCGGAGCCTCAATCATTATTCATCAGGTGTCCCAGCATACAGGTGAGGTAGAATTGGTTCCGCCAGAAATGGTCTAGTGGCAGCATTTGGTAAAGATAAATCAAGGAAAGAATTTAAAAAATCAGGGATACCCGTGTGTATCTTAAGGTAGACCGTTCAAACGATCAACAGACGCTTGCTTACGCGGTATCTTTTGGTGTATTTCCGGCAGCAACTGCAATCTGAATGCCCAACTCCGAGAGGAAAGCTAGAACCAGAGTCACATCCGTTGTTTAGGAGGTGCACTGACTACAGGTGAAGTCGGCCTTAAAGGTATATATTTCACAGGTAAATAATAAAGCTGCTTACGCCAATCTCCTCACAGCGCACTGTATCTGAAAACGGATCTTACGCAACGTTTACCGGGAACTGTCCGCGGGAACATTTCATTCATCACTCGTTCGTTCAATCGTTCAGGGACGTGTTTATTGGCGCAGGTGATGATTGCGTGGTGATTAATAACTGTGCGAGTGTGCGGTAGGTAGCCGCAGGTAATGGGAATATCACCTCTGTGTTTAGGTTGAGGACTTCTAGGAGGGAATAACTTGACAAATATAAACAAAAGAACCTAAAATCTATACTATAATATAATAAAGCTGCAGAGTTTGTTTGTTTGTTTGTTTGAACGCGCTAATCTCTGGAACTACTGGTCCGATTTGAATGATTCTTTCAGTGTTGGGTAGTCTATTTATCGAGGAAGGTTTTAGGCTATATATCATCACGCTACTACTTAAGGGAGCGGAGCATTGATAATAAATGTTAACAAATTCGGCAATTTTTCATACATATTTTGAAGACTAAAACATACGGGCTCAAAGGGATATGAAGCTTCAAAATATACCCCGGGCGAAGCTGGGGTGGGTCAGCTAGTCATGAATAAATCTGATATGTGAAATCCAGGGCACTTCTACTCTCAATGAATGAAAGTATAATAACTTCGTGTTGTGTTCCCAGCGGTGAGTAGTGTAGCCTGAGCTCACTGAAGAGTTTGTGCTATCAGTGGGAAGACTAAAAGCTTGCCCTGCTTTGTCTTCTACACTGACGGCACAGAAACTCTGTGCATAAAGGGTCGGCAGCGCGAGTGTTACTCCTCTGGTGTTGCACACGTCCATATGCCACGGTAGCCACTTTCCATCAGGTGGGCCGTGTGCTTATCTGCCACCTAAGTGGTATAAAAAAAAAGTATGAAGCATTTAGTTAGCTATTCAAATCGATTAAATCAGTTCAATCTAGATTCGAACCCGCGATCTTTCCCTAACAGGGGGAATGCTCTGACAACTGAGTCACCGAATTTCGCCTGAAGCCATCCAAATCTTCCTATATATATCCGTCTTATTTCAACTTCAAACTTCAAAATTTTTAATCGACTTCTACTCTTATATATCCTGTTTTCATCGTCGTACGTGTCACAACGTCTGCTATTGGCTGGATACGTTCTCGGAGGCGCTCATAAGATCTGACTGATATTAAGACAGGGTTTTGTCGGCCGGAGTGCGTGGGGTCTCTCATAATCTCTATGTCTCACATAATCATTGGAGAATTTGTGCTGTCTTTGGGAAGACTAAAGGCTTGTCCTGCTTCGTCTTCTACACTGATGGCACAGAAACTCTGTATTTACAGGGTTGGCGGCGCGACTGTGACTCCTCTGGTGTTACAAACGTCCATAGGCCACGGTAACCACTTTCCATCAGGTGAACCGTGTGCTTGTCTGCCACCTTAGTGGTATAAAAAAAATTTAAAAAATAATCTCACCGCCGGCAACCTGCGGCCCACACAGTCGGCGTGCATTTTAGTCGGTTCAAGTTCGACATAACCTCCCTCACCGCCTCCGGTGGTGGGGTATCTGTGGGGATTTTGCGCATATTAAAAAAAAAGGTAAGTAGCCGCAGGTAGCTCATATTACCTAGCTAGTTAATATCTCAACAGTATTTAGATTGAGGACTTGTGGACACGAATTATTTGACAAAAATGAACTAGAATAAAAATCAATGTTTCATGAAAAAATTTAACCATGGAGTAGCGGTAACGGTAGAATGTTGGACTGCTGCAACGGAGAATCCCGGGATCAATTTCGAGATTTTCACAGTTGGAATTAAATCTAAGAGATTCTTCCCTGACTGATCTATAGCTGAAATAAAAGATGAAACTGAAACTAAAAAACAAATGCATATTAGTCATCAAACGCATATAGGTACCTAAATATATTTAAGATGTTCTCAAACATGTTCGAACGCGCATATGTTTATGAACTCTTACAACAGCTGTACGATTGCACAATGAGGAGCAACTATTGCGTATTCACCCATAGTGTAGTTAAATACTGCGTAAATGTAAAATTGCATTAAAATTAAGTCAAGGATACTAGAAGAATCTTTCAGTAATCTTGCAAAAATCACATTTTACTTATATATACATACCTACATATGATCACGCCTTTATCCCCGGAGGGTTAGGCAGAGGTGCAAAACACCCACATTTTACCAATCATTGTATTCGGTCCCACGTAATAGGGGGGAGCCTATTGCCGTATTCCAATCACTATTGTTAACTCAAGCCATGCATCTGTGGGTGAGTCCGGGCTGTATATATCTGTCTGATGTTAAACAACGCTATCCCTTAGTCGCCTTGCACGACACCGCATGGGAAGAGATGGAGTGGCCTAAATTCTACTCTGTGAACCACGTGGCATTTTACTTATAAATTTGTTAATCAGCATCATCGTCTTTTTAGTGTGGGTGTGTTGCTTTCGAGACTTTCACATGGATTCACTTACGCAAAAGCTTGAGGGGCAAGACTTAGGCCCGTATTCTAGAATGACACTCAGTCTTGAATCAGGATTCATCTGAGGACATATTGTATAGACAGGTTGACTATGATGATACAGAACTGACTACCAGTCTAGATACCGTACAGTACAACATGTAAACGACTGTTTGTTTCTTAAAAAGATATGGGCCTTAGTTTCCGAAAGTGTGGAAGACGGGGAAACTGATTCTCATCCGCCTAACGGCCCGGACGCTCTCCGAACGCCTTCTAAACTAGGACAAATCCGGGGAAACCCGGGTGAATAGTAGCCCTAACTAATCGGACACCTTTTAACTGACAAATGTGGCTCTGAAGCATGCTTTCCTCCCAGACTTGGGAGATCAGCCGGCAGCAGTTTGAAATTAAGATAAAAAGTATGAGAACTGCCTACTGGCTCTAAAGTGCAAGCCTTAGATGCAACCGGGACTAACTCTGTTTTGATAATGATGAGATGAATCACCTAAAACTAATATGAATCATTGAAATCCACCTTGAAAAAGCTATAACACTCCCAAGAAAAGTGGTAAAAAAAGCAAATGAATATGTTATTGGACGTATACGAGGGGTTATTCCCGAAACAAATGTTGGCAAACTCGCAGAATTGCCAGCCTTGAAAATTTTATGGGGCTGCCATTTCACGGAAACGTATTTATTGTACAGTACATAAAGTAATGATTTATTTCTACATCCGAAACATTGATGTAGGCAAATATTGTTGCATCGAGAGCTTTGGTCTGTAGGGCTACTGTGGAACTTATATCCGAAGTTCGGGCATAATGAACTCAACAATTGAATCTATTAATGAAAAAAGGGCAACATAAGCATTAGTATAGGTAAGTACTTGGTTATTGAATGAAATTTTAACATACATACATACATATAATCACGCCTTTATCCCCGGAGGGTTAGGCAGAGGTGAATTAACACCAACATTTCACCAATCATAAAATCCAGCCCCACGTAATGGGGGTGAGTCTATTGCCGTCTTCCGAGCACTATTGTTGACTCGAGCAATGCATCTGAAGCTGAGTCTCGACTGTATATATATCTGTCTGATGTTAAACAGCCCTATCCCTTAGTCGCCTTGTACGACACCGCATGGGAAGTGATGGGGTGGCCGAAACTTTCCTCTGCCGGGCACCACGCGGCTGATGAAATTTTAAAGCATTTAGTAATGCTCACTATTCAAATCAATTAAGATAGAAAGAGAACTTTTTTTTTTGTACCACTTAGTTGGCAGACAAGCACACGGCCCACCTGATGGGAAGCGGTTACCGTGGCCTATGGACGTATGCAACACCAGGGGTGTGACACTTGAATCAGTTCAGGCAGGATTCGAACTCGCGATCTTTTCCTTACAGGGAGAATGCTCTGACCACTGAGCCACCGTACCTTCGCCTGAAGCTCTGGCTTGTCCTGTTTGTGTCTTCTGTACCGACGGCACAGAAACTCTCTGTTCTTACAAGATCAGCAGCGCGGGTGTGACTCCCCTAGTGTTGCACACGTTTATAGGTCTCGGTAACCACTTTTCACCAGGTGAGCTGTGTGTTTGTCTGCCACCTAAGTTGTATAAAAAAAAATTGCCAAGATATATCTATATTTAAAGCCGCGTGGTTCCCGGCAGAGTAGAATTTGGGCCACCCCATCACTTCCCATGCGGCGTCATACAAGGCGACTAAGGTATAGGACTGTTTAACACCAGACAGATAAATACAGTCCAGACTCAGCTTTAGATGCATTGCTCGAGTCAACAATTATAGTGCCCGGAAGTCGACAACAGGATCACCACCTATCACGTAGGACTGAATTCAATGATTGGTGAAATGTGGGTGTTAATTCAGCTCTGCCTAAGTATGTATGTATATTTATGTTCTCAAGACATATAAGTACACGCACAAGAAAATAAGTAGGTTCTTTACATTAAATTAGGTAGGTACTTATTCCATTGGCTGTCTGTAACTTTCATGGTAGCCATAGTTTGTATAAAAAAAAAGTTTGAAACTAAAACCCTACTACTGAAAAATGACGCTCTTAAAAGTATTAAACAAGACAATATCAAGGATAGCCGTGGTCGTATGCCACTTTTCCTTAGACTGTATTGTTTTGTTAGACTGAGTGGCATACGACCACGGCTATCCTTGATATTTTCTTGTCGAATTTTAGTTTTAAACTTATTTTTTTTATTTATATTATTTTAAGGCGATCATTTATTTATTTATTTATTCAACTTTATGCACAGTAATTTTGTACAAAAGCGGACTTAATGCCAAAGGCATTATCTAACAGTCAACCTTAGGGTGATGCAGAGATACATTGAGGTAGGTGCAGTGCACTATGACCACAATAATAATACATACATTATACATACACACTATAATACATAAGAAATTCATACACATACTTTTAAATATATTTACTTACATATTACTTACTTATACTTACTACTTATATATATACTTATATATATACTTATATATATTCGTATAATATATACTTATATAATATAAACTTACCTATACTTACATAATTATACATAATGACAAAGTATTTCTAACATTAAGGTTTTACATAATACTATGACTAGGGGCTACTGTAGTAGAGCTGACGTACTTTGTACTTGAATGTTGCACGGTTAGTAGTCATCCGGATTTCGAGAGGAAGCGCATTCCAGAGGAGAATTGCTTGCACGAGGAAAGAAGAATGAGTTAGGCTGGAACTATGAGTAGGACAGTGGAGAAGACGGTTGTCAGCTGACCGCAGATTTCTGTTGTGATGAGAACCAAGTAGCTGAATATGAGATGATAAATAAGAGGGGACATTAGGAGTGGCTAAAATTTTATGTATCATCATCACCGCCCTCAAGCTGCGTCGCTGACGTATCGGCAACCATCCTAACTCCGAACGATGAGCTGAGACGTGATCATATTTCCTAAGGTTAAAGGTGAATCGAATGCAATTGTTGAGAAGGCGGTCGAGTTTATTGAGCAGATCTGCATTCAGGTCGAGATAGCATACATCACCATAGTCCACGATTGGAAAGATTAGCGTTTGCATTAGCATTGCCTTGGTTTTGGTATAGGTATAATATGTATGTATTTACAAAAAAAAAGTATTTAAGTGTGTTTATCCGTATTCTAGATTCCATAACACAAGCTAGTTAAACTATGCTTACCATGGGTCTAGATAGCGTTGTGTAGAATGTTGTAGAATATTTATTTATTTATTTATTTAATTTATACATATTTGAAATGTACTAATTAAGCCGCGTGGTTTCCGGCAGAGTAGAATTAGGGCCACCCCATCTCTTCCCATGCGGTGTCGTACAAGGCGACTAAGGCATAGGGCTGTTTAACATCAGACAGATATATACAGCTCAGACTTAGCCTCAGATGCATGACTCGAGTCAACAATAGCGCCCGGAATACGGTAATAGGCTCACCCCCTATTACGTAGGACCGAATACGATTATTGGTGAAATGTGGGTGTTAATTCACCTCTGCCTAACCCTCCAGGTATAAAGGCGTGATTATATGTATATGTATGTATGTAAATAAGCCCTTTCAGTTGATACCAAACACGACACATTTATCTCAAGTTTATTTATTAACACAGTACTTTATGACCGCTAGAGGGCACCACAATAGATTCAGTGACACATTGTATAGCCTATAACCAGCGAACGACTAAGACGCTTCTAACGATACCTCATTTGTCCAGTTCTAATAAGTGGTTAAGGAGCTATGAGGGAACAGATGAACCATACATATATACACATAGCCTGTCAAAATCATAACCCACCTTTTGGTTCGCCATAGTCGGATAGAAAATAACAATTTTACTGGATTTTCGAATGAAAACGTAATAGGTATTTAACGAACGGAAGCTTTCGTTGAAGTGTCACTGCAAAACAATTTCATAAATTCAGCCACAAGGGTGACGCAGTTGGTAAACAATTTTCTAAAAATGAAGTCATCAACAAACAAGATCCAAGTTGTGCCAATCTCGGTTCCATCCGTCGCGACATCATTAGGGCGCCGCCTTATAGAGGGCGCGGGTTCGATTCCATGCTCAGAGCAAATATTTGAATGTATGAATATGTCTATTTGCATTGGTCTGGGTGTTTTCTATGTATTATTTATATGTATTGTTAAAAAAAAAGTATCTGAGTTTGTTTGTCCGCATTTCAGATACCATACTCTAGAATACTCTAGATAGCGTTGTGTAGAATGTTGTAGAATATTTATTTATATATTCTATTAATTATATATTGTAGTTTTTCAAAATTTGTTTATAACATTCGCAACACTGACGCTGCACGTTTGCCTTAGTTTGAGTTTCGTAGTTATTTGTTATCAGATTTTATTTGAGGTTTGTTAATGTTTTATTTGGGAAGCCATGTGCCATGTATGCGTACGAGTTATACATAAAATATAGGCGTCAGCATATTATATGCTCACGCACGCCAAATTCCCTCCGGGGTAGCGAGCATACACCTACCTATGGCTTTGACCCTTCCCAAGGTCTAAACTATCATCGCAAGTCAAGCTGCCCGCGTACGAACGACCTCCGCCCCCCATGAGCGCCAGCCTGGGGGTGACAGGTGAAGCCGCCTGTCACCCTGGCAGAAGCAGGCCTAGTTGGGGACTCTTTAGTCCCCACACCCTAGAAGAGGGCCAGATCGTGAGAGATGGCCCTGAGTCAGCCGGGGTGCGAGGGATCTGCCTGTCAACCTCACCTTCGGCAACCAAAGCGACCCACAGGCGGCGTGCGTTTTAGTCGGTTTGAGTCCGACATAACCTCCTCCACCGGTTCCGGTGGGGAGGTATCCGTGGGGATTTTGCGCACGTAAAAAAAAAAAAGGTCTAATCTCTGTTCGAAATTTCATCAATAAGCAAAGTACCTACTTTTTGTTATTGCCACCAACTTAACTATACTCTATTACATACATACATACATATAATCACGCCTTTATCCCTGAAGGGTTAGGCAGAGGTGAATTAACACCCACATTTCACAAATAATTGTATTCGGTCCCACGTAATAGGGGGTGAGCCTATAGCCGTATTCCGGGCACTATTATTGACTCGAGCCATTCATCTGAGGCTGAGTCTGGGCTGTATATATCTGCCTGATATTAAACAGCCCTATCCCTTAGTCGCCTTGTACGACACCGCATGGGAAGAGATGGGGTGACCTTAATTCTACTCTGCCGGAAACCACGCGGCTCCATTCGGCTAGGTACTTAACTAAACATAAACAATCTTGATGTCTTTTTAAAATAATTTATATACAAACTCAATTTATAAATATTTTTCTGATTAAAAACTTATTTTGAAGACTAAAAATCGAAATTGAACCACTACCACAGATAACATATTACTAAACCACGACTTAATTAATTGGTAAGCCCAGTTTATTTGTTTGATATGTGTTTTTTATAAAAAATCGTTACAATATTGTTTAGTTAGTACCTATTCTAATGGAGTATAAATTACCTGGTTTAAGAGTGGGTATACATCAGTATTGTACCTAACGGCCAGACTTCCAACTCCAGACTTCTCCATGGTACAGCCGACTCCTTGACCCCTAACATTCTCTTTTACTTTATAGATAGCACTAACATCTAGGCTCATAAACTTTTTTTTTATACCACTTAGGTGGCAGTCAAGCACACGGCCCACCTGATGGAAAGTGGTTATCGTGGCATATGGACGTGCTTAACACCAGAGGAGCCACACTCGCGCTGCCGACACCCTGTAAGCACAGAGTTTCTGTGCCGTCAGTGTCGAAGACAAAGCAAGACCAGCATTTAGTATTCCCACTGACAGCATGAATTCTCCAGTGAGCTCTGGTTACCCTACTCACCGCTGGGAACACAACACGAACTTCTCTCGTCGAGCTATAAAACGCACGCACACTCAAGTTGTGGAATGAGCTCCCTGCTGCGGTTTTCCCAAGCGCCGACAATATGGGGTTCTTCAAGAGGGGCATCAGAAGATTTCTTCATGGTCGGCAGCGCGAGTATGACACCCCTGGTGTTGCATACGTAACCGCTTCCCATCAGGTGAGCCGTGTGCTTGTCTGCCAACTAAGTGATATAAAAAAAAACATCGTATAAAACTTCAAGCTCCCTGTTTTCATAGATATATTTACGTTTAATATCTGCGGAAGTAGCAGTTCCCGCGCGACACGGAGTCTGCATCACACCTGGCGCGGCTCCAAGCTTCAGGCCAATTATTTACGAGCTCATCCGCTGTTGCTATCAGAGCGGTCCGTTGACTCACGGCACTCATACGACTCATAATAACAGTCAGTTCTTCTGAAGGTTAGCTATAGTTCGTTGATTCGATGACTGCGGAGGGGTGGTGCTAGAGTTATATTTTTATCGAGAAATTGAAAAAAAAAAGAGAAATGTTTATTAAATGCGATTTTTTCAGCAACAAAGGTAGCTTATTAAGTATTTTACAACTATTACAAAAAGAAATGAAATGTATCGAATATGATAGCTTAGATATAAGTAAATAGTAACGATACAAAATGTATTTCACAAAGATTTAAATGTAAATGTATTTTATTATTACAAAATAAAATTGAGATTTTTTATCTGTATTTTACATGAGACAAAACGCAGAAAACCTATTGACGGGTCGCGCGCGTGACGTAACTATAAACGTATTCTTCGCGCCTTTTTTAAGTTAAGTGAATATGTATTTTTTTGTAGTTAATAAGGTTTCACGCGAAAGTGATGAATTTTATAAGTATTAAATAAATTTTTAAATTTTTTGACATAGGTTTCCGAAATTTGTCAAATACCCAATTGAATCGCGATAGCATCCGTTAAAATGTGGTTTTATTTCAATGAGACATTCTCGTGTGAACTTCAGACAGAACCTTTTACCACTTAAAGGTAGACAAGAACACAACTCGTTCTGATGGGAAGTATAGACATGTACAACACTAGGGGCGTCACACTCGCGCTGACGACCGAAAAATGTTATCCTAGTTATTATACAACATTTATGGGTAGTTTGTTTATTATGTAATCACGCAAAATGGGTGAAGACTGTTAACATAGAAACCGACTTTATACTTAACTAAATAATTTTAACTGGCGGAAAAACTTCAATAGCGCGATGCAGTTTCATCAGTCTTATAGTAGTTCAGTTGATATTCGCTAGATGGTGCTGTACACATTTAGTTTCACTGGCAGCCCTATCGTCCGTGAGTTATTGTACCTTATATCGCAAGGTGACCCGTGACCTTGTCCCCGCGATAATAAATAAAAACTAAAGCGCACTTTGTTTGACACTGAACAAATACGTTCGAGTGTTCATTTACATGTTCTATTTAAGTGCACTGTTTGTGAATCCACCCGCGGGGGATATTGAACCCTTTCTGCGACCTACAGGATCATATTCCCAGAATAATAGCTGAGTAGATTATGCTATATTTACCTGCTTCTAGCAATAAGATGAGAGTCTTTTTTTATTATATCACTTAGGTGATTTACTCGTAAAACACACAGAACACAGCTCACCTGACGGAAAGTGGTTAACGTGGCCTATTGACATATGCAACACCTTTTGTTAAAGTATATGACACCACGCGCCCTACGGATAGATTTATTACAAGAGATTGGAGGAGATCTCGCAGAAACCTCCACCGATCTCTTTCTGTTATTTTACTTTTGTGATATCAATCAATAAAATCAATTAATTAGCGTACAACTGTCCACTGCTGGAAATAGGTCTCTCCCAATGTGCGCCATTTCATTCAATCCTCTGCCCTCTACATCCAGTCTGTCCCAGTCACCTTTTTCAGGTCGTCAGTCCATCTGGCCAGGTAGTGTGTCCTACCTTCCGTTCACCTTCTCGCTGTCTCCACTCTAGGACTCGTTTGCTTCAACGGCCATTGGTCACAACTTCGTACTTTTGTGATAATACATAACACACATACATACACACATATAATCACGCCTTATCCCCGGAGGTCTATACAATGGTTTGTGCTCAGATGAATTGTTTGACATGATGCCCATGAGGGAATTCATCCTCACACATTGCGAACTGAGACGGTGTGATGAAAGAAACTTCATCCCACGCACACTTAAGCTGTAGAATGACCTCCCTGCTGCGGTTTTCCCAAGCACCTAGGTAACCACTTCCCATCAGGTCATCAACAAGCACACGTCTGCCACCTAAGTAGTACAAAAAAAGGGTTAGGCAGAGGTGAATTAACACCCACATTTCACCAATTATTGAATTCGGTCCCACGTAATAGTACGTACACCAATCACCAGCATCTGAGTCTGAGTCTGGGCTGTATATATCTGTCTGATATGTTGTGATAATGCACGAGGAAGGAAGAGGCACCGCTTCAAGTAGCCCCCTCGACATCGCTAGAAACTATGTTTTGTTTTATGTCCTAAGTTCTAGTTATTCATGGAACACTTTTTAGGTGAACTACAGGCACAAAAAAGTACCGATACAGAACCTAATTGATCTACTATCTGTTCCATGGATACGTAGGTAAGTACCCCTATCTGATTATTGATAACACGAAAATTTTTTTATAGGAGGTAGGCGATATTTCCGCCCAATTGAGCAATCCGACTGGGGAAGTACCTCCGCCCTACATAATACCTCGGTTATAATAACTTCGTGTTGTGTTCCGAGCGGTGAGTAGGGTAGCCAGAGCTCACTGGAGAATTTGTGCTGTCTGTGGGATGACTAAAGGCTAGTCCTGCTTTGTCCTCTACACTGACGGCACAGAAACTCGCGCTACCGACCCTGTAGGTCGGTAGCGCGAGTGTGGCTTCTCTGGTGTTACACACGTCCATAGGCCACGGTAACCACTTTCCATCGGGTAGTGCGCTTGTCTGCCACCTAAGTGGTATAAAAAAAAACTGAAACTAAGACAGTTACAAATCGTGTGCATCTATTCGCGTACTCTCGTACTCGTAGCGTAGATGCGCTTGCGCCGGTTGTGCTGGTACCCAAATAGACTGCAGTATATTTAACTTGAGTCGTTAAACTATTATTGTGTGCGCTGTTTTACTCATGGTTTACTGGATTTATTACGCATAAGACTAATAATACACTATTTCAATGACTTTACTCGTGGCCACCGCGATTTCGTTCGAAACTTTTTTTTATGTTTACCACTTAGGTGGCAGATAAGCACACGACTCACCTGATGGAAAGTGGTTACCGGACAAAAAACTGTTTAATAACCAGTTAAGTTCGATTTAGATCACACTCAATGTAGGGTTCTGTATATTAAGTAGGTATATTGCCCTAACCAGATTGACTGATAACTTGAAAGAGAAGATTGATATAGACTGAATATGGAAGGCTGAGGATTGACAGCAATGGCCTATGGCCAGCAGTGGACTACAATTGGTTAATTGATTTACAGATTGAAGAAACATATTTGGTGAATAGTTTGCTAGGTAAATGTACTTTAGTATAATGTTATCTGTGGTAAAGGTCGACCTATAAGTCTGTTCATTATAGGATAATTCGCGTGACAGTTCAAAGCAAATCCGACCCATCAACTTTGAAACGACGTTAAATTGACAACTCGTATCACAATATATTCCATCTTGCTTTTTCACCAACAATAATACAATATCGAAACTTACATAAATATTATGCATTAACACGATTATGCATAACTGATTTATGGATTTTTTGAGGAGGTAGGACACGGCGGTATTTCCGCCCAACTGAGCATTCCGACTGGAGAAGTACCTCCGCCATACAGAATACCACGGTTATAATAACTTCGTGTTGTGTTCCCAGCGGTGAGTAGGGTAGCCAGAGCTCATTGGAGAATTTGTGCTGTCAGTGGGATGACTAAAGGCTTGTCCTGCATTGTCCTCTACACTGACGGCACAGAAACTCTGTGCTTACAGGGTCGGCAGTGCGAGTGTGGCTTCTCTGGTGTTACACATGTCCATAGGCCACGGTAACCACTTTCCATCAGGTGGGCTGTGCGCTTGTCTGCCACGTAAGTGGTATAAAAATATGGATGAATACGATAACTAAATTATTTTTCTTAAAATTTCAATTTACGTAAATCCAAATCATTACGCTCATAGAAGTATGTCCCAAGCGCAAAATTATAGGGATATAGTCACTTGATTATCAAATGGGGGGTCTAGCACTCAAACTGTGTTGACATAATCGAGTACTTATTACCTAATAATTATTGTGATATTCACCAATTTACCGGAGTAATACCAACAATGATTGGAAAGATTTCGCTCATACATCTTAATAATTAATAAATCAAAAATATTCAAAAAAACATAAGTGGGGTATCGACGTCAAATTCTTTGATAGTACCTACCTCGTTTGATGCAATGTGCGATCAAGAATTAATTATTAATTTGCAAGATTGCACTAACGATGATCATTCAATGATATCATGATACCCTTTTTTCTTTTTTTTTCCGACTAAAACGTACACCGCTTGTGGGTCGCTTTGGTTGCCGAAGGTGAGGTTGACAGGCATATCCCTCGCACCCCGGCCGACCCAGGGCCGTCTCTCACGATCTGGCCCTCTCCTCCGGTGTGTGGGGACTACAGAGTCCCCTACTCGTTCCCGGAAAACGGGGAGGCGCGCCAGGCGCGCCGCCGCTGCGGCCTGCTTCTGCTAGGGAGCTCCACCTGTCACCCCCAGGCCGGCGCTCATGGGGGGCGGAGACTCGTTCATCGACCTCCGACGCCCGAGTTGCCTTCGTAGATATCATGATACCTATATAGGTTGAGTGCCAATAAATACATAAACAAATACCTATTTGTGGTTTTATTGTTTTCAAAACTGTATGTACCTAACTAATAATCCATAAATAAATCGATTTAATCAATAATGTCCCATCACTTGTTGTTACTCGATGACAGCTGTCACGCGAATCATCCTGGCTATAAGGTAAGTGGGACGTGAAAAGTCAAGCTGAGTGTCACCATAGTTACATGGTATATGTGAGTTAATGTGAATAATGGTGACCCTCTTTTCTGAGACCTTACCTTCAGCTTACCATCAGGCGAGGCGAAGTCTGATTGACGTGTCCTGTGTACATAAGCAGGAGGCACTGATTCGATTCCTGCTCATTACAAATATTTGCATGCACGAATATGTATATTCGCATTGGTCTGGTGAGGACAGTTCGACCCCGAAGACCCCATTTTAAGATCCCCCTGTAAGAGAAAGATAGCGGGTTGGAATCCCGCCTGAACCGATTAAATTTTTGCTATCTTAGATAGATAGATAGATAATTCTTTATTGTACACCAACAGATTTACAGTAGGACAAGTAGGTAGCATCTATACAGTTCAATATACAATGGGCGGCCTTATCGTTTAAGCGATTTCTTCCACGCAACCTTGGGATGGACAGTAATGTTATGAAAACAAAAGATATGGTGTAATTACCGACATTACATAACAATGTTAGAATATGGGCATTCCTGCGAAGTCGAATTGGGAGCCACTTGAGTTGTTTACGGAAATCAGACACGTGATCATACTTGCGTAGACCAAATATGAATCTTATGCAAAAATTTTGAAGTCGCTCAAGTTTATCTAGTTGCTCCTCTGTTAGATCAGCATAGCTGACATCGGCGTAATCGAGGACAGGAAGAAGAATCGATTGTGCGAGCGCAGTTTTAGTGGCAATTGGGAGAAAGTTTCGGAGCCTTCGTAAGGCACCCGCTGACGCGAAAAGTTTTCGACTAGTTTCCTGTAACTGGATATTCCAAGAAAATGATTTATCCATGAAGATACCCAAGTTTTTGACACTGTCACCAACTGGCACTACTACTCCACCCATAGTAACCTGAGGAAGCTGGGTCCAATCTATTTTAGAACTCAACCTTGGACTACCAATAACAATTACCTGTGTTTTGGACGAATTTAGGGTGAGTCCATGGTTTATGCTCCATTCGCAAATCCGCTCCAAGTCGTTGTTGAGTACAGCAAAAGCATCGCATAAGTCATTTGGAGAAGCTTGGGTGTAAATTTGTAGGTCATCAGCATAAAGGTGGTAGGATGAAAGTAGTTTTTCGGAGATTGTATTTATAAAGATGGCGAAAAGTAACGGAGATAAAACGCCACCCTGTGGTACACCAGCCGTCACATCACACCAGGAAGAGCTTAATTCTTCGACGCAAATACGCTGCTGGCGACCAGACAGGTAACTACGAAACCACTCAATAGCCGTTGGAGATATGTTAACAGAGCAGAGTATACCGAGCAGAATGTCGAAATCTACGGTATTAAAGGCATTGCTAAAATCAAGTAAGGATAGTAACGTAAGATTTCCTCTATCCATGCCCAGTCTTATATCTTCCGTGATATTAACCAATGCTGTCGCAGTACTATGTCCAGATCTGAAGCCCGATTGTAAAGGGTTTAGTAGCGCGTTTTTATTAAGAACGGAGCTAAGTTGCGAGTGAATGAGGCGCTCTAAAGCTTTGGAAAGAAAAGGAAGGATGGATATAGGACGATAGTCAGAAAAGGAACATGGCTTAGATTTCTTGGGTAAAGGAATTATCTGGGCATTTTTCCACGAGGATGGGAAGATAGCCGAAGAAATGGAATAGTTAAAGACGTGACATAGGATAGGAAGAATTTGCTCTAGAATTGGCACAATCATGTTTCTACTAACGGCATCGCTACCGACAGCATTGGATGAAATAGACAAGATGCTCTTCTTAACATCACAAGCGGTCAATTGGTTGAAGATGAAAGGTGGATGTTCAGGAGTTGGAATATATGAAAGATATTGCAGTGTATTAGTTTTAGCAGTTCCATTAAAATTGAACGACGCAGAAAAATGTACATTAAGTGCATCTAAATTTAAATTTTTAGGAATTGAGTCTTGACGTGACTTTCCAACTCCTAATGTATTCAGAAATTTCCAGACTTTTGCTGGATCCCCGCTTTCTACCGAGGTATGGATATGTTGGCGTTGTGCATTCCTACACACCCTGTTGCATCTATTTCTGAGGGCTACATACTTCTCCAAATTACTCTGGGTAGCTCTGATTTTATACCTCGCCTTAGCTGCTGCTTTTTTCGCCATCAATTCTTTGATATCAGGTGTAAGCCAAGGTGCAGGTAAATGCTTAACTTTGATGGCACGGATTGGTGCATGCACATCATAAAGCTCTATTATTTTGTTAGATAATACGTTTACTTTAGTGTCCATACAAGTGGATGACAGCAGAGGGCTCCAGTCAATACTATGAGCATCCTCACGAAGTTTGTCAAGGGCAATGCCACCAAAACTGCGCTGCATTATAATCTCAATCGATTCAGTCAACTTATATATACCAAAGATAAACTACCCTATTACATATTACAGAAACTAAACTGATTGAAAACTAGTAACAAGTAACATTCGGTACCAGTCGTTGGAATGGTACCCAATGCCAGTTAAACACAGTAAATATCTGATTATGGCTGATAGCCGATTGCACATAAAATAGAACACACAAAAAAAGCTATTACATATATCACAAAATATAATCAATGCATTATTTTGTAAAAACAGTGTTATGGCGGCCGGATATGGTGGGTCTACGCACGTAATATCCGGCATGCAATAGCAAACGTGTGTTTTATAATACCATACCACCCCTTCGGCAGCAGACGAATGAAATTAAACGCATTTACGTATTCCAGTAACCTTGGGATTGTCTATCAATGTTAGGGCTGATAGGGCTGCCACTATTAGTTTGTAAAATATTTCAATCAATCAATCAATCAATCAATCAGCCCACTGCAGTCCACTGCTGGACATAGGCCTCTCCCAATGTGCGCCATTTTCTCCGATCCTCCGCCTTCCGCATCCAGTCTGTCCCAGCCACCTTTTTCAGGTCGTCAGTCCATCTGGCTAGGGGGCGTCCTACCTTTCGTTTACCTTCTCGCGGTCTCCACTCTAGGACTCGTTTGCTCCAACGGCCATCGGTCCTTCGGCAAACGTGGCCAGCCCACTGCCACTTTAACTTGCTTATTCTGTGGCCTATGTCGATAACTTTGGTTCTCTGTCGAATAACCTCGTTCCGAATTTTATCCTTCAGAGAAACTCCAAGCATAGCTCGCTCCATAGCCCGCTGCGCGACTTTTAAGCTAATATTCTAATATTCTTTAATATTTATTAAAGAATATTAGAATGCATGCTTTCCGGCAGAGTAGAATTAGGGCCACCCCATCTCTTCCCATGCGGTGTCGTACAAGGCGACTAAGGGATAAGGCTGTTTAACATCAGATAGATTTATACATCCCAGACTCAGTCTCAGATGCATGGCTCAAGTCAACAATAGTGCCCAGAATACGGCAATAGGCTCACCACCTATTATGGGGGACAGAATACAATTATTGGTGAAATGTGGGTGATAATTCACCTCTGCCTAACCCTCCAGGGATAAAGGAGTGATTATATGTTGGTATGTATGTTTAGAACTGAAATTACTAATAGTCCCTCTAACCCCTCCAGCTAAGCTTGTTCCTATCATAAGCTTAGTTGGAGGGGTTAGAGGGTTATGGATGGGTTCACGTCGGTAGTGATGGCCTGGACTCGAACGCGAGACCTTTCGATCGTAAGGCCGACTTCTTAACCACTAAGATACCGACGTATTTTTTATTTTTAATATATTTTTCAATTGCAGTTTTTATGTGACGAAATATAAGAAATAATTGAATTTTAGTTTTTTTATTTAATTACTTTTAATTTTACCCCTAGAAATGGGTACATTCAAGACCAGGCAAGAGGCAGACTGATTGCCCGGTCGCAGCCAGAGGGCGATAGGTACTGACATGCAGAATTACGCTACCGCTTCTCCCTAAAAGCCTTTCGAGGTAGAATTCGACCATTTTAAAACCGTAGATGAGGTTGCAACCGGAGTATGAAGAAAACATCTTTTTATGAAATGAAATGAAATGAAAATTTATTCGTAAGAGACACGGTGAAGGTAAAGGTGTTAATTTTTCCAGTGTGGATAGTACAGCATATCTCGCCTGCATTAGGCATACGAATTTTTTACATTGTTGTTATTGTTATTATCTCATATAAATATAAACATCATTGGTTAGTGCTCCATAACCCATTATACCTGCACAAATTACACAGTCGACATTATATTCGAAACAAAAATAAATTATTATAAGTAACTAAGTAAGTATACAAAATAAATTCATGAATTAATTAACAGATGTCTTAATAATGAATGCGAAAGAACAAACTCCAACATTTTCATTCCAATTATCATGTCAAATATTTATAATGAAATTGTCAGAAATGTCAGGTTAGATGTATAATAAAATAATATTATAATGATTTTAATGTCAATGAGCTTTCTTGTCAATATACCTACTTCGATAAATCGATGTCGCTAAATTACAATGTCAAGTACTACCATTACTAAATTAATATGTCAAATTAAAAAGTAGGATATTAGATTAAGTTGGAAATGTCAAGAATAATAAATATTATATATTTAGTCATTTGCAATCAAAAAATCTTGCAGATCATAAAAACATTTATTTATAAGCCATTGCCTTATTTTCGACCTAAATTGAGTCCTAGACAGTTCCCTGATCACCTTTGGAATGTGATTGTGAACCTTAATGGTCATTATAAAGCAGTTTTTTTGGTAAAAGGTAGTTCTGCACATCTCGAACTTTATTTTAGTGGGGTCTCGAGACTCAAATCTACATGTTGCACTTGCTTTAGCAAACAAGTGACTTTGGTTTCTTACGAACATGCCTGCCTCCAATATGTAAACCAAAGTCAGCACCCCCAGCCTCTTAAAGAGTGGTCTACAGGTTTCTAGCACACATACTGCTCTTATGCACTTTTTTTGCTTCAAGAGCGCTATGTTATCTTGCTTAAGAGTACACGCTATTTTCCTATCTACATCTTATAGAATATGTACGGTACTTATAGAATTCTTCGTCTCATAATTTTGTTTCAAGATAACCGCGCTACCTGTCAGGGTTTAAAAAGCTTTTCAAAGTAGATAAGGCAGTTTAAACGTTAGTATAAATACTTCGAGGAAGTAATTAACTCAACGAAAGCAGTAAACTTTTAACAATAGCATAGATAAAGTAAGAGCATTATTGGTGCCCAGTGGAGTAGGTAGATACGAGTAGGTACCTATTTCACATTAATCCACTGCCGGACATAGGCCTCTCCCAAAGTGCGCCCTTTTTTCCGATTCTCTGCCTTCCGCATCCAGTCTATTTCACATAAAAACGCTAAAGTGAAATGCAAATTTTCTATAGGTACTTTTAAATAAAAAAGAATAGCTGAAAGTATGTATGTACGCACATAACTCTCGAAAGACTGCACCAAATGGGATGTTATTTTTGTTTTGAATTCTTAAGTGCTAGCACAATGTTTGTATAAAAATAAGTTTAAAGAAGTGGCAACCCTATATCCACCCTCGCAATAATGAAACGTCCACCCTAACCCGACTGCCCTTGCCCCTGCATTGTGACTTGACTGTAGATGTAATAATTATGCAATTAGATTCGATATCATCAGCCTATGTTTATTTAGGTAGGTACGCTAGAAAAGTTGAGCGTAGGATTTTATTGCGCTTCACAATGAACAATGTAATATAGCTTTTATTGCAATTAAAAGGCTTGCAAAACTTGAGAAATAAATATGTAATAGTTTAAATGTTATTATAGTCTACAGAATTAAAATCTTTTCAATTTTATGTTTATAACTTATTCGGTTTGCTATACTAGTGCTGACCTCTCTTGTCCAATAGCCAAAATGTGTCAGGCCCTTCACATTATTCAGCGCCATCTGTTATTTATAGTCCAATACTGATTTACTAAACTACTTTGGCCATCTAGTAGTGAGCAGACTAATTAAAGTAAATTTGTGAAAAATATAGAATTTAACATTTGGCATCAGCCGCAATCGTTTAAAATAATGAATGAAATTAAACCATCCGTTATTTAAAAGCAATAATAGTTTTATTGTTTTAATAACACATATTCTACAGAAAAAAAACTCGTAACAACACGATCCTTATTTTTGGCATGAGGTAACATTTATACAAAATTAGAATCTGCTTGATAAAACGAATTGTTGTAATTCTGCTCATAAGTGATTGTTTTACGAATTTTAAAGGAATCGACCGAGATCTACGGGCAATTCATTAAGTTACTCGTTTTTAGCAGAGTCGCTCAGTGTTCCCTTTTTAGACCCGCTGTTAACTTTGTGAGGAAAATATTTGGCGACTAAATATTTTACTCACAAAGTTAACAGCGGGTCTGAATCTGAATTGAGATTGGGTCCCAAAGATCTAAATGGGGCCTTCACCACATCCACAAATTAATAACGTGGTTTAAAGAATTTGCTCGATCTAGATACTGAACTATTCGTACCTATATTTTTTTGTTCAAATAAAACACAGGATTTCCTGATAAAAATAACATCCTCCCACGCAATTACTCTTTATTAGGTAAACGCACATGCTCAAAATAACCCCTACGATTTTAAAGGGAGCTCAACAGCACGATGTCGTTACCGTCAACGAAAAATATAAAAGCGTCTCCATTCTTTCGATTACATTTATCTCGCTCTTGTACCGATGTGGCGATAAATTGTAATATCACCCACATCATAATTTTAAATAGTTAAAAACATACAATCTTGATATATAGTCTATTTTGATTGGCGATACTGTAACGATAAATCGTGTGTTCAAGGAATATAAAAGCGCCCAAAGGTATAACTTTGTTAGATAAATAAGTACGTTTGAGTACTTATATCGTAAAATAAAAAGTGTAGAGAGCAGTACAGATTTTGAAAAAATATGTTATTTAAGATCAATAATTAAAAATAAATTAAGTACTTACTGTTACATACTTAAAGTTCATCAACTTTTATTAGTAAATAATTTAACTAAATGGTATCATTACAGTATGCAAACAGTTCAATAAGTTTAACTTGTGGCAACTTTTATTGTCTATTGACTGACTGTATCAAAGAGTATAGATCAGTATTCTGACGGCTGTCTGCCACATCCGGATCTCGGTGGAAAAAGGTCTTTTTCAAGCGTACGCCATCACTGGCGTATGGTAGTTTATTTTATTGCAACAAAATCAAAAACCATCCAAAATGGTGAGTATCGAACTACATAAATATGTGTAGAAAAGTGTTCTTGACTATCCGTGGTAACGAATTATAGGAATATTTTACGGGTTTAGAGTATTTAATCGATTGAAGTTTTAACTTAATCACGACTGTCTTTGTGATCCGGTGACGTTTCAAAGTGTTGATCGGTGTCGGTGTAAATTCGCGGAAATTCACTTTAAATATATTTAAACTACAATGGAGTCAGAATTAAACGTGAAAATACTGAATGGGCTAAAACGTGCGTGTATCAAGTGTACCATCTGTGTATAAGTGATGTTCGTAATGTTGACGAATTGTTTTCTGGTTTGTGCAGGTGAATTTCACCGTAGACGAGATCCGTGTGATGATGGACAAGAAGAAGAACATCAGAAACATGTCCGTCATCGCTCACGTCGATCACGGCAAGTCCACACTGACGGACTCACTGGTCTCCAAAGCCGGTATCATTGCCGGTGCCAGGGCTGGCGAGACCCGTTTCACGGACACACGCAAGGACGAGCAGGACCGATGCATCACCATCAAGTCAACGTGAGTACCAGTTTCACCACATGGTGAAATCCTCAACTTTTTAAGATGTAATTTTTTTTGACGTTCCCATGCTGTCCCTATTGTTCCCAAAATAGTAAGGTTATGGCACCCATGGTGTTTTTTTTATGCGACTTCAACAGTTTCAAATCATTATGCAAATATTTGTTATTTATTTGTCTATATCAGCTGTCTTTTCTATTATACATATCAAAATATATATGTTTTACTAAAGTTTACTTTCATTAAGGAACCACTTGAAATAAATAATCTTACTACCATGATGATTGTTCTTACCTTTAAAACTGAGAATCATTGAAGATCTTCAGAACGGCCATCTGATAATTAAAGAAAAAAATTGCACAATGTTGGTACCTTTCATACTTTTATCTTACAATGAGCACTTTTCCCAGGGCCATCTCCATGTTCTTCGAGCTAGAAGAGAAAGACTTGGTGTTCATTACCAACCCTGACCAGCGTGAGAAGAGCGAGAAGGGTTTCTTGATCAATTTGATTGATTCACCCGGACACGTTGACTTCTCATCTGAAGTGACAGCCGCTCTCCGTGTTACCGATGGTGCCCTTGTTGTCGTCGACTGTGTCTCCGGTATGTAGCCGTGTGGTATTTTTTTTGTTTAATTGTAAAGTCAAACCATTTGTTCATCTATTTACTGAACCATAGCTAGTATCATATATGTAAATATGGTAGTAATAAATAAAAGAAACATCTATTTTAGGATAGTAAACAAATTATTGTGGGGATAAATTTTGTTGTAATATAAGATATTCAGGGTCCAAGCTAACCTAACCTGCAAATTGATAAATGAGGGATGCTATCTGAAATCAGATGAGTTGCTCCCATAAAAACAAAAGAAGGAAAGGTATAGAATTTTATACAATAATTCCTTCTGTCATTTGTAATATACTAACAAAGATTATTTATAACATTTGCAAGATTCACTACTTTCAAATTGCTTCAGTTATGTATTGCACAATCAAGAGAAACGCTGAAATGTACAATTAACTAAGCAATCCTTGCAACTATATGAACAAACAATAGCTAATACACACATAAACATTCATGCCTACAAATCCCTGAAGG
Source organism: Eilema griseolum (assembly GCA_963662185.1). Classification (NCBI taxonomy): domain Eukaryota; kingdom Metazoa; phylum Arthropoda; class Insecta; order Lepidoptera; family Erebidae; genus Eilema; species Eilema griseolum. Next base: position 21,464,445 of record OY759248.1, on the reverse strand, counting down.
TGTAGGCAGGGGTTTATTAACACCCACATTTTGCCAACTATGATTTTCAGTCCTGTGTATTAGGGAGTGAGTCTATTTCAAGCTGGGCACTTTGTCATGATCTGTAAGGTTATGATTGGATGGAGGATACCCGACAACACCCATGGGGATGGGAGGTCCCTTTGTACTCTAAAGGGAACTAACACAGCAATTACTTTTTCATTAGAAAAATAACTATCAATATAGTGAACTTTCAAAAAGACTAATATATTTATTTATTTATTAAGATTTACCAACATTTGTTTACACTGTTACAAGCTACAGAAATTTTATTACATTAAGTTAGATATGAATAGAGTGTGACAAACAATTATAGGTAAATACTACATGCTATATAAAACTAGGTACTGAATACGGTATATCTAAATAACCTTATTTTTGTCATAGGTGTGTGCGTACAAACCGAGACTGTACTCCGTCAGGCGATTGCTGAGCGCATCAAGCCCATTCTGTTCATGAACAAGATGGACCGCGCTCTGCTCGAGCTCCAACTGGAAGCTGAGGAACTATACCAGACTTTCCAGCGTATCGTTGAAAACGTCAACGTTATTATCGCCACTTACAATGATGACGGTGGTCCTATGGGTGAGTGTTATACATATAGTCAATCTAATGGCAACAGGCCTTTTGAAAGAAACTCTGTATATTGAAAGAGGTATTGAGTGATATACAGTGGATCCTGCACTCCATGGTGAAAGGATATCACATGATTGAGTGAAAGTTTTAATGATTGCAGTAATTTATTGTTCCTAACTATTCTGTGGAATCTGAAATCTGAACCAGTAATAACTTTAATAATCAACAAGTTACAGTGGGCAAAAGACCGTGACCTCATCACTGCCATATTGTCTCGAAATTTGCACTTTTCTTTTTCTGAAAATTCACATGCATAATGTTTTTTATTCTATGTACCACTGAATAATCTACAATGCTTTTCAACCCTTAAATACACGCCTACATAACTAGCAGGTGTGATATTCCATACAGGGTGCATTGGGAATACGCCTACAGGTTATGTAGGCATGTTATGCATAAAGGGTGTGTTGGCATAACAATTTTTTTAATAACACAATGTAGATTTTATTGGGGTTGCAAAAATCAAAGAATACGATTTTCAGTTTCATTCGGCTGCCTATTAACCTTACAAAGGCAAAGTTCTTTATTGTAACCTTTACATGTTTGGTTCAAAGAATCGTAACATTTCTATTTAGCTTGTACCACCTACGTTTTCAGTCGTGACGTCAATCTTGCCCTTCAATTGTTGCCGTGTTAGAAAAGTGCCGACGTAAGCCGAATCCTTTACAGATAATGAAAATGTAACTGATAGCTTGATACAGCTGTGCAATTGGCGATAAAGGAAAGATACGAATGTGCCGAATCAATATTTTTTAAATAAATTAGATGTGGGCTAAATGATGCCCGTGTGTCGCCCGCATGGATGTCGTTTATCGCGACTTTACCGTACCTATGATACTCGCAGCGTGGCTAGGGACGCTGCAGAGAAAGATTATAGTAGATAAGAGCGAGCGAGATGCGTCGCGATTACACGTACCACGTGGAGTGGCGAGACAGTACTTTCGGCCGAGTGCAATAAGATTTGTTATTGTTGTTTAGGAAGCCAGGTGCTATCTTAACGCGTGAGGTATACCGAGCAATGGCCGAGGGTTTTTTCTCGCCACTCCACGCGATGCGTGCGATCAAGGCATGTGCGCCAATGGCAGTATCTCGCTCGCTCTCGTCTCATGCATGATCTTTCTTTAACGCGTCCCAGTCCCTAGCCACGTGGCGTCATTGGAGCGGTGCAACACTCGCGGTCTCTATAATTTGTATCTCTGGTTCTACTCAATAGATGCATTAAAATCTGTTTAATAGTGTTTGTATCCATTGGTTGAGTAGATATCTGCGGGTATAAAATGGCCACATTGAGCGATTCTGCTAAATATTAGTCACTTCATGAATTTCCGGTAGATCTAATAGATTCCAATAATATTCGTTAAATGGTCACTAATATGAGTCGAATCACGATAATTCATTTACTAAGACGATCCTAATTTCTTGCAAATATTGCTGCAAGACAAAATATTATCCTAATACAATTCGAATAATGTGACTTTTTTAGACCTGCTGGTAGGTATTTGTGAACAGAATCGTTAATCTGAACCAAGTCTTTTATTTTTAAACATTCATGTGCAGAGTATTAACAATTTTATAATCGCAAACGGAGCCGAATTAGTTTCAGTAAATATTATAGGAACCTAGGTTTACAATATTGTTGTAAATGTTCTTATCTAAGTACAATTTGTAGTGCTGCGATAATACAAATGACCTAATGATGGCCACGTCCATAAAACAAGTAAACATTTTTATTTGTTACTAGCTATTGCTCGCGGCACCGCCCGCGTGGATGTCGTTTATTATTATTGATTTCTTACAAAATTTATAATAATCAAATTTTCAACCATACTTAACCATAGACAAAATTACGTTTAGATGTCATTTGCGTTTTGTTATTCCAAGTCAGGCAAGAGACGCTCAATTTGTTATACCACGTTTCATAGTGACTTGTATTCTCTTTGAGGTTTTATGTCACGTCACACGGGAACGCGGTCCAACGGCATGAAGGTCGAATGGGATAAAAGCATCCTGTATTTAGGAGCAGTCAACAATAATTCAATCTTGATAATCTAGTCCCAAGTGTTGCCAGTTACTTAAATAATAAGCATCTGGGTGTCAAAGAGGACTTAAAGTATACTTCATATCGGAATTGGTTGTAAGCTTACATAGCTTGCGACCCCATTAATGTAGGAGACATTTGAAATCCATACTTATTAATACATAGTAATTGTCTGTTATCGATTAATATAGGATTTTTTTTGCATCAGTTTAAGCTAGATTCGAACTCGCGATCTTTCCCTTACAGGGGGAATGCTCTGATCTCAGGTACTGAACCCAGTTCAGTGATTCAGTGGTCAGAGCATTTCCCCTGTATGGGAAAGATCGCGGGTTCGAATCCTGCCTGAACAAATTCATTTTTTTTTCTTTACTAACCGATTTGAAAAGTTTGCATACTAATTGATTTAACATTTCATTGAATAATCTGTTACGTTTTCATGTCATGCCTAAAACACAGAACCAATTTTAATGAAATTTTCCCAGAGGTAGTAGTAGTAGGACTTGGGGAAGGTCCTTAAGCTATGTTTGATAACGGTAACCTTAATTCATGCGGGCAACAGCTAGTATAACTCGTGCGCATTAACATGGCACCTGGCTTCTCAAACGTAACTCAAAATAACTAATACAAACGTGCAACGGTCACAGTGTTGCGGATGCTGCTGGTCTCGAAGAACAAGAGCGGGGCTTCGTGCCGGGATGCGAGAGTAGGTTTGTTTTCTAACCAGGTGCCATGTTAATTCGCACGAGTTGTATTTTATATTGAGAAATTACTAAACAAAAAAATAAATATTGAAAATACATTCATTATTATTTACTACTGAGCATTTTTTGTCGCCATTCGACAAGCCCAGGCACCGTCACATAATACATATTATTACGTCTTTGTCCCTGGGGGAGGGGGAAGCAGAGGTGATTTACCACCCACATTTCACCAATCATTATAACCGGCCCCACGTGATAGGAGGTGAGCCTATTACCGTTTTCCAGGCACTATTGTTGCCTCGATATGCATCTGAGACTGAGTCTGGACTGTAATATATATGTTAAACATCCCTATTCCTTAGTCGCCTTGTAGGACACCGCATGGGAAGAGATGGGTTGGTCCAAATTCTACTCTGCCGGAAGCCACACGGCGGTTCCACATTATGCCGACATATTTATCATAATTATGTCACATAATGTAAATCACACAAATCGCTATGTAAATTTAACAATCTGACTGATATCATTCAAGGTCAAAGTACATATTTGTATGTGCAATATCGCCTATAATTAGTATTTAATTTTAAATTTGTATAATATCGCCTGTAACTATCGATAACTGTGACAAAGTTTTCTAATATAAACAATATTAAATATTACTTAGTCGATTATAAACAAAATAAATAAGATACATGAGTATTTAGGACCGGCGCACATTATCAGCACTGTTACGGAAAATTATATCTAATTGTTAAATAAAAACCTTATCACTATCGTCATAAAATTGAAATTTAAATGATTATCGCACCGCTGCCGATGCCAACCGCCAAATAGAAATACTTTTACTTGCCGATAATGCATACCAGCCTTAACGCGTTACATTTCTTGGTTGTAGCGTCTACAATTTTCATAATTATTATCCTAATTAACAGTGGGACAGAAAAACTGAACTGAAATTTATTCCTCCGTGAAAATAATATTTTAAAACATTACTTTTATTATACCCAAGCCAAGCAGATTTTAAGTTTCATAGGAGTCTTAAATGTCTGGCAGCCTTGGGTCATGGATTCTCTTCTAATGCATAAAATTATTGTTAGAATTCGGCTCTTTATTACGGAGCACGTGTTACGCTTACATGCCGAAACCACTGAACCAATTTGGATGAAGTATAGCGGTAGAATAGACCTTGGGAAATGATATAGGATGATAATTAACATCCACGTGGTCATGGATCCTCTTCTAATATAGAAAATGTTTTTTAAGAGTGGATTCTTTATTACGTGCTCATCGATCTCCTAAGCCTTTATGATCAGTCTTTTGTATCACTGTTATTAGTGCGAGAAATCCATTGTCAAAGAAAGAAATATTACTACTATTATTATTTCGCTTTGTCTGAACATCTGGTCTATTGTTTCGCGTATCAGTTCAGTTATACAAATAGAAGTTCTAATTAGTAATCACAGTTACTTAAAAAAATATTGCAAGTTTTTAAAACGAATAAAAGCTCAACAAAATGGCGGGGTAGTGAACTCAACAAAATGGCGGAGTAATGAACCTTGTAAGTTCTATGGATCGATATCCTTCTTCATTCGTTGCTATTTTACTATCTTGCACCATTTTAATGGTTTCTCTATTGATCGTGTAACTTGTGAACTGCTAGAACTGCAATTTGACGGTTGAACATTTTTTAACAAGATTGGGTTATCGCACTTACGTACTTCTGAGTGCCTCGACTGACTTCTTTCTTTACGGTACAAATTGTACAATTCGTCCTGAACCAAGAAGTTGATACTACCTTTCTTAGTCGCAGAATAACTCAATACGTAGACGTGTTTCCTTCATACAATCACGGTATTATGTCGAAACCATCAAGAAATGCGTTGAACTAATAACAGGAGGTCAGACACGACGGCATTCGCGTCCCAATTGAGCAGTCCGACTGAGGAAGTCCCTCCACCCTACAGAACACCACGGCTATAATAACCTCGTGTTGTGTTCCCGGCGGTGAGTAGGGTAGCCAGAGCTCACTGGAGAGTTTTTGCTCTGTCAGTGGGAAGACTAAAGGCTTGTCCTGATAGTGTCTTTCGTACTGTCGGCAAAGAAACTGTTCTTACAGAGTCGGCAGCAAAGGTGTGACTCCCCTGGTGTTGCACACGTTCATAGGTCACGGTAACCACTCCGGTCTTCCACCTGTTGTATAAAAAAAAGCATAAGCATAGTTTGAATCCGTTAGGTGACGCTACGATCGGGTTATTGTATTCTTTTTTGGAAATTTACCCTTACACGGGTCCGCTATTATTTGCTGCATAATTTTATAAGCGAAGCAGTCATAACGTATCTAAAGAGACAGACAGACCATAGAGGATTAAAATTTAGCCACACTATATTATGTATGATGAATGTATGATAGGAAGAAGCATGAATGTAATAATGATACAGTCGAAATCTAACTGTACGGTAAACTCGACAAATTGCTCTACTTTCACTTTGAGTTCTAATTTTACTGCTGGTTCCGATTTTTATTCTACACGACTCAAACGACGTCTCCTACAATCGTACTATGTTACTCCCAAACCAGGTGAGGTGCGTGTCGACCCCAGCAAGGGTTCCGTGGGCTTCGGCTCCGGCCTCCACGGGTGGGCCTTCACCCTCAAGCAGTTCGCCGAGATGTACGCCGACAAGTTCAAGATTGACCTCGTTAAGCTTATGAACAGGTAATTCTTTAGTTTTAACGTGCAACTAACAGTAGAGATTATGTGTTAAATAAGGTACTATATTTCTGCAGAATAATTCTACCATCAAATTAATTCAATTATGAATAATGACTGTAATTTTACAGAATACTACTTTCGGTTTTGCGAAATCTGTTTTAGGAATTGCTGTTCTCAATATGCATATGGATGCTAGAAAATCATTTTATAAAAGAATTAGATGATAAACAAAATAAAGAAGTATGACGTCACATTTCATCACTGTCAACTCTTCTTTGAGTCAATGGACTTCGAATAATTTCTTAGGCATATTTGTCGGCCCAGAACTCTATTACAGCCACGACGTTTTCCGTTACCCTAAATAATTCCTCAGTATTAAATTGTCAATTAATTTACGGTTAGGTTTCCGTGTCTAAAAAATATCTAAAAATGAAAGACGAAATGTTGACCATTCTTTCAGTGTTTATAAAAAAAAACTCAGTTAAACAATTTATTACAACTAGAAAAATTACTAATAGCTTCTTTTATTATTGCTGCATCGACTACTTCGCAGAAATACAGCAATGCAGATGCACGTAATGGCATGTTGCTAATGCATCGTATAGTCATGCAATAATCAACCTTATGTTCATTGCGAATAAGTTAATCGTCCCGTTGATACTGGTTAAAGTTATTGATACTTTAAACCAGCGGCAGAAAAGGACGAACAGTAAATCTCGACGACGGATTGGTGAATTAATCAATCAATTGACTTCTTCATAACAATTGTTGAGATACAATAATATTTTGAATACCTGCAACCGGTCGCTACCGACGGCCTCTACGTAACAAGCTGTTTTTATGAAACTGGTGGAAGTTAGAACTTTGGTAACGTTATTAAGACTAGAAATGCTATTTTTTTTTTTGTATTTACCAAAATATACTTCATTTGGTTAGGTACTCAGGTAAACGTAAACAATCTTGATGTAACCCATATTTGCAATGAATGAATAAATAAATAAATGTCTTTTTAACGTCTTATTTAAAAAGTCTATTAATATTTTCATTTTAAAGACTAAAAACCGAAATTGAACCACTAGTTAGCCTATTTTATTTGTTTACATACATATAATCACACCTTCATCCCCGGAGGGTTAGGCATAGGTAAATAAAAACACCCGTATTACACCAATCATTGAATTCGGTCCCACGTAATAGGAGGTGAGCCTATTGCAGTCTTCTGGGCACTATTGTTGGCTCAAACCATGCATCTGAGGCTGAGTCTGAGGCTGTATAAATCTTGTCTGATGTTAAACAGCCCTATTCCTTAGTTGCATTGTACGACACCGCATGGGAAGAGATGGCGTGGTCCAATTTCTACTCTGCCGGGAACCACGCAGCAGAGTAGAAAATTATTTATTTGTTTTATGTCAGTAGCAAAATAAACGGGATATTTTACCATGTTTCATTGTTTTGAGTTTCCGATATTTCGGCGCTGTTGCAAACACCATGATTCCTCCTTTTATTTTGATACTGATGTGAGTGACCATGATAGTTTAAATGCCTATATTATTTAATGTGTTTTTATAAAAAGTCGCTACGAGTTTCTTTAACTTTAGTTATGTACCTAACCGATATGGAGTACCTATAATCATATAAAACACTGGTTTATTTTATTATCTAAGTTTACAAACCTATAAAATCATTTCCCTAGGCTTTGGGGAGAAAACTTCTTCAATGCCAAGACAAAGAAATGGGCTAAGCAGAAGGACAATGACAACAAACGTTCATTCTGCATGTACGTGTTGGACCCCATCTACAAGGTGTTCGACGCTATCATGAACTTCAAGAAGGAGGAAATTGATGGACTCCTCAAGAAGATCGGAGTCACCATCAAGCACGAGGATGCTGATAAGGACGGCAAGGCCCTCCTGAAGGTACGTACATTTATGAAGTTAGATAGGAAAAAAAAATCAGTTCAAGCGCTATTCTTTCCAAATCTTCCTATATACATATCTTTCTTACGGCGCGGCGATCGACTTGAATAGTTAGTATGCTTTAAAGAATCAATCAATTTTTTCGATTTCGTATGTTTGTTTATTATGAATGCGCTCGAATATCACTAGACCTATTTTGGAATAATGTCACATATAGATAGTTACATTGTCAGTGACTGATTGTCTCAAGATTACCACAGGATCGCGACTTAAGTGGATAAACCAAATACCATACAACTTAGTCCCAAGTGTTGCCAGTTACTTGTTTAATAAGCATCTGGGTGTCAAAGAGGACTTAAAGTATACTTCATACCGGAATTGGTTGTAAGCTTACATAACTTGCGACCCCATTAATGTAGGAGACAAAATTAAAACTATAAACAAGTAATTCAAGCTAAAATGACTAAACCCCTTATATCTACCAAAAATATATAGTCTAGGCCGATGTTAGCTCGAAACTTGTAACTCTGTAGTAAAGATTTACAATTAATGATTGTTTTCTCTTAGGTGGTGATGCGCAGCTGGTTACCCGCCGGCGAAGCTCTGCTTCAGATGATTGCCATCCACCTGCCGTCCCCCGTGGTCGCGCAGAAGTACCGTATGGAGATGTTGTACGAAGGCCCCCATGACGACGAGGCCGCTATTGGTATAAAGGTAACAAAATAACTATATTTTTCAGAGATTACACCATTGATAGAAATTAAGATTGATTAAAATTAAATGTGTTATCACATTTTATGCAATAGATAGATAATTCTTTATTGTACACCAACAGATTTACAGTAGGACAAGTAGATAGCAAAAAGATTTAATTATATGGGGCTAATCAAGACCCTTGGGGTCAGCCAACCTCACCAGCAAGTTAGTACACCTGCTGATTGGACTGATGAGGAACTGGCACAAACTTCATTTAGGATTGGTTAGACAGCAGGCATATAAGTCAAATAAAAAAGGTAGGAATAAGCAGACCCAAGCTCTGAGGTGAAAGCCCTAGATTCAACCAGAAACAAATACTAAGATGATGAAAATGATGATTCAATGAATTTCATAGATTAAATGTTCAACACTTTCACATACTATCAATCGTTGCTAGTTATCCTAAAGTACTCTTTTCTTCCAGAGCTGCGATCCCGAAGCACCCTTGATGATGTACGTGAGCAAGATGGTGCCGACCTCCGACAAGGGTCGTTTCTACGCCTTCGGACGTGTGTTCTCAGGCAAAGTCGTCACTGGACAGAAGGCGCGCATCATGGGCCCCAACTTCCAGCCCGGCAAGAAGGAGGTTAGCTACTGAAAACTATAAAAATTTCAAGATTATCTTCTCGCACCCCGTGCCGCGCCGTAGCGAGTGGGCCGCCCGTCGGCCGCTCGCGGGGACGGCGTCGGCGTGCGTTGAAGTAGAGAGCCTCGGCCGCGGCCCAACGCTGCACAGGACCGCTATCCTTATGTCCCAGTACTGCACGCTCCGCCGCAGACGATACATTTTTTTTTTTTGAAATATTTACAGTTAAGCCTATGATACTCTAATGAGAATTGCTTCACGTATCTTCCGAGTTTGAAGGCCAATGCATATACTAGATTAGCTAACACGGCGAACTGCGTACCGCCATTTTTATTTCTTTTACCTTGCCCGCTGCTCCGCCCGCATTGAATTCAGATCAGTTTCTCGCTGCACGTCTTTTTCTTTTATATAAACCTTATCCTGATAATAACGAACACAATAAAAAAGATTTTGACGCAGTCGTTCAACAGTTATACGCATACATACATTTTTATTTAACTATATAGTTAGACTACATCGACCAAATTACTCGGATGATCAATCCCTCCATTGTACCTAACCCCGACAATGGCTGTTTCTATGGATGTACTCAAATGCTAAACTTGTTGTAGGATTTGTATGAAAAGACTATCCAGCGCACCATCCTTATGATGGGTCGCTACGTAGAGGCTATTGAGGATGTGCCCTGCGGAAACATCTGCGGTCTGGTCGGAGTCGACCAGTTCCTTGTCAAGACTGGAACCATCACCACATTCAAGAACGCACACAACATGAAGGTAAGCTTTTTATCATGTTTTCGTTCATATGAACTTTAATTATTCATTCAATAAAAGTAACCTAAGTTACATCAGATAATATCAGCTATCTGCAAGTGGAGCGATTCACGGAAATGAGCCTAGTCACTTCGAAGATTACCTGGAATAAACAGACAGACATAAAGACTAAAAATTTTAAAAAGGTTTTTTAATGCATGTTTATACATATAATAACTTCGTGTTGTGTTCCCAGCGGTGAGTAGGGTAGCCAGAGCTCACTGGAGAATTTGTGCCGTCAGTGGGAAGACTAAAGGCTTGTCCTGATATGTCTTCTACTGACGGCACAGAAACTCTGTACTTACAGGGTTGGCAGCGCGACTGTGACTCCTCTGGTGTTACAGACGTCCATAGGCCACGGTAACTACTTTCCATCAGGTGGGCCGTGTGCTTGTCTGCCAACTAAGTGGTATAAAAAAAAAAAAAAAAAATACATATTAAAAAGCTGTTGTTTCGTCATTACAAACAGTTTAATCGTATTATATTTGTATAGAAGCTCAAACTTTATATAGAATATTTTTTTGAAATCCATAAACTCAACCATGTTGCTTTATCCAGGTCATGAAGTTCAGTGTGTCGCCCGTCGTGCGAGTAGCCGTAGAACCCAAGAACCCCGCTGACTTGCCCAAGCTGGTCGAGGGTCTGAAGCGTCTGGCCAAGTCCGACCCTATGGTGCAGTGCATCAACGAAGAGTCTGGAGAACACATCGTCGCTGGTGCCGGAGAGTTGCATCTTGAGATCTGTTTGAAGGTTTGTTGGTTGAAATTTATATTAAGTAGACTACTTGAAACTAGTTGAAACTCCACGTAAATTAAAATGGCGACATAAGCCAAAATAACCCCATTTAATTGAAAGATATGACACGACTCAAAGTCAAAAATCATTTATTCTGCATATACCATTAAATCGGCACTTACAAAACGTAAATACAAAATGAAATATGAAAACTAGTTTGGTTCAAAACCACCAGAAAATGACTTACGTGGTGTTAAAACTTAAAACGACGAAAATCGTTTCCCTCTTTGAAAGTGGATCGCCCGAGGTGGAGTCAATTTTAGAAAGCATGTTTTTGTGTATCAATTTACTAGGCCACTCTTTTCTAGCGACGGAATGGAAAAAGCAGTTGGGTGTGATAGCTAAATATAGATATCTTCCCGCACTAGACGCTGTAGTCGTTTCGGCGTGCGATTAAAGTAGATAACTTCAGTGTGGACTAGGATAGTGGAAAACTACAGCATGAAAAAAAAAACCGTAACATAATATTAGGATTTCCATTTTTAATTACGCTTTTACAGAAAATTGGGTTGCCCATTCAAAATGTACTTCCATCAGACAGAATACTTGCTGTTAAAACAGTACACAATGCACTGTGCCGAATTACTTGAGTAAGATTTTAAAAACGACAATATGAATCATTTTCATTTATTCTTTTTCGGAGAGCACATATGAAGTGAAAAAATAGTACTCTCACTCATTTTACACCAGTGTTCAGTTTTTTTTTACGTGCGAAAGATCCCCACGGATATTTCCCCGCCGGAGCCGGTGTGAGGTTTTTTTTTCTTTGTCGGACTCGAACCGACTAAAACGCACGGCGCCTGTAGGTCGTTGTTGATTGTCGAAGGTGAGGTTGACAGGCATATCCCTCTCACCCCGGCCGACTCAGGACCATCTCACTCGATCTGGTCCTTCTCGGGTCCACCTGTCACCCCCAGGCCTGCAGTTTATGGGTACTTGTAAGTGTTCAACTGAAACCAATTAAACCAGTATAAATTCAAAAAAATGTATTTATTTATTAATAGACACACCAACAGTATACATATAAATCGTTGACATCGTTGAATACAAAGTATAAGTTTCTGTGTAAAGTGTAATGTATGTGTAAAATGTTCTGTTATCGTTTGTATAGGATCTGGAGGAAGACCACGCCTGCATTCCAATCAAGAAGTCCGACCCCGTGGTGTCGTACCGCGAGACGGTCAGCGAGGAGTCTGACACGCTCTGCCTGTCCAAGTCGCCCAACAAGCATAACCGTCTCTTCATGAAGGCACAGCCCATGCCCGACGGTCTGCCAGAGGACATTGATGATGTGAGTACCACCATTCTTTCTTTCCACTGTGTTAAAAGTTGTAGGTACATGTTAGAAATTGTGCAACTGGGTGTAGCTTACTAAAATCTGGGCACAAGGCAGACTACGAAATAAATGCTGCACAAGTAAATCTGTACAGCTATTTCTTTGTCTCTATGTACTTAGTTACTTACGCTAAAATAACATTATACCTATATATAAAATCAAAAAAGGTCATGGGTTTGAATCGAGGCCATTACACTACCGATGTGAACCCACTCCTAACAAGCAATTTAGCTTAGCTGGAGGGGTTGAAATGAAATGAAACTTGCTGGGGAATACTATTAATTTTTTCGTAAGGCCAGTTCCTTAATTACTCATTTCGAAGATGAAATAAAGTGGACAATGGCATTAACATAAACACCTTTGAGAAAATAGTAAACACAACAACAATTTTGTTCTAATTGTCAATTTTCATTAGCTCCATATCTAATTACGTTATTTTTATAGGGTAAAGTAAACCCCCGCGATGACTTCAAGACCCGCGCCCGCTACCTGTCCGACAAATACGAGTACGACCTCACCGAGGCGCGTAAGATCTGGTGCTTCGGCCCCGAGGGTACCGGCCCCAACATCATGGTGGACTGCTCCAAGGGAGTGCAGTACCTCAACGAGATCAAGGACTCTGTGGTGGCCGGCTTCCAGTGGGCCGCTAAGGAGGGTGTGATGGCTGAGGAGAACTTGAGAGGCGTGCGTTTCAATATCTATGATGTCACGCTACATACTGATGCCATCCACAGGTAAGGTTTCACAAAAATAGTGTTTTCTTTGTCAGATACTTTTGTTATATGTTCTTTGTGAGTAAGTTCTTCATCTGAGTGCCAATCCAGTTACATCATAAGTATAACAGGTTCAATTGATCTGCTGATGTGCAAGGAATAGGCTGCCGAGGTGCGAGGAATGCACTAGGAAATCTTACACCTCGACATCTGGAGTCCCAAGGCTGCGTGTGGTTTTAGTCTGTTGCAGCCTGACATAACTGCAGGGAACCACCCAAATTGACTTCCACACGAGAAGAAATATACTACTCGGTCCACACACTGTTTACATGTTCTGTCAATGTAGACATACAAATATGACTATTCATGAATTTCATGTCTAAGCACAAGACATATATATAATGTACCCAGTGACATTAACAGACCCCATAACTCACATTCCATAAAAAAGCAGTTATAGTATATCAAAATCATAGTTTTGAAACATAATGTTTTAAATTCACTAGTGATAACAGTTATCATAATGGATATTTTTGTTGCAGAGGTGGCGGTCAAATCATTCCAACCACGAGAAGATGTCTGTACGCTTGCCTGCTCACGGCGCAACCCAGACTCATGGAACCTGTGTACCTGTGCGAGATTCAGGTACGTACACGTGTTGCCTGCACGCTTTGTATGTGTGTGTGTGTGTGTGTGCTTGTTCTGATTTTGAATATCTTTTGAGAGTATAAATAAAAAAAAAATGTATGTCTGTTCGTTGACTTGTTCAAGCATCACCAAAAGTGCTGCATCAATTTTGAAGTACATTTTGTTATTGAAAGCAAAAGAAAATATGCTAAATATTGTATGATTGTACCTCGCTCAATCACTATAGCAGAAGATATGATTAGAAAATATGAGTAATAATGACTAGCACTTTAACATTGTATTCAACAGTCTACATTTATGTGAACAAAAAAAGTATAAGACTGTGGCCGCGAAGTCAGCGGCGAGCGGTGCAGCAGCGGGCGCTCTCGCTGCCTCACCGCTTGCGCAGTCGCGCCGCTCGCCGCTGAGTTTGGGGACACAGCCTTATAGCAATACTGTTATAATATATTTAGAGATGTGTGTGTGTGTCTGTGTCTGTGTGAACCTAGCATGACCCCACGTTTTTCCTGAGCGGGCTAGCATGCACTCGATAGTCCCGCCTTTCCGAGACGTGGTAGATCAACAGTTCTTTGTTTTGGTATGGCCACCCGACAAACGCCTAGCCTGAATAGGGGGACTAACACATGAATACGACATGGAAACACCCTATTGAGTTTAAACCTGTAAAACATGATGCTGATAAGCATGACAAACCCTGCTTGGTTTGTATTGAATGATTATTGTTTAAATAGAATAGTTTATTGTAAATAGAATTATTGAAGTACCTAGAATTATAAAAGCTGTAAAACTCAGCTCTTTATTTTTGTTATGAGCCCATTTCCGAATAGAAATTGAAGTCGAGTCTTGTGAAATTGAACCATTTAGGGCAGCGCAGCGGAGACGTCGCGGATTTGTAGCGAGTTTACGATATACTGTCAATACACTCGGTAACAAAATGGAATCATTTATTCGTTGCAAAATAACAAAAAGTAATCGCTCTCTTCCATTCGATTAATTGGTAATATAATAATTGATCTTTACAAATTCATCGATGCTTTCGTTTCCGTCTCCGGCATCTTCGCATCAACAAAGCCAACAACAGTGTTACCTCGTCGGAATCCATTTTGTTACCGAGTGTATTATCAGTATACCGTAAACTCCCTACAAATCCGCTGCGAAACCGCGGCGTCTCCGCTCCGAAACCGCTAGTATGATAAAGCCCTTACGCATAATTTCTAATTACGAACTGTACATATTAGACGTCGACGAGACAACTTTAATTTCTAATTCAGAAATTTACCAATTATGTACAGTAAAGATTAAAGCCTGTCACTTCCAATTAAATTTGAAAGTATGTAATTGTATTGAAAAAGTGAGACAGTGAGAGTTATTTCCGGCTGACTTGCATAATTGTTTCTAAATAAATAAATATTAAATATTCCACAACATTTCAAATAGCGCTATCTAGACCCATGGTAAGCATAGCTTAACTAGCTTGTGGGATGGAATCTAGAATGCAGATAAACATACTTAATACATACACAGAAACACCTAGACCAATGCAAATATACATATTCATGCACACAAATATTTCCATTGAATAGGAATCGAACTCGCAAATATAAACGTAGAAGCATTAATTTTCAAGTCCATAGAATGTTACTTGTTTCCAATGAATCCATTTTGAATTTTTACTCTGTAGAGAGAATAAAAATATTACCAATAACATATGTAAAACGAATAAACCTTCCTCAGTGCCCTGAAGTAGCCGTGGGTGGTATCTACGGAGTATTGAACAGACGTCGTGGCCACGTGTTCGAGGAGTCCCAAGTGACTGGCACTCCCATGTTCGTGGTGAAGGCCTACCTGCCCGTCAACGAGTCGTTCGGCTTCACCGCCGACCTCCGGTCCAACACCGGCGGCCAGGCCTTCCCGCAGTGTGTATTCGACCACTGGCAGATCCTGCCCGGAGACCCATGCGAGGCTGGCAGCAAGCCTTACGTCGTCGTACAGGTCAGTACCTATTTTAAAAAAATGTGAAAGTGCCGGCAAACTTCTTGAATAGATGTCATAAAGTTCTAATACGACCGCGACCATTATATCGCGCTTTTGATACACGCGACGTGACACTGATAGGGGACGAAGTAAAGAATGGAGGAAAAAGCATGAGTCGACAGCGAGCGAGGACGTTGGCGGCATACTGACCGAATCTGAAGTTAGATTGGTCGGTACTTACCCCGCGCACGTACCCAATGTCTGATACAGTGGTTACGGTCGACTGATTAACCCCGTTCGTCGTGTCCGACTACATTGTCAAGAAGTTTGCCGGTCACTCTAGTATGTATTATCTTCTCGCACCCCGTGCCGCGCCGTAGCGAGTGGGCCGCCAGTCGGCCGCTCGCGGGGACGGCGTCGGCGTGCGTTGAAGTAGAGAGCCTCGGCCGCGGCCCAACGCTGCACAGGACCGCTATCCTTATGTCCCAGTACTGCACGCTCCGCCGTAGACGATACATTTTAATTCTTTTCTTACTAAGTTACTGATGAATCATCTTTGTGTTCAATTTTATCATTTTAAGGCTCGTATTTCAGAATGATACTTAATCCTCGATTTACCACCATTGTAACTGCTATGGTTACCCTATTTCTTGAGACTTTGCCTTTAGCTTCTCATCAGGCGAGGTGAAATCAAATTCGCGTGGTCTATATATAAAATAATATGAAGACAAATTGTATTCTAGATGACAGTTGTAATGTGAGTGAGTCACTTCATAACTCAGTGTTGTTCTGGAATACGTGCCTATGTTTTATTACATATTTCTAGTAGGATGTTATTGGATGGTATAATATTAGGTCTTTACCTATGAAATTGCCGAAATTCATGAGTTCGTTATTCCTGTAATTTAATAGCTATTACCATTATTTATATTTTGTTTGAAAGTTGATTTCAAGATTTTGCAACTCTGTATTAAATTTTCATCTTCAATAACAGTACTTCCTAAATGCTATCCATTTTGATGATAAATTTCGTATTACTTTTTTACAGCTGTCATTTATCAAAAATGAAATAAAAGTGTTTGTTAGCTTAATGTTGTCTCATTCATACACAAAAATAATCATAAAATTTGGATTTGTCATTCCTAAAATAAAAGCAAAAATGTTAGTACTGAAAATTGGGTTTCCTCCAATTTCTTAAAAAAATTGGCAATTTCATATGTAACGACCTTATTATCTAGATACAAAATACACAGTTATTTTGATGACTTGTATCAATAAAATGAGAATCAATATCAATTTAAAACTTCAATTGCAGCTGCAATTTTATGAAAGTATTTGAGATAAATGTCTCATTTTGTTAATTGTTAATCAATTGCATATTCATTGAAAAGTGTTGCCTGTATTACAAATATGGTAATCCTTAATTTCATTCGCGGAGGAGCGGAATTTCTAAACACAAGCATCTAAATAGCTTATATGTAAATTCTTGCCGAAATTACTTGTTCAAAAATTGTGAAATGAAATAAATATTTTTATTTATTTATAAGATCCACCATATTTGTAATATTGTTTTATGGGATTGAAATTAAACCGTAGTTTTTCCTCCACAGGACACAAGGAAAAGGAAAGGACTCAAGGAAGGCCTGCCCGACCTAACTCAATACTTGGACAAGTTGTAAACGTCTTAGCTAATGCAATCCATACTGTAATATATGTAACATTATCGAGCGCGCCTCACGCATTACACATTTTTACGTTATTATGAATAACTTATTTAACAAGAAACTGGATTTCGCCATTACGTGTTGAGCTAGACGCTGGTCGGATCGTTACTGGGCGCAACAACGCCGAATATGAAACAATAAATTTATTGACAAAACATGTGTTTGATATGAATCGTTATTAACATGTAGTCGGGTACCATGATTCATAACTGTACTGTAATTATTTTTTAAATTATAATTTTTCTATTGTAAACAATGTTTCATTGTTTAATTTATATTGGCTAATGTTTTAGTCGCTGGTTTATAGGTGAGTTGAATTTATAATTATGGTATCAAATTCTGTCTGTTACAAAGTAATGTTCTTTTTTTAATATTTTCTTTTTTTTTTCTATGGCGATTACAACGATTCCGCCAACAACTCTGTAAATATTTATAATTGCGAGACGCCAATGAAATAGATTCCGCCAACAACTCTGTAAATATTTATAATTGCGAGACGCCAATGAAATAATATCTCATTGTTGCGTTAATCCTGCACCTGAAGCTTCCACCTCGCGAAGGCCGGGGTCTGCTAAATTGCGCAAAGTCCACTTGACTACTTTTATCATTGACAGAACTTGACTACCAGTTTTTCTTTCTTTATGATGGTGCACAATAATAATGTTATTTTTATCTCACAGGTTAGTTCCGGTTGGAAAATTATACACAGGTAAGATATTCGTATTTCATACTTAATCAAACCATAATATATTGTAAGCTTTTATTTTCCGAATTAGGAAGATAGATTAAAAGCAAGCAGACTATTTTATTAGTGGCAATATTTGATTCCAATACCATCATTGATTGAAATAAGTACCGGCTTGGAAGTCATGGCTTTTTAAAAACCATGGCACGGATTTTTTAGTCTTTTTTTAAATATTGTTTCCGAAAAAGTTATGCCAAGGGCATTTTAATTTTCAAGAATATTAGCAGCTTATGATTCTATAAAACTATAGATGGAGTAAAAAGAGCTAATGTAAACTCAACTTATTATGATGACAATAACACAGACCTGTACTGATGCAATGAGGAAAACATTATATCACCCTGATTATACAATGTACACATACATCTGCGCATTATACAGTTATATAATCCATTTTTTATAATTTTGTTGTTTTGTTACAGATGAAAATATCCTGCCATTCTGAAAACAACTTAAAAAAGGTAAATATTTAGTAAAGATAGGTAATAATATAATTATTTCGATATTTTTATTTCTCATACCCACTGTCAGAGGTTCTAGCTATCACGCTTCATGAAATACAGCCTAGTGACAGACGGACAGTACAATATTTTATAGTATGGTTGCATTTTTATCATTTAGGTACAGCAGCCTAAAAACAACTTACCTCACTTCTCTGTGTACTCGGATAAACATTGGACAGTTATTTTTCGAATGTTTGATGGAAATATAGTAGCAATTATTTTTTATGCCACTTAGGTCAGCACTTAGGTAGGCAGAAAAGCTCACGGCCCACCTGCTGTAAAGTGGTTACCGTGGCCTATGGACGTGTGCAACACCAGTGACGTCACATATGTCTGCCGAACCTATAAGAACAGTTTCTGTGCAGTCAGTGCAGAAGACAACAAGACAAACCTTTGGTCTAACTAACCACTGACAGCATAAAAACTCTCCAGTGAGCTCTGGCTACCTTAGTCATCGCCGGGAACACAACAATTCTGTAGGGCGGAGGCACTTCCCCTGTCGGACTGCTCAAACTGGCACTGCTAATACTTTTGAATGATGTTAAAACTACCCCTGATGCCATCATGACGGTGTTTACAAGCTCAACAGGACTGAACTAGTTGAAAAAAAAACTTTTTACAGAGTACATTTTAATTCTAGGGCTAATATTTTGTTATTTGTTACAGAAATGTGGGAAACAACAAAATACTTCGAGAGTTAATGGTCCTAATCTAATCTTAAGGTAGTTATAAAATTTTTAAGGTTATTTTTCTGAAAAATTATAGAATTTAGTGATCTAGTTCAACTTCTGCATTACACATCTATGAAAATAAGGGATTCTCTGTTTTGAAACAGAGAGCACTGGTGTGTAGACTGCAAAAGGATCTTATTGTTTATTAGAATACTGCTTGTAACTGCTATGCTTGCAGTCTAGTATGATGAATTTAACACATTGTTTGTAGTTCGACCTTCATCGAAAATACTAAGCTGATTTCAAAAAGAAACGTCAGTAGCTTTATGGTTAAGGAGTCAGCCTTACGATCGAGATACCCTGGGTTCGAATCCTCGGTTGCCAACATTCTTTTTAGATATAATAACCATAAATAACTTAATGTCTCAAAAATAGATATTATACTATGATGATAAATTGTTCTCCTGATGCCACTATGAGGGTTTTACAAGCTCAACAGGCCTGATTTTTGCACCCATGTACCATTATAATTTACTATATGTATTTTTTTTTCTAACTAAATACATATTTTCAGGTACCCACCTGATGGATGAATCCTGGTAAGGCGTATTGAAAAAAGAAAAACTTACTTACTTACTCTGCAGGTAAGATAAATGTTGTGTATGTATAATAAATAATAATAATATTATTGAAGACATTATAAACCAAAACCAATGACTTCTAATGTATTTACATGAACTTACTACAAAACAATAAAATCCAACTTGTGCTTGTTATAACTTTAGGCGAGCTTACAGATAGGCATCAAAATTTCATTACGGCTGAAGCCATGCGTAAGTTGTAGAGTTGTAAGTTGCGTAATTTCGGTTTTCTTGCATTCGGTTTCATAGAAAAGCCCTCACCGTGACGCAAAATTTGTTGTCTACAAACAGATCGTTTCTGAAATCGATCAGTGACCTAAATTACGCAACTCGCCTCAAAGAATAACTCGTTTGGCTTCGGTCTTAAACTCATTTATCTCTGTGTCCCCTGTAGGTCCGTCCCCTCGAATGAATACACAATTTTTCTAAAAGCTTTTTTTGTAATTAGAAGTCATGAACTAAAATGATGAAATAATCACAGACCTGTTCTGAATTCTTTTGAGGTCAAACTTTTTCAACTGATTATCTAAATGCATTATGTATACATTTTAATGGTGTTATGTTCCTATAAATAATCGTTTCTTTGTGGTTCCAGGTAATGAAGGTGTCAGTGTCGCTTGTGATGGCGTGGTCTTTATCACAGCAAATTATTCAAAAAAGATTTTATCAGTATTATATTTTACTTGCCCAATAAAAATATGACGTAACACATGCAGTTTTATTAATAGGTACTCGACCTCCATTACTCCAGTAATCTTTATAATGTTTATAGCACATGGGCTTAATCTCTACTGTTATTAAGTGAAAGTTACCGTCCTGTCTGTTTGTTACGCTTTCACGCTAGCAGTACTAAACCGATTGTGATAAAATTTGGCCTACCAAATCACATTAGCAAGGCACATTAGTTATAACGACCAACAAGGTGGCCTCCTTGTTGGGTCGTTATAACTAATGTGCATGCGGGGGCAATAGCTAGAATTTGTAATCGAAAGGTAATCTTGATTACATTAATTTGGACTATGTTCAGTCAAGATTATAGATAGTTCAACTCAGTTGTGCGTGCGCTTGCAAATAAACTTTCATTCGTGTGGCAGTGACTCGGCTCGGATGACGACTGACGCGTCACTGCCACACGAATGAAAGTTGTTTATTTACAAGCGCACGCACACATACGGCCGCGCGCACAACTGAGTTGAACTATCTTTACCTACATGACGATTAATGTGTAGGTAATCATAATCATAAGTCGTTAAGAGTCGGGAGGTAGGTATTTGGATCGTTAATTGACTACACCCCGCTAGATGGTTAAAAGCTGAGGCAGGTACAGGCCAAAAAATACGGACCATCACTTCCGATACTATTGAACAGATGGTGGTCCCACGGCCTTGATGGAACAGATTTCACCGTGTGTGGGTGGCGCCGCATGCCAGCACGAGTTGTCCTGGACAGGAAGGGAGAGGTTGGGATCAGTTGAAATAGCTCCACAGACACTCGCCGTTGTAGAGGCCAACAGTCGACCAGCATCCTGTCCAATGAAGCGAGCCCGTATTCATTCCATACGCTTAATATAATAGACTTCTATATACCGTAAACCAAATAAAATGTAAGGCTTTAAGAAAGCACCTCAAAGAGAAACGAAAAGGGAACCCCTTTCGTTTCGCACCGCGATGAAACCGGAAACAATGCTTAAGATGATAACCTAAGAGTATTTTAATGCTAACTATTGTCTATGCCATAGACTATGAGTCAGGACCATAGACTCGGTGGACGAAGGAAATAAAAAGTATCAAAATTCATCATCTTACCTCAAACTCTCAAACTGAGAAAAAGATGCAACGCAAACGACATACCTACATATTATGTGGGTTCGAGTCCGCAGGTTCGCAGCGCATTTTATAATTTGATATTTGCCCTAATGATAACAGTGCGCCAACATAACGATGATGTGCGTACTTATAAGTTTGTGACTTGTTTATGATGACGTGAACTTGATGAGACACATATTTTGCTTCGTTTTACATCGTCGTCATTGTGAAGATTTTTAAAATTAAAATATTTTAATTCTCGCAGATCTCTTGCATACACCGATACAAATATTGAAAAAACTAGTGTTTCATGTTTGTGTTTTTAGGTAATTTAAGTTACAATAAATAAATTATACTACAACAAAATTATATTGCCATTTTATTACAACGATATTAAATTATTAATTTGAATTTTCATGGCGACGGACATATGAAAATATTTATAATAAAATTCTCTTTAATCGACTAAATCTTTTGTTGGCCAGTCTACAGGTGCACCACTATATCAGATTTGACGTTTCGTTACTTTTTTATCACTGAACATGGAACTTGGAAGGGATGGTTCAATCAATGATTACGTCAAAACTCAAGGTCGTAGCTGTGCGCATGTTTTATAAATTGAAATCCAGTTAGACTTAGTACCTACCGATTTAGTGTTTAATGTTAGGTCGCACGTTGCGGCATTGTTTATCGTATTTCAAAAAAATGGTGCCTGAAGTTGTATTTGTGTTAGGAGCACCCGGCGCCGGCAAAGGCACCCAGTGCTCTCTTATATCAGGAGAATTTGACTTTGTACATCTATCTGCTGGTGATTTACTGCGTGAGGAGCGGCAGAGGCCGGGCTCCCAATATGGAGAGATGATTGAAGAGAAAATCCGCAACGGTGAAATTGTACCTGTTGAGGTAACGTGTTCCCTCCTTCACAAAGCCATGCAAAATTCCGGCAAGACTCGTTTCCTTATCGACGGATTTCCTCGCAACAAGGACAATTTGGACGGCTGGGAGCGGGTCATGTCTGATAAGACTAAATTGCTTTTCGTGTTATTCTTCGAGTGTTCGCGAGATATATGCACTGAGCGGTGCTTAGGACGTGGCGCTGCGGGCAGCGGCCGTTCCGACGATAATTTGGAGAGTCTGAAGAAGAGATTCAATACATACCTGCAAGACACCCTGCCCATCATCAACCACTATGACGAAATAGGTCTTGTAAGGAGGATTAATGCAGAAATTAACCCAAATGAAGTATTTGAAGAGGTTAAAATTGCATTTAATAACTCTGGATTGAAGAGGATAGTGAACTAATTCATTTAAAATAAGTAGGTCAATATTGAGTCATGTATATTGTGAAGTATTGAGTTGCATCTAGATTACCCATAGTTGTTTAATGGTGGAGATTTTAATGATTAACGGCTAATACTGTAATAGAAATAATTGGTGTAAGTAAACTCTTTATTTGTAGATATTATCTAATTATTTTAATAAATTAAAACTAAAACTACCACTTAACTTTCTGTAGAATATCCAGGGCCGGAATATGCCTGACTTACTACCAAAAAATTAGGCTTAGAAAGGTATTGTGTGGTATCAGAAATTTCATATCGGAAAAATCTGCAAATAACTAGTACCCACTGTTATGCGGCTAGTAAGGTGACCGTGGATTCTGGAAGGGTCTGGGTTAGGGTTGTTATGGATTTATGACATTGGTGATGTTCATAGCTCTGACTAAACTTCTTTACTTGGCCAGAAGTTAATAGACAATTAAAATTGCTTACTATTAATTAAATCAGACTATTGCATGCTTCTTAAATTAATATACAAAGAGGAACAAATAATAAAATACATGTTATACATTTATCAATTGAATATCAAGTATTTCATGGTCCATTATCGTTACTTTGAACAACCCTTAAGATGCTTGTATCATAGGTACATGAAGGATATCAATATGACTTGAAAATTATCAATATCAACCGCTTTATCTTTTTAATAATGGCAGTAATAATTATTATCTATAACTATCTATAATGATGACTAAAGAATTATAATTATTGCAATTTAAAACTTTGATTACACATTTCTTCAAAAGCGCATTGCACATAGCAGCTGTATGATCAAAATCTATGGTATATTTTCAATTTCAATATTGTTCATTGACATCAAATTATTTAAAAAGCCCAACACATTTGCTAAAATTTTAAATTTAAAAATTTTAAAAACTAAAGCAAGAATATTATATTTCAACTATTAGATTTATTAAGATATCTTTCCATAGATATTTTTGGCTAATGAAACAAAATATATGTGTTGTAGCATACAAAGGCGGAAAATAAAACTAATATTGCAAATCAAATGTCGTGTGTGACGCATTTAGAGTGTTAGTAAATTTAGTGTAAGAGAATTAATTCTAATTTACGTATCCAAAGGTTGTTGTCCTATAGTCCTATAGTATGTTTACAAATAAATTTTATTGATAAACTTAACTTTACTCAAGGCCTCTTGGACCCAAATCGCCAGAGAAACTATACCCTGAATTGTTTGTAATCTTTTGAGCTGCTGCACTCTGTGCTATCCACGATAGACTCACAAGAAACGCATGTAAAGTATATTTTGAGCACATTTTGGGTCCAAGATATATGCCCTGAGTTATACCTGTTGCTTAACATATGCTTCAAATACTAATCTTAAATTCCTTAAATAAAAGAAACTTCTAGTGTGTAGTCATTAGCCATTAACTGCTATATAGAATGTATGTTAATTTTCACATTCCTTTTTTAAAATAGTTTGTTGTGATGTAACGATAGCCATCAATGAAATTATGTACTGTTATAGAGCAGATAAAGGTGAAAATTAAACAAATTCGATGTTGTAACAATGCTTTCATTATTCATGTTTTACTTTTTAAATGCTAATTAACTATCAACCTTATGTTGTTTAGACAAGGTTAAAAATAGCATCACAGCATTAAATTATTTGCTATTTTGCGCTTTGTCGTAATGAAATAAGATTGATATTTAATTTTTACGAGGTAGTACACGGCGCTATTTCCGCCCATTTGAGCAGTCCGACTGGGGAAGTACCTCTGCCCTACAGAATACTGCGGTTATAATAACTTCAAGTTGTGTTCCCAGCGGTGAGTAGGGTAGCCAGAGCTCACTGGAGAATTTGTGCTGTCAGTGGGATGACTAAAGGCTTGTCCTGCTTTGTCCTCTACACTGACGGCACAGAAACTCTGTGCTTACAGGGTCGGTAGCGCGAGTGTGGCTTCTCTGGTGTTACACACGTCTATAGGCCGCGGTAACCACTTTCCATCAGGTGGACCGTGCGCTTGTCTGCCACCTAAGTGGTATAAAAAAAAAAAAATCTACCAGCTCCCTTATCTACAAGTAGCAATTCTAGACATTTGTGACATACGTTGACGACTGTCAAATATGTCAAATCCAATATGTATTTTTATTATTTGTCATTCTTTCTACAATACGCCTGTCAACGAATTGACACTTGTCTAGAGTAGTATACCACTTAACTCTGTGGTCTAGAGGTCGGAAACCGCCTGACCTGGTACACATGCCGACCAACGTACGAGGATCAGCAGTCTCTCTTCTCAGGATTGGAAGCTCAGATGACTATTGCTCTCATAATAGTCAGAATGATAACTGCATCGACTCCTGCTCTAATGCTTTGGATTTGGAGCCTGGGGTTCGCCTACCGTCTCTGTCAGAGTGGCTCGCAATCTTTTACTGGTGGCCACCATAAAATAAGTCAGCAAAACTACTTTTTTTATACCACTTTAGTGGCAGACGAGCACACAGCCCACCTGATGGGAAGTGGTTACCATGGCCTATGGACGTGTGCAACACCAGGGGCATCACAATCGCGCTGCCGACCCTGAAGAAACCCCCTTTTGAAGAATCCCATATTGTAGGCGCATGGGAAAACCGCAGCAGTGAGTTCATTCCACAGCTTGATTGTGTGTGGGATGAAGTTTCTTTCATACCGCACAGTGCGTACCGTCTCAGGCTGCAGTGAACAGTCTCAGGTTCCCGTCAGTTACAGGTCAGTTACCGTCATACCATTGACATTGCAAAAAATGTCATTTAATTTCAGACTAATTGTATGCCATTAAAGTCTATAATCAAATGGCATCTTGTAGACTAAATGAAGAATCAAAGAATCAATTTCATTTATTCAGTTTAGGCACACAAAGAGCACATATGAACGTCAAAATTTTACAATTATGTATGTCAAGAAGTAATATAAAAATATTAAATAATGTAAAAATAAACCATTGGAAAATGATTCTTTCGCTGGTTCGGTAGATTAGTTCTACTGAGAAGATACCAGCAAGAAACTCAGCGAACTACATTAGAACTAGATTATTTTTCTTTTTTAAATTTGCTTTAGTTCACAATTTATTTTGTGCGAGCAAGCAAGAGACTTATGTTGACCACGCATTAACATCATTAAGGTACTCATCCACTTTATAGTAACCTTTACTCATTAAAGATTTTTCACTTCTATTTTAAATTTATTTATTGGCATATTAATCAAGTCCTGAGGAATTTTATTAAATATTTTTATGCCGCTGCCTACAAATGAATCACCAACCTTGTGAAGCCTAAGGTTTGGAAGAAATGACTACATAATGAACTTTTTCTTTTTTGGTTTTAAACTTAAATATAAATCAACAAAGTCTCAAAATGTTTGCTGTGTCCGTGGGATGACGGTGCATTAGCAGAATCGGGGTCCAGAATTCGAACCCGGGACTATTTATTCTTCTTAATATATATAAATCTCCTGTCACGATGTTTGTCCGCGATGGACTCCTAAACTACTTAACCGATTTTAAATAAAATTGGCACACTGTGAGCAGTCTGGTCCAACTTAAGAGATAGGATAGCTTAGATCTTTAATTATAGTCGCAATTTTATTTTATTGCAAATTATTGGTCTATAACCTCTTGGATGCTCCACCATAGTATGAACGTGCCTGTTTTATCTGATATGTACCTAAATATATTAGAATTAAACCGCTTTCCTGAAAAAAAAGGGTCGTCACGTGAATTGCAAATTGCACTCAGATGACGTCAGTTAATGGCGCCGCCCGCTGAGTGACGACAGAGCTCGTATAAACAAAAAAACTTGTTGACGTACAGTACCAAGTAGCAATTGCCGTAGAGCGTGTTTTTGGTACTACAGTACCAAATAGCAATTTAGCGGTAATTATGTTAACTCCAAAAGATTCTAACAGATGTCGATACTTTTCGACTGGATTGAGTAAATAATCAATAGATGGCACTGCTATGGTAAACCGACAAACGTGTCATATAAGCTACAATTCAATATCATGATTACCACGTAGATCTATATGGCGCTTTACAGCATATGATTTAAAAATATTTTCGAAGATATTACAGATTTAAAAATTGCGGGATGTAGCGTTTGCAGTGGTACTGTAGCATTGCACCCGTGCGAAGCCGGGGCGGGTCGCTAGTACTATAATAAATTAATACTTAATATACGTTTATTTTCAATATTTCTTAATGATGCTAATTCTGTTGTTGCCATCTCTAAACTTAAATTTATCTAAAATTTTCTTATTTTAGCTAAGCGATTGACATAATGATATTCTGTTGTTAAGTCCAACTAAATTTGGTGATCACGAAGACAGCACTAAATTTTAACATGACATCGCTAAACGCTCAATATGAAAGTGTTACCCGCTATTAAAAATTAGGAACGAATGATAAATGGTCTTTTCATAAAATCTTTAAATACTTTATTTATAGGTCTTTAGAATGCCGGTAAATGATAATTAATGCATATTATTGATCAAATAGTAAACAAACTGTGTTTCTTCTCACTCATACCTAAATAAACCCAGTTTTACTCGGTTCCCGTACCTGGTAACCCGCGGCACATCTCTTAATTATCTATGTAAATAAACTAACTGTATTGAATCTGTGCAAGTCAGTTTGACATTACAATTGGACATCACATTCTCAATAGGGATGGCTCTAGAGCTAATTTTAGCTCCCGGAGATTTTTCTCCGGTTTTCCTTAACATCCGGAACATTCCAGTGAACCATTTCAAACTCATATTTGTACTATATGCTCATATTCCGCAATAAAATATGGCGTAATAAATAGCTTATATAAAATCATAAATATACTTAAAGATAGTACCTACTCTTGGGTGCAGAGACCAGACTACCGATAGTTCAGGAGATGAATCTTCACACGTATCAAGGGATACTGCTTTCTGCATCAAACCAACTGCCAAACGCAACGTTCTTCAGATTAATGCGGGATTTTGTCAATCACACCGTGTCAATTGTTGTATTGGAACAATAATTGCTGAATCCACATACCACAATGTCGACATCTTCAAAAGCCGATTTTTTAATTTCATTTGAAATTTTAATTAAAACGATTAAATCACCGGAGTTTTAGAAAAAAAAAGGTTATGCATAAAATCTATTATCTCCGGTGTTTCTCCACTTTTTTTGGTACCGGAGAACAACCCTAATCTCAGTCTACGATTTTGTTGTAATGTCCAAAATTCACAATAGAGTAAAATATAAATGAACGAGATACAAAAGGGCCCACAAGAGGCAACAATAGTTGCTAAGTCAAGTTTTAAGGAGTAGGCAGGACTTGAAC